>CM057847.1:114946326-114968161 GCA_030068395.1 Apalone spinifera
ACCCCAAATCTGAGCCTATCATACAGTGGAACCCCCTGTCCTGAGCCTCTTACACATCCTCAGTTTTCTGCCACAACACTCCTGCACCATCTGCACATCACAAATCTGTGTCCTGAGCCCATGATACTCACAAACTTCTTGCCCTGAGTCCCTCACATATCCAGCCCAAACTCCTGCACCCTCACATCCACAAGCCCATGGCTTGCTCAGCACCCCAACCTTCCATCTGAGCCCAACACTCCCCAGCCTAGAGCTCCCTCCCTGAGCCAACATCCCCTTCTCCTGCATCCAAATTCCTTCCCAGAGCTTGTACTTCTCACCCCTTCCTGCACCCAAATCCCTCATTCCCACCCCACACCTCACTCTCACTAGGTTGAGACTGGTATAAGGGCTGGGAATAGCAAGTGATGGAGAGGAGGGGAACAGAGCAGATGAGCCCTCATGGAAGGGAGATACTCACTAGACTTTCCCAGTCAAGGGGAGAGGTGTGTGGGTGTGGTGTGGTGTTTTTTTGTTTTGTTTTTTTGTTTTTTTTGCCAATCCATTTCTGTGCATTGGAGGCCTGGTGATCTACAAAGATCCGCCTGGCCTGGTGGATGTGATCGCAGGAACTAATTCTGAGGATAGCGTGGCTGTATTGGAATTGTGGTACCATTTAATGTACTATTTAATGTACTTCTTTTCACTATACTTGCTTATTAGAATTAGAAATTTTATTACGACTTGCAGTTGGAATTAAATAATGCACAAAGGTTTGCCTGTCTTAGTGTAGGAATCTCAAGGATCTTGTATTATAAGATTTGCTTTTTTTTTTTTTTTTAATTAGGAATACAGTATAGAAAGCAATCGGAAACACAACAGAAAAGGAGCTTGGATTTCATTCAGGATTCTTTAATTAAGACAACTCTATTTTTCAAAATTAATTGTTTGTTGAGAAGATTAATTGTTTGTTGAGAAGACTAATCAAGATTTATTTTTCCCCCTGAAGGAGCTGTTGCTGTCTGGTATGCCAGAAATTGATGTGAGTGATTGGATAAAAAATACAGAATACACAAGTGGCTATGAAAGAGAAGACCCTGTTGTTCAGGTAAAGTCCTATCTGAATGAATGGAGAATATTGCATTTTAATCCTTCAAAGTTTTTGCCACTTTTGAATGAAAACTTACATTAACCAGAAGTGTTTCTGTATATCACTTAAGATGGGAATGTGGCATAGTAAAATGAGGTATGAATCTTACTCTCAGCTAATTTCCATAATTTAAACCATAAAGTTTGTAAACATGCCCTTACTTGTTCACATCCTTTTTCAGTTTTTTAAGTGTTTAATGGGAAATGAAAACTAAACTTCTTTTTTGTTTAGTGGTTCTGGGATGTAGTAGAAGAACTAACTCAGGAAGAGCGAGTGTTACTATTACAGTTTGTGACTGGCAGGTGAGAAATATTTCTGTTGTTTGAAAGTATTACTATACCCTTGAGTCAACTGGGCCACAAATGGAAAGACACGTTTCATAACGAAGAACCAGTTTTACTGTTTGTTACCAACAAAAGCACAAATTCGTATTTGTCAACATTTATTTTACTTACGGTTGTTTCTTATTCCTAGGCATTATCTCTTGTATGGTTAACTTGCCATCTGTAGCTCCAATTACTTAGCACACTTACAGTCGATGTGGCTAGAAGCACACTGCTCTTCTTCAGGTGCTTGTTCATGTCTATTCCAATCAGGTGTGTGCACGCGCATGTGTATGATAGCTGGAAGATTTTTCTCATCGTATCGGTCATGTGGCCCTGAGCACTTCCTGGAGCTATGACTCAATGGCATTTGATATAGAGCCCTGCCAACCCTCTACCTCCTCAGTTTCTTATTACCATCAGTGGTGGAAGGCTGGAACCTCTCATAGCCCAGAGGTGGGCAATAATTTTTGATGGGGAGGGCCACTCCCAATATTTTTGATAAATGGTCAAAGGCCACACTTATCTATGGATGGGGTGCGGGGCCTGGGATGGAGGTGGTGCATAAAGGAGTTCAGGATAGGGGACTGCAGTGTAGGAGGGACTGTTGGGGTATGGGAGGGAATTTGGGTGAAGGAGGGGATGCAGGCTTTGGAGAGGATTTGGGTGCAGGAGTGAATTTTGATTTCAGGGGTAGGAGGACAGGGTCAGAGGATTTGAGTTGTAATCTGTGGCAGGGGTAAAGAAGGGGTTTGTGATCTGTAAGGTCCCAGGGTAGTCAGCCAAGATCACTCAGTTAGGGTTCATGGCAGGAAATGGGACCGCCAATCCACAAAGCTGGTGGTTATTGCAATATTTATATTCACCAACCCAGCACAAAACAGATTGTGTATTACCTTATAGGTCAATCAGAAGTCCCAACCACCCAGTTCCCTTTAAAGTAACCAGCTTTAGGCAACTACCCAGACACCCCAGCCAAATAAAATTCTACCAAAGTCAATGAATATTTCAGACCTTATCCCAAATACACACTTATAGACAATTCTTAATTAAATTATGGTTTACTAAAGAAATAAAAATAAGTATTGGTTAAAAGATCAATATACATACAGACGTGATTTTAGTTCTTGAGGCTGTTACATAACAGAGATGGTGATCTTGTAGTCACAAAAGTTCTTTTAGGTTTAGTCCATGGTTGTAGTCCAAAATCCAGGGTGATTTCAGCCAATTACTGGAGTCTCAATTCTTATGGTTTAGGTTTCCCCTACATCAGGGAACCTTTTTGAGTCAGAGACCACTGACCCACAGAAAAAGAAAAAAACAAAAACATCCTCAGTGACTGAGAAGGAGACACTTCCCATGTTTCCCTTGCGTGAGAGCCAAAAGGGACCCAGGCTAGTAGATTTTGTGTGTGATAGGAGGAGGGTTGTAGCACCAGTGCTGGCTCCGCAATGCTGGAAGGGGAGCCCTGAGCCTCAGGGCCAGATCCAGGCAAGCTGGAGTCCACATCCAGCCACCAGGCCTTAGGTTTCCCACACCTGCCCTATATGAAACCTCAGGCAGACTTGAGACCCTAAGTCAGTGTCCGTTAAAGAGGCACCAGCTTTCTTAGGCTCCTTTCTTATGGCTTGCAGCTTTCCCTATGAGCATCCAAGCAGATACGAGATAAAAAGCATCCTGTCCAAAGGGTACTTGGCCTGGGAGAACACAGTAGGCATAATCTTCTGTCTTCCTAACAAGAAATTAACACAAGGAAATTTATCCATTAAACAGTTCATATATAGTTTGTGGTGAACTTCAGAGAGAGACACAACCAATAACACTACTTCAAACAAGTTTTATCACAAATATTAATATTTCCTTCAGAACTTGAATCAAATGTATCAGAACAGACAAGGATTATTTGTATACATTACAAGACCTGAGCAAACACCCAACATTCTACTGCTCTAACAATGCGAGTTTGCATTTCAAAGTTCTATTCTTACCTAATGTAACAGTCCATTTACCATCTAGTATCTTCCCAATAAGTCTTTAAAAGTCAACTCTGGGTCATCATCCTATGAGCTGGTTTAATTTATTTTGTGCCCTGTTTTAATCAGAACCCTAATATTTTATTCTAATAAGGTCACAGGAGTGCAGAGGGTTTTGCTTGTAACCTGAGGCAGGGAGGTGGAGGTATGGGATGCCAGGTGCAGGCTTCATCTGGGAAGTGCTTACACTGGGTAAGCTCCTTTCCTGCCGATCCCCTGCACGCTGCTCAAAGTAGCTAGTTCTTGGAGCTGGCCCACGCAGTTTCCTGCAGCTCCCCTTGGCGGGAGACGGTGATCCATAGTCAATGGGAGCTGTGACGCTGCGTGTCAATGGATGCTAAGTGTCTTAAAGCCCACCGGCAGCTTGTTTGGGCAGGCCCACAACCCATCTTTGAAAACCCTTGGCTTAGGGGGATAAGAGTCTTCATCTGTTCTTCCATTTCCTGCAGAACGTATTCCTGCAATTCACTCTTGCACTATTTTCTGGCCTTTTTAATTAGAGAGATCTGTTTGGGTGGGTGGGATTTTTTTGTACATTAGTCCAGTTTTGCTATTCCTAAATCCATAATGGTATTTTGAAAAGCACTCATTTGGGGCATGTGCTATAAGTGGAATCCATTGTGTTCTAAAGCCTTGTTAATGAACTATGGAGTTTCTGCGTTCCATATTCCCTGACATAGACTAATACCAGGCTTGTTGGAATACCATTTGTTTTGTTTACAGGTCATATGCTGTTGTGACATTGTAGCTTTTTTTTTTTTTTTTTAACATTTACCAGGTTGTCAGTATCTTTTAAAGCTTAGGACTGGAATTTGGTAGAAATGGATTAGTTTACTATTACTTTTCTGCTATGATGTATCTGCTTATGGTGAGAGGTTTTGGCTAGGCAGTAAGTGATGACAGTATTCCATTAGAGGACGCTTTCAAAAACTTTTAAATTTGCACATTGCTGACACACACACATCTGATGATATATCTGAAAGTATGGGTTTCTGGGGATGAATAAATGGAAGTTAGTTTGAGTTGTCTGTTAGCCAAAATTCTAGCCATAATATGCATGGTAAAAACAAGTGTACTGAGCTCTGATTTTTGTATTTGTAAAGTATACCTATCAACAAACTCTTTGCAAACAGCTTACATTTTTTCATCTGAGTATCTTGCATTTTGCTGAATGTGAACAGTCTGCATTAGCTGGTTGGCACTTTGCATTATGAATTTGCATTATCTTTTCATGCCTCTCGTTCCAGTCTGATTACAATTTTAGTGCTACGTAAGTGAAAAATCAGAGATTCTTTTTTCCAATCAGAGATCATAAAATATATTCAGTGGCTCTAGTTTAAAAAAAAAAAATTAGGATAGCAGGTTTCATTAAAGTCTTTAAGCATATTTTAAATATCTTTTTTCTCATGCAGTTTTGCCTTCACGTACAAGTAATGGAACACTGGCTTTTGATGTAAAAAGAAGTGTAAAAAAAGTATAATTTTAGATATACTGGTGAAGTCTTTTAATACTCCATTCTTCATGTATTCTGTACACATAAGTATCATGGTTTATGCAAAGACCTCCAGGTGACGTTTACTAAACCAAAGGTGATTAGGTGAGCCTTTGTATATGTAACCCTTTGATTTTGGGTAGTTTTGGTCTAAACTCTGTGGGAAGGCCCTTTGTTTTTAAGCTTTTGTTATACAAAGTGGAAATTTCTGAGACCGCTTTCAAGTGAATCCCAAATCTGAAGTATGAATTGAATTAAATATGAAAAGGAGCAATGGAATCACAGCAGAGTTACTTATTGGTGGCTTTTATATCAAGTTTTCTATTGTGTCTAGAGTGACGCTAACAACAGAAATGCAGTGCTGTAGGTGAGAGGTAATCTGGGGAAGAAGTCATGGGAGAGAACAATTTTGCATCAGGAGTCAGTTAATCTTTTAGTGCTGAGGAGGATATGCATTCAGGGTCATTCATTGTTTGTGGATATGTTTGGTAGCTGATTATTTCTTCTTAACCATTAGGCGGTAAATAGTTGAAGTTTAATTGTAACAGAAATACCAACATTAAGTTTGGATTCCATTAAAATTAATGGGAGCAGTTCATGGCCTGAGAACTATTGCTCAAGGCTATCTACTATACAATTGTGACTTTTCATTACTGAGAATTTGTGTGAGGGTCTCTTTGGAGTTATGTCTCTATCTAGTTGTTGTCATGTGTGTGGGGTTTTTTTTTGTTTGTTTTTTTAAGTTTTTCAATAACATGCAGAGGATCAGATCTCCTGAGAGAACACTATACTACACATAAAACACTTCCTCCTACATACCATTGAACAGGCTTTTTGTATCAAACTTTTAAAGATGGCCTATAATGGTATACAATGAAACAACAAATAGTCTGGTAGCACTTTAAAGACGAACAAAACATGTAGATGGTATCATGTGGTCATCTGAAGAAGTGGGCTGTGCCCACGAAAGCTCATGATACATCTACATGTTTTGTTAGTCTATAAAGTGCTACCAGACTATTTGCTGTTTAAGTTTATCCTGTACAAACTAACTCAGCTACCCCTCTGAAGCTTTTGTAATTGTATAGTTACTATTTATAAGAGTCACACTATGTGAATCAGGATTTCATGGTGCGATTGGATTTATAGTCAAGTTCACAGTGTTTCTTTGGTTAATTTTTTCTTGAGTGTTCCACAATGTTGCAATAGCTAATTCTTCTTTGAGTAGTGACCCTAAGGGCTCTCCACTGTAGATGATTGTGTGCCTCTAATCCGAGATTTTTGGTAGCAGTGTCAGTTGAGCCTGTGAGTGTGCTCTCCCTTGCTCATGGTCTGTCTACCAATTAATGAGGTGTTTCTAGATTCTACCGAAGTTGTCCACAGCAACAAAATAATAAAAAAAAATCTAAATCAAACCAATTAAACATCTTTCTGGGTTGGCCAGATTGTTGCAGAAGACTTCCAGTAGAACACATTACAATCCCTAGGTATCTACACTATAGGGCAGAAAAGATTTACCCCTCAGCCACACAATACCTGCTTTCCCAGCACTGTTATGAGCCATAGAGTAAGAGGACAAGGCTTAAAAGGGGAAGCAGTGTGCACTCCAGTCTGTTACCTCTCAAGCAACCTCTTCAAAGCACTTTCCAAGGGGCGGTCGAGGGTCCAAACAATTAGTTATATCTTGCAATGTCCACTGCTATATACATACCTGTCACGCCCCTTCAGAAGTCTCCTGGCGCTGATTCACAGCATTTGTATCACCTCTGGTAGATAAGGATGATTTTGCAGAGTTATAACATTTGATTCATAGATTCAGAGGGGTAGCCGTGTTAGTCTGGATCTGCAAAAGTGACAAGGAGTCCTGTGGCACCTTATAGACTAACAGATGTATTGGAGCATAAGCTTTCGTGAGCAAAGACTCACTTCGTCAGATGCATGGTCTTTCCCCATGAAAGCTTATGCTGCAATACATCTGTTAGTCTATAAAGTGCCACAGGACTCCTTAACATTTGATTCATGTCCCTTTCCCGCTACGACCCTCCTTCCCCATTCCTCTTCAGGCACCCTTCTCATGATAACATTCTTGACCAGGAAATGTATCCTTTATTATTCCATCGAATCAGTCCTGGTTACCCTTTTGTTTTAATAATTGGTGGATACTTTCAGTTCCAGGGTCCCTCATGGTGGCTTTGCCCATATAATGGGTGGCAGTGGATTGCAGAATTTCACAATTGCAGCTGTGCCATACACTCCAAATTTGCTACCAACATCAAGTACATGGTATGTTAAATAGCTTCATTTAAATGCATTAAGAAACTGAGCAAAATCCTTTCATTGTTTTCATTTTTTTTAACACTTCTGGTACAACCCTCTTATACAGTCTAATTAAAAGGAAAACCTTTGGTTAGTTCGGAGCATATCCAACATAAAGCTGATTGTTATGCCAGAGAGAGTTATTTTTCCTTCCTCATTGTTGAAGGAAAAAACTTAACTACTCCCATGTAGTAAATGGAAGGCAGTACAATTTCACTAAGGAACACTTCAAGTTAAATTACTGTATTGCTTTTTACTTTAAATGACAAGAACCTTATTTTCCTGCAGAGCACTTGAATACTGAGGGTACTGCAATGCAGCAGTGTGGGGTTTTTTTAATAAATATGACAACTTCAGGGTTCTCGGATTTTAAATATATATTTGACAGGACAGTTCCACGTTAATTACTTAGTACAACACTATCGAATTTTTTTAATCCTACTTCCATATTTAACATTGATGTTTTTCTTTTAGTATCAACATGCTCAAGTTACCTGAATATCCAAGCAAAGAAATTCTTAAGAACAGGCTTCTTGTGGCATTACACTGTGGAAGCTATGGTTACACAATGGCATAATGAAGTCTGGAAAACTCATCTGACTAGTGATGTGCAATTTGGAGTGGCAGAAGTAATTTTGAAAATTGTGAACACAAAAGCAGGCTAGATTCTGAGACCTACAGACAGGGCTGACTTTAAAAAAAAAAAAAAAAAAAAAAAAAGATAAAGGATGTCTGTGATACTGTTACATGACTTGAATTTCATAGTATATTATCTTTGTTTACGAATATAAAATTAGAATTGAAAGCAGTCTACTTCCATTAGGATTAATGTAACATGAACAGTGTCAAAATATTTTTCTCCAATTTATTTTTGATCCTCAATTGTGTGGGTGAATGAGTATTACTTTTAGTTTCCCTCCCACTCACATGATACTGTTAAAACACACTTGTGTGTCTTGTTGCATGTAAAAGTGCCATTTATTTTTTGCAGAGAACACTGTATAGAAAGTTTAATCTAATGTATTTTCCCACTTGTTGAATTGGAACTATTAAAAGGTTTTTAACTTTTTAGTATTTTAATGTATATATTGTAAAGTTTAGACCAGTGTCGCTGTGACATCTGATGGAATTAAGATATTTATATTGTATATGAAAATTTACTCTATATTGTACTAAATATTTAAGTATTTGTGACTTCATTGTCAATTTGCAGTTTAGAACTTCTATATTGTTTTAAATGTATATTTGTTTATTTTAAAAATATCTTTTCTCATGCCTTGTTATAGTCCTATGTGGAAAAGGCATAATTAAATTTTAATACTTTAACAGAACCTGGGACTGGCCAGTGTTTATTTTCTCTGGACTAAATTAATATATTAATGATCTGAAACAATCATATTGTTATAATCATTTGCATGAGTATGTACCATTTATTTTGTTGACAAAGGCTGTTGCTTTAAGTAGACTTTCAAATTGCATAAGAGAAAAAGCTTGTGTGTGTTGAGAAGCTAGCTAAGAAGACTGCCATAATTAGGAATCCTATGCCACATCTCATAGTGAATTAGCCAAAACACAAAAACACACCACTCCTGAATAATATTTTATATTACATTGGGGGGGAAAAAACCTTCTTGCAATTTTTGGAGAATTCAGGACATTTTTTCCAAAGATGCATGTATAGAGGGCAAAACATCTGCACACAGACTCAGTTCATTCATCATAGCAAAAGTTTTTTTGCTGATTGTACATGAAGTCTTACTCCACAAGGCTTTTTGATAGTGTTACTGCCATCTTTTCCTTCTGTAAAGTAAGCATTACTCTATTGGAAATTTTACTTTTTGCTTTTTTAGTTACTGGGATTTTTTTTGCTTATGTTGAGGTTTTAACTTGCAAGTACTTTTGTTTTGTAATGACTAAGCAATTTCTCTCAAACATTCACATCTTCTGTTTCATTATAGTGTACAGCTGTTTTTTGCAAAGCATAAAATCCTGCCTCCTAAAAGAAATATCTAAAACACTAAATATCAGATGTCTTAAGACTGAATGCACAATTTTCAAACTTGTATTTATATTTTCTTTTTACTTCTCTATTAATGGATTTGCAATAGTCCATTGATGCAGAATTATTACCATATATATGGAGGGAGATCTGAAAAATCTTCAAATGAGTCTTTTAAATCCCTACATATTTTTAATGATCTTGGACAGCAAGTAGTGAGGTTAAAAGGACAGTAATTGAGGTGGGAAAAAGGGGGACAAAACTCACACAAGTAATTGACTATTTGAAAAGGTCAATTTCTTATCAAATCAACTACTATGGTCCATTGGACTAACCATCTTGTACCAAAAACAAAACATAGGGCAAATGTTTTAAAGGCATTCTGCCAACTGGCATTATAACAAATAGTAAACATAGTCTATTTTAAAATAACTGATTTGTACATAGATTTGTACATATATTTATAGGTGGCTAAGCAACGTTGCAGTTTCCGTCTACAGAAAGAGAAGGACTTGAATATTTTATCATATTTCTCCTATGTCGAAAGATACTCTCTTAAATATCTCACTTTAAAAAGACTGGAACTGGATTATTATATTCTAATTGCATAGATGGCATCCCTGACTCCTTCCATTATAAAAGGCCACAGATGTTTACATACAAACACATGGTAAACATACAGTGTAAATGCTAGTTGAATAAATGCTGTTCTCAGAAACATATTCCGAAAGTATTAGGAGGGTGGCATTCATGTATGATAAACTGCATATGGCAACTATGGTTTCTGTTGTGCTTTACAGTCTGTCCCCAATCACACCATTTCTGAAACAGATAAATGGTGAGAGAACACTTCACTATTCACATTTCATGTCTCCTGGCAGCAGTCAATACTTCCACTTACTTAACCTGCTGTGACAGCCTGGATTATATCTGGTATAATGACAAGTGCCCTGCAACCTGCGTGCCTTAAAATGCCTTGCTGAAGTAGCTCCTACCTCGACTGATCCCAAACAGAGTTCCAGCATGCAAGCCATACCCTGAATATCTGTGTATAACTGCAGCCTTCCATATACATTTGGGTTACACTCTGGCTCTCATCAGCCTTGGTTATACTTTGGGACTTACTAAATTCATGGTCCATTTTGGTCAATTTCAGGGTTCTAGCATTTTTAAAATGGTATATTTCACGATTTCAGCTATTTAAATCTGATATTTCAGTTTTGTAATTGTTGTGATCCTGACCCAAAAAGGAGTCTGGTGCGTTTCAATTCCCACTAAGCTATGCAGCCATGCAGTTTCCCATAAAGCCCCATCCAGGGGCTCAGGGATGCAGCAGGGAGAGAAAACTCTCCTCAAGATGCTGGGAATGGCAGCAACAGGATGCCTCAGCACTGAGCTGCCGAGGGCAAGGGCCCCTCCTTGCTAGCCCACCACTTAGCCCCCTAGTTAAACCTGAGGCCCTACCCCAGCTTGAATCTTCCCCGCCTCCCCACCCTGAGCAATCTCCTGCACCCCAGAGCCCTCATCCCTGGCCCTACCCCAAAGCCCACACTCCCAGCCCACAGCTTATACCCCCTCCTACACACCAACCCCCAAGTCCTTCCCCAAATGGGAGTCTTCCACCTGCACTCCCAACCAGAGCCCTTGTCCCTTAACCCTAGCCCTACTCTAGAGGCTGCATGCTCTGCCAGAGCCCTAACACTCCAGTCCTGAGTACCTTTGCGTGCTCAGAATCCTTTGGTCTCACTTCCATCACATGAATTTTGTTGTCACAAATCACTCCATGTTGGTGCACACGAGAATTCATTCCTCTTGGATGGAAAAAAATTAAAGGGAATATTGGGTTGTGGTGCTGCTACCCTTACTTCTGCACTGCTGCTTGTAGTGACACTGCCTTCAGAACTGGGAAGTAGCTGCTACCTGGGCATGCAGTTTGAAACAGAGCTGCCACTTGCAGCAGATGCAGAAAGTCCGAATGATATGGTATGTTATGCTGTTGCCATTCTTACTTCTGTGCTGCTGCTGGCAAGATGCTGCTTTCACAGCTGGGCTTGTGGCTGGCAATCCCTACTGTTCAGCTGCCCAGCTCTGAAGGCAGAGAGGAAATAAGAGTGGCAATACTATGAGCTACCTGCAACTCCATTTTGGGTCAGGACCCCCAATTTGACGAACACTGATTTCCCCTGTGAAAATCTGTACGGTAAAAGCACACAGAAGACCAAATTAGTGGGGGCAGGGACCAGATTTCACAGTCCCCGATGTGTTTTTCATGGCCATGAATAAGGTGGGACCTCAGTTATAGTGAAGGGTGACCCCAACGCACTCCTAGTCTCAGATTTCCCTGCCCAAATTTGTGTCCTGTCTTGCCCATCCCTCTCCTAGACAGAATGAAATATTTAGGGAGCAATATTCTAGTTGATTATGTCAAATAGTTATTCAGACACCTCCATTTAAACACACTGAATTAGATAGTAAAACAAGTTTATGAACTAAAAGATTTAAAAATGAGTACAAGTAATGAGGTGAAAGACAAATGATTACAAGAAAAATGAAGACTTTCACTAATATCTAATTTAACTGACTGTATCAGATTAAAGCAAAGTTTCTCATGCTTTCACAACCAGCTTATCAAATGTTATAGGTTTGGACTCCTCCCCTAAAATCTAATAGCTGTTTCCATTACATTCAGTGTTCCTGAAGCAACAATGGGCATGGAGAATGGGGTGTTTTGGGATGTTTGTTCCTTTTTATAGTTTGTTTCTCTCTTGAAAAGCCTTTCCAGTTGGGGTACCGGGAAACAAAATATCTATGTGGAAGGATGTTCCCTGTTGCTTTTTTCTCACTTGCTTATTATTTTCCTTTCCTGGTTAATGACTCTGTTTACTGCTTAAATGCAAATTAAACAGAAGACATTTTCCTTTGTTTAGGACAGACCGGTTTATCAACCTCTGTTTAGTCAAAGTTGTGGGGTTGAGAATGTGTTACCATCATACAGGAAAAGCTTTGTATGTAAAATCGTAAGTTGCTATATATTTTATCAGGATGATTCCAGTAAATTGAGCTTTCAAATGATACCTTACCAGGCATGGCTTGTACAAAATTATTGCGTGTGGAGAGGGGTGACTACAGGGGCCTACTGTTGCACACATACTTGTAGCTTATTTACCTGCTAGTATGTCGATACCAAGTTTTTTTTTTCCTGAGAATTGCTTTTCATTACCTATCAAAATTAGGGATGGTAACTGGTTAACCAGAACCCTGGGAGAGCCCCACCCAGGCATGGCCAGAGGGCTACTCCAATCCTGCTGGGCTCCTGCATAGGGCCAGAAGCAGCCAGGCTGGAGTAGCCCCTGCCTGCAGTGGTGGGGTGGGAGAGAGTGTGTGGGGTGTTGCTCCAGCCCAGCTGGCTGGAGTGGTGTCCTCCATTCGCACCTGTTTAATTAGTTAACTGGTTAAACTTAATGTTTAACCAGTTAACTAATTAACGGGGATTTTACATCCCTAAATACACGTATGTTAGGAAGTAGAGCTTTTGTTACCATGATACCTACTATTCCTGTCCTTGCTTCTGCTGGTTTTGAAGCTCTACCTTAAATGTGCATTAATAATTTTTTGTATTTAATATACATAAACAGGATTACTAGTGAGAGCTTGCCACGTGATGAAAGCATATTACAAAGGCTATTTTAGAACACCTGCACCCTGTTAATGGAGTGTGACAAACCTATTGAGAAACTATAACTTAATATAGCTTATAGTTTAGAATGATTAATTGGATCCTATTTGTTCTCTCCCACTGTGCCAGAACAAGACACGTCGGGTATCTTAGCTCAGAAAGAAAAGAACAGATGTCCTGTCTCATCATAGATCATGAGCATTCATTAAATTTTATGATCTTTATAAAAAATGTTAGATAGCAAAGCCTGGTTTTTGATGCTTGAAAATGTTGTGCACCTAATGTTCCAAAACCATTAAAACCATAACTGTGAGAAGGAACCTAATGATTATGATGGTTGTAATTCACACGGAATACACAGTAAATAGGCTAAAAGTGGAAGGAGGAGGGAATAACTTTTGAGCCAAATTTTCAGTAGGCTAACTTCTCAGGATTCCAAGATTATAGTATTAAAAAGATTAATGCCAACAGAAATCTGGCAATTCATGTTCAAAAAAATTGTCTGTGGCTGTATTTACACTGGGCAATTTTTGAAAATCTAATAGGTTGGTATAACTCTTGAAGCTCAATCCTTGCTTGTAATAACCCTGTCATTCTACTTCTGCTACCTTTATGGTCAAAAATAACTGTGCGGTGTTTTCAGTATGGAATGAAATAGATATACTCCCCTTCACATGTAATTGAAATTAGAACATGAATTGCTGTTCACTGCCCCATCCCATTCCCATTACGTGCATTATGCAAAAACAATACTTGAAAGAGTGATCCTGAGTATTAAAGTTGGAATACATTTGTTCTGTTGGGTGACACTGTGATCAGTTGGAGGATTTGAGAGTTTAGAAGTTCCTTAACCTCCAGTACTAGCATAAATTTCTATCTTGTGCATCTTTGCTGTTTCACATTTTCCTATTCTTAGCAACAGGTGAACTTTTGTACTTCTGGTAACTATGCAACTATAACCTTTGATTGCTGTCCATTTAGCCAATGCCTTGGGCTGCAACTGCTCTTTTCCTGCCTCCTTTGCACCCACGGGACTCTTCAAACCACACAGCTGACTCTCCACTCTGAAGGTGCATCTACTCTGCACCGGTAGCTCAAAATAAGCTACGCAAATTACATAGCTTATTTTTGAGTGTATTTTGAAATTTTGAAATAGAGTGCTATTCCAAAATGTCCCTTAATCCTCATGGAATGAGATTTATAGGGACATCGGAATAGTGAGTCTGTTATTTTGAAAGCTATTTTGAAATAACAGGCTCATTTAAAAGACACAGAATAGCTATTTTGGGAAGTATCCCAAAATAGCGCTGCTGTCTAGATGCACCCTGAGAGTGAGATCCCGAGCGCTCTAAACAATCAAGATTTCTCTTGGGTTTTTGAATTTTAAGTTGAGTGAAACTGTTAAATATGCCTTACTCATAACAGGAAAAATTAATCTCATTTATTTTTGAATATGAAGTAAAACCTATCCACATATTTAACTAGAGTTTTGAGCTGGTTCTAATAGGTTTGTCTAGAAATGGTAAATGTCTACAATAATCTGCTATTTATTTGCAAAGTTTTATTGTACTTGAGATAGAAGGACAATTTAAGTACAATAACTTTTACTCCTACGGTGATTTTGCATAAAAAATTAAAATTCTGCATACAATATTTTAAAATACGGAAAATGTTGTATATTTGTCAAAATAATACAATACAATCACCCCAGCTTCAATTATTTTGAATGTAGCATTAAATTATTAATTTAATGCTACATTCATTTGGTACAGACAGTCCCTGACTTACGAAAGAGTTATGTACTGAGCACTTGGTTGTAACTTGATCTGTTTGTAAGTCAGATCCATTCATTTACATGTGACCGCGCTGTTCGTAAGCTTGGATCGTGTGTTAGTAACTGGGGGACTCGCTTAATGGGAGGTTGGTCATAAGGACGAACGGTTGTAAATCGATGTGTTCATAACTCAGGGACTACCTGTATTATAGAAACTGAAAGCTTTAGAGAAGTTTATATTGGAAGAACATAGGGGTGAACTTACCTAACAATGTCTATTTAAAATATACAAAGTAGAGGTCTCTAAAATAATGAATGATGTGGAGATAGTGAATAAGGAAGTGCTATTTACCTTAACACAAACACAAGAATTAGGGGTCACTTCAATGAAACTAATAGGCTTTAGTTTAAAAATAAAGGAAAGTGTTTCTTCATACAACACTCAGTCAACCTGTGGAAGTCATTGCCTGGCAATGTTGTGAAGGCCAGGACTATAACTGGCTTCATAAAATAATTAGACAAGTCCATGGAGAATAGGTCCAACCCATAGTCTGGGTGTTCCTAAACAACTGACCATGAGAAGCTAGCACTTGACAACTTTCCTGATCTGGTAATTCCGTCTGACGGATGTGGCACTAGCTGCTCTCAGACAAATACACATTGCAGAACTGTCCTCCAATAAGAACTTTTACCCCAGCAAACTTTTCTGGGACAGGCTCTTTATGTTTACCAAGGCCAAGCATCTGCAGCCCTAATGTGTCATTTCGCAACTGGCTATTGGTTTTGGAATCTTTTGTTCCCGTGATTAGGTACTGAGTTTTCCCTTTCTTGTTCCTGAGAAGATGACATAGTCTAAAAAAGAACTTTCTTCAGGTGTCAGAAGAATGTTTGAAAAAGTCAGCTGTGTATTTGAGGGATAAGTTAGTTGTCAAGCTGCTAAGAACTGAATAAGAAGAAATGTTGCCTCAGTGCCAAGCTATACAGGTGTGTGGCCTCTAGCGCATTTCTTAAGTGTTTTGAATTAATCTGAGGCCCTTGGGACATGGCACCGACTATGGGGAATGGGAAATGGGGGAGACAGTTTCACAAGGGAAAAGTCTGTTTTGTGTTTTTTAAGCAAGCTTCTTCTATTGTCTTAATTATGTTTAGAAAATGAAACAAACACATTAAAGGGAATGCAAAGCATTGTAAATTTGATAGTTTCTTCTAGGTTGGGAGACACCTGTTTTTTTATTTTTTTGAATTACAGGTTCCGCCTCCCAACTTCTGAGTGTGCCATACTTTGTCCAATTAAAACAAAATGAGCCACTTTCAACTGCATTTATTTTAGAAGCCAAAGTTTCAAACCAAATTAATTCCGTTCCCTCAACAGTTCTGAGACTGTAAGAATATAAATATTTCCTTCAGTTCAACACATCTATTTATGACCCGACATAGATTAGATTATACAGATCAGGTAAGCCTATCTAGAGTGCATCTGTCTGTCTATGACTACGAGTCCATTTGTTCAGAAACTCCTAAACAGTTAGAGCTAGGGCCACCAAATTTGGTATGCAGCTTCCTCTTGTCCTAACTTCAAGCAAGGTCAAGTTTGGTTCTCCCAGAAGAACAGGAAGCCTTGGGGAAAGGACAGTTTTCCATAACATGCAAAGGGAGGAGCTGGTTCGAGGGATGCAATATGAGAGTGGCCACTGAGGGCAGTGAGACCACAAGTCATACCACCAAGGGAGTGGCCCAGTGGGACTGGGGCTCTGCCATCTTGCTTCCCAGCACACCAGTAATAGCTTCCTCTGTCCCCAAACACTTGCTCCTCCTCCAGGCCCTTGGCTTCAGTTGTCCCTCTTCTGCCCTCCTCCCAGATAGGCTGCAGGACATGGGGCCATATGAAGCCTGGACGGGCCCCCAGAGTTCAGATGTTGGATTATTAGGATTCTCAAGGGATAACTTCACTGTACTGATTATATGGGGCCATAGGAAGCCTGGACTGCCCATCCTGCCCGCACACAGCCTGCAGGCCATGGGTAGGATGCTGGAGGTCTCATCTAGCCAGGTTGTAGGGAATGTGGGGGAGGGTGCTGGAAGCTGTGGCTTCCCTCCCCTTTCCCCCCAACAGGCCCCAGGAGGGTGGGGGGGAATTGGAGTCTGGGGCTGGCCCTCGGAATCTCTTCCCCTGGACGGACTGCTAGAACCGGAACCTTTGCGGGCTGGTGCAGCCCCCAGAATCTGCCCCTCTCCATGCAGAGAGTCTGCAGGCAATGGGGAGGGGAGGGCACTGGAGGCCAGGACTAGCCCCCAGAGCCTGTACTGTCTGCAGACAGCTTGCAGGTCATGAGCAGCCCCCAGAGTCTGCCTTCCCCTCCCGGCTACGCACAGATCCTGTAAGCTATAGGTGGTGGGGGCTGCTGGCAGCCACGGCTGGCCCTCAGCATCTTACTACCCCCCAGACAAGTTGCAAGAAATGGGAGGCCACTGGAGGCTGGAGATGGCTCCTGCTGGTTCCCCCTTCCGGACAGGGTTAGATGCTTAGTAATATCATAAATATTTTCATAGCATTGAACGTGTGGTGTTATTTGTGCCTGAGAATGTAAGGAATCATCTCATGCTAATATAATTAGAAATGGAAGCCAAAAATAGGTATTTTGTTTCATCAGAAGTTCAGAAACCTCAAAGTGATACACAACTGAACCTGCAATTTGTGTGCAGGAACATTGTGCAGCTGTACACACTTACTGCATTAAGTGCTTGTGACATTCTATGCCAGGAGTTCAGCTGTTGGATTATTAGGATTCTCAGGGGATAACTTCACTTTACTGATTACCTTTGACAGATCAGTTTGCTTAGATTAAAAAGCAATTGCTACTGTCAAGTCAAATTTAAACACTTTGGTGAGAGGAAACTGAACCCTAACACTGTCCAGTATATAAAAACACTTTGGTCTACAAATTCAGTGAAGTAGAATGAAAACCGCACATTTAAAGAGTAATATTAGGGATAAGAGTGGGTGTGCAAAGATTCCAGCAGTTACAAAAGTGCTTAATGTATTCTGTCTGTGCTTTTAATGCTAGAAATATACTATATATTATGTGAGTCTATTTAGAAATATTTCATTATACAAATATTTCAAGCCTAACTCTTCCAGCAGACAACATACTTTTAGGTAAGAAAATAGGTGCAGGTTTTGTTAAGATTTGGCCTCGATCTTAATATTTGTGTGCTATTGTAGTGCAGAATGGGAATAGATGACAGGGTGTATAAACTCCACACTGGACTGGGTTAATGATCTGACCTGCAGATAGGCACTGCAATGAGCTTTGCCTTGCAAACTCTGCAAGCAATACACCAGCTGGATGGCACGAGTATGGGAGAAACAGGAAATTAAAGGCAGGAAGCAGAGTGCAGGGGGTTGTTTGCCTTGGCAGAGGGATGCCTGTGAGAAACCAGATCTTAGGGCTCTGAAAATATCTGAAATGATAGGGACACTTAAGCTGCAGATATGTCATCTAGCGGGTTAGTGGGAGGATTGGCCAGGTCTCCCTGAGGTAAGGAAATGTTCGTGTGTGCAGATTTTCCCCTTTCTCCCACCCTCTGTTTGGAGTGTACAAGATGTTCACAGCCACAGGGAGTAGGAGAGATTCTTTAAACTACCTGGAAAGAATGACCCATAAATGGGGGTTGGCAGGAAGGAGGAGTCTTTTGTTTCTTTACAATTGACTCCAGTCTTTTTTTGCAGATTCTACAGAGAAATTTTTGCTTAGTACGGTTTTTTTCCTACCCTGTCCTGAAATGTATTTTTTTTTCTATTATGTTTTCTGTGGACTATTGTACTTCTAGTGATGGGGCACAGGTTACCAAGATGAAAGAATTCCCCTTCTTAGAGTGCATCATTCTTTGACTTTTAGGAGCATTTATAATTAAGAACGAGTAGGTTATTTACGATAACGCCCATGAACATAAATTCCATTGGCAGAGAAGTTAATGGTTCATTACCACATCTACGTTCCTTTGGACCTTATCAGACTCTAACATTTTCAAGCCTACCTTCCTAAAACAAGGTTTTAGAAATATTCATTGTGTGTATGAGTGTTTTGGTTAAACTACCTAGAACAGTAGTAATCTGTCTTCCTTTTAAGAAGAAAGAATCTCTCCTGACCTTACTGTAAAGCAATTTCCATACAAAGATTGAAACTCAAGCTAGTTGAAATTCATATGGTGATTTCTTGCATTCTGTTTATCATTCATGTTGGAAATGACTTTTTTTGAACAAAGCTGGAATCTGTGTCTCCTTGAACAGATCCCGGTGGTTTAAGAATGACATCCAAAAGACTGGACAAGCATACTTACAATCTTCTATTGAATTCATTAAGGTCTCTTTTCTATTTGATGATGATCTGCTATGACTCTAATAATAGTATTATCAAATGCAAAGTGGACTGAGATAATGAAAAAGTCCATTAATAATTGTGATAACGCTTTAATATAAAAAGTCATGCTTTTCCAATACATTGTAATATGTTGTATTAATATTTTGATTTAGATTGCTGAAGAGATCATTCTGTTAATTGAATTACAGCTCTTAGCTATGTATACTTATTTCAGTAGCATTAAAAATAGATTATTGTCACTATGGACTCCAAGAAAAGATCTGAAATGTTTTCTAGGAATGAAATGTCAAGTTGCTGATCTTGCTTGTGCTTCAAATCAGTCCAGTTAGAAAAGTTGTTAAATTTTCTCCAGAACCAGTTCCCTTTTGGCACAAGTTTTGACTGCCTTGCTCCATAGAGGCAGTAAGGACTTTTACCCTCTTTCAATTTTCTTTATATTTTAAAGGCAGCCGATACGGCTGGTTACAGATACTGTGTGGGGCCTCAGGATACTACAGTTTGATTCCTGGCTTTTCCTCTGATCTGGTCAAGTCACTTTGTTTTCATTACACACTTTGGTTTGGAATTGTGTGTGTGCATGCATGCTCTTTTTGGTCTATTGATATTTGGTCTCTTTGAGATAGAGGGTGTGACATCTTTTTAAAATATGTGTAGACAATGGGTCCTACCACTGTTATATAACTGCGACAAATCTTATGCAAAATGTGTCTAGTAAGATGTCATTAGAAAAATTACAATTTGCTGAATTTGATTATGCCATTTGTTAGCATGCATCATTTTTGTCTCTGGAGTTATGAATATTTATGATGTACCTATAGTCCAAATGTTTGCTCATGTGGTAACACTCACAAAGTGTTTAACCTGTGCTGTTCAAGTTAACTGATCCATCAAGGGATAATTAACTTACTGTGGACCATGGAAGATGCCCATGCACACCTGGTGATCTGTCATTTGAATGTTCTAACTAGAGGATGGCTAATGGCCTCTGCTATGACCAAGTGCAATCATGACTGGATATGTAACTTGCCCATCTGACTCCAAACCCCATGTTATAACCTGTGATTTTACACTAACAGTGCTGAGTGCTTTGTTTGACATAATGGGTTTCCATCTGCATGGCAGAAGCTATAAAAGATTCTTGAAATATCTCCATTTTGCCTCCTTGCTGCTTAAATATCTAAACTATGAACTTATACTAATGAGAACATACTAACCAGAGCACTGAGGGCCTTTCAATGATTTGGAAGCAACCAAACACTTAACAAGCCGGCAGTTTACTCCATCACTGCTATAAGCCTGTGCCCAGAACTTTGCAATTATTGTATGTATTTGATGCCTTTTGCCAATTTAAACTTTTTTCTTTTATCAATAAACCTTTAGATATTAGATACTAAAGGATCAGCAATAGCATGATTATTGGGGAAGAAATGAGTTATATATTGACTTAGGTATGTGCCTGGTCCCTTAGGATCAGAAGAGCTCTTTGGTTGATGAAATCGGTTTTCAATAACCACTTAGCATTAAGTTTAGTGTGTTTGGTGACGATATAAGGATTGAAATACCTAAGGAGACTGCATTTCTGACTTCTTAGCCAGTGTGGTGAGGCACAAGTTTAGTTCTGCTGCTGCCTCCTGCATCCCCTCAGATCCTCAGTCCGTTACCTGAACCCCTCCTCAACCCCCACCCAGATTCCTGCATCCTCACACCTCAGCCTCCTGCCCTGAGCCTCCTCACATCCCTAAGGCCCTGCCCTGAGTTCTGTACCCTCCACACTACCAGCGTCTTGCCCTGGATAACCTGGGCACCACTGGGTACATCTTCTAGTTTATGATAATGATGACAATATTGCAAGAAAGCACCTCAGAGTTCACACAGTGCTTCTTTGGATGAATCCTCAGGCATTCCTTCCGCCTCCCCCCACCCCCCCGCAATACATGTGCATCACATATACTGAACTTGGTCATGTTGACCCAGCTGAATTGTTTATTGATATTATAATATTCTTTGGATATTTCCACTCATTGTACAAGATTTTCAATGAAAAACCACGATGATGGGAAATTTTGAAGAAAAATTTTCCTGATTAACTCCATTGAATGTCTAGTATGTGACAGTCTGCATGTATTGACTGTGTGCATTCTTTTGTCATGAACTTGAAAGGCTCACAAGTAGCATAGAAAGAAGTGTCTGAATTGAGCCCAACTGCTACAAGCAGAAGTGATATTGCTGGACTGGTAAAATTCACGTCAGAATTTAAAAGTGTTCTATTTGCCTCAGTTTGGCTGAAAATTCTAATCCCCATCATTGAACAGAACATTCTTCAGCAATGAGATACCACTCTTGATGTTGAAAGAGACCATATCAAAGGTCTTCTCACTGAACTGCCACAATTGCATGACAAATGGGATGAAATTTACAATGCATATGTTGCAGCAAACTTTGGCATCCAGTTGACCTAGGTATGTGCCTGGTCCCTTAGAATCATAGAATCCTAGGACTGGAAGGGACCTCGAGAGGTCATCGAGTCCAGTCCCCTGCCCTCATGGCAGGACCAAATACTGTCTAGACCATCCCTGTTAGACATTTATCTAACCTACTCTTAAATATCACCAGAGATGGAGATTGCACAACCTCCTTGGGCAATTTATTCCAGTGTCTAACTACCCTGATAGTTAGGAACTTTTTCCTAATGTCCAACCTAAACCTCCCTT
>CM057847.1:114973365-114987713 GCA_030068395.1 Apalone spinifera
AGATGGACCTTTGGTCTGACCCGGTACGGCCATTCTTATGTTCTTATGACTTTTATTTAATAAACAATTGCGCTCTGACTTGAGTCAACATACAATTACATTGCTCATCATACCCCTCCCCAGGCCTGCCATGCTTCTTGTTACACTCCCTCATCACATCAGAGATCAAAGACAAAGAGCAGATGTGTAAACTTTTAATGGTAAAGATCATGCATTTCTATTTTGTGACCATCATGTAGTGTGTGTTGATGTGGGTGACTGGGTAAGTTTCCACTTATAATTTTGTAGTAAAAATATTATTTCACTCTGGATCAATATCTTAGATTGTATCAAAGCCAGTGAAGAAAATGAGTCTTTCCATTCCTTAATTTGGCTTTGGATTTGTCCCCAAAGCCACTATATATTCAGAGTCTTGGAGCACAGAAATAGCTTAGGAAATATTCCAGTGTCCATTGCTGAATTAAATTGTTCTAACTCATAGGTAGGTTTTTTTTACATTGTGGTGATAACCATTATACAATGTCACAGACATTGCCTATGATCACATACTTGGTAGTTGGTTTCACTCTTACCAGTACTCTTTAATAGCACTCAGCAAGATGGTCATGGTTGGTAATGGATAAGATCCAAAGATGTCTGCAGGACATATCTATCTAAACATTATTGAAATTGCTGTATTGTTCTTGGGAAAAGTAGGCTGTAAAATATGTCAGGGCTTCTAGAGTCTCCAATACATTCTGCTGAATACTCCATCCTCACTGTAAATCTATTATAGGTCATAAAATGAAGTTGCTTTGTTGCCTGGAGTTATACATTGTAGTTCTAGCATAATAAATTTAACCCATAGACATTTACTTACAGTAAATTTGTCTCCACTGAAACAAAAGGACGCTAGATGCCAAGACTCTTGTAAACAGTATCTATTTCCATTATTGGAGGTAGCTGCAAGATAGAACATCTTGTAAAGTAAGCACATGCGGTAAGAATTAGTACATGTTTTATTAGTACCATGAGACAAGTTGGATTGTTTTAATCTTTATAGCCAATTGCTAGAAAAAGGTAAATTTAAAGTTAACCATCTGCACCCTTTTTTCATTTAAAGTCTTGTACAGTAGTTGCTTACTCCTTTCTGGGTAATCATTGTTCTCTATTTTGCTATAACACTGGCTCTTAGAAGAGCCAGTGTTAAATTAGCTTTAATTTATAACTTATATTTATTCAAAGGTATTGTCAGAGTTGCAGCCTTTATGCATCCTA
Source organism: Apalone spinifera (assembly GCA_030068395.1). NCBI lineage: Eukaryota > Metazoa > Chordata > Testudines > Trionychidae > Apalone > Apalone spinifera. Next base: position 114,974,623 of record CM057847.1, read on the forward strand.
TTAGCAGTTTGGAAAAATATTTCATACTACACCGAAACAGAACAAAATTCAATTTAGAAATATAATTTCCTGCCACAGAGACCCTTGATAACATTGCAGAGATTAATGGATCCTTATGACAGAAACTTGATTTAAAACAGGAGATTAATACTGCTTTATCAGCCCATACTGCTGGTGAATTAGCTTAAAAAAATCTGTTTGAAGTTGCTGAGTTATCTGCTTGTCTCTTAGAAAAAGGTCTCTGGACATTTATTTATTATTGCTGAGTACTTGCTACAAGCTTGTCTAACTGACAACACAGCAACAAACTTCACACAACACCAGGCTTGCTTTTTTACAGTAACATGTTTCTTATTATTCCTTGATATCCCACAGGAAGCATCAATGTTTTGGAGGTCAGCTACTGGCTCAAGGGGATTATTCCTAGTAAATCAACTTAGAATTAACAAATAGAGTTATGCTGACATTCTGGTTTCATTGATACCTTATGAAAGTGTTTAAATGATATTGATAACTGCAAAGGTTCTGTCCTTAACCTCTTTCTGTAAGTTATATATTTTTGTCAACCAGGTAAGAAGTCATTGATGTCCTTTTCTAAATAAAAGAAGTTTGTTTCTTTTTTGGAACACATTAATGGAGTCTAGAAGTCTGGCCTGATAAGCGAAGTCTCCTAAAAACAGAAAACCAAGTTAATACCATGAGGCCTTAACTCAGGGGTGGGGAACTTTTTTGGGGTTGGGGGTCTCTGATCCACAGAAAAATCAGTAAGGGACTGCACATAAGTGAGAAGAACCTCTCCAAACTCTCACTCATGTGGCCCTCGAATGAGGAGAAAAACACTCCCCACATTCCCCTCGCACATCAGAGCCTAGGAGATCCAGCCTAGTAGATTTTGTGTGCTTCAACCCCACGGTGGGCTGGTGTGGGAAAGGGGCCTGAAACACCAGTGCATATTCCTCAATGCTGGGGGAGAGGGAACCCTGAGCCTTGGGATCCAGGCAAACTGGGCGCCGCATCTAGCCTCTGGGCCTTAGGTTCCCCACCTCAGCCTTAACTCAACACTGGTCCAACTTGACATTCTAGCTTTCTGTTTTACTAACATTTACATGGACTACAGGGAGCAGGAAACTTAGTTGTTTCAACTTACTATTTTTGTTCTGAAGTTAAGCTAATGTATTTGCACTTTTTTTTTGGTTATTCTATCCAACTCCAGTCACAGGTTCTTATGTAATACTTGTCTCTGCTGTAATAAAGGACTCTCTAACACCTGATCTCCTCTTCCTATGAAGATACAGATTATGCTATGATCAAGTCATCTCTTGACATTTCTTTCTGATAAACTAAGCAGAGCTTTTAAAGTATCCCTGTAAGGCATTTCTTTCAGCTCTCCAATAACTTTCTGTGGCTTTTTCATTCTTCTGTCCAGTTTTACCACATCCTTTGAAAAATCAGAGATGTTGCATTATTCTAGTACCTGAAGACAAAGATAAAATAACTTCCTTACTTACTACTACTTATTACTCCTTATTGATTAGCTCAAAGTTTGCATTAATACCAGTAATACAGTGATAAATCTTAGTGACAAACATTAAAGAGAAAGCTTTTAGTCGATCACATATTTGTGTGTTAGTCATTTAAATAACTTGATCCTCAGTCTCTGAACACACAAACCAAACTATTTCATGGTTTATTCTCTAATAGCAAATATTTCTTTACCATTGTAGAAAACATTCATGACTTTCTGTAGGTGGCCTTTTACTGCTTTCGTTCCAGGCACTTTTGAAACTCAGCAAAGAAGTAATGTTCATTTGAAACAAACAAAACCACAACCGTAAAACCTCTCTTCCACATGAGATAAATACATGACTTGTGTTGAAACCTTCCATGCATGTATATTCACTTCTATGTTTGTACCTTCACATAAAAATACACAATCAACAAGGTTAAGCAAATGAGATTTGCTTTGTCTTTTTGGCTCAGACAGTAAAGAAGTCCACACGTCAGCAAAATTACCAAGTTAGACAAGCTTTGCCATCTGGTGAAAGTACTTTGTCCTAGCTTCCTTTTCTCCCTCTTGTCCTTGGTACTTGTTTGAAAATATCTGGCTTCTGCCTCTTTTCCCATCTACCCAACAATGTGATCCAGTCATGACAGAGGGCCAATCTGAGGGACAATTGCCATTCTTTCCACTGAGTGGGGGCAAGCCATTGTCCTGGCAACAGCCTGTTCTCATTGGTTTGGGACTGTTCTTATGCAGTATGAGAGGAAATTGAATGATCAGGTGGTATGGCGGCTCAGTGAGAGAGTGAATCGGCCATCCTGCCATTGTATATTCATATGCCTGCTGGGATGCCTTTGGATTTGGAGGCAAACACATTATCTCTGGCCCATTGCAGTTCTTACTACCATGTGACTGAAAGAATCCCTGTGTTCACATTCTACACATGACTGTAATAATTGTGCAATATATAATTTGGGAGTGGTCATTTGAAAAGTAATAACACCCTCAGCATCAATATTCTCATATATTGCATGTATAAAATAAGTATTAAGAATTATGAACGCAAACTGAAATTATGACTGCAATGTGTTTATCAGATAAGGGTTTTTTTGCAGGGGTAGTGGGTGGTAAACCTGTATCTCAAAGACAAAAGGACAAGCTGATGCCTCTAGCCAGGTGTCAAAGTTTCGTGTCAAATATTTAGTAGAAAGGCTTCTGACATTTTGTAAAGCTGCTCCAATTCTGGAAATGTTAAACTAAGATAAGGATCAGGATGAGAACACTTAACAAATCATTTGCTCACACTAATATTAAAATCACGTTGTTAATTCTGCTTTTCCATATAATCATTAGGTGAGCAAATGATCTCCGCATTCAGGGTTGTACACCTGGGTCAGAAAGATGAAACTGTTGAAAATGGCCTCTGAAAAAAGGGTACCTTTAATATCTGGGACTGGGGAGTTCACTCAAATGGAAGCATCTCTTACAGTTTTTTGGCCAAAATGATCAGGGCCAAACAGCAGGTCTGTGACTGAGCCATCAACAAAAGCTGATCATGGGGTTCCCACATGAATGCTTTAATTACCAGAAATTGCTTTGTCTTCAATAACAAGACAGGGGATTGTGGCTGAACTGGTGTAACTCCTGTTTAGAATTGAACTATTGTTCTGTTTATTTGTAATTACATCTTTAAGCCTCACATAAAACAGGAGCAATCACTGGAAAAGGTGATATCCTCATAGTCAGTAAGTTATGCCACATTAGTCTAGAAAGGGCTGCTGCTGCTGAGTGTTACCATATTACGTGAAATCTGTCAGTGTTTCTATCTTGTTCTGAACTGCATTGTGCTGCATAGGGGATCTCTAAGTAAACCTGTACTGACATATGATAAATGTATAGCTATGGCTGGAGCAATAAGGAATCAATGAATTACATGAATTCACATATAGAGAGACAGGCAAATTGTTTCCACTTGCAGAGTGATAAATGCAATTTAGACTAAACAGTAAAGCATGAGTGCACACTGCTAATGCAAGATCACACCTCCAAAAGAAAAGAAAAATGCTTCTGAGGTGGCTATGTTGCTCTGCTTTGAAGCCACTTGTAAAATACTTCTGGAATGTGCAAAGAAGTGGTATAGCAGAACACATGTCCAATACACGTCTACGGGTGAGGAAAGCCTTCCCTAGCAAATAAGCTAAATATTAGTATTTCTGCTGAAGCTCATCCATGAGAAATATTTGTTTTACAGAAAAGTATTAGATCACTTGAGAGATGCAAAAAGTGAACTGAAGTTAGGGCTGAGTCTCAGAATTTCAGAAGGGTAAAAATGCATGTTAAAATCATTGCACGTGCTGCAGAAGGAGTACTTTATAGCAAACGATGGGAACAAATTCTAGAACAGATATGGCGAGAATAAGTTGAGGCCCTCATGGATGTGTCTACACAGCAACGTTATTTTGGAATAACGGACGTTATTACGAAATAACAGTGTGAGCATCTATACAGCAAGCCTGCTATTTTGAAATATTTTTGAAATAACCTGTGGCTTATTTTGGTGTTTGTAAACCTCATTTCACAAGAAATAATGCCTCTTCTACAATAGCTTATTCCAAAATAAGTGTGCAGTGTGGACATACCCTAAGAGGGACAGGAAAACACAATGTACTAAACCTTATTCTTACCTGGTTATCTTGGCTTTGAAATTTAGCCAGTGCACTATTGAACCAAAGGGAGTTTGAGAATATATCCTTGTTTGGGCACCCACCCACCAGTCCTGCAAGACTTCCAAGATATTCCTACTTACTCTCAGTGGTGTAACAAAGGGGGGCGGGCAGTTGCCCCCAGGCACCATGCTAGGGGGGCACCAATTTAGTCCCCCCTCTGATCCCCCTGTCATCCCTCAGCTTGCCTGCTCCTCCTCCACCCGCCGCCACTGGCTGGAGCCTCCTCTCCACTCCCAGCCCGACCCTCCTCCATCTCTGGTGGCGGGTTAGTGAGTGTGGGACCCCAGCCTGAAAGTGGACGGGGTGGGGGAAGACACGGTACAAGCTCCCTCCCTCCTCCCAAGGTCGGGCTCAGCTGTGCACTAGGTTCGGGGCTCCACTGTGTGGCGGCGGCAGGGGAAGGGAGACAAATTTTGTCTTTGTCCCCGGTGCAAAACACCCTTGCTACACCTCTGCTTATTCTTTCTAAAAGGTCTGTTCATTTTAATGGTGGCCAGATTGAGCTATTCCCATCTGCTCATCATGATTATTTTATCTACTTTATGAGCACTCTGAAAAATTCTAAATGTTTATTTCATTTTATTCCTCTCTTTCTACCCTTCACCGCTCACTTGTCATCTTGGATTTTAAAATCTCTGAGGCAGGGGCCATGTGTTTGTACAACAGATAGCAAGATGGGGCTCTTGTCCTAATATAGGATTACCATGGAATACTCACATGTAAATATATAATGTTTTGGTTTTGTTTCTAATTATGGACAATGAGAGATGCCAGCTAATACTGCCACCAAAGAAAAGGCTTGATACAAAGTCCACTGTTCAGCTGAAAGACATCTATTGACTTTAATGGATTCTGAAGTCCAGTGGCACGATATCAATTTATGGCCATGACTCATAACTGATGCCATTTACCAGTACCTCTCTCCTACATACATCTCTGTTCTCCTTTAGAGATGAGCGAAAATCTTTGCCAATGCATGGAAATTTTCATTTTTGCCATTAATACAAATAAGATATTCATATGAAACAATTTATGCCATTTCAGGATCTTTTCAAAGTATGGCATGAGCTTCTCCATCTTGTTGGAACTTTTTTCGGAACCCCAAGCAATTTAACAGTATTTAAAACTAATGTTTTGTAATAGTCTTAATTTTCTTTAAGGCCAAGTCTATACTATATCAGAAGGTCTGTTTAAGGCACGCAACTCCATTTATGTAAATAATGTAGCTGAAGTCAATATACTTTAAGCCGAGCTTGGCACTGTCTCCACAGTGAGAGGTCGACAGGAGCAAACGCTCCAGTCGACTTCCCTTGCTCCTTATGAATTGTGGAGTGCTGATGTCAAGCAGGGGCGCCCTCAGCATTTGATTTAGTGGATCCTTACTAGACTCACTAAATAGAATACCAGAAGATTGATCTCTGGTGCAGTAAGTATTGACGTGGCCTAAGAGAATTGAAGAAGCATGTAGAAGACATAATGTGGACTCAACAGGTAACATGATGCTGTAGGTTGCACCTCCCTTAACTAGGACTCCAGCAGGACCATGGATGTTCCTGGACCACAGAGTCCAAGTATAAGAAGGTTGGACCGCAGGGCAGGAGTGGAGAAGGAGGGGCATGACTCAGCCAGGAACCCTGTGTTGAGGGAGAGAAGTGCAGCAGAGAGTTCTGGCCCCGACTGCCTGATAGTGACCGCAGAACCCCAGCAGCCATGGAGCCCCGGCAGACCCAGAAGCTGCAAAGCTCTGACAGCCCCAGAAGCTCTGTCAGCCTCAGAGGCCCAGCAGCCCCGGAGCTCCAGCCTGGGAAACAATGGCCACGCAAGCAGCAGTGAGTCTTAGCTGGCGGCAGAAAAGGCCAGGTTGGGAGGGACTTCCCCATGTTCGGCAAATCCCCTTGTTCAGGACTAGTCAGGTCCTGAAGCTACTAGACGAGGGAGGTACAACCTGTGTACTAGTTCTATAACGTTTGTCCAAATAGTTCTAATTTGAATAAAATGTCAAGCTACCTACCTGACTTCCCACACATGCTATTATCACTAAGCCACAGCTGAATAAGAGACCAGAATTCAATAAATTCCATCACAGCTTGAATATAATACATAGAAGTGTTTATTGGTGATGAAGCAAATGAATAAGGAGAGGCCCATCTGTTCACCACTGTGGAATCAAAGATCAGAAATGCAAGAATAATGAAGATGCTTGGATAACTTTTTAACCTGGTTGATTTCATGTTATAATAATTCTGACATAAAGAAAATAGTAAGAGCAATCTTGAAGTATTGGCAAGAAGAAAAATCAAGATAATCTCTCTGAATTATTGGATAAGAAAATCTAATCAGTGTCACTTGAGATATGGAAAAGAAACCAAAACAAAAGGGGTTACTTCTCCCTTGTGAGTGAAAGCTACCAAATTGATATTCTTATCAAGATATAAACCTTAAGTATCGTCCTGGTTTCCAATAAATTGACTTCTTTACGCAATCGCTCTTAAAACAATGTCTCCTATTTCTATGCTTAAAAAAAATAAACAAAAAAGTTCCACAAATCTAAGGCAAAGAACTCTCTGTGTTCTTTTCAGACTTATTCAATGCAGCAATTATAGGCCAAATTCTCCCCTATGCTGGTTATTTTTATCAGGGCATAGCATTCCATTGCAATTATTTTACCAAGTGTTGGGTTTACCCTTCTGTTGGGGGAGAAAAGGTTAAATGTATATAGATACCATTTTGAAAGTGATTGCCATCTTGGATTGGCAAAAGGACAACTTGTTCCCCATCTTGGCACCCCTTCTCCATCAGGTTTTTGGCACCCTATTCCAAGTTTGGTGTCAAAACAAAGGAAAAGGTGGGAATGGTAGTGTCTCGTGGCAGTAAATTTGCCTAGTAACCATAATGTATATAAGGGAGAGTCTGTCACTCTGGGTACATCTATACTGCGGGCTAAAGTTGAGTTAAGATAGGCAAATTCATCTACGTTAATTGTTTTGCTGAAGTCAAAGTATCTTAACTTAAATTTTGGCACTGTCTACCCAGCAGGAAATCTAAGCAAGAACACTCTTCTTTCAACTTCTCATACTCCTCCTCGTGATATGAGGGGAACAGAAGTAGGAGTAAGAAGCCTGTTATTTTGAAATAACGGCTTTCTGTGTAGACGCCACTCTGTTATTTCAAAATAACATGAATTATTTTGAAATAAGTGTGCAGTGTAGACATAGCCTCTGGGAGTGCTTTGTGTCTCTGGAGGCTGTTCAAGAAGGTCATCTCAATGAGGCATAGAGATGCCCCCACCCCAGATTATGCCAGCTCAGTTTATAGTAAGAGCTCAAACTCAAGGGAATAAGATGTTAAACTACACCACATACTGTTGATAGATGCAGAGGGAAGGATACTGTAGGTGGCCCATCTTCTGCGAAGTAAGCCTTAGGTCTAACTGTTTCAGGCTAACACTTCTATATTTGAGGGCTATCTATCTCAGAGGAGACCCTTGTATCTTAACACCTGATACCTTTGACAATACCATGCTTCAGAATGTGTGTATGGGCCCAATAACATAAAGAGGAAACAGTGGAGAAAGTTGTGCAATGATTACAACAAACAGCACATCACTTAATAAAGAAAAAAACCAACAGGGACTTTCACAGTTTGATTTACCAGGCGGGTAAATCAAAGGCAATTGCTCAATAGACCTAAGGAGTGAACTCTGACAAGGAATATCCATGATGGGCCAAATTCTGAGATTATTATTATAACCAGCAGTAATTTGTCTGTCAGGATTTAACCAAAAAGTCCAAATAAATCTGATTAGTTTTACAGCTCCTTCCCCCACAAACTTGATCACATTATGTGATAACTAGAATGGCTAGAAAATTTACAGAGCTATTTTTGTGACAAGCTTTGACATTCTTGTTTTGAGGTATCCAAACTGATCCATTTTAAGTGAGTTTATGATTTTCAAAGTTTTTAATCTTTCACATTTTAAAGGCCATTTTTAACAAAACACCCTTGCGTTTAAAAAAACCCCCATTAACACTAATGGTCTTATATTAAAGAGAAGAGGATTATTGATGTTAGGTCAATTTCAGCTGTAAGGCAGAGTCTGGACCAGGGAGTGAAATCTTAAAGCTACTAAACAACAGTCCAGTTGAAACCAAACATCACAAGAGAGAAAGGCTAGCTAATTGCTAGCCAATGCTGAAGGAGTGACCCCCTTCGTAAGGGGTCTTCAAACTTTCATAGTGTGAAACACCTCTTAGGAATTCCTGCATAACCACATCTCCCCTCTCACATGGCAGTCCAAGAATTCCACCCCTTTGTTGTGGCAATTAATTATTTACATGGCTGACAAGATTAAGAAGGGAGGTATTTATGTGGTTATTTGTATTTGTCCTACTACTGGTAACAGTCCAAGAGCAACTCCTGCTAGCATTTTTCCTTTAACACAGCAGTGTCAATTAAGTTGGCAGATCCTCCTAATTTCTAGCAGCTCTGACATACGCCAGCATCTTCTGCATCACCAGTGGTCCCAAGTTTGAAAACAGGCTTATTATACAGATCAGGGCTCCAGTCTTTGCTGACCTCCTAATCACCTTTTAGATGATAGAGCTGGATAAAACATTGAGAAGTAAAGCTGAAATCACACTGACGACTAATTTTATTACAAACTTAAAATTCATAGCAGATCTGTTGGAGGGTTCATGAACTTATTTAGGAAATGTGTGTAGTTTCTCACACATACATACAGAATAAGCCTTTTACTAGGATATTTCTGATTATATCTATTCAGAATTTTAAGATATTAAGCCCTTTACCCAAATTAAAATTTTTGATTCAGTCTAGCAGCCTGCATGCCCATGGAGCATAACACCGATTTTCTAATTGAGAAAGAACATATTTCAACTATACCAGAGCTCAAGTGGTATTGGCAAAAAGTTAGGGATGAGTCTGCCTAGTTCTGTCAGATTAGTGCAGTGAGGCATCCTTTAAACATAAATTGTACCACTGAATCTATATCAGTATAGGCAGAGTAGTAAAAGCCTCCCCAAATGCAGACAAAACTATACCAGTACAGAGATGTTTACACTGGTATCCCTTATTCCTGTATAAGAAGAAGATTAAGCTATAGTGATAAAAGGCACCTCTGTAACAGTACAACTGAATATGCCCAGATGTTTTTAAAAACATCTCCCCCAACTTCCTTAAGTGACATACCTGTACAAAAATAAACTATAGACCAGCCCTAGAATTTGGAAGTTCTCACAAAAGACATTTGGAGTAAATGAGCTGAAAAGCATCCAGGACATTATTAAAAGGCTATATTGAAGGGAGGGTTTTAAGGGCTCCTTAATTCAAATTTGAAGCTAACTTCCTTTCTATCTTCCTCTGCAAGACCTTTGAAACATTTTACCAGGGCACCAAGCTAACACAAAGCTATCCAGAAAGGCAATGAACTATGAAATAGTCTGACAGATATTTGGGAGAGGAAGGGTGGTTAAGACACTTGTCTACAACTTAGAAGACAAAGGTTCAGGTTCCTGCTTGTCAGCCGACGGTCCCGGTAGTTTGTGCGTGTGTGTGTGACACCCAAGTCTTTAACTGCTGAGACACAGGGTCTCGTCACAGCGGGCGGTCTAGGGGAGACTGATGGGCGCCCCGAGAAGTTTAACGTCCGAGACTTTACCGCTAGGTCTGGGGTCCTATCGCGGAGGGCAGCCAACAGGCTGACAGACGCCCCAGAGTTTACAGGAAGAGCTTATTACATCTCAGATTTTAGCTGCTAGGATACAGGATCCCTTCGCAGCGGGCAGTCTAGGGAAGACTAAGGGATGCCCCACGGATCTGTCCCCTGGAAGCGACACAATCCAAAACGCCCAAGCTCTCCCTATACCTGTCCCTTATGACCAGCTGAAGTTCTTTTAAATTGTGCTTGGTTCTGTTACAGCAACTGAAGGAGTCGGGTTAAAACTTAAACAGTTATAGGTTTATTTAAAAAAGGCTTATAAATCAGATGGTTACAATGGCTATTGCTCTATTTCTTAACTATTGACAAATATAGATCTTGAAAAAAATGGTTACAAAGAAAATAAAGATAGAAAATAGAAATAATGGTATCACGTGACAGCTTAATCTTTAAAGAGCGCTAAATCTATGTGTACACTTAAGAAAAAGGACGACATCCAGGTACAATTTTTACCCCCTTCTATGCCTGTCAACTCCAGCGGGTCAAGCCAGGGCCGGTCCCTCAATTCCTAGGAAAGACAAATACGAGGTGGGTGTCCCCATGGAACCTCGGGAGGCCAATCACCTAACCCGACCAGCAGATAGATGGTAGATTGACACTCAGAGTAAGTGTGCTGCTGGACCCATCTTTATACCCATAGGGGCCCATATCCTCTTTCTTATCTAAGATGCCAGATTGTACTGGTCCGTTTTGTGGCGCCAGTTCTTACAAGGGAGTTTCAACTTAATTTACACTTGCAAGAGAGATAACTAAATTGTGCGTACTGGACATTCTTTGCTGGGTGGAAGATTCCTTCCCCCGTGGACGGCTGTGTGTTCGTATCAATATGGGTTTCAGTCAAGGGCACTGTGAACTTGCATATCTGGGCCTTCTGTCAAGGCTTCAAAGACTATGCTGATTTTACTGCTCTGTGTGTGCCCTGTATGCTCCAGGCAAGCAAAAATGGATGTTACAGGGGGGTTCCTGTCTGGCTACACTGCTCTACTAAGATTTCCTGTGTGACCATGATCAAATCACTTAAGGTGCATCTACACAGCACTCTTAGCACAAAATAAGCAACACAATGTGTGCTATGCAAATTGTGTAGCTTATTTCGAGTGTATTTCAAAATAGCTTATTTTGTAATTTGGCGCTGTCTACACAGCACCATATTTTGAAATAACTCACTATTATGAAACATCCTTAACCCTTTTGGAACGAGGGTTATTGGGACATCAGAAGAAGCCACCCAATATTTCAAAATCTATTTAAAAATAGCAGGCTGCTTCACTAGATGTGGAATAGCTATTTCAGGATACTTCCGGTATCCCAAAATAGCTCCGCAGTGTAGATGTACTCTTAATCTCAGTGTTGCTCGATTCCCCATAATAGTACTTTCCTACCTCACAAGGGTGTTGTGGGAGAAATGTACTAAAGATTGTAAGATGCTCAGCTTTTACGGGAGCTGGAGGGAAGGCTATATATGTACTGCAGTTCTATAGCTTCTTTTTTATTTGAGAGAGAGACCACAATTTCTCTCAGAAGAGTGTAAAAAAGTCATAGAAAAATGTATCCAACTTTCATGAGACAAGACCTAACTTTACTGTCATGGACCTAATACTCAAATGGCTGCAGCTTTATGTCCTTGAAAGTCTTTAGAAGTTTTGTTAGTTAATTTTTTACTGCAGAGTTTACAATAGCCTTGCACAACAAGATTTTATAAAGGACACAATCATGTTAATCTTCACAGAGTGATGGAACTTACTATCTGTTTGCATTTGTTAAGCTTTACTCACTTCAAAGAGCATTCAAATCCACAGAAAACAATGATGATAAAGAAACTATACCTGACAACTTTGTTTCCATTCAGTGCAATGAATGGTAAATGTTACAATCAGATTTTTGCATGACAACTTAAAGAGGTCAGTTTTTGTTGACAGACAGCTTTCTGTTAGCTCCATGTAATTGCAGAAATGTTGCTTGTCTTCCTGCTGCTTCATTACTATGATTTTTCTGGTCAGTCTCAAAGTCTCTTGCTATCCTTGGTTTTATTTCACAATCTAAAGAGACATTTGGTATTAGTAATAGAGAGGTAGCCGTGTTAGTCTGATCTTGGTAAAACAAAAAGAAAAAAATTATATAGCACTTTAAAGACTAACAAGATAGTTTATTAGGTGATGAGCTTTCATGGGACAGACCCACTTCTTCAGATAATATTCTGAAAGTGAATTGGCATGACCATATATAACAAAGGAATACAATGAAGAAAGTAAACAGATTATAAACTAACAAATCAGCTACTAGAACAGAAGGTGGGGGCGAGGGGCAAGGAAGAGACAAGGAAGGAGGAAATAACATATTGTAAGTCAATAAGTAGTAATCTGGAGTTACTATGAATATCAAAAGGTGGGGAGGCTGTCTTTTTGTAATGTGTAAGATAATTAGCATCTTTATTAAGGCCCAATCCCACCATGTCAAATTTAAGCATAAATACAAGTTCTGAAGTCTCCCGCTGTAATCTGTTGTTAAAGTCTCTTTGAAGTAAGATGCATGTATCAGGTCTTTAAGGGAATGGCCAGTTAGATTAAAATGTTGACTAACAGGTTTTTCTGTGTGGAGATTTCTGATGTCTGATTTGTGGGCATTAATTCTTTGGCGAAGTGACTGAGCAGTTTGTCCAATATACATCGCAGAGGGGGACATTAGCACAGAAATCTGAGGGCTTGTAATGATACCTGTAGAACAGTGGTCTCCAACCTTTTTACACCCAAGATCACTTTTTCAATGACAGAACAAGCCAAGATCTACAGCCCCGCCCCTTTCTTGAAGCCCTGCCCCTTCCTTGAAGCCCTGCCCTCTCTATTCTCCTCCTCTCCATCACTTGCTATCCCCAACCCTTATACTGCTGCTTTTTTCCACCAATTCGTCTGTAGGAAGAGGTTTTTCCAACATTTGGCCTGTCTAGACTAGACCAAATGTCAGAAAAACCCCTTCTTTTGGAAGCCTCCTTATTCCTCGTGGAAAGAGGAATATAGGGGTCACCAAAAGATCATGTTTGCTCTTCCACTAAAAGAAGCGGAAGAACAAACGCATACCTGGATGCAGAAGAGTTTTTCTGGGATATCTTCGGAATCCTGAAAAACTCCTG
>CM057847.1:114987813-115007298 GCA_030068395.1 Apalone spinifera
CTCACCCCTCCTGCGCCGGCACAGGGAAATGACCCTGCTCCTCCTCCTGGCTGATGCTCCCTCCTGCAGCGTGCCCGACAGAACAGCTAGCACCACTTCCGGAACCCCCAGAAGTGGCGCTAAGCTGAGGGATTTCCATCCACCTGCGGGAAGCCGGCACTACCTCCATTTTCGCCGGAGGTAGGTAGTGGGGCTTCTCGGGGGAGGGGGGAAAGGGGGCCAGACGCCTCGCGATCAACTAGTGGAGGCCTCGCGATCAACCAGTCGATCGTGATCGACCGGTTGGTGACCACGGCTGCAGAAAGTCATCCTTGAGCATACAGGTTGCTATGAACTGTAACTTTGCTATATATGGACTTCTTCGTTAAATCCTTAGGGTTAATTCACTGAATGGTTAATTCCTGGTGATGCCTACCAAAAAGTACAGATGATCTTGGTTAAATTAGTGGACTCACCCCTTCTTTTATAGCCACTAACTAGAAGCTCTTAAACAGCAGAAGTACAGCTCTGTAACAGAATCTGTTTTGGGGATCTCCAGTCACTAGCTAGTTGGGAGTTCTGGGGTCTTTTAGTTCTTTTATTCATTGTAAACTGTTCCACAGAAAGATTCATGCAGAGAAGCTATTTCCAAGATTCCAAGCGTATAAGGTAATGCAAAACTAAAGCCCCTCTGTCTCTGCCTCTGGTGGACCTCTAGTAGCCCTGTTGGTAGATTTTTTGTATAGGGTTGAAATTGAACCAGAATCACCCTTATGCCTCTTATGAACTCCCAGCAACCCCATGTCAGCTCTCCAAGATGGGAGTGACCCAAGAGATTTATATTTTAATCTATTAGTACTGGAGGAATTGTACGCAAATATGGCTTACGTATCTCTGATCATTGCAAGTAAATCTTAATAACTTCACGTATATTTATAAAGAAAAAATGAAATTGCAGAAGATAGCTTATAGCTTACTCAAGTTAATTAAATCAGAGACATAATTAATTTTGCATCTCTTTTCTGCCACTTGGCTAGCTGCTGAAAAGATGTTTTTGCTCGGGCCCAGTTTCTACCACTTTATTTGGCTCACAGAAGCAACCATTTTTCTTAAAGCATTCAGAGGAATGAGATTAGTGCATACTAGTGCCAAAAAATTGGACTCTGGTTAAAGATGTCAACTGCCTTAGCCCTTGCAGATAACATAAAATCTATTTATTTCCCAAAAAGAACACACGACTTTGTTTTTAACTCCAGACTCAACTATGTTTTATTTACAAACTAGAAGATTGATCCAGCATTACTCAGGTCCTTAACTCAATTAATTTTTGTTTTTCTTCATTTAAGTCATTGCCATAAAGTGCAGCTGGAGATGAGGGGGTTCAGTATTCAGACTGCCATGGAGAGAGAGGACTACCTTAGCCCCCTCTCAGCACAGAAGCTTGGGGCCAGGTGAGAAGCACCTCTCCATAGACACTGTTGCATCAGTGGTCACAATGAGGGAGGGGTACATGTCCCCCAGCTGGGACAGGTCCAGGTTCATCTATTCCCTACATCAGGGGTTCCTAAACTTTTGACAAGGGGACCAGTAAATCCATTCACAAGCTTTTAGAGGACAGGTAACATTCATTTGCATATTCATTAAGCAAATGATGAATATTCAAATAAGTTGTTTCTGGTCCTCCCAAAGCCCCCAGTGCCAGCTTTAGCAAAGCTTTTGATACAGTCACTCAAAATATTCTTGCCAGCAAGTTAAGGGAATATGGATTGGATAAATGGACTGTAAGATGGATAGAAAGCTGGTTAGACCAAGGTTTCCCAAACTTTTTACTTTAGTTGGAACCCGTTTTTTTTTCAGTACTGTTTTTTGCAGCCCCAAAATATAAACACATATTAAAAAAGAAATAAAAATGTATACATTTTCAGTGTTTCACCCGGCTGCATCCTCTGCCTAGCCTGGGTCAGAGCTTGGGGGACCCAGCGTCGCATGGGCACTTCAGGAGGTGGGAGCAGGAGCAGATTGGGGGTAGAGTATCTGGCTAGGTGGGAGGGTGCAAGGAAGGGTACAGTTGCCAGGTGTCCAGTTTTGTATTGGACCGTCCGGTATTTGAGGGTTCTATCCGGGAAACAAATTGAGAAAATACCAGGCATATAAAATGTCCGGTATTTCTGCGTGAGTGCGTCTACCAGCTAGGCAGTTCACAACTACTTGAGGGAAGTTATGCAAAATGGAATCCCTGGGGCCGGACTCACTCGTGTGCCTGGGTCTGCATGTGCCCAGGTCAGTCTCACTTCCCGCCAGCCAATTCGCTCCCCCCCGCTCCGCTTCGCCTCCCAATCTCCCCTGGTTAACCCCTTGCCCCCGTCCAGCCCTGCTTCCAGCAGCTGGTTCTCCCGTCCTCTTTCTCACAATCTCCCCCGTCCAATCCCTTTCCCGCCCCCCTGTCCAGCCCTGCTTCCACCACCCGCCTGCCCCGATCTCCGCCGGACAGTCCTGCTGCCTCCAACCCTGCTTCCGCCGGCCGCCCGCCCGCCCGCCCTCCCCGATCTCCACCAGACAGCCTCGCTGCCCCCAACCCTGCTTCCCGGCAGTTGGTTTCCCCCACACAAGCACCTCCTCCCAGCCCACCCCACCCCGCCCAGCCCCGCTCCCCTCTCGACAGTCACACTGAGGCCCGATATTTTTTCCCCGCAGCCCATAGTTTGGGAAATGCTGCCCTACATTACCCAGACAGAGTAAGGAACTGCCCTTTTCCTCACTCCCTGAAGAAGGGTAACAGCCAGCAATGTTCCTGTCCGAACTGGGGAGGGAGGAGGCCATGTGCCCTCTCTAAAGCATGGCTGGTGGATGACAAGCTTAGGGTTGGGGCAGTCCCAGATGGGGTTGGTGAGGCACCCCAGCCAGGCCCTTTCACCTGCCTGGTGATTTTGTCTCTTTTCAGTATGCTTTTATGTGTCCCCATATGCACTGGGGACAAACCCTTTCCTTGCTCTAAGTTATGATAAGAGGAAGCTGGTGGTCCAAGCTCTTACATTTAAGAGGAGTTCTTGGATCGCTGGTTGGACAGACAGACAGACTCACTCACTTACAGACAAACTCTCACAAATATATAGTAAATAACAAACCATATTCTTTACTAAAAGTCTCAGAGGGGTGACCATGTTAGTCTGTAACTTAAAAAAACAAGGGGTCCTGTAGCACCTTAGAGACTAACAAAAATGGGTGAAGCTCTATGTAGAGCTTTTTGGAATAGGGTATGTTTAAGAATCACTTTTATTATCTTTTACCATTTTTTTTTCCTGAGGTAGAACAATTCCTATCCATGGAAAAACTCCTACTGACTTCAGAGGTGCAGACTGAGACTCTCAAGTGAAGAATGGTCATGCTACTTTATAGATTTCCATATTTTAACTTCCTTATTCATCAGCTATCCAGATAATCTGTGGTGCATGTGACAATCAGGCATTGCAGTGTGCCACATTGGAGTCAGCAATCTAATTATTTTAATGGTATTAGATTTTAAGTCTGGAAGGGAAGTTGGGAACCATTATTGTATAACCTAACCGCCCGCATAATACAGGCCAAAGAACTTTGTCCAATAACTTTCCCCCCATAACTTCTGTTTGAACGTATTATTTAGAAAGCTATTGAGGAGATGGGGAATTTGTCATGTCTCTGAATACACTTTTGAAATGGTTAATTACCTTCACTGGTAAAAAATTGCATCTTGTTTCATTGTCTGAATTTGTCTCACTTCAGCTTCCAACCACTCAATCTTGTCATGCCTTTCTCTGCTAGATTAAAGTGAAATCTACCATCAGAAATCTTTTCTCCACATAAGTAACTGTAGACTTTGATCAAGTCAATTCTTAACCTTCTCTTCTCTTTGAAAAATAAATTGATCTTCCATAGTATCATTATAATGCACATCTTCCAGATCTCATTCATTCTCAAATCATGATTCTCTAATCATTCTTCCAACTCTTTTCTGTAACTCCAATTTGTCAGCATCACATTTTGAAGTGAAGACAGCAGAACTGGATACAGTATTCCAGTAATGGGTTTTATGAATGCACATACAGAGGCAATTCCAACTCCCTACTATTTCCCTGCTTGTAGGTTAAGAATTCCATTCATCTTCTTAGCTACTACATTGCATTAGGAGCTCATGTTCAGCTGTTTTTCTACCATGTGCTGTGGTTTACTTCATGATATTCTCCACTTGATTTAGCTGGGATACCTTGTTCACTTCTTGGAGAACACTGTACCCAGTTCTCTGAGATCCAAATAACCCAGTTTGTCTCCTGATTTCATCACTCATTTCCTTTATTTGGCATAGAGCAAAGCTACACTGAGCTGATTAGACTCAAACATTGGGGGGTAGTTATAGGGCATACCACATATCCAAAGTTACATAGCAAAACTTAACCTTATATGTTATCAACATTAATAACATATACATTTTTAACCATACATTGTCATATGGGTCATGATTGGTTTGGTTACTTTTCAGGAGCCAATCCTTGTACAACGTACTCTGTTCATGGAGAATCTAATATTTGCATTCTGGGTATATCTTGTCCATTAACCCTAGTACCAAGGTATCCCTGCTTATCTTAGCATAGACATCTTGACTCCATTTACAATTTAATCTTCCATTCATCTTCCAATCACGTCCACTAAGAAATGAGGAAAACTACTTCTGTCAAGCCAGGCCCACATCGTGTCCCCTACATCTTTTTCAAAGTCAATGGTTTCTAAGAGACAGTGCCCCATCTTATGAATGACCTGCATAAAATATTTCATTCTTTGTTCCTATATGTATGACTCTGCCATTGGCTGAATTAAAATAGATATTTAAATGAACACATTGTACCAAGTGCGTCAGGTTAGCTTGTGTTACTGACTTGTTTCTGTTATTATTTACCATTCCATCAACTTTTGTGTTATTTGCAAATTTTACCCCTAATTATTATATGTTTTCTTCCAGTTTATTTTAATTGCAAAATCAAGTGAACATATTGAATTGAAATCTAACTATAATTTGACAGTGTAGTCTATGAATTCTATGACTTTTGTTGTTCCCACAAATGAATGACTGAAGGGGGGTGGGTCCATCCTCCATGAACTCTACACCAAGGGCTCACCTAGACTACGGGGAAGATTCAAAAGAGGATATGCAAATTCCATAGGAATTTGCATATCTTCTTTTGATCTCACTTTTGAAAGTGGAGCTTTTCCTCAAAAAATGAGGTTTACGCAGCTTTTTGAAAAGGGGGAGGGGAGGCTTGCTGAAAAACCCCCACATCTTGATTATTTTCACTTTCGAAAGCTCTGCTTTCGAAAGTGAGATCAAAAGTGAGATCCACAGGAATTTGCATATTCTCTTTCGAATCTTCCCTGTGGTCTAGATGAGCCCCAAGAAACGGAATGTAGACATCTACAGCAGGATTGCCACCAGTCTCATGGAGAAAGGCCATTCCAGGACCCTTGAGTACTGGGCCATTTAGCTCCTTGAGTACCACTAATGGCCCACACCTAGCCTGTGTAGTGTAGTAAACAGGTGCATACTTCATATTTCTAATTTAAAATGCATAAATGATAAATGGACACAAATAAACATACACTTTCAGAGAGTTAAAAGCTTTCCAGTGATAGGTTACAACCAGGGCTGGATTAAGGGGGAGAGGGGGCTAGCCGGGCAGCTGCCTGGGGTGTCAACCTATAGGGGGTGCCTGATGGCAGCTGTAAGGGGCACCGCACGCCCGATTGCAGCTGTAAGGTGCGCAGCGTGCCGGGGGGGGGGGGGGGGGGGGGGGGGGGGGGGGGCCGCACATGCACTGTGTGCCTGGGGCAGAGCCGCACATGTGTCGTGCGCTCGCTGCCCAGGGCACAGGAATGACTTGAGCAGGCCCTGGTTACAACTTACAGGCAATATTTTGCAAAAAGCATATTCAAATTAGGCATATTCCAATTCATTAGCATATTTTCCAGAAAGAATATGGAGGTGCAACATTACAGGACCTCTAGAGCTGAAAGCAGCCAGGCTTTCAAGTCTGCAGTTGGAAGAGCCTTATAGAGTTGGTGGTCTGGACTCAGAGAGGAACATCTAATACACATTGACAGGTGAATTGTACTTACACCACTGCAAACGTGAGTGTAGAATGCTACTGTGCAGGGTGGGGCCTTGGGAAAGGGGCAGGGCTGGGACAGTCAGCCCTCAGTGCTGCCCAGAGCATGCTGCACCCCTCTCCTCCCCGCCAGCCCTTAGTGCTATTCAAAACATGCCATGGTGTGCTCCAGTGGTGATTTAAAGGGCCTAGGGCTCCTGTAGCAGTAGTGGTCCCGGCTCTTTTGAATCACTGGACTCTAGGGCAGTTGATCCCTTTATCTTCCCTGTCAACAGGCCTACTACCATAATGTTATGTTTTACATTCATGTTTTCATCAGTGGAAACCACTCTGCAAGCTGTGGAGGGAAAGGGTGAACTGGGACCCATGCATATTTTTAACCGTGCTCCTCTGAGATAAATTGAGGACAGACGTGAAATCACTTATTAAACTCAGTAGTGTAGTAGTAATACACAGGTAATTAAACAACTATAGTTACCTTAGTGGTGCATGAGAAGTAATAGATGATCAACCCTTATAATGAAGATATTTCAAATAAAGATAAAATATACTTCGCTCTTTGGTGCCACTTGTAATAGTGCACTTCCTTGCTGACCAGATGATTAGCTGCTGAGTAAATCTGACTCAAGGTGTGATATAAACAATAATGTGAAAAAAATTAGGCATAGAATTTCCTTAAAAGACCTGACCATACTCCTTCCCATTTTACATACATTCGGTGAATACTTAAGATGACTGAAAGGTTCAGGTGACATCTACTGTACAAAGAGACCATGCTTTTACAAAATCTTCTAACTAGGGCATCCACATCATCGTAAAACTATTTGACATAGGCTTTTGAAACACTCCAGTCCACTGCTGTCTAATGCAAATTAATCTGAGGTAAAGTAGATTATTGAGATCCTAGGACAATGTTCAATAATACATTACTGACTTTTTAAAATCCGTGAGCTGAAAATGCTCTTAGACAAAATCCAAACAACGTAAGTCTAATTCACCTATGGAGTACTGAATCTAAATTATAGATTCAATCTCTAGCAACTGATGTATGTTCTATTATTACAATATATTATAAGGAAGAGAAGTCAGGATAGATGGACTCTCTTTGTTTAATGGATTGAGAGGATAGTAGGCAGCACTCAGTATCTCACTCCTACTGTCTTCAGTAGGAGATAAGGACACTCGGCTACTCCCAAGCATGCTTACCCCCTTGCAGTATTACTCTCTGAGGCTCTGATCCATAACTGATGCATTAACATGAGTGTTGTGAGCAAGACATGAGAAGTTATTCTTCCGCTCTACTCTGCACTGATTAGGCCTCAGTTGGAGTATTGTGCGCCATTCTGGGTACCACATATAAAGAAAGATGTGGAGAAACTGGAGAAGGTCCAGAGAAGAACAACAAAAATGATTAAAAGTCTAGAAAACATGAGCTATGAGGGAAGACTGAAAGAATTGGGTTTGTTTAGCTTAGAAAAGAGAAGACTGAGAGGGGACATACTAGCAGTTTTCAAGTATCTAAAAGAATGTTACAAGGAGAAAAACTGTTTTCCTGGGCCTCTGAGGATAGGACAAGAAGCAATGGGCTTAAATTGCAGCAAGGGAGTTTGGACATTAGGAAAAAACTTTCTAACTGTCAGGGTGGTTAAACACTGGAATAAATTGCCTAGGGAGATTGTGGAATATCCATCACTGGAGATATTTAAGAGCAGGTTGGATAGACATCTGTCAGGGATGATCAAGATGCTGCTTGGTCTGCTGTGAGGGCAGGGGACTAGACTTGATCTCTTGAGGTCCATTCCAGTTCTAGTATTCTAAGATCTCACTGATATTAATGTGGCTACTTGCAGGCCAAAATGAGAGATCATTCCCTGTTGCCAAGGCTAATTATACCAAATGGGCAATATGTAATATTTGTTCCCTGTTGCCTTCTAACAGTTCTAGAGCAGTTGCTAACTATTTTTATAGGAAGCTATTGCAAATAGACCTAGATTTGGACGTACAGGACCTTGGTTCTGTTCCTAGCTGTGCTGGATAAACTTGGGCAAGTCACTTCCTTTCTGTGTCTCAGTTTACCTATGTATAAAATGGGGATAAAGATACTGAAATCTCTGGCCTACCATTCGTAAAGACATCCATAATAAACCCATCCATTTATACCCTCTTACAGAATGACGCAATCACAATAACACTATTGTGAGTGAGCACACAATGGCTTGGTGTTTTCATGCTTTAAGGAGGGGAGAATGCTTGCGATATACTTTCCTTTTTGCCTTTGTGTTTAGATCAATCAAAGATAGAAGGTTTAAAATCATGTATGGTTGAGTTAAATTGCCAGACAAGGGTCCACTGGCCCACAGAAAAAAATCAGCTGGGGCCACACACAGCTCTATGGGCAGGGGAGAATTTCAGGTCTTCCCCTAAACTCTGGGGTGAGGCCAGAAACGAGAAGTTCAGGGTGCAGGATGGGTGTACATGCTAGGTTAGGGGGTTGGGGTGCAGGAGGAGGTGAGATTTTTGGCTAGGTCTGTGGGGTTTGGGGCAGGGTTTGGGATGGGGTTTTTGTGGCACTGGAGACAAGGGGTTTGGAATGCAGGAGAGGGTTCAGGGCTGGGGTATGGGAGGGGGTACAGGCTCCAGTTGGGGGTGTGTGCCCTTGGATGGGCCAGGAGGTTGAAATTCAGTAGGAGGTTTGGGGTGCAGGCTCCGGGGATGTGGGGGGAGTTTGGCTCAGGATTGGGATGTAGGTGTCGGTCTGGGAGGGAGTTAGGGTGTGGGAGGAGGTTCCAATCTGGGGTAGAGGTTGATGTGTGGGAGGGAGTTCAGGCTGCTGGCTCTAGTCAGGCGGGCAGTGCTTTCCTCCAGTCTGTGGCCCTATGAGGCTAAGCCTGCCTACCCGGATTCCCCACTGCTTCTAGAAGGAGCTGCCATGTCCGGCCCCTCTGCAGACCAACAAGGCGGCTGTGCATGGTGTGTGCTGCCCTCACTCACAGGTGCTAACTCTGCAACTGCAGAGCTGGCGCTGGGGGGGCAGAGGCAGCATGCAGAGTTACCAGGCTTCCCTGACCACCATTCTTCCTAGGAGCTACAAGGACATGCCACCAAGCTGACACTCAAGGCTGTGGCTCTCTGGGGAAGGAGAGGGAGGGCATTGAGGCTCAGAAGACTGAGAGAGAACACAGAAATTGTAGCATTGGCCGTAGGGTGCACAAAATAACTCCAAATTAATCCACAAACCACAACTGATCGTTTTGTGCTCTTCTTGTGCCAGTTCCTCATAGCAGTTAGAATGGTTGTAGCTCTCTATTCTAACAACATCTCAACCAATAAGATTATGGGCTATTCAGTTCATGTGGGACACCCTGGTCTTCATGTGTTATATGCTCTCTTCTTGTGCTTAAGCCATAGAAGGCACAAGTCTTTACAGTCTCTAGTTCAGGGGTGGGCAAACTTTTTTGCCAGGGGGACTTTTTGGCACATTGGGTAGTGAAATTATATGGAGGGCTCTGTAGGGAAAGCTGAGCCTCCTAAAACAGCCAGGTGTGGCCTGGCTCCTGCCCCCACCCCCCATATCCAATGCCCCCAGATCACCACCCCTTTGTTCCCCACCGGTACTATTATCCCTGTTTCACAGGCAGAGAACAGTGGCAGATGGTAAAGCGGCAAATTGAACTTTGGTATTCCTGAGTTTCAGCCTAGCACCCTCATCACCATCCCATCTTTCCTGTCCATGCTGTTTGACATTGACAAACACTGCCTCATTCCTGGTGTGTTTTAGCATTTACGTGTGAGCAAGCTTTGTGAGTTTTAAGGTCGACTGCAATAAAAAGCTGCATAGACTGATCTAATATAGTGATGAACATGGGCCCAATCCTGCGAGGTGCTGATTGCAACCTCAACCCCATTGATCTTAATAGAGTTGTGACTGATCAGCACCTTACTGAAATGGGCCCTATGTACACTATACATGGGCCCTAAGTAATAGTGATAAGGGGTATTCATATTTTATTAATTTCTTATCTTTCTGATGGCTTCATCTTTTTCTATTTTTTCTCTCTCCATTGCCATCCTACTTCTAAGTGAAAGAAAAATAACAAATAGGATCCCTGCCCAATCAGATTGAAACTTCCCCTTTATTATTTATCCATTCATCTGTAAGTTGATGTGCATGGCACATATAGCCAGAGGCAAATGTTGTTGTTGTTCTTTTAGCCATACAAGTACAGCATGTCAAATGAATGTGAGCCCTTGTTCATCTCCTCTAGAGAAAATTAAGTAGCACAGTTCTATCATGTATAATGATCTTCCTGATGGGTTGGCATTTGCATATAGAGTGAAGCCTTATGTAGCTTCCATTCCCTGCCCTTCCTCCCTGCCAATTCTGAGAGACTGTGGAATATTTGCTAGCAGGGGAAATGAGGAACTGTCTCTTTACACTGTGAATCTCTGCCCTGGGAGTGGCTCTGTTGGGGCATGAAGGGGGACTGTAGTGTAAAGGTTGGCGCTAAGGGAGTTCTGAGTTTTATCTGTGGTGCTGTCACTGTGTAAAGCTGGGCAGGGAACAACCTTTGAGCCTCAGTTTCCACGTTTGTGAAATGGGGATGACCCTATTTATCTACCTAATGGTACAACCATTAATTCATCACAGACCTCTTGGTCACTTGGAACAAAATGTCCAGATGCTTGGATGGGTATAATCATTTGAACTCCCAATGGAGCTCGAGAGACAGCTGGATGATTAGGTATTGTTAGCTCTGCTCCAGTGATCTGAGTGCCCAGTGGCTAGAGGATTCCAAGTGGATTGAGAAGTGGGGAACTGGTGTGGCCAGAGAGATGGGCACCCAAAGCCTATCTTCTGAAGCGCCAAGAGCCAGTGATATTTAGAAACAGGAACAGCAGCAATGTCCAAAAAAGCATAGCATCACATCATTTAAAGATTCTGTAAATCCCAATGGGGACCAAGCATCCTTCTGAGATGTGAGAACCTGGTTCGCTTGGGTGCCCAATATGGGGAATATAGTCTCAAAGAATAATCTTTGCCCACATTTTGCTTTGAAATCTCTTGTTTCCCGAGAAACAAAGTATCTCTCCTTGTACTAGAGACCAGGATGAATGAAATCAGCTACAGAACTGTTGTTCAGCTCATATTTTCAGTGCTCAGTCCACAACCTGGAGAAGTAGTGTCTTCTCCACATGTGTGATTAGAATGGCTGATGAAAAGTTAATGATGTTATAGGAGCAGAATCAAAGCTGTTTGAGTAATCTTTACTGTGTATATCCATAGTCTTAAATACGCTGGGTTGTTTTGTACAGTGGAACCTTAACTTTAAATTGTCAGGATTTCAAACCTTTATTTTCAAGAAAACTAGATTTTTAAAAATTGGTTCTTCAGCCATAAATACAGTTTCTTAATTGCAGGTTCATTAAGTCGGTTAGGTTATTTTACGGGGCTTATTACAAACAACCTGCTTTTTTCTGACGACTGCCTGGTGCATTCACTCTGGTATTCATAACCATTACAATTATGTTTAGATGTAAATTACCAGTGAGCTGTGCTGACTTGTACTGTGATGCCATGACAGCTCAAAAACTAAGTATAGTTGAGCTGGGCCACTCTTTGGACAAAGGACTTCTACAGACATTTAAGAGTATCAAAGAAGTGGGTGGTGGTGCTTCAGTAGGGGGCAATTTGTCCTCAACTGGTACTCTGGCGTGGTCTCATGGGGCTCTGGTTCTATGGGACTGGCTGTTGTTTAGAAGACACAGATAAATCCCTGTCCACCTACACTAAAAATCCCATTTGACTTCTGTGTAGAAAGAGGAATATTAACTTCATTGTCTTGGCTAAATTTAATCTCTGATAATTGCACTCTGCATCCTAAATACCACCTGAAGTTTCAGCTGGCAGTCTTCTTCACTTCCATTTCTCCAAAGCTATGTGCTGTGAGTGTGCCCTGTTACCACATTCCATCCTGAAATTGGACATGCTTCTGGGATGAATTAATTTTGCTTAAATATCCTATACCTATTTTCAGGGCTTGACAATTTAGGTAATCCACTTGTCACAGGCAAGTAGATTATAGCCTGGCATGGCGCCGCAGCGCGATCAGCACCTGCGCAGCGTGCTCAACCGCTATTTTACTTCAGAAAAGCATTGTGAGACTGTGATAACACTTATAAGAGAGACGGGGGGGGGGAGGGGGGAGAGGTAAGATCTTTTCATAGCCCAACTTCTGGTGATGAAAAAGACAAGCGTTCAGGCTTACTCAGAGTTCTTTTTCAGGTTTGGATAATGTACTCAGAGGGTTTGCCTGCACTGCCATTAGACACTGACAGCTGGCCTGTGCCAGGTGAGTTGGGCTCATGGGGCTTAAGGTGTGGGACTACTTAATTGTGGTGTAGACATTTGGGCTGGGATTGCAGCCTCAGCTGTGAGACCTTCCCCCCTCACAGGGGCCTTGATACTGGGCTCCTGCTTGAGCATCAACATCCACACAACAATTAGTCTCCGGTAGCCCAAATCAATTGGCACTGGCCAGCTGTGGGTTTTTAATTGCAGTGTATATATCCTTACAGTGTCAAAGCTAAATGCAAAATGGAACATTGCTTAGCAAAAGTAGCCAATATGTATTTCAAGGGGCCTCTTAGCACCCCTCCAATCTTGGAGGGATGCTAAGAGGGTGGAGGGGTGAAGGACAGGTAGGGAGAGTGTAAAAAGGCAGCTGGGGACAGGTTGTTGGTGGATTATAGATTGTTGTAATAAACCATAAATCCAGTGTCTTTGTTCAGTTCATGATTTTTAGTGTCTAGCAAAGTTATAAATTTAAGCTCCCAGGCACATCTTTTGAAGGTGTTGAGCATATTTCCTTTGAGAATGAGGACTGAGAGGGTAGCTATGGAGTGATCATTTTGTGAAAAATGTTCACACTCAGGTGATATGGTGTTTTTGTCTTTTATCATTTTTCTGTGTCATATTTTTTAGCTACAACAACACTGCATTAACACTTGTAAAGCTACTTGAGATTTTCCTCAGATGAAAGCTACCATGGAAATGCAAAATATTAATTCCAATATGTTAAAAATTGATCTATACAGATAAATCTGAGTCTGAAGAATAGGTCTGAAGCCTCTGTATTCTGTAATGTTCACTGATAGATAATAGATATAGTATTTAGATATGAGGTCGGATTAATGGTAGTCTATGCTATACTTGCCTGATGTTGAGTAGTCCATGCACTACTTATCTCATTTTTACTAGAAAATGAACTATCACTATCAGTTGTTTTTCTGTAAATTTAACTTTAGAGCATGCTTGATCATACTGAAAAGGCAAAGTGCAAATTAAGTTCTTAGGCAAAGTGAAAAAGATACAAATTGGAAAGTGTACTCCTAGATATGAGTAAAATAATTGTGCCTAAAGGCCCAATTTATAAAAGAGTGTTTTGGTTGGTCTTTAAGAAACTTTTGCCTTTCATAGTGATTTATTCCTCCCATGTACTGCATAAAACAAAGCAAATTTCTCCTATCTCTAACACATTTTCACATCAAAAGCATGAATGGGGCACATCCAACCTACTTAACTAGCACACTTAATTATTATATATATATATAAAATCATGTTTTCTATTATATCCACTCCAATTCAGCTAATTCAGTTGATGAAGTGGGTTTTACCCTTAAAAGTTCATGATTCTATATATTTTTGTTAGTATCTAAGGATTTCTTGTTGTGCATAAAGTATATTTAGTGGCTAATAGCCACTGATAAAGGGAATATATCCTCTTTTATAGACAACTTTGCAGTAAAACAGGGAATAATATAAAAAGTTTCAAAGAGGTAAGGCTATTAGTGAATCCCCATTCCCAAAGATGTTTCCTGATTGCTGTAGGCCATTTCTATCAAGGGAGCAATTTCCTACGTGCTGCCATTAGTGGATAATATTTTTTCCAAATAATAGGCTAATAATGGTAACTAACCACAAACAGTAATATTTTCTCCATTTAAAAAGATTGCCAATACAGACTCTAATGTTCCATGGTGAAACAGTACAACATAAAGAAAATGATTTATGATGTGAAAACTCATTTGTTTAGAAAATTCTTTCTCCCTCTCTCTCATTACTTCCCTCAAAAATGCTGAATAAAAATTGTATTTTCCATTAAGTTTCAGTTTTCTCACAGTTCAAAATGTACATTTTAGAGTTATCAGACCTTGGAAGAACATTTTATATAGATTAAAAAAATCAGATGAACAAGGCAACAGCGTACTTGCGTGTGCCAGGAGATTTGTTAGCACTTATATCTTTGGGCTACCCAGACACACACACAAGATAAACTGAGCTTGGATTAACCAGATACAGTATAACAGCATTCTGTTATCTGTCACTGACAAATTACAGGCTGCTAGCTGGAATTGCTGCTTGTAGATAGGAGGAAGTTAGTAGTAAACTATGCTTGTTTTTCTAAACTCTTAAAACAAGGCCATATTTATAAATACATTGAAATATGAAATGCTGGGAGCACATGGAAAGGAAACCTTTCTATTTCATTTCCTCACTCTCTCATTTCATTTTACTATCAAACATTTACTGCATTGCAGGTCTCTAAAGCTATAACACTTGGTAACAATGTCAATGTAGTTTGAGAGCTAGTCCATCATCCAGAGTTAGATTGTTTTATATTTGAGACTGCAATGTATTATTTGAGGTCCTCTTGAACATGTATTCTTTTTTATATAGCTGATTTTGATAAAGAGAATATAGAAACACTTTAGAATGTTTTCAACTATGACAGTCTAAGAAACAGAAGATGTAGTTCAGTTAAATATCATTGCACTATTTGTTGCTGGCGGAAAGAACATGCTTAAACTAGTTCTGGGTAGAACTAAATGATGACTGCATCAGAAAATGTCCAACACATGAACTAGGTTTTAAGTGGTCCTACTTTTCAGATGTTATGATTCATATATTTTCAAAAATTAAATTGTATAGTATAAACTACCACTTATCTCTTTTATAGTGATTTTCATTGAAGGATCTCAACACACTTTCGCATGAACTACTGAAGCCTCACAGCATGCCTCACAGGGGTATATAGGGATCACTTTACTCACCACCC
Organism: Apalone spinifera; assembly: GCA_030068395.1. NCBI lineage: Eukaryota > Metazoa > Chordata > Testudines > Trionychidae > Apalone > Apalone spinifera. Next base: position 115,003,040 of record CM057847.1, read on the forward strand.
ACCCACATAATTGAAAACAGTACACTGCCACCCTACACAACCTTTTAGGAAAGGAAGTGAAGAATACAGAATCTAGCCAAAATTACTAGGGACTTTAGGTGGAGAGGATATAATAATCAGAGATAGAATTTAGGCAGAACAGTGGAGTTGTGACTCATATTTCATAAACTGGTATGAGAAATTAGTTTTATCTGATCTAAAAAAAATCACCTTTGCTAGTGCGTTTCAGTACAGAGTCAGAAAGGAAGCAGCCATGGTTTGAATTTTGCACAGCATGGCCTGAAAGTATGGTATCCATTAAGTCAGATCCTGTTGAGGTCAAAGCACAAGTTAATACACCTACTGGAGTAATCAACAAAACCTGTAAAGGGACTCTTTCTTCAGTATAACTCAAGCTCCGACTCCTGTCATCTTCTCCAGCAACCTTCTTGATTCCCCTCCATAAAACAAATTAATCAAATTAAACCCATCTTCTGCAAACAACACAAATCCATGCAATCCTCTTCTGCCAAACCCCTGATACACATTGCTTTTGCTTGGAAAACAGCACTTCTAGCACAACTTATTTATTTTCCATTTCCATTCACCACACATATCCCCTGACCTCAGCTTCTCTTCTCTGCCCACGCTGCAGCAGCTTTTATGCCTCATCTCACCCACACCCATTTTCTCATTCTCATACAGTTAGCTACACATGTATTCATTGAGGTGTGTACATAGAGAACACAAGGCCTCATATAAAGTGTAGACTACACAGATGGAAGGAGAGGCAGAAAGGCCTGCAACAACAAAGGGATGACACCCCGTTGGTAGGCTGAATCTATTAACACAGTCAGGAGATTGAAGCAGACTGCTGGACTTGATTAGAGATGAGGGCCCAAGAACTAGGAGAGATAGTTGGGAGCAGAAGGGACTCCTCAAAAGCCCCCACCAGGAGCTAGTGACATACTATGAAATCTAATACCTCTGGTATTAAAACTGCTTCTCTTCTCACCAGAAGACTGGGTATTGTTTTTTAATATGCTTTTTATAAAACCAAAATAACTTTTTCAGTTTTGTCTATTGGAGAAGCCACAGCTGCCATCTTGAAATGGGTGTTTGGAGGGATTGAACAGATAAATTTAATATTAACCACTAATAACGGTGCCATAAAACTTCCTTATTGTGCTACCTTTTTCAATAATAAGGGTCTTTCATCAAGAGCACAATGATACAATGAAATCCAGTGGCTGGATCAAGACAGATTCAAATGACAAAGAAGGAGCATATTTTTAACAGCGAGGGTAATTAATCACTGGAATAGTTGACTAAAGAATGCAATGCAGTCTCTATAGCTGGAAATGTTTAAATAAAGACTGAATGTCTTCCTACCCAGATGTCCAGTTCAAACACATTATTGAGTTTGATGCGTGAATTACTGGGTGAAACTCTGTGGCCTGTGTCATGTTGGAGGTCAGGTTAAATGCTCATAGTGGTCTTTCTGGACTAAAATTTCTTAACACCACATTATGCTACCACTTACACTTGTTGGCATACTGCAGCTACAAATATAACTTACTGAACATAGAAGGAGGCATCTATGAACAAAAAATATGTAAGACCTAATGAACATCTCAAAAAGTCTACTGCCCAACCCTAAACCAGAATCACTAACCTTTTATCCAAGCCCCTTATTCCCTGAGGCTGAACTGATGAAGACCAAGTCTAGTTTTACCACTGTCTTCTTACTAATTTCATAATTGACACATCTGTTTATTTGAAGAGATAATGGCATATTTTAGCAGTGATGAGGAAAAGCAGCGACTTGGCATCTCTTTTGTTCAGCAATGTGTACAGTAACCTTTGGAGCCCTGTGCAATATAATGTAGCATTTGGACAAATGGGCTTTTGAGGAAACTGAGATTTAATTAACAAAAATGGGGCATCAACTTGTCCTTTATCTTTGAGAAACAGATTTACCCACTCCCTAGATTTGTCTGGTTAATACACTTCAACTTTCAGTTTATGATTTCAGCTGACATTCATAACTTTACATATAATGTTGCCATATGATTTTCACCCTGATATAATTGCCCAGCAAGTTATTAGTTTTCAAACAATACTTTACTAGGCATATTTTGTACAAATATGGTGCATAAGGGATGAATTCTGGAGTGTGTTCCTCCATCACAGGTTTATAACGGATATGCAGATGACGTTCTAACTGTAGAGGTGAGCAGACATCCCTGTAATAAATGCAGGGAGATTAGATCTTCTGACACTTTGGCAAAAGAGGTTTCTGAATCAGAGATCAATTTATCCACAAGCCAAAGGAATATTTTCATAGTGATTTTTCACCATAATTCTGTTTCCTTGCCATTTGAAAAACAGTCACAAAGTCAGTAGGGCAGAGGCTGACCTGCATCTAAGGATTGCTAAACTGCAGCTAAGATGGGGAGTAAAAAAAGATGCCCTTGTGCTCCTTTGATTCTGGAGTAGCTCTAACCTTTGCTGGCTATCAATGTCCTGAACCTGTTGGGGATTGCTGGGAAGCATGAGAGCCCTACCAGTGCACAGTGTGCTGGCAGCTGAAAAAGTAATGTAGGAATTACTGTGATAGCTCCGTGACATCCGAGAAGCTCCTGTACATACAGAAAATCAGGCTGGGGGCAAATGTAATGGTTTGAAGACTTCCTTACACCAGTGAAGTAGCATTAAGTGACATATTGTGATCCAGGTTTAGCGCCACGAATAATATGTGGTAGGAGTACATTTTGTTGGTAAAACTAAGCTTTGACGTCCTGATCCTGGATTTCAGCAGAGGAGCCAAGCAAGGGCAAAAATAGGTCCTCACCACCTTGGCTATGATATTTCGGAAGTCTGAGGGACAGCTTGTCTCACAGAGAAAGTTAGAGAACCCCTAGGACTGCTCTAAGGTACACCAGCTTGTAACAGCTCCGAAGGGGCTATTGTGCTAATCAAGGACGTTCAAGTGTGCCTTAGCTAGGCTCTCCCAGCATGCTCTTTATGCTGAGAGGCCGGAATAGAGTTAGATATATCTGTTTTGTGCCATCTGTGACTCTCCAGCCAGTTACTGACACCAGCGTTATGGCAGCTTGTGATAATGGAGCAGTGCAAAACCAGTTTCGTTTGGGCAAAGGATCTTGCCACAAGATCTCATTATCATTTTTAGTAACACTTTATGGCTGTACTCAGAGGCCGTAATGAAGACTGAGCTCTTGTTGTGCTAGATGCACAACTGAGAACACAGTCCCTGTTCTAAAGAGCTTAGATTCTACCACAAATAAAAGTCTTTTCTCACAATCAGAGTGTAACTTTTCTGAGGCTATGTCTACACTACAAAGATAAATATGAAAAAGAAACGCAAATTGCATATCTTTTTTCGATTTACTTCTAAAAGAGGCTTTTCTGAAATTTGGCCCAGCTACACGGGGCCAAATTTAAAAAAAAGACACCCTCTTCTGGAACATTCTTTCTTCCTCATAAAACAAGATTTACATGGATGCCGAAAAATTCATCCACTTTTTTGACCTTTTTTTTTGGAAAAGCAAACGTGTTCCTTGGATGCAGCCAAACTTTTCCAGGATACCTCCGGTATCCCAGAAAAACTCTGCAGTCTAGACATAGCCTGAGAGTATGAAAATGTTAAATTAAGGTCCCTCACATTAGATTGACCAGAAGTATTACGCAGTATTTACTGAAAAAATAACATGCCATTAAATCCAAAATTAGGCCTTACAGTAGAATAAATATGTAATTTGATAATTGCAATTTGCAGGAATAGCTAACTTTATTGTGTTATTCACAGTGCATTTGTATACTAATGTGGAATGCCATATCTCAGAAGAGCTCATTGAATCTTGAAATGCAACTGTCTCTTTGTAATGGTGACAACGGTATGAGTAAGATAATAGGCAGAAGGGTGTGGTGATGGGTTAAAATAAGCCAGACTGATATGGTTGTTAAAGGATATCAACGATAATGCGGAGGCAGCAGTGAGACTGTGCGGAGAGTTGGGAAGTTGGATTGGAACGAGTAGAGGTATGAGACAAGGAGATCCCATATCGCTGAGTATCTTCATCACACACCTAGAGAGAGCAATAGACAAGATGAAGGAAGAGGTAGAAGGGATATTGGTGCACGGGATGGGAATGAACAACTTGAGGTTCATGGATGATATTGTTATCATTGAAAAAGATGAAAAATTAGCGAGAATGGTGCAGGTGCTAAATGAGGAAGGGAAGCGGTATGGACTGATT
>CM057847.1:115007398-115020671 GCA_030068395.1 Apalone spinifera
AGAACGTAGAGAAGTTCACGTATTTGGGGAGCAACATGACGTATGATCTAGACCAGCAGTTCCCAATCTTTTCCAGATAGGGACCCATTTTGACAATTCAGGAAGACTTGGTGACCCAAGGCAATTCAAAAACAGGGGGGAAAAGGGAGCAGAGCCACCTGGGGAGACACTTGGCGACCCTTTTGAAATGTAATGGTGACTCATATTTGGGTCGTGACCCATAGGTTGGGAAACACTGATCTAGACCGTAAGAAGGAAATAGCAACTAAAATAGCAAAAGCAAGAGTGAATTTGAAGGCGATGGATAAGATCTGGAAAAGTAAAGTGTGTATTTAGCAGCATGTTGTATGGATGTGAGACATGGGTGATAATGCAAGATTTGAAGAGAAGGATATTGGCGTTTGAGAGGAATTGTAATAGAAAGATCCTGAGAATAGGATGGATGCAGAAGGTCACCAATGAGGAATTATATAGGAAGATACAGCCAAAAGAGAACCTATTGCAGAAAGTTATACAACAGGGCTGCGTCTAGACTGGCAAGTTTGCGGAAAAACTTGCCAGCTGTCTACAATGGCCGCTTGAATTTGCGCAAGAACACTGACAATCTAATGTATGATCGTCAGTATTCTTGCACAAATACAATGACTCTCCCACTCAGTAAAAAGCTCTCTTGCACAAATGCTTTTGCGCAAGAGGGCCAGTGTAGATGGCTCAGGACAGTTTTGTGCAAAAAAGCCCCGATGGCGAAAATGGCGATTGGGGCTTTCTTGCGCAAAACCGCGTCTAGATTGGCACGGACTCTTTTCCGCAAAAAGTGCTTTTGCGCAAAAGCGTCCGTGCCAATCTAGGTGCTCTTTTCTGCAAATGCTTTTAATGGAAAAACTTTTCCGTTAAAAGCATTTGCGGAAAATCATGCCAATCTAGATGTAGCCCAGAAGTTACAACTATTTGGGCATATCTGCAGAATGAATGATGAGTGAAAAGTTAAGATCTCGGTTTTTGGCATAATGGATGGTCCGAATAGGAGAGGCAGACCCCACAGAGAATGATAGATGATATAGTAGATTGGTGCGGAGCTAGTCTACAGAAACTAAGCCACTCCACACTGGACAGAGAAAGATGAAAGGAAATAGTGAGGGAGGCATCGGACACCAACGGGCATTGAGCCCAGGGTTGTTGTTGATGATATGATGACAGGAGAAAACATATTTTGAGCTGATGCTCCTCATTGAAGTCCCTCTTGACAATCTATGTCTACTGGGATGCCTATAAGAAATCAGCATTTATATAATTGTTTCCTTATTGGAAACAAAATGACAAAACACCCTACCCAGCACACACTAATTTTTTCCTGTCCTTTCACCTATGTGTGTCTTTGTTTGTAAGGTTCTTAGAGCAAGGATTGTCTTATGTGTCTATTCAGCAACAAACACACCTTGGGACTGCCAAAATATAGGCTAAGACTACACTTGAAACATGAAAGCACTGCCAAGGGAGCACTTTAAAGTGAAAGTGTGGCCATGGCACCAGCCACGTTATCTGTAAGCCACCTATATAAGGAGTGTAGCTCTCAGTGGTGGGAGCCCATTTACAATGGCACTTTATAGCACTATAACTTGCTGTGCTTGGGGTGGGTGTGTGTGTTTTCTGAGCCAGAAAGTTGCAGCACAGTAATGTGGTAGTGTTGACATCGCCTATGGTAACATTGCTTAAATCTGCTTCTGAATATTAGGACATGATGCTGGGGTCATCTGAAGCCCCAACTGTACATCCAGAGGCAGAACTTTAAGTGGCCTACAGTTTTTATTGTCTTGCTCAATAGATTGTAATGGTTGTGAAGGAGCGACAGTCTCCTTTTGTGTGGGTGCTTAGGAAAATTACTTATCTAATTGTAAAAGATAATAAAAGAGAATGAACCCATAAAAAGGACCTTAGAGCTACAATCAATAGGACTAAGCCAGAGGTTTCAGGGCCCACGCAAAAATCAAGGATGAAAATTCATCCTTCACTAAGAAACCACAGCTTGTTTTTGTGTATTTTACATTTTGTCTTTAAATTTCCTAGCTTTGATGCATTTTGGTTAAACTTTTCACAGAGATTGAACACTGTGTGTTTTCAGAGGCATACACCAATAAGACACTGGTCTTAATAATATTTCATTGGTAGTAACAAAAAAAACCTTCATTAAGTGCATCGTTAACATAGTTAACCTAACACCGACTGCCACTTCCAACTGTGAGTGATTTTCTTAAAGCCACATCTCCTCCTTTTTATTTCTCTCTCTCTCTGATAGTTTTTGATAAACCTTTTGACAGGCTTCCTTTGATGCAATGATCACCTGAATTATTGAAGTGGTTCTTATTACTCAGAGAAATAATGCCATTTTAATGTTCTGCTGCTCATGTCACTGTATTGTAGCACTTCTTCATTCAGCTGAGTTTGGTCTTGCAGGTAACAATTGCAAATGTCTCTGATTTCATCTACCCACTTGACCATTATTGGCCATGACATCATAAGATTGAAGTGCTACCTCTTTTGTTACAGTGGCTTTCTGAGCCTACTTTCTATCATTATAGTTTTGTGCTCTATCATTTGGTTTCAAATACTGTAGTTTATGTGATCCTATAACACAATACTTCTTTTTGATACAAACTCAGCTGATATGTATCTTATTCTTTTGCTTGTATCGTTCTTGAAAAAATAGGTAATCTGTTCCTAAGTTTTCTATTTAATAACAACTGTGCAGATGATAAACCTGATTGTAATGGCAATGTTCTAGAATTTAGTAATCATAGACTACTAGGACTGGAAGGGACCTTGAGAGGTCATCGAGTCCAGTCCCCTGCCCCCATGGCAGGACCAAATACTGTCTAGACCATCCCTGATAGACATTTATCTAACCTACTCTTAAATATCTCCAGAGATGGGGATTCCACAACCTCCCTGGGCAATTTATTCCAGTGTTTAACTACCCTGACAGTTAGGGACTTTTTCCTAATGTCCAACCTAAACCTCTCTTGCTGCAATTTAAGTCCAATGCTTCTTGTTCTAGCCTCAGAGGCCAAGATGAACAAGTTTTCTCCCTCCTCCTTATGACACCCTTTTAGATGTCTGAAAATGGTAATGTCAAATATAAATCAGTATTGGCTTCTTCCACTTCTGTTAGCAATCCTTTTACTATTTTAACACCAATTTCAAATAGTCCACTAGAGGTGGGTAACCTAGACTTGACGTTGAAAAAATTTCAAACTCTTCACTGTGAAATTGAGGTCCATCAACAGTCATCAGCATGCTGGGAATGCCATGCTTTGCAAAAATTGATTTTATTTTATTAATTGCTTGTTTTGCACCAAGATCTTCTATAGATATTTCAGAAAAATGAGAAAAATAATAAAAATCTATAACATATGTATGTACTTTATATTCAAATAAATAAAATTGTACATTAGACCAAGGTCTTAAATAATAAGATGATGAATAAATATCATAGGTTGTTTAGACTGAACATTTCAGTATTTTTGACATGTCACTGTCTTTTATGAAATGCTCTGTATTTTGGTTATTTGTGACCAATACAGAACCTCTCTTGTTCTACGTTTTCATTTTTATATCCCTAAAAGGTCTCTCATATATTTGGTTCCGCTGTTAACCCTAAAGGAATTACTACTCTAACCTTTAAACAGAATTCATTCAATTACTGATGAGTCTTGAATAAATTGATTTTATGGCATCAGTATCTTTTTTATCATATCCTTTTTCAATAGGTTTAATAATCCTTTGTAAATTTTTATCCTGCCTAGTTGCATATACAATTTCTTCCCCTACTATTTCTGATATAGAAAACATTTTAAGTACATTATCTTCAGTTACAATGGTTACACTGTAAACTCTAAAGAAGATACATGTACCTTCACTGATTGTCTTGGGTGGAGGATCTTTTACCTGATCACTTCCTCTGGTGCAATTTGTACCTTGTATGACATCTTTATACATAGGCTCTGCTTTGGACAGGATGGAGGAGTTAAGTGACTGTGAGAGCACACTTCAGCAGTGTTAACTAGAGAAGAAGTTGATTGAGGTTAAGGCACTGAACTCTGATACAAGGGCTTGTGTCTCCAGCTCTCTTTCTATTGTAGCTCTGTTTGAGCTAGTGCATTAAAGTAGTGTACACATGGTGGGAGGGGCAAAAGGCCCTGAGGATGGTCCTGTCCAAGATGCTAGATATATTCAAGGCAGCTAGCCTCTCCTGTTGCTTGACCTACTAAGGCAGCACTGTATTTTTAGTGTACTAGCTTGATTGTTGCTAGTTGTAGGTATGTTTCCTTAACATGGGAATCATAGCACCCAGTTGTAAGTGCAGACACAGGGTATATCTGCACAATGCCAGAGTAATAATGCTTCTGTTTCAGTTTAAACTATTAGGTGCTACTTTAATAAAAAAAAGTAACAATAGTTGCAGATCTCTGTCTGGTCATAGAGCTCCTGATGGAGCAATGGGGGCTCAGGGTTTGTATTGCATATTTGTAACACTTACTGCTCTGTGCTAAAAGTATTGACTAAGAGTGCCAGCAGGATCGTCAGACATATGACCATTTTGTCTTGAATACTCCACTTCAATGACTTTAATTGAATTGCTATTTTTTCTATAGTATTCATACCTCATTTTTCAAAAATGAGGTAATACTGTAGAATATGTATTTAATATTGACATATCAGGGGAGATGGGCAATAGAATGAGGTAATACTGAGCTAATACTCATACTATTGCCCACTTCCCCTGATATATGTGAGAATTTTCAGTTTAGATTGTGGGTAGAGTGTCTCCCTATATCCCCCCTCCCCCCCACAATTCTTTCAGAGAACTTTCATCCAGCTGTGTTCATTGAAGATGAACAGATGACCTTTTAAGATTCCTAAAGGCTAACTGTTGAAAATCTCAGACCATTTAATAAAAATATCAATGTGATGAATGGGAGGGGTAATACCTTTTTCTGGACACTCCAGCCATTTAGTTAACTAACGTTTTTCCCAGTAGTTAACTCTTGAGACCTAATTGCTTGTCTGTAAGGGTTAAAACCATAAACAGTTGGTCCTAGTGAGTCCCCAGGAATGCTAGGGAAGCAGGAATTAAGTTGGCCAGGAGAGCCATTGCAAGCAAAGTGTGTGTTCTTTGAATTGGAGGTAGTGACCTTCCTGTTATTGCGTGACCAGAGGAGAGCCTTGGAGACATGAGTTAAGTCAGAAAACCAGGCATGGAGAATCCAGTGATGTCCATACCTACAGAAAGACTTAAATATTGGAACAACAGATATATGAGTAGAACAGGGAATGTTTAGTGAGACACAATCAAGTTATTTTCTTTTATTTTGGGGTTTGTTGGACTCCTTTGTGCTGAGCACATGTAACTACCCTCTTAGACTGTAACTTTCCAAACTGATACCAGGGAAGCAATTCTCTGTGTTCTAATCCTTTTGTCTTAGTTGCTCTCTAATACCTAACAACCAAGTAATGTTTGACAAAGTGTGTTTTCTTGTTGTTGTTGTTAATAAAAATCACATTTTTAAGACCATAATCTGATTCCTGTGTTCTAGAAGGCAGGAGGTCTGTGTACACATGCCCAATAGTGAAAGCCATACTACTAGGAGAAATTACAGTTTTCCAAATTCTCTCCAGAGGTAGGGTTAAAGAGCCTGAGGGTACCCCACAGGAAAGATTCCCAAGTGCACCTTCCTGGACCCTGAAGGGGATTTTTGCATTTGGGTTTTGGCAGCAATATCAATCCAAGGCCAGGGAATCTGTGATTTTGGGGAGTTTTAACACTGGCAAGGTATTTTTAGTGGCAAGGTATTTTTAACGTCTCTTGCAGGCTCCCAACTTCTGCATCAAAATGTCAGAGTGGGGAACAGTTTTGGTACTCAGTATATGTATAGAATTAAAAATATGGACTCAAATCATGCCATCATTGAGTTAGGCATGAATCTGCCCACTTCTCTGAGGAAGAGGAGCTCTGACATACCTATGACATTCCCCTCCCCATCCCTATCCTGTAGAGCCTTATCTGTGCAGTTAAGATGCCATTCTGGGGTCCAGACCTGCCGATGATATCTATACAAGGTAATACGGTGCTAGGCTATGTACATTCCTTTGCATATGCACCCTCTTCTCATTTTGGAGGCAAGCCATAGTCAGAGGGGGACCCTAGCAGACCCATGCCATTTTTTTATCAAAAGGGTTCATAACCACAGAGCCTCATGGCTCCCATTGGCTCTAGTTTGCCATTTTCAGCCAGGGGAGCCATGGGAAGTCGTGTGACCATATACTTTTTATAATAAAAGATTATTAAACTATTCTGTGATGTTTTTATCTATGTATAGCTTATAATGGACGGTGTTAATATATTTTATAATTTAATACTTCAACAGCCCTTACATTTTATTTCATTTAAAAAAATTGTGCTTATTTTTTTATTTGAAACTTGAAAACTTCTGCATACTTATAACTCTTTTTTTTCTGTTTGCTTTAGTATTCTTTCCTCTCCAGTTAAATGGTACAGCCAAAGTGCAATGTAAATATTTTATAATGGCACCTATGATAATTCATTTATCATGCATGGTATACATTGTTAATTCTACAAAACATCTATCATGTTAAAATGCATTGATTATTTATTTTTAACTCGTTTCTAAGCAATGAAGGAAGTTAGTGTTACTCTGAGCTATGATTGCTAATCACCTGGGCTCAGATTCTGCAGTGGGCTCTTTGCAGATGGACCCTGAGGCCTGCATAGAGCCCAGGTGAGCTGAATGAGAGTACTGACACATGATTGCTTTTGCTCACTGTGAATCTTTGCAGGATCAGCAAATAAGAGGGAACTGTGATGAGTTGTCACCCCTGGAGAGCCATGGGAACCATTGTGCTATTCTGCTCTCCAGATGGGCTGGCCAGTCTTATACTGCTCTGCTGATGACACATAACCAGTCTCTCCATGCCCTGTTATCACCCAGCATGACAACAGGTGGTACCAAATTGAGTTGCCTGAGTTCTTTACCTAAGTTGTTCAAAGATATAAAGCCAATTTTCAAGCTCCCCAGCTTTGCATCTCTGCTGGAGAATAAACCTGGAATTATGCCATCTTACACTACACAGGGATTTGTACAAAGTAAGCTCATTAATATAGTTTGCTTTCCCCTCAATATGGCAAAGGCATGTACAACAAGCTTGTGTTAACCAAGCTGTGATTTTCCCCAGACATTTTACTCAAAACATGCTAGTAAAAATAAAAAATAAAACAAGTTTATTAACTACAGAAAGATTGATGATAAGTGATAGGAAACAGATCAAAGCAGATGACCTAGCAAATAAACAAAAAACTGCAAACCAAACCTAACATTCTGGATAGATAGCAATTTGAATGAACAATGTCTCACTCTGACTGATGATACAAGCAGTTCACCAAGTTTTCATACACAAACTAGAAATTCCTTTAGCCTGGGACTAGCACTTCCCCCAGTTCATTCTTTGTTCCTCAGATGTTTCCAAGAGTTCTCTTATGCGTGGAATAAAGCCAAGCGATGATGTCATTCCCAACCTTGTGTAGCTTTTCTTTATGGCAGGAACCCTTTGTTCCAAACTAATTTCCCAGTCCAGTTTATGGAATAATACAGGTACCAAAATGGAGTTCAGAGTCATGTGGTTTAGTCATATGCCCTGGCATGTATTGCTGAGTCATAGCAGCCATTACCCATAGGATGTCTGGAACATTCCCTGGAAGGTTCACTAGGCGGGAGATGAGGTTCTGTTGTTTACTCTATTGACCTATTACCTTGAATAGGCCCTTCACAACTGGCTGTCTAGATTGGAAGCATCTTGCCTAGAGAGAGTCACCAGATGTAACTATATTTGAAATACAGATACATAGTCAATATTCATAACTTCAGATAAAGGACACACACAGACAAATAGGACAATTATATTCATAATTTTTCCATAGACAACTGACAAGACATGTAGTATACAAAATATATAATAATTATGTTACAATCATATCATCCTCTATGAAGAATATGGGGTGCAGAGTCACAGGAACATAATGGAGGTATGCACTATATGAATGGTACAGAGGGAAACCTTTTCTGACGCTGATTCAAGAACAAAGATACTCAGGGCATGTCTATGCAGCACACCATTTTAAAGGGGTGTGATTTGCACTGTGCTCTGATGTGTTGTGCTCTAGCTTCCCCTCGCAGATCCTGATGGCATGCCTAAATGGTGCACAGTTCAAGTTAACATAGTCTGTTGTGTATGCATTGTCACTAGAAACTTTGACCTTAGCAGGAATTTAACAAGGACATTTTCTGGATAATGACCCATTAATGGTTTCGTTCGAGCATTGATCATCTAGACCATGTTTATGCTTCAGAGTATAAGCCAACTATGAACTGAGGAGTGTAGGAAGAAACGTCTCTTATTGAAGGCTATTCCATAATTCCGTATTATGGATTTCTTGCACCTTCAATCTACTCCTGGCTATTATCTGGGATGCCATAGTAGATGGATAATGGCTCTCATGTACTAGGTTAATTCTTGTGGTCTAGTATCAATATTATAAAATATTTGAAGACACTTTGCCATTTCAGGATGTCCTTATCAGCAACACGTGTAAAAGCATAACAAGGACTCTCTTCAGATTCTGTGGGTGTAGTGATAGAACAAGTGGGCCAAGAACATGATGTTAATTCTCAGTTATTCAGAAGTATAGCAGAAAGAACAGAGATGCTTGGTGGCCATTATTTTTTCTCATCTCCATCCCATGGCTTATCCTTTCTAAAAGTGCCCAAGCTCTTTCTGCATCTAAGATGACACATCCTATTGATACAATTTATTTCAAAGAATGAAACTAACTAATGAAACTTAGTTTTGATTGGGCAAAACTAAGATGGCTTCCTCTTCCCATAGAGAATAGGAGTCAGGAAACAATCTATATGTTTTGTTCCACCTCTTAGAATGACAATAATGAAGACAGGGTTCTCTGAACAGCACACTCTAAATCATTAATACTCCTATCTATACTTGCCAATGTATGCAGGAGTGAATTAGTGTTCTTCAGGCAGTACTTTGCATTGTCTAGTCCCCACACTGATTTAAAACCACTAAAGAAGAAGCACCTCTCATATGAGTAAAATTATAAAAATGAGCCCTGATTTTTTTAAACAAAATCGTAAATTTGATCCTGTATGTTGATTGCCAATTGGCTCTCTTGGCTTCCAAGTTTTCATTGAAACATTTGTTTCCTTCTTAACAGGTACAGATTTTGCTTTTTAAAGGAAGTTCCATATCTTTGTCACGTCACCATGAAGTAGTAAATCACAGTACTAGAGGCAAGTGCTATTAATTTAGGAAAAAGAAATTGAACTGCAAAGAATTCTTGCAGTGAACATACTGTCTATTAAAATATTGGCAAATTTCCTAAAACAGGAAACTTAAATACTAATTCAGGACTCATAACTATCATTTGTAGTTTGGCTGTCTGGATGCATCTTCCCAATTATCTCTGTGACTAAATATCAGAAGTATTCATACCAGCGATAGGCTAAGAAGACTGTGCATCATTTTGCACAAAATACAAGTAATTAACTTTCAAAGACATCTCTGCCCGTGTTTAAAAAAGCTCTTTAAATCAATATCATGTGACATCACATCACTGATGTCTATCTATTGTATAAATTTACATGCTGGTAAATTGACATATACGATTAGACCAAATCTAAAATGTATTTAATTCCAATTATATATAATACTATAACTTGTTTAATGCTTGATGTATGGAAGCAAACTTGGCAAATCTATCAAACTTACAGGGCTCAGAAGCTTTGGGGATTGTATCGGTTTGAATGAGCTCCTGGATGTTTGAAATTATGATGAAGAATTTTAAGTTTTTTGAGAGTACCAAGAGCACTTTCAGATAGGTTCAAATGAACTCCTAGGCTACGTCTAGACTACAACCAGTGCTTTTGAAAAAGCAAGCTGCTTTTTTGAAAGAGAGCAGCCAGGCAGTCTGGATGCTCTCTTTCAAAAAAGCCCTGTTTGCATTCAAGAATGCCTTTTTTCAAAAGAGCATTTTTGAAAAATGGTGTTCTTCCTTGTAAAATGAGGTTTACCACGGTTGAAAAAACTGCCGCATTCTTTCGATTTAATTTCAAAAGAATGCAGCAGCAGTCTAGATGCAGGTGAATTTTTTTCAAAAAAAGGTCACTTTTTTTGAAAAAAACCCCAAACCTTGTAGTCTAGACAGCCCCCCAGAGATTCCAGGGTGGGATGGGAACATTTATTTCTGTTTAAGAATGTTAACCACCAGATTTAGCTCGAGTTCATAACTGAATAGCACCATATTCCATTAGTCATCTCATGGACTCCTTCTGGAATCTCAATTTTTGATGGGTGTGTATTTGGGTCAGCAACCCTGTGCTGCTGTCTGTGACATAGTAACTACTCTGCTATTTTCAGCATGTTAGCTTGATCAAAGTTAGCACATATTGTATACATCTATCTGAGTTGGAAATTACATCTCCCAGCTGCCGGGTAGACATACCTTACTGCATGCTCGAGTAGTTCTTAGCACAATGGGGCCCCAATCTGTTGGCTAATAACACCACAAAGTGGTTCTCAACAAGAACCTCCCAGGAGGGCTGCATGCAGGTTTCAGCGGGTCCAGCAAACTTAACCAAAAAGCATTATATTCACTGGAGTCCAGGGCTGAAACCAAATTCGGAGCAACTTAGGTTTCCGGGGTTCCCCTGTGGTGTGGAACCCCAGATAGTTTTCCTGCTTGCTGTCTCCTAACACCAGCCCTGTCTTTTAATCTACTGGATATGAAGAAAAAGAGTTGTTGTGGTCCAGGTGGAGTTTTTATAGCATGTTTTAGGTGCCTCTGAAAGAAAAAGGCTGAGAACTCCAACTCCTGACTTAGAGCATCAGTGTGATTTTCAGTGACAACTTTAAGATGTTCTGTGCTGTTCCCAAAAGAACTATTTCCTCCCTAAAGCTTAGACCTCTATATATCCATTTTTACTTCGGCAATTTTAAAACTTTAAAATAATTAGGCTGGTTATCAGTTTGCAGAGTTCTAAAATTCTCTCCCCCCACTTTAACAGCAGCACATGTACTTCTGTTTTAAAACTATCTGCTTTCTTCCTGTAACCTATTTGTTAATCATGTTTTAGTGAGTGACTTTTGGGCACATTCCCAAGAATTTTGAAGGCAGTCTTTAATAAACACTAATATGTCTGCATACAAAAACAGATGATTATTATTCAAGAGTTGGATTATGAAGAATTAAACTTTCCAAAACTGCATAGAACACAATCAGCTAGACATGAAAGTAAGCTGAATTTCCATTTGGTTTGCTTCTTGCTGAGCCTTCAAATTATAAAGTGAAGCAAAGCCAAAAGATTAATACAATGAAAACAAAGATTGGGAAATTAAATGACACGATGCAATTTTCTGCCTCATTGAGCTGGCACCAATAGTATGCAAAGGAAAGCCTGCTTAGTGTTGGTTAGCCGCTGTATAAATGCAGGACAATCAGTCTCCTTCTCAAGGGAAGCTATTTTCTTGAATCATATAGCCATTGACTCTTCCAATTACCAACACCTCTAGGCACAGTTTGAGGTCTGTCTTTTATTCCCTCCTTGCCCTACTTTGCCACATTACTACTATTAGTTTATACAGGTACATGCTTTCATATTATCTCCAATATTTTATCCATCGCTCAGAGCGTACATAACACCACCTGCAGCTTGCTGCCACCCCCATAATTAAATATTAATATTTCAAAAATTGGTGCTTTATGGCTAGCTGGATCCTATAATGTACCAGCCCTAAATCATCTCTAGCAATGCATTCTTAATGTGTCTCCTATTCACACTGCTGCTGAATGTATCACTGCTGATCCCTGTCATTTTTTTTTTAAATCTCCCTTGTTCCTCCTCTTGGGTGATTTAGATGCTCAAAAAGGACATTATGCTCCTTTGAAAAGATCTGAAACCCATTGAAACATAAAATGTATATGGACCTAGGCTGCGCTAACTCCTCAGCAGTTCTGGCTCTACCGCTGGGTTTGGAAGAATCCTGGCCTTAATGGAAAGACCTCAGTAAATACTACAATATTTTGCAGTAATGGGCCAAATCACATCACAGTGAGCTATACTGTTTTTATGTGGCCATTTCTTTAGAATACTGTGATATAGCAGCTTTCAAATTTTTGATGAGCTGCAGCACGGGCTAGTGGCTAGGGCACTGGGCTAGAACTAAGGAGACCAACATTCTAGCCTCCACCATCTGTGTAACCTTGGATGACTCACTTGACCTTTCTGTGACTTCCAGATCTATTTGTCTGTCTATTTAGATTGTACGCTTCTTGGGGCAGCAATTGTGTCAGAGCTACATGTTTGTACAGTGCTTAGTGAGTTGGGGCCCCTACATACAAGCAGTGACTGAGGCCAACAAGCCAGAAACATTTTTGGAGGTCTGCTTGTGCTTTTTTGTGACTTGTGAAGCCTGTTTTTCAAAGTGTGAGGTGCGATCATACCAGAAAAAAGAGTGTGTGATCATTAGACTTTCATAATGCATTTGCATGAGTAAATTTAATTCTGGCATTCTCTAACTAGTCAGTGCTTAACTTTGCAACCTTAATATTATATGATTGTAGCTATTTTTATACATACATTTTCGTTTTAAAAGAATTAAATTATATTATGTGAGGTGTTACCATTGCATATTGGTCATCATCAAGGTTTGAATTACCAGACTTCTACCCCTCTAACATAAGGACCTCAGCTGGAGCAGCAATGGGCCGTTGTCCCAACCAGCCACAAATGGTGTCACATAACACACTGAAACAGTTCATTATATATGCATGCATGGCCCCACTTTCCAGATGACCTATCCAAACATATAGCTTTTGTAGGCTCTTTTTAATAGACTGGATGGCTGACCATTGGGTATAATTAACATATTAAAAACCAAAGTTTTATTCCAGATCTTCCAGAAGTGAGCTTATGTAACCACCACCTGGCAGATTTGAACCTGGGACTTCTGGAGCATTGCATACGAGCCGCTATAGCTTGAACTATAAAGCCAGCTAACTCTTAGCTTAGGCTGTAGAGCTCCTTTGTTTTTATCTCTAAGAGTGTCTCTAAACTACACCCCTCTGTCGGCAGAGGGGATGTAAATTAGACGTATCGAAAGTGCAAATGAAGCCGGGATTTAAATATCC
>CM057847.1:115021957-115060326 GCA_030068395.1 Apalone spinifera
GAAAAGCAGATGATTTTCCGCAAAAACTGGCCAGTCTAGACGCAGCCTAAATGACTACATACGCCTGGTATGCAGTCCTATTCCTACCCATAATCTGATAGTTGCCTGAAGCTAGGAATGGGAAACAGGAGAATGGATCACTTGATGATTACCTGGTCCGTTCATTCCCTCTGGGGCATCTGGCCAATATTGGGCTAGATGGACCTTTGGTCTGACCCAGTAAGTCCCTTCTTATGGTCTAATGTTCTCTTGGGTGTTGGCAATACCCCAGGACCTATCCCTCTTCTAAATTACAAGATTTTACTACAAAAAAGGTCAGAACAATGGTATAAAACAGACCACACTATTTTCCCTTAGCCTTGTTTTTATAAGGGGCTACATTCCTGTTCCTGAAACTTTAAAGTCAGCTGGAGGAAGACAAAATGCATGGGAAATTTTAGCCGGAATGTTTGAAGCAGGTAAAGTGAAAGGACTGGAAATAGAGGACTATAGTGGGAAGCATTGCTCAACTTTAATACATTTTGATATGCTGGTACCTCTACACTTTTAAAATTTATGTGTGGAAAATGAGGCTTAATGATTAAGATTGTGCCCCTGGGCCCCTCTTTGTTTAGACTAGGAAAAAGGACCTGCTTAAGACAAACCCACCTGCTCTAACATTGGCTCAGTTTCTTGATCCAGAGAAACTTTATGTTCCCCTCTGATCATTCATAACCAACCTTCACTAGCAATGCATTTCAGAGGCTTTAAGACTGCAACTCTCAATAAGCAGATGAACACTTTTGTCAAAGGAGCTGTAAAACAGATGAGTGCTCTTTTCTTATACTTAAATCTCTGATCCAATCATTAGAATTTAAAGCAAATCAAAACCCACATCTCAATGTGACACATAATTATGTGGTAAATTGATTTAGTTCTGCTCATTAAAAAGGCAGCCCTAACATTACAGAAGGGGTCAGTGGAGAGGCACTGTGGTTTTTTTATGTCATTAGCTTGCATACAGCTGCAGTGAGGAACAACTTGAGCATGTGCTTTGCGTTAGCAGCTACAATTCAGGCTTTGTATGAATTGAGTTGTGAATCCCAGGCCCAAATATGCCAGTAGTATTAGTGGTTATCAGGCTACTGTCAATTGCCTTCTTTGTTGCAGCTTTGTTGTATTGCTGTTACTCATTCACCTTTCTACTGTTTGTGTTTATATTACCTGTGGTGGAAGAAGAGCTGTTCCAAACACTTGCATTTGGTGTCTGGATTTTTTACAGTCATGACTGATTAAGAAGTGGTGGGTCCTGACAAATACAACCAGGATCTTAGTCTGGAAAAAGTTGAGAACTGCTATTTTTCCTCTTTTCTAGCATCTCAAGAATGGCTACATTCTATTATTGTCAAACATAATTGCCGTGTATGGAGATGGACAATTATTTCATAAATCAATAACTTCAGAAGACACCTGAAACATTGCTGTGATCACTTCTTTAGTTGGTGACAGTGCCATACAGTAAGTGTGAATGTAGTAAAGCTACACATCACAAATGTCAATTGATTACAATAATTATAGGTAAAGCTGAATGTATTTCCTATCCTTTAATGAAATAGAATGATGATTCTTTCAAAATCCAAATAGATCCTTTGTCTCATCTTTGTGAGGTATTTGCATGAAGCAATACTCTACAATGGATAGATGTTACCGATTATTGCAGAGGGATTTTTATTTCTGAAATTCCCAATTTTAGTGCAAAGCAATAAGCAAATGTTGTAAGAGATCACGTGCAATTGACTACAGGGATGTCTGGGCTTTAAAGGAGCACGAGAACTT
Source organism: Apalone spinifera (assembly GCA_030068395.1). Classification (NCBI taxonomy): domain Eukaryota; kingdom Metazoa; phylum Chordata; order Testudines; family Trionychidae; genus Apalone; species Apalone spinifera. Next base: position 115,023,773 of record CM057847.1, read on the forward strand.
CATTGATTCATATGCAACAGTATTCTGTAATTGCTTGGGACATAAGCACAATATGAAGCCACTGACAAATGGTGACACTGCCTTTCATGCAGGATGGTACAACTTTAATACTTTATAAAAACATAGATACCTATATCATTTATTTTGCCCAGAGCTCAAAAAAGGCTTACAAAAAATGAACAGGGCAACCCTCTCCTGAATCCTAATAGCTTTCTGATGAGGTAAACAATGACTCTTAATTACAGCAGAATCATCTTAATTAAAATTTTTAGCTTCTAATTATCTCAGTTGTCTGCTTCACTGGATTTTAATGAAAAAGATTGATTAAGTATAAAACCAGTAGCATAATTAAACATTCAGGTTCTACACTGGTTATGAAGGTGAAAGTAATGTGATTAACTTCAAAAGTGCATTTTTCAACAAATGATGTTAGACAAGGAAGGCCACTCTTGTTTTTGCCTCTTTCTCTTCCCTTGCATGTAAAGCAAGTAAGTGGGGACAACATTTTCAGGCAATAGTTATGACAAGTGACAGATTATCATGGCATGTTTTTAACTAAAGCAATTGGGTTGTGTCACCACTTCTATTATGAACATCATATTTTGGGAGGTTTAGTACATGGACTGGAACTTATTTCACAAGATTTCTGGCCTAAAAGTTGTTAGTGCTTATAAAAGGCTTAAATAAGTTGTTCAGCTCTTCTATAGTTACATAAGTTACAAATAGTTAATCTGTCTTTTTCATTAAAACCCATTCAGTGAAGGATGCGCCTTGGTGGCTCACATTACTTTAAAAGGATACTGGTATTAAAGTAACCTAAATTGTGAGCCCAATTCTGCTAATTCTATTTTTCGTAATGGTTAAACAGAATTCCCTCTGAAAAAGAGAGCTGGTACAGATTAGTCAAGTTCCAAATGTGACTCAGAGGTGGAGGAGAATTTTAAGAGTTTCTGTTGGCCTCGCTGTTACTTATCAGTCTTCATTAAGAGTGATACAATTATGCTATATTTACACATCGCAATTTAGCAAGTCTCTTGCCAGATAGAAGAATATTGAAAACAGAGCAGCAATGCCAATGTGGTTCAGAATTTCAAATCAAACACTTTCTTGTGCTGGATACAAATTCAGTTCTCGTTACTATGGTGCAGATGTGGAGTATGACAATCCCCTTGAAATCAAAGCTTCTTCTCTACAATTTTACAAGTGTTCCTGAGAGCAGAGTTTAGACCGTATGATTAATTTTCCTATTTTTTCCCCTAGATCAGCCTACATTAATAATTGTTCAACTCAAACTCTAACAGACCTATTTAATCATTCATTAATATAGTTACTAATAAGGCTGTTAAAGATTCTGTGATTTCTTCTGGAGCAGAGCTGTGGCTGATGGAACAGCTGAGCAGTGTCCAGCACCAGGGCCACCAGAACAGCAGCTGGGGTTGGGTTAACTCCCCTGGAACTGCAGCAGAAGTGGTCAGTCCTGTCACAGGAACAGTGGTGGGGCTGGAGCAACTGCACACCCCAGCTGCAGTCTCTTTTGTCCCTCCTCCCCTCCAACGTAAGTTTAGTAAAAGCCACGGACAAGTCCTAGGCTTTTGTGAATTTTTTTTTATGGTCTATGACCTCTCTGTGGCAAGATCTGAGCCTTACTTACTGGTGGTAACACTGATAATCAGGGCAAATGGGAAAGGAACATGATGGAGGAACTTTCACTTTTTAAGAATTCATGCCTAGCATTTAGTCCTCCAAGCACCAATAATTCTACCAATAGCCAAACACTAGCCTTTTACTTACTTGGTCATAATTAGACAGATCAATATAGGAGTATTAGAAAGGCCCCTTTGGCTCTGCCCCACAAGGCTCTTCAGGTTTCCTTGACTGTGCAGCTCTCATGGAGCCATGTGTAACCTGGTGCCTGGGATGGACCACACTGAGAGTACCACATTCAGGGCAGACTACAAGAAATAGAGCAGGCAATCCCCGAAGCTAGTGGTTTATTCTATCATCAGATTCATTAAGTCAATATCAAAGAACCACATGTTCTACTACACCATGCACAGCACCACCAGCCTAGAGAGTTGGGCTGAATGTGCTGTGCATGGTGTGGTAGAACTTGTGGTTCTTTCAGCATACAAGTCAAATGTAAGAGCAGGAAAACGTTCCTGTGTTTAGTCATGTGACTGCTCTAGGAAGAAAGCTGTTGAATGGACACATGGATAAACAGGATAAAAAAAGTCAAGGGGGCAGAAATGGTTGCACACAAAGCATAAGTTCTCCAGGGGCATCTTAGAACTCAATGGTGACAATGGACCAGTTGAAATGTTCTTGATTTGTTTTTTCCCCTCCTGCTCATTGACATCCTAGATTGACATTACACCAAATGGTGCTTAACTTAACCAATCTTGCTTTCTTGTTATGAATGATGTGTCAGCCTTTCATTACCATCCTGGTATTGCTCCAAAATCCTAACCTAACAAAGTGTTTTCAGGGGACTAAAATGCCATTCACTTTTCAGATTGCACCTTCACTACAGACCTTGACCTTACAAATCTTTCCACTTAGTAGAAGCTGCTTGACACGAAGCTGCTACTCAGGGTTTCCCAACCTATGGATCAGAACCCAAATATGGGTCACCATTACATTTCAAAAGGGTCACCAGGTGTGTCCCCAGGTGGCTCTTAAGGAGACATTCACACATTTTTTTTGAATTGCCCAGGGTCACCAAGTCTTCCTGAATTGTCAAAATGGGTCTCCATCTGGAAAATGTTGGGAACCATTGTGCTACATGGTGCCATACCTAATCCTTCCTTTGCCATGTCTGATTACAAAGTGCATATATAATTTTGCAATTATTTTGTAATGATTCATTTGTGATTTGAACCTAAAATCCCTTTGTGTGAGTGACCGACTGTAGGTAATTCTTCAGTTGTAATAAGATCATTGCCTAATAAGACTGATAAACAATTGTTATTATCTTGCATCACTGATTTAAAATCAGTACTGCTGCTCTCTTTCTTTCTTATTCAGAGTTTATGGGAGTGTGCTCATAGATTATAGACTATGTGAATTGTCCTGAGGGTGCTACAGGAACAAATGTGAATGGCATGAAAGTCTTGTGCATCTTGAAGATAGGAAATGCCAATATCAGCTCTTCTGTGCTGCTTGCTGCTCCCTGATAGCAGGAGATGAGGGACAGGGCTGAAGTATCCAGTCATTTCTGCTTGCTTCTAAGTCCAAGGAACCAGTTTTATAAAATTCACTCTTGAGAGGAGGAAGATGCCCTCCAGTGTTTCTGCTCAATCAGGCCTGGGTGGTTGGAACAGGGGGTGGGGAGTAGTGCCCCAATCTGTGCTCTTCCCTGATGTATGTGGGCAAGAGGCTTTGAGGAGATGACCACCATATCCAGCTTTTTCCCCATGCTGGAGCACTCCAGAGAATGCATCACATTATTCTATGCATAGAATAAGGAACCCTTTCCCTGGCTTTAACTACTGGATGGACTAAGAAATGCATTTGTTTATGAGAAGGTTGTTACCTGAGCCCACTGCAACTGCAGTCTCCTATGATTGATTTTTCTCCCGTAGTTAAGAGCTGAGTGTAGTTAAGAAAACAGTACATTGTAATCTAGCAGGGAAGCTGAGGAAATGGTCACATAGGGAAAACTTTTATGGAAGGTTTGAGGTCAGTTACTCAAGTGGAGTTAAGGATCTCTGGGCAAGAATACATTCCGCAAGTCATAAATAGTGTAATAAAATTTGATCTTGCAAGTCGGGTGTAATTGAGACACAACTACTTCCGTTCCCTAGGTTAATCAGAATACTAATCTTCAAATAGTGCCTCATGAACTGAGTGTGCTGTGTCGGAGTTGATTAGAAATAAGTATGGCCAAAAGCTTTCTCTTTCTTATTCAGAATTTGTGGGAGGTATGGTCAAGCCTTCTTGATTACTGTATCTCTTTCTCGCTCGCATCTTAGCTGTATGCAAATGTGTCCAACTTATCCAGCTTTGGAATGCTAGTGGATAGCTGTCTTCTAAGCAATGGATGTGAATTATTGCTGCTGGATGGGGATGAGATACGAGAGCAGAAGGGAAGCACATTTGGTACACCACCCTTCAGTTTGTTGTAGACACTCTCTTCCCTTTGTGTGGAGCCAACTGTCTTGTGTTAGAGCCTAGATAGAAGGGGGCACTGCACAGGCTGCCTTGGTGCCTGGCTGGAAGGACCAGAGAGTAAGCAGTGTGATCTAGTGGTATTCATATGTCAGAGATGGGAGATGGTGAGCCAAGTTCAATAAGCAAGAGTTGAACTCAGAGTTAGGCTGAGGACCTAAGATTAGAGGTTAACCCTGGTGCGCAGCTGGTACTGAGTCAGGCTAGGATCAGAAATCAGGAGACTGGGGGTATGTCTACACTGCAGAGCTTTTTCGGAAAAATGGCTGTTCTTCTGAAAAAGCTTTACTTACGTCCACACTGCAGTCACGTTCTTTCGAAAAAAAAATTGAAAGAACAGAGGGGTTTTTCTGACATTGGTAAACCTCTTTCTACAAGGAAGAAGCTTTTTTCCAAAAGAGCTCTTTCGGAAAAAGGCCTGTCTGGACAGGGAAGAGGGAGTTCTTTCGAAAGAAGAGGAAAGAAGAAAAAAGCACAGGTGCATGCGAGATAGTGTCCATTCAGTGTGGACACTATCTTTCGAGAAAGCAGATTGCTTTTTTGATGTGCTTGGGCAGTGTGGACGCTCTCTTTCGGAAGAAGTTTTTTTGGAAAATCTCTTCCAGAAAAGCTTGTTCCAAAAGAAGCCTGAAGTCTAGACGTAGCCTTAGTGAGGTCTGGAGTTGTAGCAGGCCTGAAGTCCATGTGCTTGCCCAAACAACTTCCTGGGGCACTTCCAGGGTTAAACAGGCACTTGGCAAATTAGAGGGTGCTGTCATTTTTGGTCTCTTGGCTGTACTTCCTGCAGTGCCTACTTTCCACAGGGCTCCCTGTCAGCCATCCCAGGATCCCTGGCCCCAGATTCTAGTCCCTGCGTCCTTTTGCTGGCTGCTGATACTGGAGGTTGGGAAAGTGAGTGAATGCTCCTTGCACACTCTCTCTTGACCTGGGGCAATCTAGCCCATAATTAGCACCACCCATAGGTCTCTAGGGCTGTGATGCAAAATGCAGTAGATTGAAGTTACTGACATGCCATGGTTCAGCAATAGCTTGTCAGCACTAACATAATGTGGGCAGAGCTGGACACTTTATCAGTAGTTCATAGCCATTGATGGACCTATCTTCTATTAGCCAGGATGGGCACGGATGCAAAACCATGGGATCAGGAGCAGGTAAAAAATTCCTCAGGTACCCATATAACAAAGTGATTTCAATGGTTACTCTCTTAAGTTGACCTGTCTGACTTTTTTATTTTTTATTTTTTTTTATTTTTTTTTGCCTTTCATTCAAATGTATATTGACGTATTGGTAGCTCTTTTGACAATGACAGAAATGAATGAAATCAACCTCTTTAAAAGTGGTTAAGATGAACAATAAAGACTGTGGGCAACCCACAGTGCCTCTGGAAAGGCGGATGACAAAAATGCAAGTGGATTTCATTACTTAACTTACTCAAGCCAAGGAAAATATTTGATCCAATAAGTGAAATAATAGATTCTCTTGCAAAAGAGGCACTTTTCCTGCTCCTTAAGATCTCAGCTTTACCTCTAGCAAGCTACTGTGTTTGTTTGACACACTTCTCTGCTATTGTATTGTACTCATAAGAATTAGTTTTAGATCCACATTCAAAACTTGCCACACAGGGTTTATAGGGCAGTCACAGTGGAGGTGGTTAAAATTAGCACTGTTCATGTGCTCTTGTGGACTGAGAGTTGAGCTCCTGGATTCTAATCTTCATTCTGTCATGGTTCACCGTGTCTGGGCAAGTCGCTGAGGCTAAACTTTCAAATATGCCCATTAATTTTGGATGCCTCCATTTTTGGGGATGCTTGTCAAAGGTGTGGAGCACCCACAACTCCATTTGAAGTAGAGGGGTTCTGTGAGGTGTTATGTTGTATCTTTAAAATCCCAACCCAGGTGTTTCAACTTGGAAATATAAAAATCACTGGAAGCTTTGGGGAGTTGAAGCCTAAATCTGTCTGTTTTACTTTATTAGATTCATTTAAAATAGGATGTATCTCTGTTAACTCACCGGGATGTTGCAGGGTCAATATGTGCCGTGACTCCTCCAAAAAAACGTGGTGGCTAGGTTGCAGTACACAATGACCACAGCATGTCATACTGATCAATATTGTCTCATTGTTTCCCAGTAGTCCCCTATATATCCACATCCATTTCTTATCTCTTTTACTTAGCTTGAAATCTCTTTGAGACCGGGGCCATCTTTTTGTTTTGTGTTTATACAGCACCTAGCACCTGGTTTATGGGATGAGGGCCCTGAGGCTATATGCTAATGCAAATTATATAATCATAAATAATGTCTACAGTGCATTGTTAAAAAAGAAAAAGTGTTGTTTTACTGGTATTTTTTGCCTTACTGTTTACTTAAAGTACTAGCATCAGATGGATAAGAATTGTAATGTTCTGGAGTATTTTTAGCTAGGAATTTAAATTAGGGTTTGTGTTCTGGTCTGGTCATGCTGCTTATGAATAGGTTGTGTTTTAGAATATTAACTTTAATCCCTGGGAAACGTGATACTGAAAGATGTTCCATTTGCTCTATTTTCTCCTTTCATTATGGCAGGGATGGGGAACCTTCAGAGCACTGGCCACAAGCAGTTCATCAGGGTTAGGCATTGGCAGGCCAGCAGAGGATTTGTTTATGAACAACTGCAGGCACAGAGACCTGTAGGTTCCAGTGACTATGATTTGCTGTTCCTGATCAATGGGAGCTGTGCATGGACCCTCAGGTAAACAAACCATCTGGCAGCTCGCCAGCGCCTAACCCTGATGAACTGCATACAGCTTGTGGGCTGAAGGTTCCCCACCCCTGCACTACGGGCTAGACTCTGCTTCCCAGCTCCATATTAAAAGTGGTACTTCAGATTCTGCAAATAATTATGCTAATGAATCATTTAAAGCACACACATGAGTAGTCCCACTGTGTTCACTTGAGCACAATTATTTATGGGCTTATGTGCTTGCAGGTTCCAAGCATTACTCCTCTCCCACTTCCATTGATTTCAAAGGGTGCTCCTCAGAGAACTCAGAATCTGGTCCTTGTTTGTATACTTGTTTTTAAATATATCATTTTTAAATATAAAATATAACTGAAGGATTTGTTTTGAGAGGGTAGGATGAGGATCAGAGTGGGATACTTGCTTAGATTATTATTATTATTTTTTTTTTTGCACACAGATTTTTTTTTAAAAGGCCAGGTAAAATGTACTATATTTTTCTAATTGCAAAGTTTGTGTGAGTGTAGTAGGTCCTTACTTTGTGTATATAAAATTAGAATGATTTTGGTAGCTATTCTGGAAGATAATGAGTTGTGCAGCAAAAAGGTATTTTAAGGGTTCCTAGAAGTGCTGTTGGGTCAAGGCATGATAATATTCTGCAATTACCTGCTAAAGCATTCTCTAGTTAGACTTAAATCCCTCTACAGTTAATTGTCCAGTGATGATAGGAAGTGAGTACACTGGAACCTTTTCTGTAATGATAGTATTATAATGTCTGTTATCAAAAAGAAGCAAATCTAAAATTAGCTATGAATAATGAGGGATAGAGGTTTTTTTTTTTCTTCCAGAATGAAACACAGCTTCGAACATACAAAAAAGGAATCATGATTAGAGGTAAGGTTTTGTGTGTAATAGTCATCTCAACTAAAGGTAGCAACATCCCAGAGGCATTAAGTCTCTTGCTTTGTCTGCTCAGATGCCATATTCATGAGCAAGGGAGGACCATGCAGTTAGTGAAGAACTCAGTTGAATATAGAAATAACTCAAAAAAGATATAATGGAAAGATTACCCAGAATAAATAGACAAGTGCTTGTTTGTGGTGCCTCTGTATTTAGTAGCTGAGTATTCTAATTTTGGAAAACTAGAAGCTTTTATGGCTGGAGAGCTAACAATATGGATCCTAAATATGTGGGAAGTTCATGGGTCAGCAGGGGGTTGGGTGTGGAGAGTGCAGGAGTCAGGTTAGGGTGCGTGAGGAGGGGCTCAGAGCAAAGGGTGTAGGGAGCTCAGGGCAGGGGCTTGGGGTATGTGTAGATGCAGAGAGTTTGGGGGGGGGCAAGGGCGCTATTTAGGGACAGTAGTAGGGCTCCAGGCACCGGTCCCCAGATTCATACCAGGAGGCTGCTTGCTGTTGCCTTTCATAACTCTCAGGGAGCTAGAGGAAAGCTCACAGCATGGATCACTTACTCCTCTGTCCCTCCCTTCTCCATTCAGGAGAGAAACAAATGTACGCACACTGTGTGCTTTGCTCTTGCTCCCTGAAGGGAAGGCAAACAGCAAGCAGTGTCTTCTTATGCATCTCAGTGGCGTGAGAAGTTTCAGCTCCCCCTGTCCTCCCTAAATGATGTCCTGGGGGATGGGGCTTGTCCCAGACTGGTGTGGGAGCACCAACTCCAGCCAGACCTTTTTTCCTGCTAATCAGCAGGGAGGCAGGTTAGCTCCATGAGCCTGGCTGTGGAAAGCTGGGCTCCTGGTTCCTCTGGCAGCTCGCTGCCAGTTTCCTGCAGCCCTGCCAGACTTCAGGGCTCCTAGGCACCAGTGCTTCACCAGGACTTTCTGGTCCTGGAACATCCATGGTGAAACCCCATGAATTGCAATACAATTCCCACTAGGCAGCCTTTGTTTCTTGGATCCACAAGCAGTGCTCCACAGTTTGCCACCTCCATGAACACCACCAGCAATCCAGAGTGGATTCTCTGTTAATCCCAAAGCAAACTTGCCATGTTGCCTGTAGGCCTTCTTATAGGGTTGCAAAATCAAAGTGAGCACAGGATGCACATCACAATAGCGCACAACTGTGAGAAATCCTGTGCGGAGGTGTGGGAAAATAAGTGTGGAAATTCTGTGATAGAGCTATTATGGAACATTGATCCTTTGCTCCCTGTTACCATTGTGTGATTCATGTCTGTCTCCCCATGCATGTCACCTTCAGACAGTGTGCTGAAGAATGGAAAATTGCACACTGAGATACCTACCATGCTATGCATTGACACACTTACAGTAGATGAGTACACGCGATGCTGATACAGAGAGCTAACGATGCATGTGCACAAATGATAGGCTAACTCTGGCAGCTCTATGCTAACTTAACTTGCATTGGCAAAACTTCATAATGTACACTTAGTCCCTTTTGGAAAATGGGATCTAAACTCCTAGTTAATTTGAATTGTTTTGAAAAAATTACCAAATATCAGGAATTGTTGTTTTTATTTTTTCTTGGTTACTGTGTGTTGTCTTGAGGTGGCAGTGGATGTTGAAGAATGATTGTTTATATGCAATTGCAGACATGGAATTCTTGAACACCTCATTGATTCTTTCAGCATAATCATTAACTTTAATTACACTGTAGCATAGATCTTACACACTGTAACTGTGGAGAAATAATGTCATTTTGGCATTTTCTAAAATGGCTGAGAGTAGTCAATAAGCTCTCTAAAACTTTAATTATCATGATCAGGCATGGTAAGCAGTCAAAGGTATCTGTTAATACAATAATCTTATTAATCTCAAGTGTCACCAGATGAGTAATAGCATATTATCCTTTGAGATATTTTGAAGACTGTTGATTAATTTCTAGTTCGGGGGTACAGGGGAAAGCACTTAGACTGGTCAAAGAACAAAAGTGTTTCCCAGCCTCATTCTTTTTGTCAAAAAAGTAGGTAAAATATTTTCTCACTCTCCCTTTAGCTGACAGTTTTGGGGGGACCTGGTTGAATGGCTAAAATTCTAGAAGGCTTACTAATTAGCTGGGTTAGTTTCTTTGTGTTGTACGTCCTTGTCATGTTATAGGCTATTGTAGAGAAGCCAAATGAATTCTTGAATCATTCTTCACTGCAGAGGATGTGGGGGGGAGGAGGGGGGAGAGGTACATGAGAATTCTTTTTTTGACAACAAATCTGAAGTTCATTCATACATTGATGTGTCAATAGAAGAGAGATTTTAGGAATAAATGATAAATTCAAGAGTAATAAGTCACCAGGACAAGACAGTATTCACCCAAGAGTTCTGAAGGAACTTAGCTATGAATTGCAGAACTGCTAGCTGCAATGTGTAACCAGTTGCTGAAACAGGCCTCCGTATTGAATTACAGGAAGGTGGCTTATGTAATGCCTATGTTTAAAAAGGGTCCTAGATGCAGTTCTGCTATTTACAGGTTAGTAAGCCTAACCTCAGTATTGAGCAAATTGGTAGAAACTTTAGAAAAGAACAGAATTATCAGAGCCATAGATAAACATGATTTGCTGGGGAAGAGTCAACATGGCATTTGTAAAGGGAAGCCATGTCTTGCTAATCTATCAATATTCTTGGAAGTTGTCTACAAGCATGTGGATAATGTTGATCCTGTCAATATGGTGCGTCTGGATTTTCAGAAAGCTTCTGACAAGGTCTCTCACCAAAGATTCTTATGGAAACTAAGTAGTCACAGGATAAGAAGGAAGGTCATCTCAGGAATTAGTAACTGGTTAAAAGATAGGAAACAAAGATTAGGAATAAATGGTCAGTTTTCACAATGGAGAGTGGTGAACACTGAGGCATCCCAAGGATCTGTACTTGGACCTGTTCTATTCTGGAAAAGGGGCTGAAGAATGAAGTGACAAAATTTGCAGATATAAAACTATTTGACATATAGTTTAGCCCAAAGCTGAGAAATGTATGGGGGGATGTCACAAAACTGGGTGACTTGGCAATAAAATGGTAGATGACATTCAGTACAGGAAATTGCAAAGTAGTACACATTGGGGGAAAAAATAATCCCAACTATACATATATAATGAAGGATACTAAATTAACTGACAGTCATCCATATTCCTTTGAAAACGTCATTGCAATGCACAGCAGCAAGCAAAACAATGTTAGGAATTATTAGGAAAGGGACAGATTTCTAGAGAAGTGATTATTCCCCTTTATTCTACACTGGTGAGGCCACACCTGGAGTACTGCATCCAGTTCTAGGCCCCCCACTACAGAAAGGATGTGGACTCATTGGAGAGGTTCCAGCAGAGGGCAACCAAAATGATTAGGAGGCTAGAGCACATGACCTACGAGGTGAGGCTGAGGGATTTGGGTTTATTTAGTCTGCAGAAGAGAAGAGTGGGGGAGGGGGGGATTTAATAGCAGCCTTCCACTTCCTGAAGGGAGGTTCCAAAGAGGATGGAGAGAGGCTGTTCTCAGTCATGACGGATGGCAGAACAAGGAACAGTGGTCTCAAATTACAGTGGGGGAGGTCTAGCTTGGATATTAGGAAAAACTATTTCACTAGGATGGCGGTGAAGCACTGGAATGGGTTACCTAGGGAGGTGGTGGAATCTCCATCCCTAGAGGTTTTTAAGTCTCAGTTTGACAAAGCCATGGCTGGAATGATTTAGTTGGGATTGGTCCTGCTTTGGGCAGAGGGCTAGACTCGATGACCTCCTTAAGTCTCTTCCAGCTCTATGATTCTAGATAAAACAATAAAATACCATAATGCCACTATATGAATACAGTGCCCTTTCTCCTTCATCATAGGGCTCCTGCCACATTGTTTGTAATATTTAAAAACTGTATTAAAGCTAAATTAGTTTATAAAATTATGGTGGCTTCACTTTTCTAACAGATATTTCTAGCCTTGTTTAATGGGAGAAATCCTGACTCCGGTAAAGTCAATGGGACTTTTAGCATTGACTTCAGTGGGGTAGAATTTCATCCAAAATGTTACAAAATTCCCTAATCCGACCAGTCTGGCTCCTCCTAACTTCAGAAGCAATTCCCCTCTTCTTTGTAAATGAATGAAAGGCCCAGTTTCCCGATTATGTTCTCAATCTTTTTTTTTTTTTAATTTTTTTTTTTACAGTTACTCTCATCCAGGTAGGGAACAGAAACAACACCACCAAGTGGTTTAGGTGACAAATTACATGGTGTTAATATCTAATGATAAGAGGAAACGAGCAATGAGCTAGCTCAGTTTTACATAGACATTTTTAGATAAACAAATTTGGACATGATTTCTATGAATGTGATCACTTACAACTATTCATATTTCATTAACAGATTTTGAACAGAAAAGAAGTTGAAATTAATGCACTAACTTGTTTGCAACAAATAATCTGGCTAGTTTACTAGTGAATGTGATAGTCTGAAGAATATTTACTGATAATCAGTTTTGACACTCCATATTTGCTGTTTATAGGCCATTTTAAAGCCAAGTCTTGTAAACTTCATCAGTTGCAGTGGTTGACATGGACAGATACACAGAGGCACACACAGAACAAGATTTTATGCCCTATTAGATATAATTATCATGTAGTTTTCTAAAGACAGAGAACTGCAGAAGGAAAAGAAGATAATCAGAGCACAAGGTGTTTAGGTTTGCACAATGTCTGTGGATAGGAAATCTTTCTTCATTTTTTTTAAAGCTTCCTGATTTGCTGTCTGTTTTTCTCCTAATTATTTTATTATCCATTAAAAGAGGGTATTTGGCAGGCTTGCTGAGCAGAAAAATAAAATAATCTGGTAAACTTTAATAAACATAAATAAAAGTTTTTGATTCTTGGATGACCCCGATTATTCATTACTCCCATTATTCAGTCCTGTGTAAAAGCATGTTTTGCAGCAGCTAAAGGAGGGACGGAGGAAATACTGTGCAAGAGAGACAAGAAAACTGGGTTTGGGGACAAGACTGAAATAATACAATATTCCTTTGTGCTTTACATGTGGCAGATATTCTTCTCTCATGCCATTCAACCCATTGACTTGAATAGAATTTTAGGAAGGCTAGAATTAACCCTTTGTTTTCTAAGGCATTAGGTATGCTTATGGTGCTCTCTAGAAACCAAACTCTGATTGTTGTCCTTTCTTCAGATTACAGCCTTTAGCACTGCTATGATCTCAGGAAAGATAACAAAATCCTTGGAGGCAGCAGCTCTGGGCAGATTCTGTGACCATATAGCCCTGAGCCTGCCCTGCCCCCCAGCCTATGAATTCCATGATTAGGCCTCTCTTCCATTCTCAGTGACATAGTCAAAAACACAATATGTAAGGTATGCATTTGGATGCCACTAAAATTGGCATATAACAAATCAATAGGAAACCTGAACAGATGCTTACGGTGACGGGCATTGTGGAGTGTCTCTGTAAATGGAGGAAAGCTGATTTTTCTTTCTTGACTGCCCATCTGAATGACCATCAAAGTTGGAGACAAGTTGGGCTGCCTAGTCCCTAGCCTATAGATCTGAAATGATGCTGTCATCTGGGGCTCCTGAACACACTGGCCAGCTCTACCTTGCCCTGTTATCCCAGGATTATCAAAGGAATGAGGGAACAAAATCTCCATGTCCCCTATAGCTCCCCCCCATATATAGAGAACTCCTTACTGCTTGGTGCTGAGCGAATAGCAGGGAATCTCAATCTACATTGAGCTGTGACTTCCTTCTGATAATAAAAAATACTGCATGACTCCAGGAAGGGGGACCAAAACCAAAGGGCTTTAGCCCCAAGTGGGGGGCTTGTAATTTGAACCCCACCACCCAGGACTATAGTCCCCAGGCTTCGACTTTAGCCGTGGGAGGTGGGACTTGACCCAGGTGGTGGGGCTTGGGCATCAACTTTGTCCCCAGCAAGTCTAATGCCAGCCCTGGTAACCTTTGGTCTACAGGCTGTCCTAAAGTCCCATCTCTAATCTTTGCATGGGGGCCATGGAATGGCAGAATCAATATATTTCTAGTTTCTGTGGTGGCGGTGGTTGGTTTTTTTGCTTTGGTTGTTTGTTTGTTTGTTTGTTTGTTTTAATCTGAGGAATTGTAATTCTGACAAACAATGGATGTCAGTAAATGGTACAAATGTTGGATTTCTCATCATCATTAATTTGGTAGACTCCAGTAGCAGCAACAACAACAAAAAACCAATCATGAATAAAATTTCTCAAATACAAAAAATGTCCACAAACAGAGAAACCAGGCCTCTCTGCTTCTGCAAATTTGCTCCGGCATGGCAAGGCTGGCACTGTATTAATTCTGGTGGCTATTGTGAGACTTTGATCTTATATGCTAAAAAGGAGAGCAGGATGACAGACTGGATAATGCTGTGGTTGTTCCCTGAATTTCTTAGGAACTTGATGGTTATCACCTTTAGACCTTGTGAATTTTGTAGGTAACTAACTAATAAAGAAATAATAAATATTGTGTGCAGCTAAAGTTCAGGGTAGTTTAGATGAAAGCTAGAAATGGGCCTGTGACAAACTATAACTGAATTTTAAATGAGCATAAAACTATTATAACACAATATTGATGTCTTGAATCTTAAATTCTATATTAAGGTCATGGGAATGGCTTAGTGTTTTATGAGCCTTTGTAGTTTTAGCAGCACCAACTCTTTAATCTTAACTTTGCCTCAAGCCAAAATAAATCTTAATGTTGTAAACTGTATGGTAACATAACTGCCTTGTTCAGTAATGATCTTTCCTCCTCCCTCCTAAATGTCACAAATATCTTGCTGTGGCAAAACAGAAAGGAAACATCGTACTCTTTCCATTGAAATGGCAAATGGGAACTATTGTAGGATTGTAGCATGAACTATATCTTTAGTTTTGAACATTTTAGCTTTCTTAGCAATTTTTAGTGGTTCATAACTAAGCAAGATTAAAAATAAAAAAACCTCTCTACTATTGCAAGCTTTTGCCCTCTTTTTATCTCTAATGGCAGAAATGAAGTTCCAATATTTGTTGCTGGACATAGTGCTTCTAATGTTGCTGTCTATACTGTTTGTTCTAAAGATGATTGAATAATGTGTAGCATCAATATTATTAAGAACAAAACCAGACTGTTCAATTCTAATCTGTAACTGAAATTGAAAATTCTGCTGTATTAAAAATATTCATGTGTGTGTTAAATGTATAGCATATTTAACTATTCACATACATAAAAATGTATAACCTACACATTAAAACTGCACCATACCAAAAAATGATATATTCTTCAATCCCCCTGTCTCATTTTACCCCCTAAACTCTCCTCCACCCCATTCAGGATGGAGAATGAAAACAGGAGGAGAAGGACAAAAGTATAGGAAAAAAACCAAAACAAACTCTACTCTTACTGCATCAGGTTGTTTTGTATGAAAGTTTACTTAGACCAGCCCTTATCTCAGGGGATGAGGTGTGAGGAAGAATCAAGAGGGGCCTGGAAATGCAATAAGTTTTCTAGGAACTATCCTGTTTAGTAGAAATGGAGTTTGGAGTATCGATTTGTTTCCTCATGAAGCCTCCAAACTCATGGATTGGCACTTTTTAGCTCCAGCTTCATTGGAGATATCCTGAAAGTATATGCCGTTATAATGCTCCTCTTCTGAAAGCATTAATTCTTTCTGTGGGGTGCTCCAAGTTACCTGTGCACTAAGAAAGGGATGGTCCTGCAGACAGATGTTGGCCTACCTCATAAAGTTTCTTCAGCTCGCTGAGTGAGAGTCCATATAATCATGATAGCTTGCTGATATTTTTCCTTTTATTAGTTCCAGTACCACCTCTTTTGATGTTGATGTATATTATCCCCAAATCCATCCCAAATCTTCAATTGTGAAGATTGTAGAGAGGCTGATTCACATAAATTATTCAACATAATAAGCTCTTTAATCGCAACCTTTGCTGCTTTGTAGTCCAACAGACCCATAGATTCTCTCATGTGGCTCTTAATTCTGATATGTTTAAAGGAAATTCTTTTCCTTATCTTTAGTCATTTGTGGTTTAAATCCCTTGTTACACATCTTTTTTCCTGCATTGGATTTTAAATGCCTGTATCAAAATTGACTTCACAAGGGTTGGCGTTCCATTTTTCTCATGAATGCCTGATTGGCTCTAACAACCTCTTAAATCTTACTATTTAACCATTCTCAGTTTGTGCTTTTTTGTTTATGGACAAAGTGTATTGCATTAGTCATGGATAAGGATGCAGTTTTATCATGGAGGTCACAGATTCTGTGCCTTTAACGGACCTCTGTACTACTTTGGCTTCAGTTGCAGCTGAACATAATGGAGCTGGACATTACGGAGCTGGAGTTGCTAGCCTGCTGGCCTTACAACAGCAGGGGTCTGCCTTTTGCCCCACCCACCCCATGGACAGGTTGTAGGCTTCTGTGAATTTTTGTTTATTGCCCATGGCAAAATCTTAGCAGGTAAAAACAGCCTCTTTGAGTTTAAAGATTTTAATTTCCTTATATTTGGTTTTCTTTGTAAAAATTCTCTATCTAAAGGTGGCTTCACAGTTCTAATTTTGGAATGATTCCTTCCTCCCAAAGTTGATCTTAATTACAGCACAGTGTGCTCAGTACTACTTAATGGCTGAATTAGAGGTATTTGTCAACCCAATTCATGCATAGCCTCTCCTCTTGTGTGTTGTAGGATCAGCTATTCCAAGAAATTGTTTAAGACAGGGCTGGGCAAAATAGGGCACACAGGTCCAATCTGGCCCACCAAGCCACTGGATCTGGCCTGTGGATGTGGCAGGGAACCTCAAGCAGACTTCCTGCTTGCCCTGCCCCTGCATACCACTCAGAAAAGTGGCTGCTGGGACGTTTGTGTTTCTTAGTTGTGAGCTGGAGGAAGCAGGGAAAGGCTGCTCCTGCCCCCTGCACAATCCAAATGGCTGGTTTCTGCCCAATGGGAGCAGCTTGTTTGAAGAACTGACAGAGCAGGAAGCACCACTCTCTACTCCCCCCAGGCTCTTATTCACAGACACTCATGGCCTTCTAAAAGAAGCCTGCAGTCTAGACATAGTCACAGATGGCCCATATGCCATTGTGAGCAATCTCATCACCATTCCCTCCATAAACTGATCAAGCTCAGCCTTAAGAAAAGTTTGGTCTCCCTTTCCCCCACTACATTTCTTAAAAGGCTTTTCTAGAACTTAATTCCTCTAATAGTTAGAAACCTTTGTCTGATTTCAGACCTAAACATATTGATGGCCAGTTTATGTCCATTTGTTCTTGTGCCAACATTAGCCCTTCTGTAAACAGGGAGGGACAAGAGCTATTCTTTTGATGTATTTACAGAGATCAATCATACCTCCCCATAGCCTTCATTTTGTTAGGCTAAACACACCAAGATACTTAAGTCTTGTTTCCTAAGGTAGATTTTCCATTCCTTTGGTCATCCTACTAGCCTTGCCCTACACCTATTCCAGTTTGAATGCATCTTTTTTCTTAAACATGAGAAATCAGAACCACACCGAGTATTTTACTGCCGGCCTTGTACAAAATAGTAAGCCTCTGAAAATGCATGATGGGGCTATAGGGGCACTTAAGATTGGTTTCATTTACCTGAATGGTAAATTGTAATTGTTTGGGAGAAGCACAGATTTAATGTGTGAAGAAATTACTTCTCTAGAAAAGTATTCACAGTTCGTGGTTTAGCACTCATTGTGACACTTGTGTGAAAAGTTAAAGTAATAAATAAAATGATTTTGATATTGAAAGTCAAGTGGTAGGTAACTGATAATGTTCACTGCAGCAGTACTTGCTGAAACACATAGACAGCAAAGGATTAGTTCTGGAGGCTATTTTACTGAGTTTCAAACCTGTCGTTTAGGTGCCTGAGTAAAGCATCCTTTAGTGGATGAGCTAATGAACATCTGCAGTGTTTGCTGTGTACAATTGTCAGATAAGCCATTCGTTTTGGTGGTGGTGTTGGCTTTATGATCCCTCCCAGCATTGTGCACTCAATATCCTCTCTCTGATCAAAAGGCTAGTAAAAATGCCTTATTGTTTGTGTATTCTTATGACTTTGGACTATTGCCTCTACTAGTTCTACTTATCTTATTAGATTTTGTGGAATCTAATGCTACCTTTTCACTGCTAGGCTCCTCTCTCTCCTTTTTGGATAGTTTCTACTTCAATATGATACCATCCCATTGACATTTTTTACTCTGTATTTCAGCATTGTCTCTCATCAAAGCTCTCTTCTGTAGTCAGTCATTTCAGTTTGTTCTCAAAGTATTTGAATAGGCAAATGGATGCTTAATATTATAATCTCTTTTCTTCAAGACCTTGAAAGTTTGAACACACAAAGGGATGCAAATGTTCTCCTCTGATTTAAAGGATTCAGAATTTACTGTCTCTCTCAGGACCCTCAAAACAGGGTTGCATGGACCTGTCAGTGCTGGACTGCAGTGCACCATTGCTAACTTGCATGTTGCCATGCAGGGCAGTGACACATTGAAACTGAGCTTCCAAAATTGGTGTCAGCATGAGGATATACTTTCTCTTACTTTTGTAAAGTATTTATAAATAAAAAATATTATCTAGTGTTCTCAGTGCTCTGTGTTGTCAAGCAAGACCCATGACCAGACTAGTGTACCATTGGACTCTATAGAATAGTATTATAGATATTCCTGTCTCTTGCATTTATGGCTGCATTGCTCAGGCAGCAAAATAACATTTTGTGCTTCCAGTAAAACAATTTACAGCTTTACTTAATGTCTGTCAATGTATTTCTGCAAATACAGCTACGGGAAACTGTAGGCCACTACTTGCCATATTTTCTTGATAAGCCTCAGGCCCCTATTGTATATTGGCAATAAGACATAAGAGAAGAAAACCATACCCAGTGGTATTAGTTAAGCACTATCTCTGTGTGACCCAATATTTCTTCACAATATGCTGCTATTGCTAAGGGGGTTTGTTACTCTTTCTACTACTTTTTGCTCACTTGAAAATTTACTAATGTAACACAATGCACAAGAACTATTTGAACGGCCAGATTTTGCTGTTTCAGTGGAGCAGACTGATAGAAAATACAATTGCCCCCCCCCCCCCAGAAAGATTACTCAGATGTCAAAGACTAATTTTGGAAAGCATTAGACATTGAATCATGTTTTGGAATGTAGCTGCAGTGAAGTCACGTAACACATCCTACTTATTTGCATGTTGGACCTAATCCCCGCTTATGAACTCTGTGATGTAATCTGAAAATCTACAAAATCTCTAAAGCAGTACTGGAAAACATGGAACATTTAGACTCTTGGGGAGCCAAGCATTCTGTGTTTCAACAGGCATGCGTGGTGGGCGAAACTGCTGCTTGGAGAGGCAAGCTTCCCAGCCTGTGATCCTGCCTTCTCCCCAATAGCCTCTCCTCCTCAGTGTCTCTCTCTGCTCAACCATTCCAGCCAAATCCTTCAGCCCAAATGTAGCAAATGACATTTGGAAAGAAACACCAAAACACCTATTCTTCTAAAATGTCTTTCTAAAGAAAATGGAGCATGTTTTCCACTGCATGCCAGATTGTGAAGACTGGACATGTAGAAAGTATCTAATTAAAAGTAATAAATTTGGAAAAAGTCAGTCAAAAGATTTTTTGGATATACCTTGGAGTTTGTCAGAAATTTATTTGCAAAACCTTTGTAGTGAGGGCAAGTCAGTTGTCTTGCTGAACACAACTTTAATTATTATGGAATATATGATACATCCCTTCTCTGTTTTACATTTTCTTCATCAGTATTTCTAAGCTGATTTTATATTTTAAATGTACTCTTAAGCTTTCATCAAGTAATCATTTTAGATAGCGACATTTAAACTCACTAAAACGAAGACATTATTTTAAATTAAACAGTCTGAGTAATTTAGTGTGTCCATAATAAGGTTCATTGCTTTTAGAAAAAGGGAACACTAATTTATTTTGTGTGATTTTCATAACAAGACATGTTTATGACATTTCACTGTATGTTTTTGTTAAGATGTATCAAAGGATTTTATATTTTAGTAAGGTACTGATTTTGGAGAATGGTTTAAACCTAGTTCATCTACTAGTCAGAAGTAAAAGGGAAACTCATTTGTCCATCTATCTGGGGCTATGTCTACACTGTAGGGAAAAGTTGGAAAAAGAACAGCAATTTGCATATATTTTTCTGTTTTTTTGTTGTTGTTTTTCCCCGAAAGAGAGGCTTTTCCAACATTTAGTCCATCTACATGGGGCCAAATGTCAGGGAAAAAAACCCTCTTGTGGATCATCCCTTCTTCCTCATAGAATGAGGTTTACAGGGATGCCGGAAAAATGTGTCTGCTTTTCCAAAATTTTTCTTGAAAAAGCAGATGCGTTCCTTGGACGCAGCAGAACTTTTCCGGGTATCCTGGAAAAGGTCTGAAGTGTAGTCATAGCTTGGAAGAAAAGGAATTTTGTCCCTGTAAGGGTTCTCTTCAACAGGGGGTGAAAGAAAGTAGGGATGTATAGGAAGGAAAGGAAGACTTTGAAAGCAAGTTTTTGTACTACAGTAATTACAATTAAAATGTGTATTTTAGATAAGTGGTCTTTTGAAGATTTTATTTAAAGAACTACTAGGGGGCTATGCCACCTGCTTGCTGCACTCGCCAACCCCCTTCTCATGGGGGGGGGGTAGGCAACCCTGGCTCTCATCCACAGTCACTGGGGAGGGCTGGGCCGTGACCACACCAGTCTGGGTCCCTTCTCTCTGCCCCCTTCCCTGCCGCCAGCCAGGTCCCTTCTCCCTCTTCTCCTCCCTCCCCCTCTCAGCCAGCCTGGGCCCCTTCTCCCCGCCCCTCCACCTGCCCCGCCTCTGCCAGCCTAGACCCCATTCTCCTTCCCCCTGCCATGAACCAGGGTCCCTTCTCCGCACCAGCTCGGGCCCTTTCTCTCCCCTCCAAATCCTAACCCTCCTTTCTCTCAGCCATGGCACATGCCAGGCCCAGTTCTAACCCCGGCGGCCGGGGAGGCACAGGGATGCCTGTCCCACCTGGGTGGGGTGCAGTCAGTTGCAGGTATTGCTGTGTGCGCATGGCGTTCTGAGGCATTGCAGTCTTCTGAGATGGGGAAGCAGCAGCGCAAGGGGCTGCTGTCTTGATCTCTCCCCCATGTGGTCCCGCCTGTGCTGCCCACTACCCCAGCCCTGCCTGCAGTGCCAGGGGCTGCCAGTCCACCCACCCACCAGGAGTGGCAGAGATGGAGCAAACAGGTCGGTGAGGCAGCTCTCCTGGGTAGCTTGGGGGTGATCTGGCAGCCACGATAAGTGCAGCTGCTTAGGAAGGGGTGAGTCTCTGCAGGACAGTCAGACTCCAGGCTGTCAGGCACCGTGCTCTCCAAGAGCCTGGTGATGGGGGAACCCCCAAGAGCCCACTGCTGGCACATAAGCCCAGCTTGGAGCTCCACTCCGAGTGCCTGTCCCTGAGCTGCTGTCCTGAGCACTGCATCTCCATGGCTGTCATGGCTGCAATGTGGGGTCTGCTGGCTACTGTGCTATATTTCTTGGCACTGAAAGCCCTGTAGGGTGGGAGTAGTGGAAGGGCAGTAGAGGCTTGGCTTAAAATAGCAATTCTAAGTGTCGAG
This sequence comes from Apalone spinifera, assembly GCA_030068395.1. Taxonomy (NCBI): domain Eukaryota; kingdom Metazoa; phylum Chordata; order Testudines; family Trionychidae; genus Apalone; species Apalone spinifera. Next base: position 115,045,236 of record CM057847.1, read on the forward strand.
GGGAAGCAGCGAGGTCGGGCTTGAGCTGGGAGAGGTGGGAGGGGAGAGAGAGGGAGGAAACGGGTGGGATGCAGAGTGACGTGATGACATAATTCTGTCCCGCAGAAAAAACTTCTTAATACAGAGAGAGAAAGATGTCTGAAGATCCAAGCATTTCAGGCTAAAACTAAATATTTAGACTGTGTATCTACATATCTATTCATGGACTTTTTTAGAGATATGATTTTATAATCCTCAGCAACAAACTAATGGAATATTTAAAACAAATTTTTAACTAAGGCCCTGTAGACATAGTAATGCACAACTGTTTTTGTCTGTAAATTCAGGATTGGCACATGCCTGTTAATGGCTCCTCTACTGCTTCAGTGGTATGTTAATAGTTCTGGCAAACTGGAAGGCTTATCACTTTTAAGTTAACAGATCCACTTTGAGGCAAGAGTCACCAATCTGCAAGCTACAACCCAGCCTGCTATGGGAGCTTTCAGGAATGGTCAGAATAGGTATAGGACAAAGGGAGAGATTGAGCACTAAAACTCAGGGAAGGTGTTGCCTCTCCTTGCCTTTTATACCCACCCCTCTATCAACAAGCTAGATAAATTGCACTTCTCCTACTTCTGTGGTTTATAATCTCTCTTTAGCCTTGTATGCAAGACTTACACCATGTATTGATCTTGGAAAACATGTAAGGCTGTGAAAAATTGTTCATTAAGTATGAAAAACTCTTCTGGCTTGATTTTATATTAACAGGCAGTATCTCATTTTAGCTGAGGACTGTTCTGATAAATTTAAGTACAGTGTTGATTAACTAAATTCTTTTCTTCTTTCTTATATGTAAAATGAAAGTGAAATTTTATCAGTGATGTTACAATTACTTCTACTGTGCGTATTTGGGAGGGAAATATTTAATGTATAGATAGGATCCTACATCACAAAACATTAAGGCTGTGTCTAGACTGGCAAGATTTTGCGCAAAAGTGGCCGCTTATGTGCAAAAACTTGCCAGCTGTCTACACTGGCTGCTTGAATTTGCGCAAGAACACTGACTTTGTAATATACAAAATCAGTGCTTCTTGCACAAATACAATGACGCTCCCGCTCGGGCAAAAGCTCTCTTGCACAAATGCTTTTGCGCAAGAGGGCCAGTGTAGACAACCCAGAACCGTTTTGCGCAAAAAAGCCCCGATGGCTAAAATGTGCCCAAGAAAACTTGCTTTTAATGTGTTTCTGCAAGCTGGTGTTAATCTTAAAATATGTAACCAGATTAAGCTGCAAAGAATTCACAGTGAATAACCTGACAGGACCATTTCTGAGCATGGAATTTCAGGAAGCATTTCACAATTTCTGATTATGCAAAACAATGACATGCATTTGTTTGTTCTTTTGCTCACTTTGTAGTGAAAAACATTTCACTAAAAATATTCAGATCTCAATACTCTAAAATCAGTTTTTTGCTCAGTTGTGACTAGTCACAAGTTGAATAGTAATAGTGTTTGTGTTCAGTGATTGGATAGGGATGACAAAAGGAAGGCTTGAAGGAGGACTGTGAGACCAGGGATTATGAAGCCTAAAGTATCCTGGAATTTATGTTTTTAAACACAGGGATTAAATCAATTTTCTGCAATAATTTGTGCCATTAAAACAAAATGCAGAAAATGAACATACATGCCATGAAAATGTAGAATTCCAACCTACCCCAAAATCAGAGTGCTTTGGTTTTGGATTCAGTTCCATATTTAGATGTAGGCATTGTTCGTTTCTTATTTTATCTGACCTAGTTAGCCTACCTTTAATTTTAAATATATATGATTAAGGGGGAAGAGTTTCTTATCACTTCAGTATAACCATTGAAAACAGGATGGTATTTTGACACTGATTTGTATTCCTCTCCCCCATCACAAATGCCTTGAATACCTCAAGTGTCGGATTTTTAATAAATAACAATTTATTCATCTGTTTGTTCTTTCCAGTGCTTAGTAAAGTGGAACAATATAGGATGTTAATATTTTTTTTATTTAATGCAGAACTGTTTTACCAAATGGTGCTTTTTATTTATAACAGCTTAAATTGTTTTTACATTTAACACTTAGTACTGAGAGCAGGCTTATCTGCTATGGGCTTTTTTATGTTAAGTAGCCTTTGGAATGTAAATGTAATGGCTAAAAATGTATGCTCCCAACAATTGCTGTGTATATTGAAGTGCCAACACTGTTCTCTTTGTAGCAGCTAGCCCAAGGTTATATGGATATAGAACATAGACATTTAAAAAAGATCACCCCAGCCACGCAGTGATTGGAATTTGATAGATACCCTTGCATGATTCCACCACAGGTTATAGACATTTAGAAAGAGATGAGTGAATAGGAAATTGCTTGTGCGGCACTCCTTGTCAGTCCATCTGAGAACTGGATAATGATGAATGTGATCTAGTTGGGACAAAATAAAGGTCCTACCACTCTGACCTAGCTTTCTTATAACATAGAGCCATTCCCACTTAGTCTTCCTGTCCCCCTAAAACCTCCTTGCTCTTAGAAGAGCAGTAAAGTGAATATAATCAGAGAAGGTCAATGTTCTAATTAGATTGGAAAATTGGGGGGAGGGAACCCTGGCAATTTTTTTCGGTAAGAAAATCCCTTTTAGATGACAGCAAAACACTTAGGCTACGTTTACACTGCAGCACTATTTTGGGATACCAGAGGTATCCCGAAATAGCTATTCCACATCTTTTGAGTGCACCCGTTATTTCAAAATATAACAGGCTCGCTATTCTGACATCCCTGTAAACATCATTCCATGAGGAGTAAGGGACGTTTTGGAATAGCGATTTATTTCTAAATAAATGCTGTGTGGACAGCACCACATTTCAAAATAAGCTACACAATTTGTATAGCTAAAATTACGTAGCTTATTTCGAGCTACGGGTGCAGTGTAGATATACCCTTAATGAATTCATGTTGATTTTGCTGACATTTTTTGATTAAAAAAAACCTATAACCCTCTCCTCTCCCCCCCCATAAAATTGGTTTAATATTTTAATTCAGAACAACTTTGTTTTGACAATTTCTTTTAATTTAAATACTTTTTTTCATTTAATATTAAAAATATGACAAAGGTTAGTTTCAGGCATATGTTTTATTTGACCTGAAACTGATTTTTTTTGTGATTACCACCAAACTAAAAAATAGTTGTTTGCACAGCTCCCATTCTAACCCATTCTATGAGCCAGTGGATGGGTTGGGGTAGTGGAAGGAAGAGAAGTCCAAAATTAAATCCTTCTATAGACTACTCACTTATCCCACTTAAGTTTTGCAAGATGCTTTGATACTATGGTAGATGAAGTGTGTGGTGGGAGATGTGATAAATTTAGATGATCAGAAGGCAATAATTTATAAATTAGGATGAGTATTAATACTTATATTCTTTTAAAAAAATACAAAATGATGGCAGCAGCCCATCACATCCAGGATTCACTCTCCCCAGTATCATCTAGTGGAAGTTCTCTTGTGGAGTCCCAGATATAAATTAAGTCTCACATCCTAGGAATTTGTGTGTGTGTGTGTGGGGAAGACCTCAATATTACTGCTATTTGCTCTTCACACATGGACCAATCATACTTGTGGGATGACCGCCTCTCTGTGTGTAGGGAGGTGCACAGTGCAATTTCATGTCCTGCAGGGTGAATTAAGCATGGTATTATTTAAATGTCAATGTGATTTTTGGGAACAGGATAAAATAAAAGTTTAGACTAAATTGGCATCCATGAGTAGATTGCCTATAATGGCAATTATCATCATAGGGAGGAGGGTTTTGTTCTTGTGGCTTGGCTTCAGAAATAAGACTTATACTATATGCAGAATTAACTTAATGTAGAGAGGAAGCATACCAAACACAGGGAATGCCCTTAAGACAAGAGGGGAGAGAATGGTCTATCAGATCAGGAGCTGACAAACAAAAAGGGTTACAACTTTTAGGTTGGGATAAAACATTTGTTCTCTTACACAGTATTTTAATCATGTACAAGGTAACATACTTCATGACCTTTGTATTAGAGTTGTTTTCCACAGACACCCTCTTTCCAAAGGTATTACCAGAAACCAGACACACCTTTCTTCCCCTTCTAGGGTGCAAATGAGGAAAAAAATCCTCCTTCCATGGTACAAATTAGCCCACTCAATTTCACCTTGGGCTGAGACTAATATTTCTATATCACTTTCCATTTTGTTCCACTTCCTCTTCTTTATGGTTGTCCGCTAGGCACCAGTTTGGGTGAAGTACAGCCACTTCATCATTTCCAGTCTGGTTTTGTACCCTGTAGACAAGGTTGAAAACCTTCTGTTTCAGACCTACCTCGTCAGCCTTTTCTAGGGCTTTCTCTTTCACAGTATTTTCTCCTGGGAAACCGATATCTTCAATACACGGTATATTGTTTTAAAAGTTCTTGAACCATGAAGTGTCTAAAACATACCATTTGAATCATACAGAAACATGTTCAAAGTGCTGTGTGGAATCAGAAATCTTAGAATTCCTTTACTGTATCCTGGTATAACAGTAAATTAGAAAAACTTAAAAAGATGAGTGGCATTGTAGAAGCTTAGAGATCTATCTATCCAATCATGAGCTTTTGTGGGCATAACCAGAATTAGTAGTCATAATAAAACTTGACCAGAATACTGAAACAGGAGATCAGAAATATCCAGGAACTTGGCTTTCACTTATTTTGTGCTCCATAACTATCAGGAGAGTGGGAGAGGGCAGTGGTTCATTGGTTTTTCAGTAGGTTGCCTGATGAATCCAAACCTAAGTCTTATAATACCTTGGGATTTCTTGGCTGGATCTTATCCAGCCCAGTTATGATTAGGTTGTGAGAAATGAGAATATCTTGCTATAGTATGGATAGTATTCCCTGGCAAGCCTGTTATGATTATTAAGAAACTTTCAGCAAAAGAATAGTACATAAAAAGAAATGTACATAGAATCATAGAATACTAGAACTGGAAGGGACCTCGAGAAGTCAAGTCCAGACCCCTGCCCTCATGGCAGGACTAAGCACCATCTAGATCACCCCTGATAGATGGCTGTCTAACCTGCTCTTCAATATCTCAGTGATGGAGATTCCACAACCTCCCCATGCAATTTATTCCAGCGTTTAGCCTCCCTGACAGTTAGGAAGCTTTTCCTAATTTCCAACCTAAACCTTTCTTGCTGCAATTTTAGCCCATTGCTTATTGTCCTGTCATCAGAGGCAAAAGAGGACAATTTTTCTCCCTCCTCCCTGTAACACCCTTTAAGATACTTGAAAACTGCTGCTATGTCCCCTCTCGGTCTTCTCTTTTCCAAACTAAACAAGCCCAATTCTTTCAGTCTTCCCTCATACATCAAGTTTTTGAGACCTTTAATCATTTTTGTTGCTCTTCTCTGGACCTTCTCCCATTTGTCCACATCCTTCTCAAAATATGATGCTCAGAATTGGTCACAGTATTCCCACTGAGGCCTAATCTTCCGTAGAGCGGAAGAATGACTTCTCGTGTCTTGCTCACAACACTCCTGTTAATATTACAGAAACATACAGTTAGCAATCTATCCTTTTTCTTTCTCCATAAAATTGAGATGCACAATACCTGATGGAATGCTTAGTTTATACTGCCCTAGTCAATATATTTTATTTCTATAGAATTTTTCACCAAGCTTTGACTTTAAATTGTTTATTAATGGTTTAGTCACCAAAGCTGGGTATTAATGGCTTTAGTGACCACAATACTAATGATAAAACAGGAAAGCAACCAGATTAATGAGGGAAGGTTGGGAGAATTTTCTGCAGAAATGGAACCACTTTGGTAGCTGTAATAATTGAAATTCATTATAGGGTACTTCTACCAGCACAACAAACTCTAGTGCCAAGCTTGCTAATTTGTTGAGCTTATTTACCGATTTGCTTAAGAAGATTGCATGCACAATGCTATTTATTCATTCTCTTCTTTATCACACTGTGGTTTTTCCCCCTATGGGTTTGTTTTGATATTAGATGAAGTACTCTTTAGAGTCATGGACATATTACCTCCCTGATTCTCTGCAAACTCCTGTCCAGGCAAACCCTGCAGGCATTATGAAATGGAGAAGTTGAGAAAGATAAAGGGAATGCTTTTATTTTTCCTCATGTCTCATGAGAAAAAGTACTTTTGGAACACGCATTAAGGTTGGAGTTAATATTGCAGCAATAGAACAGTGGCAGTCATGCTCTGCTTAAGCTAAGGAGCTACAGATTTTTACTTTTTTTTTAGTGCATTATATTATTTGAAAAGAATACTGTAGCAAACTAGAATGGATTAGGACTGCTTCAGAATAAAGAGCTCACTTCAGAGCTTTTTTTACACAGTTGGATATTCAGTCACAGATTGCCTTCCTATTGTATATGTACCAGTACATTTATAACTTTATTCTCGCTGCTTTTTTTCTCAGTGGATTGGTATTTTAAACATCCAGGATATTACTGAAATTGTCCAGGCATTATTGAACAACTTTTATACTATTATGAAAAGAAGAAAGTCATTACTAAATTCCCTCACATATTTTTGTTTGTAGATGTTCCTCTAGATTTTACTCTTTATCATCACTTTCATTTTAGCTCTCTGATGCAGTATTATTCAAATTTTATTTTTATACTAGGTAGCAAAAAGCATGCTAATATGACACACACCAATGGCTAGAATAATTAGCTTTTTTCATAGTTTAGTATCAGCTAGAGTTCTCTACATATCGTAGTCCTCTTGTGGTAGGTAGTAATGGTTCCTGATCCTAAGGCTACCCTTTGCATATAGGAAACTGAAGTAGAGAGCGAGGTCCTGATGCAGTAAGATAGCTAAGCACATGATTCAGTTAGTGGGACTACTTGCAAGTTAGACTTCTGCTTAAGGTACCTTCATGAGTCAGGTTTAATTGATGTGCCACAAATCACACAAGAAGTCTGGCAGAGCTTGACATTTGGATCTTGATCTCTTTTGTTTTAGAGTACAGTGACTTTACCAGAAGACCATGTTCCTCATCTTAATTAGGGTTTTATAATAAAAAAGCAAAAAGTCACATTACACTTCACATTGTATTTAAAGTTCCATTAAATTGCATTATATGTCCACATTAAACTTATAGCAGAAACTGTATGATTCACATTTTGATACTCTGCCCTATTAGCCACTTGAAAGTCTTTACTTCCTAATAGATTGAGACTCATGAGTAATTTAACATAGGCCCCTAAATAACCAATTCCTATTGGACAAGTGTCTACATCTCTACACTTTGATTCCATTGGCATAAATGTGTTAGCCTAGCCAAATGAATGCTGGTGATTGTTCTCACACAAATACCTCTGGTGGGACGTAACAGGAGGGAGAAGAATTATTTAAGGTAAAGAACAAAGCTGAGACAGAATAAATAGATAAAACTAGCTCTGAATACATTTAGACAGGAAACTAGAAGACTGTTTCTAACCATCATTGGAGTGAGGTTCTGTGATGAAATTGGAAAAAAAAAGGCCTAATACTCTGGGGGATATAAACAGAAGTGTTGCAGATTAGACATGGATGACAATTGTCCTAATCTATTCAGCTCTGGTTAGATCTTAATTGTGGCCAGTTCTGGGCACCGCACTTTAGGAAAGATATGGACAAATTGGAGAGTGTCCAGAGGAGAACAGAAATGATAAAAGAGTTGCAAACTCTCACCTATGTGGGGAAAAATACTGGGCATGTTTAGGCTTGAGGAAAAAGAGTGAGGGCAGACTTGATAAGTCTTAGCTTTTAGTGGCAATGTGTGGCAGGGGAAGAAGAGGGGGGATCAGCCCCCCACCTCTCCTCATCTCTAGCTCTGTCCTTGCTCCACCCCTTCCTGCCCACCTCTTCCCAAAACTCCATAGAGTGGCATGGCCAGGGCATGATGCCACAGGGGCTGGAGCCACCTGCTCTTTGCCTTCCCTGCTGCCACTGCCAGTGAGTGGATGGAGGGAGGGGGGTGGGGCTGTGCTGCATTGAGGACTCCTGCCCCTGGTGCTAGCCCTCCTGCTGGCTGACCTCTTGTGCCTTGAGGGTGCATGGGGGCACACATACCTCTTGCGTGTACCCCTCACGCATTGCCTGTATTAGCTTTACAAAGAGAATCATGATTAATTGTTCTCCATGTCCACTGAAGGTAGGACAAGAAGTAATGGGCTTAATCTGCAGCAAGCGTGATGTAGGTTAGATAGCAGGAAAAATCTTTCTAATTGTGAGGGTAGTTAAGCTCTGAAATAGGTTCCCAAGGGAATCCCTGCCATGAGTAGTTTTTTAGAAAAGGAGGTTGGACTTGATGACCTCTCAAGGCAGGCCTTTTTTAGCCCTAGATTTCTGTGTTATTGGAGCCGTTTCCCAATAGGAACAGTGGGAGATAACAGCCTGTCTAATTTTAAGATGAAGGTAGATAACCTTCTGAATATTATTATATAACAAGATTGCCTGTGACATCAGGGAACTGGGGATGGGAGGAGGAGCAGTAGAAGCTCCCTGCAATGGGGGAGGGGGAATGGAAGGGGTGTGAAGAGTATAGAAGAAGGAATGAGGGGACATTATCCCAGACAGATCTGAACTCTGCCACAACCCCTCCAGCCTCTCTTGGTCCTACCATTGCATCAGCAGCCCTGAGGTGTGCAAATAATAATTTCATTGTGGCAGTACTAGTACCACTCTGTCCCCCCAGGGAACTGGATGCAATGTCTTTGGAAGTCCCATCACGTCCTAATTTATTGGCAGATTAGGCCTGAATGAGCCATAAATATCCTGTCAGTCTTCAGAACTTTAGCAAGGAGGTGCGGGTGAAACATATTCTCTGCTTCCTATGCTCAACCTACTAATTTCTCCATCCACCCAGGCAGTCAACTCAGAAGTTTTTAGCATTCATTGAAATTCAAGTATTGGTCAAAAATATTGGGAAAGATTTTAGTTTGCAAGGTCACTGACACACAGCTCTTTGATCTAATGTATACATGAACAGCAGAAAGATGGGCAGAAAATATGTATATATGGTAGGAAAGGTAAAGGAAGAAGAAGAAGTTACAATAATCTCCCTGTCAGGGCCGGCTTTAGGCCGATTCCCTGGAATGGGGCCCCGCGCCTAAGAGGGCCCCACTTCCGGGTGCGCGACTCATGCACAGTGCCATCCTGGGTGCGGAATCGAGTCCCGCGCTTCGTAAAGCCGGCCCTGCTCCCTGTTATCCCTTTTCCTCCACTGTGTTGCTAGCCCCCTATTGTATGTCTGTTGTCTGTCATCTGATGCTTAGATTATAAGCTATTTGCAGGAGTGGGGTAGGATGGGAAATGATCTTTTCTGTGTATAGAGTGCCTAAGGGGACTGAGTCATTTTGGCTGCTATTATAAAACAAATTAATAATGCAAAGACAGCTAAATAATAGAATAATAGAATACTAGAACTGGAAGGGACTTCTAGAGATTGAGTCCAGTCCCCTGCCCTCGCGGCAGAACCAAGCATCATCTAAACCATCCCTGATATATGTGTAACCTTTCTGCCAGGCTGAGTTAATAGCAGCAAGGGCTGGGTTCAGTATTTAAGAGTCTCTTCCCAACAACATAATACAACACTGGCTCGAGGCCCCACCAAGTGATCTGGGAAATCTTACACACACCCCTGGGTGCCTCAAAGAGGCAATTCTCCCCCTCTCGCAAGCACAGAGCCTCGGTATAGCAGCAAATCTTTAATAACACAAGATAACCGACATCAGCATTAAATTGGGAAGACACCACAACTCGGATTCATAGACCAAACATGAGCAAAGACCCACCCCCAGCCAAGAATCACCCAAAGTCCCCAAAAGTCCAACACCCCAAGAGTCTCTTGAGTCCAGCAACCCCAAAAAATCACCCAAAGTCCGACACCCCAAAAGTCTCTGCCCCTGGTCAGCGCCACCCCAGGGTTCAAAAGTTCATTGGCAGGGTTTTACCATCCCAACCTTGGTGGAATGGAGAGGGCGGGGGTTGATACACCTTACATGGTCCGCGAACGGCTCCTTCTCTCCGTAGGGTTCTGCTGCCACCATTAATGCAAGTCACTCTGCCACACTCCACCTGCTGTCCCGTGAGCCGCTCCAGCCATCCCACAGCTGCCTTGCTCCACCAGCTGTCTCGGTTCATGCCTCTGGCCGCCAGCTGGTTGTTCCTGCAGCTGCTCCACTGGCTGCCTGCTGCCGCTCATACCGGCCACCCGCCGGTCATCCCCGCCAGGCGCTCTGCTGGCCGCTTGCACCCGCCAGTCATTCCCGTGAACTGCTCTGCTAGCCATCCCACGAACTGCTCTGCTATTAGGTCAGCAGTATAGCTTCAGGCTCCCCACAGCACACAGTTGCTGTGTCTACATTGGCGCGAGTTCTTGCGCAAGAATGCTGGCGTTCTAATGTATGAAATCAGTGTTTCTTGTGCAAGAACTATGATGCTCCCACTCAGGAATAAGCCCTCTTGTGCAACTGTTCTTGTGCAAGAGGCCAGTATAGACAGGCAACGTGAATTTCTTGCACAAGAAAGCCCTATGGTTAAAATGGCCATCACAGCTTTCTTGTGCAAGAGAGCATCTACACTGGCATGGATGTTCTTGTGCAAAAGCACATCTCTTGTGCAAAGGCACATGCCAGTGTAGATGCTCTCTTCTGGAAGAGTTTTTGCACAAGAACACTTCTGCAAAAGAGTTCTTGTGCAAAATCATGCCAGTGTAGATGTAGCCTGTGACTTCAGCTCATAGTAGATTTCAGCTTTTCAGCAATTTCAGCAGTACGTTACGCTGATTATTTTCAGCGTAATGCCGTTACACTGATTATTTTCAGGAATAACGGCAGTGTGCAAGAGGGGTTTTCTTGCGCAAGAAGGGGCAGTGTAGACAGCTCCTTCTGGCACAAGAGCCTCTTCCGCAAAAATGGCAGCTCATTAGATATGCAAATGAGGCTCAGCAATATTCCACACTTAGCCTCATTTGTATACTTCTGGCACAAGATCACACCAGTGTAGACATAGCCACAGTGATTTCAGCTCTTCAGCAAGTTCAGCTCATAGTAGAGGAGCCTCAGGGCTAGTGCACCATTGGCCCACAGTGAAGTGAGCTCAGCAGCTTGTAACTAGACTCCTAATGGAATCCAAATTAGCTCTGATATTCTACAGTGGAGAGAGAAAGGGGTACAATTGGTGGTGTTTTTTTTTTTAAGGCCCTCAGCCAGGGCCGCACCACCAGGTACAAATACCTATCCCCAGACTCTCTCAGCTTGACTGGGTTTGGAATCCATGCCCCTTGTCTAACGAGTGCTACTTAGTTTATGGTGAATCCCTCTGTACTAATTCCACTATTCCACTGTCCTTGATTCCCATAATCAGGGTAACAACACTTTATCCCCCCTGCCTCAATAACAGAGAAACTGGGGATTCCACAGTGGCCAAAGTAACCATTTGGGCTGCTGTGAGCACATACTAGGCGCGGTGGGTGTGCCTATGCAAACGAGATCAGCCCCTGAAGTCTTTTTGTGCCACTCACCAGAATTCATCACCAGATGTCAGGATAGAGCTTATCCTGACCATGCTTACATCTGTCTATCTAACCTGCTCTTAAATCTCTCCATTGATGGAAATTCCACAACCTCCCCATGCAATTTATTCCAGTGTTTAACCACCCTGACGGGAAGTTTTTCCTAATGTCCAACCTAAATCTCCCTTGTTGCAATTTAAGCCCATTGGTTCTTGTCCTGTTATCAGAGGTCAAGGAGAACAATTTTTCTCCTCTTTGCAATACCCTTTTAGATATTTGAAAACTGCTATCATGTCCCCTCTCAGTCTTCTTTGTTCTAAACTAAACAAGCCCAATTCTTTCAGTCTTCCTTCATAGGTCACGTTTTCTAGACCTTTAATTGTTTTTGTTGCTCTTCTCTGGACCTTCTCCAATTTCTCCACATCTTTCTTGAAATGTGGAACTGGTCACAATACTTCAACTGAGGCCTAATCAGCACACAGTAGAGAGGAGACATGATCTCTCGTGTCTTGCTCACAAAACTCCTGTTAATGCATCCCAGAATCATGTTTGCTTTTTTTGCAACAGTGTCACATTGCTGACTCATATTTAGCTTGTGGTCTTTCTCAGTACACCTTTCTAGACAGTTGCTTTCCATTTTGTAAGGCTATGTCTACACTGCACTCTGTTATTTCAAAATAACATGAGTTATTTTAAAATAAGAGTGGTATCTACACAACAAGCCCATTATTTTGAAATAATTTTGCAATTATTGACTTCTTACTCTGACTTCTGTAACCCTGCTTTCATGAGGAGTAAGAGAAGTCAAAGGAACACTTCCTTCAACTTCCTGCAGTGTAGACAACACCAAAAGCCGAATTAGCTATTTCGACTTCATCTATGCAATTGACGTAGCTGAAGTTATGTATTTTAATTCGACTTTTGCCCTGAAGTGTAGAAGTGCTTTAAGAGTGAACCCGAATGTTCCATCCTAAGTGAAGAACTTTGCATTTGTCCTCATTAAACTTCATCCTGTTTATCTCAAACCATTTTTCCAGTTTGTCCAGATAATTTTGAATTCTGACCCTATCTTCCAAAGCACTTGCAACCCTCCTAGTTTGATATTATCTGCAAACTTAATAATTGTACTCTCTATGTCATCATCTAAATAATAGATGAAGATATTGAACAGAATTGGTCCCAAAACAGACCCCTGAGGAACCCCACCTGTTATGCCCTTCCAGCATGACTGAGAATCATTAATAACTACTCTCTGAGAATGATTATCCAGCCAGTTATGTGCTTATCTTATAGTAGCCCCATCTAGGTTGTATTTCCCTTCTTTGTTGATAAGAAGATCATGTTCACTATTGTCTAACAGGCTAATAAAACATATATAACTGGTTTCTTAATAGTAGAAATGAATAATTTTATATTTAAAAAGGTGGTTTAGAAGTAGGAGGAGACAACTCACTCTCTGTGAGCTCAATCGACAATTCTGTTTACACTTATTGAAATGATCCCAGGATTACTCTAAAGCAGTGGTTCCCAACCTTTTCACTAGTGTGGACCCCCAATCACCTCCCCAAACCGTTCGTGGACCCCCATTTCAGCCACAGATCCATGTTGAATGTATGGCTTAACATTTGTAAGCTTCTAACCATTACAATTGCTTCGTCACACAAAGGTGCCCCAACATAGATTTTTCGGACAGCAATTAATAACATTATTGGAAGATATTTAATTTAAAAATAATAATTGATTGTTACTTTGCAATTCATTTAAAACTTATTTTCTAAGATCATTTTTATTTATCTGTTATTTTTTTCACAGACCCCCTGCAATACCCTCGCAGATTCTCAGGGGTCTGCAGACCTCAGGTTGGGAACCACTGCTCTAAAGGATAGTGAAGAAACTGCTGAAAACCAAAAAAGGGATAAAACTGAGCTTCATCAAGAACAACCAATGCTTATCCTTTTTCCTCTACTTCTGGTTTAAATCAGGAAATTAGAGGTTCCAATGCTTAGTTCCGATATCTCAAAAGAAGGAGGGGGTGAATGAGTTGGGAGGGGGAGCAAAGAAAAGCTGCCAGCATCTTATTAACATATCTGAGCCACAGTGCTGGCCCTAAATTGGATTCCAGAACTGCATGCTGTTCAAACACCTCCTCCATAAAGACAATGGCAATAACTGCAGTAAATGGAGACCCTGTGCTGGCCTCTGTTTTCTCTTGATAATATATGCCCCTGGAGAAAGGAAATAACTCATAGCATAATCTAGTAAGGTCCACAGCTTCTAGGGCAATTCGTGCTGTCCTTTAAGATAATGTAAGGCCAGTGAATAAATCTAAAAATGTAAAATATCATAGGAAACATCACCCTGATCTTTTGGTAAAAAGAAGTTTGGCATCATACAAAACAAAGACATACAAGGGCAGACTTAATTCTCATGAAATAATGGCCCCTTTTCCTTGCTGTAAAAAGCAGTGTTAAGAAATTCACAGCTTTTGATCATATCCTCCGTGATACCTATATAGTGGCCAGAGTTAGGTTCCAACAAGACATTTTGTTCAAGAAAAAAAACTGACTCAGTTTTGAGCAAACTGGTTCTAATTTAGGATTCCATCACACCCTACACCTCACATGAGGGGCAATAAACACCATTCTGTATCTAATGCTTTGGAGCTGAGTTTATTTCCACATTTGAAGTTGGTGGGGGTTGGAGGGGAGAGAAGTTTCTGTAACAATTCCCCTATGATTTTGTTTGTTGAAAAGCTATTCACACTACAGATGAGATTTCTATCTGAGTCCAACCAACATCCTGGCTGACAAAATGAACAAGAATAATCTTGATTTAGATCTTGCTCGTGTTCACACTGCATGTCTGACAATAATTATCCTAAATCTCTGATAAACAGAATGGAAGCCTATGAAATCCTATTCCATTTATTTGAACTGGCTGTGCTTTTGCAACATTTTTAAAGAAATATCAGCCTACATAAAAGAAACAAGATTAAGTCATCCCAAACTGAACATGTGGATGGAGGAAGGTTTGAATAATGTTTACCAGAAAAGAAGTCAAATGTATGTATCAATAAAGCAAATGACAAGAAAGCTACAGAGACTTAAATCTTAACAAAGTGAGGCTATCAGATCATGGGTGGTGGGTGAAGCTGCTACTTCGAGAGGCAAGGCCCCAGCCTGTGGCCCCACCCACACTTAATCCCTGCTTACTCTGCATAGGCACTGCCTCTCCCCACTATCTCCCTCTTCTCTTCCTCCTCCCTCTCTGCTCATCCTTTTCAGCCAAATCCTTGATTCCAAATGTAGCAAATGACATTTGAAAAAAAAAGTTCTTCTAAAATTTCTTTTTAAAGAAAATGAAGTATGTTTTCCACTGCATGCAAGATTGTGAAGACTGGGCATAGAGAAGGTACCTAATTAAAAATTCTAATAGGCTACGTCTATACTGGCAGCTTCTTGCGCAAGAACTCTTTTGTGGAAGAGTTCTTGTGCAAAATCTCTTCCAGAAGAAAGCGTCTACACTGGCATGTGCTTTTGCGCAAGAGATGTGC
>CM057847.1:115060426-115073198 GCA_030068395.1 Apalone spinifera
GTAACTCCATCCTGAGGAACCTAGTTCCTTCAGGAGAGCTCCAGTGGGAGGGGAAATTGGCAGCAGGGAGAATTCAGCTCGATATGAGAGCACAAGTAGGCACAAACAGCACACTGATAGAATTGTTAACCTTACTCCAGTCCCATAAGAGTAACCCTGATAAATAAGCATACTCCATGCCCAGACAGAAAGGACAGGAAGACTTTGAAAGCAAGTTTTTGTATTATAGTAATTGCAATTAAAATGTGTAGTATAGAAAAGGGTGAGCTTTTGAAAAAAATATTTTAAAAACTGTATGTTTGAAGATCCAAATATTTAAGACTAAAGCTAAACTGTCAGATTGTTCATCTACAAATCTATGCAAGAATTTTTTAGGGATGCCATTTTATAACCTTCATCAACAAACTACTGAAAATATCTAAAACAAATTTTAGACAAAGTTCCTGTAGACATCTTACACTATTGCACAACTGTTTTTGTCAGTAAATTCAGAAACCAACAGCATATACCTCCAGGTTGGCACGTCCTTGTTAAATGGCTTCCTTACCACTTAATGACTCTTTCACAGGTTCAATATTATGCTAATTGGTCTGGCAAACTGGAAGGCTTTTCACTTATAAGTTACTAGATTCACCTTTGTAAGACTTTTGTGTAACAGCCTGCTCTTGGAGCCTGCAGGAACAATCAGAAAAGAATTAGGAAGTGGGGAGAGGTTGAGCACCCAGGGAAGACATTGCCTCCCCTTGCCTCTTATATAGACCACCCATGTAACAGAGGAAACAAAGCATCTTCTGATGAAAAATATCCACTATTTTGGATTTTCTTTCTGACCATATACCACAAAGTTTATCTGTAGCATCCTTCAAGACAAAATTCAAGATTTTTTTCCTTTACACTTTTGAGTGTGTTTGTAAGTTCTGAAGCTTTCAAAATCATATATATATTAGAGATTTCTGCATCTGTCTGCCTGTGAGTCCATTTGTTCAAGAACTCCTCCTAAACCATAAGAGCTAGGACCAACAAATTTGGTATGTAGCTTCCTCTTACCCTAATTCAAAGCAAGGTCAGGGTTTGGTTGTGCCAGGAAAATGGGGTGTGCCTAGAATTAAATTGTTTTCCATAGGGAAGGGGCTAAGTGGAGGGATGTGATATGCATAGTCATCAGTGGGGGCAACAAGCATAGGGGATGGCTATATTGCAGAGTGACCAAAGGGGGCAGCTGCACCACCCAGGGAGTGGCCAGCTGGGGACAGGCCTCTCCATCTTGATTTCCACCCAACCCAGGTAAGTGCCCCCTCCCAGCCCCAAACCTCTAGCCCCTGGGGCTTGGCCCCAGTACAGGACTGGGTGGGGGAAGGCCTGCCGGCCCCACTGCCATAGCTTCCCTCCCACTGGGAAGCACTGCCAGGCCCTGGAAACACCAGTGCTGGCCCCTGCTGCTGTATTTGACCAGCATATATACACTGGATATTTGTAGGCATAAAATCTGTGAAATTGTGTCTGCTTTCCTTTAACACTGACAGGTTTTCAATCATTAACCCTTTCACAGGTCACCTGTGATGTAGGGCATACTCACTGTAAAACGGGATCCAAATCATTTAACTTTTAAATGGATTCCATCATACGCTAGGTGAGTCACTTATGATCCAACTTGTGATGGCAGAAAGCAGCACCTTTCTAAATCCAACATGCCTCACTAATTCTGGATTATTTTTCCAGTCTTGTATAAAAAGTGTAGTCTTCAGTATAGTCTTCTAAGCAGTGCATCTGACGGTTTCATTGGGACACTGATAAAAATGAGCACCTTTTGAAGCTTACCCGTCTCCTTTTAGAATACAGGAATAAGAACTATTCTTTTTGTTTTAATTATTGCTGGCTGGTGGGTGAAACACAAGCAGATAAATTGTTTGCTGAAGCTTAAGAGTACACAGTCAGTACTATATTGTTAAATGAATGCATGAATGAACAACAATAAAAACCATATAATGAAAAGTTTTTCTTCTTTTAATTCTAATATGTCACAATGCAAGCTTGTGTGGTGGTAGGTGCCTTTTCACATATAATTATACTGTTGAAAGCCAGGGGTTTTTTTTTTGGTAAACTCTGAAGGCCATAGAAGGACAGATAAAGGAATAGCAAATTCCACTGAGTGTTTTATCAGCTTCCTGACACTCTCTGAATGGTGCCAGATAAAAAGGTGAAAAACTGAAAGGTCTTGTGAAAGGCTGTACGTAGGCTTGTGAACAGTGTATTAATTATGTGAAGTATATTCTCAAATCAGACTTCCTTTGGTGTTCTTCAAATGCACAGAAACTCTTACTCTTTACTAGCAGGCTGTGATGGTTATTTTAGATGATGATAGAAAAAACTTGTCTGTATTTGGGACGAAATAACTGGTTGATGGTCTGAGCTAGAAATAATCTTTGTACTCTTCTGTCCCACTGTTTCTTATTTCCCTATGTGACATTGACAGAGAAAGATGCCTGTAGCTGAGGTAGTCCTAGGGTGATCAAACAGTAAGCCCTGGTCTACACTAGGACTTTACTTCAAAATAATCCCCTGCCCCAGGTCGAATTTATAAGCAGGGCTTCCACACTACCAAGCCTGGTATTTTGCAATCACGGGCTGCTGAGTTTGAAATCTATACTGCTTTTCATCAGGAATAACGCTAATTCCAAGATAGTTAGTAAATTTGAAATAGCATTAGTGTGGATGCTCCGGTGCGATTATTTTGAACTAATTACTCCCCAGAGTAATTTGAGCTAATTACTCCCCAGTGGCTCCTGGCCTCTAAGTCTGAGGTAATACTTCCACATTATCGGAGCCTGCCTCAGACTATTTTCGAGGCTTCCCCGTAGTGTGGACATGCTAGTTTGAATTAGTTAAATCAGGAGTTATTTATTTCGAAATTTCATAAAATCAACTTGTTTCCTAGTGTAGACATGGCCTAAGTGTGAAAAGAATATAAGAAACCCGCCCACCCCCCCAAATATTGGAACTGTCTCTATAACATCAGGACATCTAGTCACCCTATGTAACCCAACACTTTCTGTTAAATACTCTGGTTTTAGTAGCTTAAATTTTCACCATATTTAAACCGAAATTTTCTATGTCTACTTCAGGATGAATGTTTTCCCAGAACATTTCAGCTAAAACTGTTTAGATGTTTCTGAGAATGAGATTCAGGAGAAACATTGTTTTGCTCATGTTACAAATATTCTTACAATAGTAACATCTTCATGCTTTGGTACATGAAATTTAGATGGAAGTTGCCCTATTGGCAGGGGCATGCTGTTTTTTTCTAACCTTGTGAAAATATGGCTAAGTTAAAACCCTATTAAAAATTGTAGTTTGCTAAAGTAGAGGTTTGTGAGGTTTTGGTAGCTAAACCATCCACAGATTCATCTGCACTAAGCATGCACATCCTCCTGGAGTGCAATACATTTTCTCTGCAACTAAAAAGTAAGAGCCACTGTGGGTTAAAGGCACCAGAATTAAGGACAGGGATTCTCCCTGTCTCTTTCCTGCCCATGTATGCTACCTGAGAGGAGTGACTCATATTCTGAAGGGGCAATAGGAACATGGTAGGGAGAGGAGCAGGAGCCACTGGGGAGGTGAGAGGAGACAGAAGAGGCTGGGAGGACAGGGACTAAAAGGTCTATAACAATTAGTGAATACTTCCCTCCAGGGCCTGGAACTGAATCCAGGATTTCCAAGTCTTAGCATTATTTACTATCAAATAACTGTGAAACATGGTGATGAAGTGCCTTCTTCTTTTGTGAAGGTCCATGTAGAAGATATCTGCCACTCATTTTGTTAGCTCCAGTAGCAGAGGACTGTATTGTGGCTCTAAGATCAGCACTGTGCTGATGACTTATGGCAAATCAGTATGGTGTCACATTTCTCGTTTTTTATTTAAGATTTTTATAAACTTGAGAAATTGTATCCCAAAAAAGTACATTAAAAATGATGACTGGAAGTCAAACACTCAAAAGATAGGAGCTCCTTGAATGGAGGTTGGCCATGACTCCTGTATGCTTATATATTATTACACATTGTTTAGTATAATTGATCAAATGCTACTTTTCCCCAGTACTAAATCCTTGGCTTCATTCAGTGAATAGGGTGGATCTGCTTTTGGGATGAATTGGCACTGTGTAGTGAAAGAGGCTGTTGTCTGGAGGACTATTACCACATGTGTTGCCTAAGTTGGAAGGTGTACAATGAATATGCTGGGGGTTTGCAACAGAAAGGACAGTCTCATCATTAAGACAGTTGAATACTGTCATGGAAAACTGACTTCCATCCCTGCCTCTGTCGCTATTATAGGAGCCCTATAGAAAAGACACCAAGAGGAAATGAATAAGTCTGTAATTAGAGCAACATTTGAATGGCATACAGCAAATGAGGCATGGTCACTCAGACATTTGCTCAAATGAGCAAATGAATACTTTGAATGACGAGGATATGAAGAAATATGGAATAGCTACCCATTCATTGAGCACTGCCCGGTCTGTGTATGGAATGAGGCAGGGATCCTGTGGAACACACTATCTTAATGCATATACACAATGAGGTTCAATTAGTGGATTCTAAGGCCTAAAGTGCCACTGTGATCATCTAGTCTGATTTTCTGTATAACACAGGTTACAGAACTCCTCCCCTCCCCTCTAAAAAATCACAGAGCTTAACTTTTAGAAAAACATACAACCTCAATTTACAAATCATTAGTGACTGGAAAAATTATTCCAATGGATTGTTACTCACCATTAAAAATGTAACCCCTTTTTCCAGTTTGAATTTGTCTAGCTTTAATTTACAGCCATTGTATAGTATTACACAGTGTTCAGTTAGACTTAGAAGCCTTTTAATAAATATTTTCCCCATGTAAGCACAAAGTTGTCCCTTAACTTTGTCTTGTTAATTTCAATAGACTGAGCTCTTTGTGTCTATTTCTACAAGACATGTAGAAGGGTCTTCTATGTTCCCTTTCTCTGAGAAATCAACATTCTTCTTGACTTGCAGATATCAGCATTGCACAAAATATTCCAGCAGCTGTCATCCCAGTGTCAAAAGTCTCAAGTTCTTATGCTCTCTGGAAATATGGTTCCTTCTTCCTGCATTATAGACCATATGTGGCCTTGGTGTGGCTGTGGCATTTCCAAAGCATATTCCATCCACCTTCTTTCTTAAGGACCCCTTAGTAGTGCTGTGTAGTCTTCATCAGCCCTCTGCTGAAACTGGGCCAGTAGTCCAAAGTAATTCAAGCTAGTCCTCAGTGTCCCAAACACAAGGTCAGTTATAGCTGCATCAGAGTTTGTATTCATCTCCAATGATCCTGCTAACTATGGAGCCTTTAGGCTGCCCAGCCAAAGCCTTGCGCTCAAGTGCTGCCTTCTATCCTTTGTCAGCACACTCATGTTCTGAGATGGAAGGCAGTGTATGTACTCCTCTCCTTCTGAGAGCTCCTTCTGATTGGCCAGGAGAGAAAGGAGCCTTGCCCCTTCCTGCACTACATGAGTCCTGATCTTGGGCCCTTAAAGTAACAGAGTTCTTGAATCTTTCCAGAGTTCTTACATCTCAGCAGGTGGACTAGTTCTGTTAGCCAGAGCTAGATTTTTCAGCTGTTAGTTTTTTAGAAAATGTTAATTTTTTTGTCTGGTATTCACACATTTAAGATAGGATTTTAGCACTTGGATCACACTGCTAATATACTTTATAAATATCTGCTTTCACCTTGCAAATCTTAGTGGGAATTCAGAATTCATTGCGGCTTTTAATGTGCTTTGTTTATCTCAGGCCTGCACAACTCGGAAAGCGGCGAGGGCCATATTACTCCAAAGAAAACAGCTGTGGGCCACAAGTAGAGTTGCCAGATGCTCTCCCAATAAATACTGAACACATGGGCTAAAAATTTTTGTTGAGCGAACCCCCCCCCACGCATGTTGGGCATACAAAAAAACCCCCCCGCACCACCCGGCTTCAGCACGCAACCACAGGAGGTGCCACCAGGCTTCTGTCTAGTGCCCAGCCAGAAATTCAGAAAATACCGGACATGCACATGTCCAATATATTTCTGAATTTTTTTTACCAGGCAGAGAGCACAAATACCGGACTGTCCGGTAGAAAACTGGACACCTGACAACCCTAGCCGCAAGGGTAGGTTTGGGGGAGGGTGATACTTTATTAAGAATTTTTCAATTAAATCAGGCCTGCACAACATACGGCTCCCAATACCCTTATCCTCTTCTGTCCCAGTATCACCCTGTCCCCCCTCACACTGATACCTCCTCTCCTGACCTTTTCCTCATTGTCTCCACTTGGCCCCCGGCATTTGTCTCTTCTGCACTCTGTCCCTTGGTGCCTTCCCCTTTCTCCTGGCCTGCCACCCTCCCTTTAGCACAGGCCCCTTCCCCTCCCTTACCTGGCTTCTGCCTTCCAGTTTATCGGGCTGCTGGAGCCTTTTTTAATCCGGTGGTCGCCGGCCATGACGTCACGACGCCACGTCATGCCAACGTCCTGGCGTCTGCCGGCGTCTCACCCTCTGGCTCACGCTTCGCCTCTTCGTGCTGGAGCTGCATGCAGGCAGCCCGGCAGCGAGAATCGCCACACTTCTCCCTCCCCGGCGTCGCGCCGCTCCTCCGCCCAGCCGGCGGATCGGATGGGGCCGTGCCCATCACGGGCCACACAATAAGCCCCTGCGGGTGGCCGTATGTTGTGCAGGCCTAGTCTAGCTGTTTTTTTCTGTTTTTTTCCAAAGGCTCATGTAACCAAAATGGCATTCCTTTATAGATCCAGGGACTTAGATTTGTTTCTCTAAAGTTACATTATTTTCTTGAAGCACAATAGTGGTTGGCCTGATTCTTTTTGTTGCTGCAGAAGAAAAAAATGGGAAGGTGGCATCATTTGTCTTGGCTTATCTCCAAGAACCTCTTTCATGATCAATGGTTAAAGTGAGTGGATGAACTCTTGGCTTGAATTTTGTTTTTCTTACATAATTTCATAGAAATTGTTGCTATGTGCCAAATTATGTCAAACGTTTAGGTGTTTGCAAGATTTTTGGAGAATTCGTCTTGTGTCACAGCAGTACAACTCAGTTTGTTTCAATTAGAATTAGATTTATTCTAGGAACACTTGATTTGTGCCATGCTTTCCCTTGCATAAATGTCTTTAGGGATTCACAAGAACATAAACCATCCTGCTTGGGCTGGAGGCCAGGCCTCAATGAGGAGGAAGAGTCTCAGACCCCCAGGTGGGAATGGCTACTTGCAGATATTTAGCTTCATAATGCAAGCCTGAATCCGTTGTCTCAGACTCTGATTCACTACAATGGGGCTTTTTTTTTTCAGTGTAGACATACCCTTAAAGAGCTGATTTTCCCCCTATTTTCCTGTATTACTGGAGAACTGTGTAATCAAACTGTATTTCTACAGTGTTTGTGCTATAAGTAGACCTGAGGAAACTACAGAGATGATTGGCCAACCCCCAGAGTGCCCTCTGGTGAACCTAATGGTCAGGATTTTTTGTTTACCACTGCTGTTCCCTTGGGGAATTTGCTTCATATTTGTTCTGCTATATGTAACACAGAACTGGAGATAATCCCTGTGTTATAGAGTTCAGGTGTCATGGTGTTTAGCATCCTTAGTGCCACACCCTGTGGGTAGGATTTGCTGTCTAATCCACCTATAGTCAGAGGCATAAGTGATCTATGTACCTTTTGTAGTGGGGGCATGTGGTAGGGGATTGTGGACCCACCCACTCCACTGGGCTGTGACTCAAGAACCTAGGAAGACCAACAGTGTCTGGACTTCAATGGTGCCTTCAGAGTTATCTGCACTGCACCACTTCCTACTGTGTGCCCTTCTCTCCTAGCCCAATATAAGGTGAAACAAAAAATTAGAAGCTCAACCAAAACTGCTAGCCCCAATTAGGCTTAACATGCAGTCTTCTCCCTTCAGGATAACTTCTCCTGCACCCTTGTAAGGAGCCCACAGTACAGATCTGCCCTGCTTTCCCCTTGTAAACAGAGTGGTTCCCTTTTCCATGTTTTCTCCAATTGGAGCATGTTCTGCAGGTCTGTTGGGGTGGCATCTGTATACTTTATCACTCCATATAAATAAATGTTCCACTATATTTGACACATCAGTATTGTATTGTCCTTTATGCCTTCAGGTGCATTGTGAAGTCTGTACACATCAGCACTCCATATAAATTAATTTCCATTATATTTGAAACATTGGCAATTTGAATTTACAGCAGCTCTTTCTTGCAACAGCCAAATGCCAGCATTGACGTTCCGGGGCCAGACGGGAACATGAAAATAACTTAATGCAAAGTTATGGCCAACCTTCCTCATGCTAAAACAAACAATTCTACACAAGGCTCCTGCTGCTCCCTGAGCTAGTGGCATTGCTCATTTAGTTTTCTGAAGAAAAGCTTGCGATCATAAATTTTATTCCTAATGCAGTTAGCTGGTGCTAGTGCAAGGCCATGCATCATTACTCTCTCCTCCTCCACACCACCACCACTGAACGATTAACGGATCAAAAGCTATTATTTGAGGTAACCTAATAAAGACATTAGAGTGTGTGCTATGGGGGAAAAATGTATGTATTATGATACTACTCTTTGCTGGTGAAAGATAGTGCTAGTGGAGCTCTCCCTCTCTGTGTAGCTGTACTATAGGTCAAAGGTCATAAAACTTTAAGGATAGAATATATTTTGCTAAAATTTGAAAATCATGAGTTCTAGAAAATATTTGACACATCTAGAAAATAGAATTCAAAGACTTAAACTATGGTTTAACTCAGTTAAAATACAAATTCCACTATTGGATATTTTATATACATGTCAAATATTTTATTCCTCTAGTTCTAGAAGCAGGGCAAGAACCTCTTTTTCAGACAAGATTCTTTCTTTTTATGTCACCCTGGCTTCCATGGAGTTAGAAAACTACTTAACAAAATTTAAATTTCCTTTAACATAGACTGTTAATGATAAAAACTTCATAACATTGGTTTATTGAATTTATGAAATATCATATTTTTTAAAAAGTTCTGGAGATCTTGCAAAACTCAAATTCCCACTGAACCTTGCTGCTGATGGCTCACCAAGTGGTAGTTACAAAATTAAAGCTTCATTCATCACTGTAGCAGAGGGAATAGTTGCATCCAGTCTAAAGGGCAACCAAGGCTTGTGAGTAGGCCGCATGAGTAGCCCTCCTTCATCTCAGTGGGCCGCAAGATTGTCATAACTAATATGGTCTTCTGGAATATGGCAGTTTTGCTACCCGTGTTTGTGTACCTAGAATTTGTGTGGTGGGCTGATTGAACCATAGCAGCGCTTTGATTGGTTGCAGAGGGAGTGCACAGCTCTACAGTCAATGTTGTGTATAATCAGCACGCTCTTGTTTCATTTGCCCTTGCTTTACGTGTATCTCACTTTAGAAATACTGACAGAAAAAAACGACAACAAAAATTAGTAGAATCTGACAACCCAGCATATGAGTCACGGTAAATAAAATGTCTTATGGGACATGCATAGAACCCAAATGCATGTAGCCTACAGGCAGGTTGCCCACTAGTGTCTAATCCCTATTTTCTGTTATTCCTAACTTTCCAAAAATTTCACCTTGCAGATAGAAATGCTCCTGCATATGTCTTTTCTCAAAGGTGAATTATAATTTCTAGTAAGAACAAAAGCAGTTCAGCAATTTTTGAATATAAGAGTAAAAGTAATAACCTATATTTCCTCAATTAAAAACATCTTGCTGAAATTACAAGAAATTAAAGGCTGAAATTTGTCACTTGAAAACTCCAGTCTGTATTAATTCCTTAACTACATTGCCACAAACCAAAAATCATTTTCAAAAAAATAAATGATTATTTTCTTTATGCAGAAAATGTAAAGGAATTATCAAGTGCTTTTTGATAATAAGTAGGTTTCCATTTTTGTTGTTGTAGTGTATATCTGGATGCTGGTATCGTATCTGGCTCCGCAGCGAGACTGTTTAATTACTGTCTGAGGATATTTATGTTGGTTAAGGTTTTGTTCGTACAAAGGCAATTCTCTTTAAGCTGTGGTTGGCATATACATATATCAAACTATCCAACAGATTTAAGTGGTAACCAGTTTTATAGCATAGACTGAGTGATTTTTTTTTAATTTGTAATTTAGTTAAACATCATCTGCAGCTCATTAATGTGAATATATGTAAATCAGAACTTCTGAGCTTAATAAACAAATAGTCCCCGAATCTGCTACAAATTACACCAAGGATCATGCAGTATTGTTCCATGCAGACAAAAGTAGCATGGAAGTTGGTAATCAGCAGAGAAGACAAACTGGACCTTTGACAATGTCTGCTCAAAAGAAAATCTGCTATTTGTTTTCCAAGTGGGAGACAGGTTCTCATTCTCTGCTATGTAATCACTTAGTCTACGACTAGACTGCAGTGCTTTTAGCAATACCATGTCCAAGGAATGCATCCTCTTTTCAGAAAACAATTCCAGAAAAGCGGATGTGCTCTTTCGCCAACCATGTAAACCTAGTTTTACAAGGAAGAAGGGATGTGTCAAAAGAGCAGGTTTTTCTGAAATGTGATGCTGTGTAGATGCACCAAATTTCGGAAAAACCTCTTTCAACAGAAAAGTGGAAAAAGATACACAAATTGCAGTTCGCAATTTGCATATCTTTTTCTGACTTACCTTAGGGCTAGGGCTAGACTATAAAGGTATGTCTACACAGCAGTGTTATTTCGGAATAACTCATATTATTCTGAAATAACATAGTCTGTGTCTACACTACATATTATTATTTTGATATTATTTTGGCATAATATCAAAATAATGTTGAGCTGGAGGACTTCTTACTCCAACTCCTGGTAACCCTCATTTTATGGGGAGTAAGGGAAGTCAGAGGAAGAGTGTTCTTTCTAGTTCTTCCTGCTGAATAGACAGCATCAAAAGCCGAAATAAGCTATTTTGACTGAAGGTACGCAATTGACGTAGTACAAGCTGTGTAGCTTATTTTGGCTCTAGCCCTGCTGTGTAGACATGCTCTTAGATGTGAGCAAAGAGAGTACAAAATGCTGTTAGGTCAGAATGTACAAATACACAAGATGTAAGTCTCTCACTTCGATGTAAATTAAGAACAAGGTCATAGAAGTCAATAGATTTATATCATATTATTTAAATTGCAAACTCTTTGGGGCAGTGATTCTGTAACTATGTATGAATTTATCAGCTAGCACAATGTGGCCATTATCTCAACTGGGGTTTTGTGGACACTACTATATTTAATAGTAACAGCCTCTCGATGCAAGATTAGAATCAGGACCAAAGTTTATTCTTTGAGTTCTCTGTAGCTGCTTTGCCTGAGAGGTGCTCTAAGAACAATGAGATTTCAAATAAATGATGCTTATTCAACAACGGCTGTTCTTTGTACATCCAGAATTCCCAGTGGGTAAATGAAAAATGCAAAGTCATGGCCTAGCTCACTAAAATTAAGTGAAATGAGTATTTAAAAAAATAAAGAGTGAAGGCTTTTAAAAACATTTATACAAAAAATAACAGGAATGACATAGATAAATTACTCCCCTGAAAGACAGCAATGCTCTATTTAGGGATTCCACCTGAGTGCATTTTACTTGAGATGTCTTTTAAACTGCCGTTGATCAGAAAATGAGAACAGTAGAAGTTAATATCCATTTTTTTAATCTGCAGTCTGTGCTGAAATGGTAGGATCCATAGACTTTATATTGATGCGTGAAAACCATCTATGATTTCTATATAAATGGTGTTTAATTATTGGGCTGTTCAGTGAATGAACAAATCTGTTTGGTTAAAATAAACAACACATTCTTTAAACCCACCAATTTCTTGTTAGTCAAAGAAGAAACCTTGTGCTCAAGATGCCCCCAGCTGTTGAAGTTTTCATATCCAACTTTCATATTTTAAGTGAAATATATAATTTATTTTCACATCTTGCCACTGAAATCCTATAAGGCCCTCAGTTTTCCTATCTGTTTTGTGGAAATGAGGAGAAAAGTTCCTCTATAATCTGATTACAAACTTAACAAAATAGATTATTATTTCTTTAAGTGCATCAATCTTCAGTCCTCTGTGAAATAATATTGGAAATATTACATTTTTTTCCAGTTCTGAAATAGAACATTCTTTTTCCTACTCAGGAATTAATGACTTTTTTCCTCCACCTCCTAGTCCATGTCTAGTTATTTAAGGACAAACCATCTTTTAAGCAAATACCATAACAATGGGAAACAGTGCCAGTGTCGATACAAGCCTCTTTTCCTTCCCTACTGTTGTGAAAGTGCCGCTGAAGACCATTGAGTACAGTCGACTTCCCCTTCAGCCAGGGGTTGCTCGACTTCCCACTCTGACCCAGGTCTCACCCCATTCCAACCATTCCCCCAAACTCCTGCTCCTGGTCTGCCTGTTCCCATCCAGAGCTTTCTGAACACCACAAATCAGCTGTTTGCTGCACTCTGGGGGTGCATCTACACGGCACCCGAAAAACTCGAAATAACATACGCAATTTGTGCTATGCAAATAGCATATCTTACTTTGACTCTATTGTAAAATAGCTTATTTTGAAATTTGGTGCATCCATGCATCAAGCCATCCCTTAACCCTTATGCAATGAGGTTTACTGGGATGGTGTCAGCTGGTGGTCAGGGCAGTGAGTGGTGTGTGTGTATTACACCCGAGACTTCAACTGCTAGGACTGGGGTCCCTTAGCAGTGGGCAACCTG
>CM057847.1:115083682-115131799 GCA_030068395.1 Apalone spinifera
GAAAAGCAGATGATTTTCCGCAAAAAATGGCCAGTCTAGACACAGCCCCAGTGTATATGTGAATGATTCCCAATTACTACTTTTTGCTTTGGTCATGGTCTTCAATTATAATCTCTATGGGGCAGTTACCATATTTATCTCTGTGCAAAGCCTAAAATATTTTTATGATCACCATCAAGATTGCAGGCTGCCACAGTTGCAAGGGCAAATTGCCCATTAGATTCTCGTTCCTATCAAGTTCACTCTTCGGGTGAGAGGCCTGGGCCTTGCCACTATTCTGAGTGGAATTCTATGGTTCGGCCTTTTTGCTTGGATCTTTGAGCTACTTATAAACTTTGTTAATCCAACTGACCCAAATGTATCTGGCAGGTGTAAGTCCATTTTCTGTGGGGATTTGTAACTAGTGAGTTTATTAAAGTGACTCTGAAACAGCAACTTCTTTAAAAAAAAAAAGAGCATTATTTATTCATTTCTCAAAGGGTACAATCAGTAAAAGTCCTGTCCATGTGGTTCTCTCTTAAATCTTTTTTTTTTTAAACAGCTTTTGCAAGTTTCCCTCAGCCTAGCTAACTCCCATCTCTGGCTGGGAGAAAAGGCTGTCCTGTCACAGCAGGCTCTTTCTGCCTTCCCTGGTCAGTCTACCGGCTTTCTCTGGCACTCTGCAAGCAACCTCTGGTCATTTATTCAACCCGCACCCTTTTCTAGGTCCCCAGTTCTCCTAAAATTTTTGTGTTCTCTTTTGATCTTTCTCTTCTCTGCCTTGGCAAAACAGCTCTGTTACTCGGATTGGGGTTGAGAAGCTGCCTCTTCATGGCAGTGTTTTTGCTGGGATGCTCCTAATCTAGGCTGTTGGTCTACATTTCCTGTTTGGTTTCCCTAATAACTTTCATTGATCTAATTCCAAGTAAGTCATTATGAACAAATTCTCACAGATGCATGTACCACAGCATGCACAGGGGTCTCCAGTATTTTAACAAAACAGAGCTCTGACAAAGGGAAACATTTCAATATGAAAATTGTGCATCAATTTCTTCTGAAAAGTAACTTAAAAACAAAGGTGCTGCTATAGCAATGGCAAACCATGTTTATGCTGCTCCTTACTGCCTTGCCAGTACCTAAACTGCCCTCAGCTGTCTAAAAAGTGACCAGATAAATTTCAGCCATGGTTTTACAGGTCGCAAAACTCACCTGCAGGTAATATTGATTAGCAATCTGCTTTTCACTGCCAAACTTGGAGTTGTGTGCTTGCTCTGTCTGACCCCAGTCAGCTGAAAGCTGTTGTTTGTATGTCCAGGGAAGCTAGATGAGTAAGGAATAGCAAGACACCACCAAGAACCTCTTCATGGTTAAGAACAGTCTGGCAGTTCTTTTTGAAAAAAACCCCAAGAGGTTTAATCTCAGGAAAAACATGTGATTGGTGAAGTATAGCAGTCTGTAAGGGGCTTCTAGGAATAAATAGACATCTGTTTATGCAAATACTCCAGCCCCAGGTAGATTCATACCATGGGGGTATTTACTCACCACTTCTTTCTCATGGAGAGTTTGCCATGGGGAGTGTATTTAAGTTCACCTAGAGATCCACAGAACCTTTTCTGGAAGAGTTCTGGCCAAACCTCCCTATAGTGGACTTTGTGTCTCCATAAGCTTCCTCACACCAGCACCTAATCCAATAGAAGCTGGTACGGTATAGACAGTGCTGTAAATCTGGTCCCTGTGCTTTTGATGTGCTTTAACACAGCCCACAAAAGACAGTGACAAATATATGGGAAGGACTGAAGCTAGTGTCTCGATCCCAAAGTAATAGTTGTGTTTCAGCTGCATTAAGTTGTCAGAAGCTTTTCAGTATCAATCACAGTCTTATCAGCTACTCAGAAGGTATGAGGCTAGATGCTGCAGAAAGACTCTTGGGGGAGAATTTGAAGATAAATAGATGATATATCAATATCTGGATGAAGTTTAAGGCCATATTAACTTGTCAAATGCATAGAAGAACTAAATGTAAACGACAAAGAAAGGCACAATACAACAGGTTTGGAATCAAATCAAAGTCCTTATAGCTGAGGCAGACACGTAGATTTAACACACAGTAGCCATAAATCTGCTTTGCAGACTTCAAACATTAAGTATATTTATGCTGCACAGAAAAGGCAAGACAATCACTGTTTAACTTGCTTTCTCCAATTCTGACTGATGACTTTTCATGATCTGAGGGCATTCACATTTTGCTGCTGGTTTTAACTTAATTTCATAGCTGAACTTCTGATTTATTAGGTCAGCTGATAGAAGGATGTTCATTAAAAGGCCTGTAGCACCAAGCATCTTGCTTTTGTTGTTTGAAGCATGTTTTCTCTTGTCTCATCTTTCCCTGGTTTCTGTTATCCCATTTCTTTTCTTTTGTCTGTGGGTGGTGGGACTTGTTTCCTTGGCAATAAGTAATGTAACAAGTGGGCATTTATAGCAGCGGTGGACAATAGCAATAGGGTTAGCCCTTGGTGGGCTGCAGCTGCTGTATTTATGGCTGGTACAGGTGGTTACGGGTGTCCTGGTCTGTGCTGCTCCCGCAGCTGCCATTGGCCGAGAATAGCAATCTGTGGCCAATGGGAGCTGCAAGTCCTGAATGCACAGAGGTGCAAGTAAATACAGTGGCATCAGCCTGCCAGGGATTAACCCTGCTGAACCACTGTCATCTTGTTGCCCACTCCTGACTAGGAAAGAGATCTCTATTGAGCATGATGAAAGGTCCGTGTTTGTCCCTATAAGAGTCCCCGGTGACTGACCAAAACTAGGTCCTTTTTGAAATCTTATCCTCTTTTATCAATATCTCTGGTATTCTTAGCTTCTCAACAAACTCAGTTGGGGGTTACTTCTCATTCTTTCCCACTTTGGCTGTAGGCTTATAGGTGCTGGCATTGCCATTGTAGCATTTGACCATCCTGAGTGGTCACTTCATATAATCTGGGAGCCAATGCACTATGCAAGAATCCTTTGCTCTTCCTTTTCCTGTATCTTTGCAAAGGTTAGCTCCATACTGGAATGCCCTCTTCCAGAACTGTCAGATCTTTGACTGCACAACTATAATAACTCACTCCCCTCCTCTGACTGTTTGTCATTTCCATTCTGTGGCTTCCCACTGTTTTCATATTAGTTTCTCATGAAGAACCAGTACTACTAAAAGTTTCAATCTCTTTTAAAGAATATTATGTTTCCAGATCTCAAAACACAGCTGCTCATGCTCAGCTGATGGTGAGATGCAGATTTGTACATCATGACCCAATCCCCCACTGAACTAAAATAAGCGTTGCGTACCTCAGATTACACCATGTAGCAGGAGAATTGGTGAACCAATTCCAGGTCCTCACCGGGGCTAGATTTCTGCCTGCAAAATCCAGGCTGTTCAAGGGATTCCAGTTCTTTGCCATGGTTCAAAGTACTAGTTGCTGCACTCAAGGACATCTTAGAGACCAATTTCTGTCACCATGTTTTGCTAGCAATGAATGAGTTATGGAACAGGCTAGCAAAAATGTAGGAAAGTTCTCGACTGAGCATTCATAGGGGACATGGAAGTGTTTAGTAGCAGTTCAGGCTCAGCTTGCATTTGTGACTCCCTGGTAGCACATCAGATTAAGTTTTTCCTGAATGTTGACACTTTTTCCAGTTTCACTTACCACATTGTACAAATACTATAGGCTCTTCTGTTTAGAAAGCTGGAACTGGCTGAAACTAAAAACTTCTGTCATCCATTAAATTCTGATAGAGAGATCTGCTTTCATTCCAAATTGGGATTAAAAGTAGAGTCTCTGAGGCATGATGTGACAGTGCAGTCAGCAGAGAGACCAAACTCTAGTTTGGCCTGTGGAGGAGTCGTGACATGAGGCATTTAATCTGCAACTGCTATGAGGCATCATGGCAGCTCAAGAGGATACAGACTAAAATTCAGCTGACCTGAAATAAAACATTTGAAGTAAGTTTAGCAAACTGATATGTCTGTATTTTGAAACCAGAAACAAAATTGTTCCATTTTTCTGATGGGGAAAATAAAAATTCAAAAATTGTTCTTAAATTGAAATTTTCCTACAGAAAACTAGGTCTGTGGTCACTTTTTTTGTCAAAAGGGTTTAGATGGAAAATTCCCAACTAGCTCTCTTTGCATGTTTTGGCAATATGTATTGAATGGGCAAAGTGTAGACTGCAGCCTCATGAGTACTTGGCATGTTTCTTTCGGAATCTGCTATGTCTCTGAGTTTGAATGTTGCAAATACACTAAAAAAATTATTTTAGGCAGCCAAAATGTTTAAAAATGCAAATAGAAATGTATATGTACTAAACATTCACGCTGAGCTGAGACACTAAATGAAGAATTGCAATTAGTGTTATTGGCTAGTCATACCCCCCCTGGAAACTGGGGGTTTCTAATGGAAGGGCTACTATTGACAGAACCTTAACCTGAGCATTGCTAAGAGACACTGTAGCTTTATATAGCAATTTAATGGTAAACTTTTTTGCTTTGCCACTGGGAACACAGCCAGCTGAGGTGACTGGTTTTTCACATTATACAGCAACTCAACCTTGGAGTGTGCTGATGTAAAAGCACTCGTTCTTTATTAGACAAATTTAAAATAATGGTCTGAAAAAATCATGTGCACTGTGTATTCCATTTAAACTAGTGCAGGATTCATATAACAGTCACCTTACCTTCCAGGCTTAATGGATTTAATGAACAGTTAAAATGTTTTAGGCAGCCCATAATCGGCAACTGTGATGTCAGTCAACACTCAAAATTGACATTTCTTATTTTTTAGTAACCCATGTGCATCAGGGCCTGACACAGTGTGAGTAACTTCCTTTTACAGCTTTGCTAGTGCCCCTCAGTTCTTTCTGTCTGATAGTTTAGATTAGCTGGACCAATCTACTTGTAATGTATTTAATACTTTACAAAGAGGAACATGCAGCAGTTCCTCATATGCTTCTCACTCTGACCTGAAATGTAGAGCTGGTAGAAACTGGAATTTCTCTTTTGTGGGTCATGGGAATGACCTTGTGCATAGGGTGCCAAAGAACGGAAAGCTCATTGATCAGGTCTGAAGTGTATGCTCTTTGGTCATTGTGGTATGATCATTAACTAACTACCCCCTACTCAGGTTTTGTCTACACTAGCACTTTTGTTGATCAGGGTTGTGAAAAAACTTAAAATAAGTTTAACTGACAAAACCCCCGGTATGGACAGTGCTACGTCAGCAAGAGAGCATTTCCTACTGAAATAGTTACCTGCTGCTTGAGGGTGGTTTAATTATGCTGATGGGAAAGCTCTCTCCCACCAACATAGAGTGCCTGCATGGGAGACCTTACAGTGGCATAGCTGCAGTGGTACAGCTGTGTTGCTATAAGGTGTGTAGCATAGACATCACCTCAGTTATCTGGTTCCTTTTACAGCCTTCCGCTATCAATTGACATCTGAGTCCAAAGCTGCTAGTATCACCTAAGAGCTCATGGTGATGCAGGTACTAATTCCTGGTGTTGCTAAAAGTAGGAAAAAGAAAGCCAAATTCCATCTACACCTTGCTTTATGGGAGGCTAAGATGATGCCTCCAACCTTCTGAT
The DNA here is from genome assembly GCA_030068395.1 of Apalone spinifera. Lineage (NCBI taxonomy): Eukaryota > Metazoa > Chordata > Testudines > Trionychidae > Apalone > Apalone spinifera. Next base: position 115,089,281 of record CM057847.1, read on the forward strand.
AATGTTAGCAATGATTGCCAGGGTGCTGAGAGCTGCTGAACCAAAGTGTACACTCTGTAGACAATGGAAGCCATTTCAAGCCGGGGTTGCGGCAGCATTCCCAACACTCCTAGTTCTAGAACCTATGATGGTTGCTCTATAGTCTCTCTTTCCTGAAGGATGCTGGAAAATGGGCCACTTGGCTGGAAGTCTGTAGGCCACACAAATGTCCTAGATGACCACAATTCTGGATCTGCAGAGGCTCATTGAGGCTCTCCCACCCCTTTTGTGTGGGTGGCTGAGTCTGTTTTCCCCCCCTCCCCTCTCTTCAGAGTCAATTAGAAAAGCTCACTAAATAAGGCCTTATTTCAATGTCTATTAAAGTCAAGGGAAAACCCTTCCTCTCTGCTGGGCAGAAGACTTTACATCACAATCTTGGTGCAAGGCAGTGATCCCGAGCTCCTTCTACCGAATCTGGTAGGTGGAGAATGGGAGAGGAGGCTCTGCGAGCTGCACTTGGACTGTAAAAGAGCCACATGCAGCTTGCGTGCCACCATTAGGCCATCTCTGATATATTTTTATTTAATTTAATTCTTAAATTAATTCTCTGAATCTCTTGTTACTTTCTAGTATCACTTTCAACTAATACAATAAGAACATAATATGTCAGGAAACAAAATAATGTTGCCACTAAATGGGCCCGGTCTTTTCCCACGTACATCTCAAATAATTTGCTTAGAGAGAGCCTGGGCAAGCCGGTCTTTCAGTATGGCTGGAACTCAGCAAAATCTGATTCTTTCACATTGAAGGAAAATGAATTAGAGTGTCAAAGGTTTCCTGAAGAGAAATGCAACATTTCTTGCTCCGCAAATACAAGGAGTGTTAGCTGGAGCATCCAAGGATTTAAATACAAAAAGAAAGTCAGTCTCAGAGATACACAGCACCCAAACTTATGCATAGTCTTTAGAGTATTACATGATTAATAGGCTGTGTGTACATGCACATGTTTAAATAACTAGCTGCTGGAAGTATTAATCCCATTACATGTCAAATAATTTTACTTCTAGCTTTCCAGTTTCACAGCTTTTGTTTAGTGTGTCTCTTTTGATGGCTTGAGTCTGAGGTGTTTGACAGTGCACACCAGCAGTTGATAGTGGGTGGAAAATAAGTCCTAGAATCACACTGTTGTTTAAGTTCGGTGAACTGTATTTAAAAATGGAAATACAAATGAAAACAATATAAAAAGAATGCTGCATTGATTTTTTTTTCTCCTCAAAGAAGCAAGTAGAACCTTAGCTATATTCATGTAAATGCAGCTTTAAGCAAAGCTTTTCTTTCCTAGCCTTAATTATGAAAATCCTCTTGAGTTTTTCAGTCTTTTGTGAGCCATGTTGCTGGGGTTTTTTTTTTCCACAAGAGAGACAATCTGAGTTATCTCAGAAATCTTTATCTGCCTTCAGCTTGATACCCAGAAGACTTTTGCTGGTACTGTGCTTAGGGTCAATTGTTCCTTAAACTACTTTTAGAGTCTATTCAACATGACGAGCGAATCAATCTTTTCAAGTCAGAAGCTGATGAAATTCTACATTTTATAAAGTATTGCTGTGAGAGTATGAATTGAATAGATGGCTTTCAGGCCTGCTCAGTGTCACTTTCCATTTACAGAAACCCTAGTAAAATAGTGTAGATTACTAAGCCCGTTTCAGGTTGTTGAACATGCATAACCAGATCAAACTAGATAAGCCATCCCTCATATACCTATATATAAATAGTACAAAGGAAATTTGACACTGCCTTTTGAATGCTAGCATAACTTAAAGAGCCTTTAAATAATATTGGAAATAATAAGAAGCTTTTATATAATGAACCATTTAAGAACTGTACCACATAATCAATAACTAGTTATAGTTAGAAAATGAGACCATGTCATTTCTATTATGTTCTCTATAGGATGGCATCCGATGGTGATCTCAAAATTAAAACCTTTAGTTGATCCAAAGTGTACGTCAACTCTGCAACTAGACACCTGTGGCTGGCATGTGCCAGTAGGCTTTGGCTCTTGGGACTGATTTATTGCTATATAGAATTCTGGACTGGGGCTGGAGCCTGAGCCGTGGGATCCTTCCACCTTGCAGGGTCCCCGAGCCCAGGCTTCAGCCCAGGCCCAGAATTCTACACAGCAATGGAACAGTCCTGCTGCCCACACGCTGCAATCCTGCATTGGCTGGCACAGGCCATCTGTGGGTTTTTCTTCGTTGTGCAATCATGCCCATAGACTTCTAGGCTGCAGGGACCCGTCATGATTTTCTAGTCTGACATCCTGCATACTGAAGGCCACAGAACCTCATCCATCCACTCCTGTCATAGGCCCATAACTTCTCTCTGAGCTACTGAAGTCCTCAAATCTTGGTTTTTAAAGTGTTCAAGTTATGGAGAACCCACAATTTACTCTAGTTCAAACCAGCAAGTGGCCCACATCCTAAGCTACAGAGACTGGTAACTCTCCACACATGCACAGTCAGTTAGACCTCAGCATGTGAGCAAGACCCACCAAACTGACACCTAGGAAAGAATTCTCTGTAGTAACACAGAGCCCTCCACCTCTAGTGTCCCATCTCTTGCCACTGGAAATATTTGCAGATACCAGTTGCAGATGGGTCATATGTCATTATATGCAGCTCATTCTATCATCCCTTCCATGAAATTATCAACCTCACTTTTAAGATGTTAGCTTTTCATACTCCCCACTCCTTACTCCCTTTGGGAGGGTGTTCCAGAAATTCCCTCCTTTGATAGTTTGAAATCTTTGTCTAATCTGAAGCCTAAAGCCTTATTGATCTTCTTTATATCTATTTGTTGTTATGCCAACACTACCCTTAACTCCTCTCTCTCTAGTATTTCATGTAGTATTCTCTTCTTAATTTAGGTGGATTTAATCACATGACTATAATTAATGCTAAAATAATTATGAGCATTGCCATCCTCAGCAGACTAAACTGCGTGCCACGGACAGACAACATGAAAGAATAAGGTGACACCAGTGCTTGAGGCCCCCGCCATGACAGGGAATTGTTTTAGGTGAGATATACCCAGATGATCCCAGCAGGCAAATCACAATCCCATGCTGCAGTGGAAAGAGATGTCCCTTCCCTACCCTGGTCTCTTCTGATTTGACTGGGGAAAAATTCCTTCCGAGTCCAAATCTGTCAATCAGTATGGCTATGGGCATGTGAGCAAGACGCAGCTGCCAAGCATCTAGGAAGAGGATTAGATGTGCCACCTCAGAGCACTGGTCCATCTCATCCAGTGCCCCATTTACAGCTGTGGCCAATCTCTCCTTTTTTAAGACAAAATACTTTGTCCTGAGCGCTAGAATTTTGATTATGAATACCTGGCCATACTGGCTGCTACAGCTGCCAAAAGGGAAAAGAATATTAACCAGCCACTAAACTTTAGGACATTGAGAAGGTGAGAAGACTCCAGGCTATTTGCAGCTTTCACAGAACTTATGAGGCATCACACTCCTTAGATCTCACTCCCATGGCAGTGATTGTGACAAGAACAGAAATTAGACCCACACAAATCTAAGCTAATGACAATGATTATAACAGTAATAGGGAATGGCACAAACTTCAGCCTTGTGTATTACAATTTGAGATTGCAATCTAGTGGATCCTCTCAGATGCTGAACCCTGCAGGCAATTAGAATACAATTTTCCCTTAGGGTAATTTAGTGGAAAGGGTCCCAGGATTGTAATATAACACCTGACAGGAAGGCTTTCAAATGCAAAGTGCCCTAGTAGCTCAGGGCACTTTTACCCATATGCTTACAACCTCCTGTAAAATATATGTCAAACCCAATAATTCAAGTCCCAAAGATGGTTAGGCTGTGTGTATGTTGAAGTACGGATATAGCTGAACACAGCTTCAATCTGAATGTATTATAGAGGTAATCGGGAGGTTTCAGATCAGTTTCAATTATAAAATCCTGTTTTTATACATCCATTACTTCCTGAAATAGTCACTCTCAACACTGAAACTTTCCAGGCCTGAAAAAAATGTGTTAGTTTCAGCAGAATACTTTTAGCTATGACTTGAATTACAACAGAATGCCATGTTCTTAAAACTGTAGAGCCAAAACTATCTGTGGTTCCTTGGTGTGACCCATACAAATCACACAACCCCACAGTGCTTGGAAGCAACAAAGGATTGCAGTTGGAGGGTAGGAGGAACATGTGACTGACTTTGGGTACTGAGGTGTGGGATACGGTGGGTTTGGTAGAAAGATGCTTTCCCTTTTTCCCTCCCTTCCTGACCATCTAATACTCTACTATAGAGAAGCACTATATAAAGAAGCTTCAAAACCTGCTACCTCTTTGAGTGGTGCTTTCCCATGCCTGGAGTTTAGGATTGCAGGGATGGGGTGGGCTCAGGACATGTAGGCTGATGGTTTTGATTAGGGCGGGGCAGGACAGACAACAAAAGAAGGAGGAAGAGCTGCTCCTTCCTCCTCTTCATTGGCTTCTGCTGAATCCTGTGATTTTACTGATCCGTGATACTTTGGTTTCTCAGCCAGTGGCATGTGATTCCTTGACAGCCCACTTTTGAGTCATATTCCTCAGATTGAGCAGTGCTGGACTAGTGAATTTGACTTGGATCTAGGATTCTAGGCCTAACTCTGACTTGTTGCAAGACTAGACATGTCACTATAATTTCTCTGTGCTTTAGTTTCACTATGTTTAAAATGAGGTCAATATCATCTAGACTATTTCACAGGGGAGCTCTGAAAAATGGTTAGTTTGGAGAGTGCTTTGGCAATATAGAAGAGTTAGAATGATTTCCTCTTCACTTCGGAAGAGCAGTTAGGAGCCCTGCACATTAAGAACAATCATCGCTCCCTCTATTCCAGGTTTACTGTTTTCCACATGGCTCTCTACCTGGAGAAGGAAATTCTCATAAGAATATAGGAATGGCCATACTGTGTCAGTCCAGTATCCTGTCTTCTGACAGTGAGCAGTACCAGGTGCTTCAGAGGAAATGAACAGAACAGGTAATAATTGAGTGAACCATCCTGTTTCTCATTCCCAGCTTCTGGTAAACAGAGACTGGGGACACCCATCCCTGGCTAATAGAGTTCAGTGAGAAGGAAATAGTATGTACAATGAGCAGGAAATAGGAGGGGGTAAGGAAGAGAGGAAGAAGCATTTTCTGCAGATAGAGAAGCAAGTGGAACAGAAGGAAGGTACACAAATGTCAAAAGAACTCAGCATTTCTGGAGGGTGAGGCACAGTGGTAAAAAATATTAGGTTGCATATGCAGAAGCCCTTGGAGGCACTGGTTAAAATCTACACTAGGCTAATTTAGCTCCATCTTTCATCCTTGAGTTTGCTATGTTGAGTTCCAGCCACCAATCGCACATGGCTTATTTTGTAGATTTCAATGAGATTTACAAATCAAGCCCAACCTGAAGATATTATAACTTTATGTAAGATTGTATTATGATATCGATAGATAAGATTTTAAAACACAAGCACAGTTTTGACAGAGTTAAAATTATCCCTTAGAAGTCAAACAGTGTGTTAAAACAGAGTGCTTTATCTCTCAAATATAATACTGTATTAAGGCCAATTTATCGCAGAGACTAATCAGGCAAATGAGGTATGCTGTAACGTTTCCAGTGCTATCTTCCAGTTACACAGAGCTAACATATGCAACTATAACTAGTATTACATTAGTACAAGAAAGGGAAAATCATGCTCGTCTAACATAAGCAGTCCTGCTGAGTTCAACGAAGCTGCTCACAGCAGCAAAGGGTCCATCAATCCACCTAGATGTTTATGTGACTTCTATCACTATCAAACCTCTATTGAAACAGCACCTCTTTCTTTCTCTTTCTTCCAGGCAGAGAAATAGCTTGAATAGTTAATAGGTTTTTCCTTGGTGCTGGTTGTATATGCTGAAGAATTTACTGAGAGAAAATAAAGTCAATGAGATGAGTAGGATACAAAGATCCAGACAATGCAACCCTTCTGAATCATATAATCCCATTGAAATTAATGGGGCTACAGGGATGAGTAAGAAGTAATCGTGCAAAAAAGTCTGCAAGATCAAGCACAAAGAGTTTATGGCTCCCTGAATTGATCAGTCTTCTGCTGGGTCAGAAAAAAGAAGCTGCACTTCCCCTACTTCCGTTTCAATTCTTGGAATGCTACTGCAGTCGGAATCCCAGTGCAAGGGAAGTTTTGTCTTTCTATGTTACTTGGTAAAATAGAATAGAGTCCTATGCATGGGCTAGCCTTTCACAAGAGGAGAGATTGAGGGTATGTCTACACTATGGGATAAAGTTGAATTAAGATACGCAACTACGCTAAATGTAGAGCTAAAGTCAAAGTATCTTAACTTGACTTTTGACACTGTCCACACTGCAGGAAGTTGAAGGGAGAACACTCTTCCTTCAACTTCCCTTATTCCTCATGGAAACAGGACTACTAGCATCAATTGGAGCGCCTCTCTCAGTTCAAATTAGTTGTCTTAACTAGACCTGCTAATTTGAACCCTGGAAGATCCACAGCGGCAGCTTTGATCTTGTCTGTAGTATAGATATACCCTGAATGAGCAGTCTCACCTTCCACTGAATTTAGTAGGAAGGTGCCTTAGGTTCTGAGTGCCTTAAAGCCTCAAACCCTTACTATAAAGAACGAGAAGTAAAAGCATGTAAATATTCTTCAGAATGGGTGAGTGCATTTCCTTATTTTCTATGGATGCATATGCATGCCTTTTAACTGTAAATATGCTAATGCTTCTGGTTTTGCTGCCATCATTTAGAAGTTCTTCGACTGAAGATGCAAATACAGTCTACCACTAGATGTTGCTCTAAGACAGCTCCAAGCAAAAGCAGAAACTGGGAAACAGCATGCTTTCTCTGAGATTTCTATCAATCACTAAAATTTACTTCTAAAACATTTCACATATTAAATCTAAAGCTTAGAAAATAAGCTCCAGAAAAGCCCAGCATGACTTGTTATTAAAACATATAAGGTGTACTTACTAGAGCTACCTACTTCTAATAGGGTTGTAATAATACTGCATATTTCTAGAAGCATAAGACAAATAAAATGTGTATAAAAAAAAGCAACAAATGACTTGTGCTTTATAAGGACTGCTTTTCTAATTCTGCTAAATGGTAACCAGTATCTGACATATTAGCCTTCAAATAAATGTGTTTCTCTGCAACCACCCTCCCCTCCGTTTTTGTGTGAGCGCAAAGCACAGGGCAAATTCATTGCTATTCAGGAAACGTGGGGTACGTCTACACTAGCCCCCTAGAGCGATCTAGGGTGGCTAATGAAGGCGATCGAAATTGCAAATCAAGCCCGGGATTTAAATATCCCGCACTTGATTTGCATGGTCCCGCGTCTACATGCGGCAGTGAAACAGGATTCTGATTTAAAGCATCATTGCAGGAGGAACACCAGCTAATTTGAGTTAGGGATTTAAATCTGAATCCCGTTTCACTGCAGCGTGTAGATGCGGGCAGTTATTTTGGGCTAGTCAATTTCTAAAATGGCGACCGGCCGGGAACATGCAAATCAAGCGTGGGATATTTAAATCCTAGACTTGATTTGCAATTTCGGTTGCCTTCATTAGCCTCCCTAGATCAATCTAGGGGGCTGGTGTTGACTAAGATAAAATCTAGCTGAGATTACCAGATTCTGCTGAAACAGGCCTCATTTTAGTTTAGTAGGTCAGATTCTTACCACGCAACTCACAAAATCTAAAACTTTATTAAAGAAGGAAAAAACAACATTGGTTGGCCAAATTATCATGAAATTTGGTATTCCTCATGCAGGTGCTAGTTATGATCAGTGATCCAAATTTAGGGCTATTAGACCACAGCTTTCCTGAATATGGCTTCCAGAATAAACTAGCTAGTCTTAAAGTTGACACATTCTGGTACTCTTTTCCCCTCTTTTCTGTCTCACAGATAGAGATCAAAACAGGACTCAGATCATTGCACCAGGCTCTCAGATGTTTGAGGGTTATCCAAGCTTTTTGAAGAAATGGAGGTAAATATTGTCTGAAGACAAGCTTGCTTCACCAGTTAGTCACACTGAGGCTCTAATAATTACAATGAGCATCTGCAGAGAGTGAGGCTACATGTCTGGAAAACCATCTTTATGCCATTGGACTTTGGTTGCTCTAAAGATACTTCAAGTCCTGTGAGTTCAAATCCTACAGATTTCTGCCCTGAGATGAATAAAAAAGGGGAAGGGGCAGGTAGAGTGCTCTGTACTGCCTCTATTAAAGTGGGCTTTTCATTTTGGGCAAATAAAATTTGAAAGCAGCAGAATATCCTGGCATGGAAAAGTAGGTGGGAATGCGGGAGAAGGTTGGGGAATCAGGGAATGGATGGAAACTAAGAAGGAGACATAGGGGTGACTGACAAAGAGAGAATAGAAGCAGTGGCACTTTTCAGCCCTACATTCATCTGTCAGGTGTGTACCATGAGCTAGGGAGCTCCAGCTCATCTACAGCTTGCCTAACTGAGGGAGAGTCTGAGCATCTTCCTATGCTCTATTTGAGATGGGATTTGGTGGTCCCTGCCTTTCCATGGGAGTCTGATCCCTGCTCTACTGCCTTCCATGTGTGTGCCAGGCTCATTGAGGCCCCTGCCTATCTATGGCAGTCTGACCCCCACCTCATGGGAGTCAGGTCCTGGAGAGGCTTCCCTTCCTGCTGGTGTCCAGCCCTATTCTCTCCTGCCATGTGATCCAGAATTCACAGGGTCTGTGTGTAGAGCTTAGAACAGGCATGCTCACAGTATGTACCAAGAACACACTGCTGAGAATGGGATGAAGGGCTGCAAATGGGCATGCCTGATATATCAGAGAATCTCCAGTGCTGGGGTGGGCGGAGGGGGGGAAGGAGAAGAGGGGGAACATACACGGACCTGAAAAGAACAGTTCATATATCTCAGGGCTATTGTTTGAGGGACTTTATTCATCTACCCTGAATCCTCTCACCCCTGTCTGAGCCTAAAATGCCTCTTTCCTCTGCTCTCGCCCTATTTCATAACACTCATATAAAATTTATAATGGAGCACCAGCTCTGCCATAACTAAGGTTGGGAAGCCCTTCCTGTTGAAAAGACAACTCTTTATACTTTAAAATCTATCTGCTTCCACGACTTGTCTTGAAATCTGTTATGCAGTGTAAGATAGAGTTAGCAATGGAAATGCGGGGTCATTTGGGTAAGAAGTTCCCAAGATACAGCCCGTAGGAAAAAAACAGCTGCATTTCATTAAATTCATTAAGTTCACAGATTCTAGCAACTTTGACATTTAAAACCTTTCCTGGACAAAACATATGCACATGAACTATAAGCATTTGTGAAAAATCTGCTTCTGTTTAGCTTGTGTGTGTGTGTGAGAGAGAGAGAGAGAGAGAGAGAGAGGAGAGAAGGGTTATATTTTTTGATTCATCTTCTCTGAGTACAGCAGAATATTTAGAAGGAACTGAAACTCTTAAAAAAAGAAAATAAATGATATGTGTGAATGCTCACTGGGATGGGAGAGGCTATTAGTGGTACAAGAATTAGGTGTTTGGGTCTGCAGCAAGAAATGGATATTTGGAAGAGGAGGACAAATGGGAATGGCTGGTAAGAAAAGAGGTTAAGGGCCAAGGTAAGGGGAAGGGGATAGGAATTAAAGCAAGAAGATGGGGATTTAAGGCAGGGATGTTAAAACTATTAACCGGTTAACCATTTTAACTCGGGGCTTTCTTCCTGGCCTGCCACCCAGCCCCACCGCATCTGTGAGGTCCTGACATGGTTGTGGGATCCTGCCACCAGTTCCATTACAAAAACAATATTAACTCTTCCTCAACAAAATATGTTCATCTATATGCCTGACAGTATTGTTCTTTCCTATAGTTTACTGGTCTGTATCACCACTGGAGCACTTTTTAAAAAACTGGCATCACTTTAGTTGTCTTGCAATCATTTGGTACAGAAGCTGATTTAAATGATAGGGCAAAGATCATAGTTAGTAAGATTCTTCAAGTGCATGTTTGAGTTCCCTGAGAACTCTTGGGTAAATACCATATTCTCCTAGTGACTTGTTACTCTTTAATTTCTCAATTTACTCCAAAACATCCTCTGTTGGCACCTCTCTCTGGGAAAGTTTCTCAGATTTGAGAATTATATTTTGTTTCTTCAAAATGGTCTTATCGTCTTTGAGTGCTTTTTTAGTATCTCAATAACCAGTGCCCCACTGGTTATTTAGCAGGCTTTCTGCTTCAGATGTACTTAATTTTTTTTTACTATTACTCTTTGAGTCTTTGGCTAGCTGTTCTTCAAATTCTTTTTCATCCTTCCTAATTATGTTTTTACACTTCATTTGCCAAAGTTTAATCTCCTTTCTATTTTCCTCACTAGGATTTAACTTCCACTTTCTAAACAATGCCTTTTTGCCTCTCACTGCTTCTTTTACTTTGTTGTTTAGCCACGGTGGTACTTTTTTGTTTATCTTTTTATGTTTTTTTAAAATTTGGGTTGTACATTTAAATTGAGCCTCAATTATAGTATCTTTTAAAAGTGTCCATGCAGCTTGCAGGAATTTCACTTTTAACACTGTGCCTTTTAATTTCTGTCTGTCTAACCTAATTTTTGTGTAGTTTCTCTTACTGAAATTAAATGCTACAGTGTTGGGCTGCTGTGGTGTTTTTTCCTGCCAAAGGGATGTTAAATGTAATTATATTATGATCACTATTACTAAGTGGTCCAGCTATACTCACCTCTTAGATCAGATTCTGTGCTTGATTTAGGATTCAATGAAGATTTCCCCCTCTCTTGTGGTTTCCAGGAATAGGTGCTCCAAGAAGCAGTCATTCTACGTGTCAAGACATTTTATCTCTGCGTCACATCCTGAGGTGAAGTGTACTCAGTCAATATGGGGTATTTGATTATTGAGCTTTTAAAAATATCCTTTCTAATCTCCCTGAATAGTCACAATCACTGTTTTGGTCATGAGGTCAGTAATATATCCCTACTGCTACAGTCTTATTATTAAAGCATGAAATTGCTATCATAGGGTCTGTCTATTTAGCAGCGTTATTTTGGAATAACTCATGTTATTCTGAAATAAAAAAGATCATGGCTACACTACAAGCCTTTATTTCAAAATAATGTTGAGCTGGAGGACTTCTTATTCCGACTCCTGATAACCCTCATTTCATGAGGAGTAAGGGAAGTCGAAGGAAGAGTGTTCTTCCTTTGACTTCCTGCTGTGTAGACAGTGCCAAAAGCTGAATTAAGTTATTTTGACTTCAGCTACATCAATTGTGTAGCTTAAGTTGTGTAGCTTAATTCGACTTTATACCTTCTATGTAGACATACCCATAAAGATTATACAGTACAGTTTAGTACACTCCTCAAACTAATCGCCAGGTCTCTTGACATCACAATCACAGCTTCCTCAAGTTTCTTTGACTTACTCCTCTACCATTCACACAGCTATACCTAACATAGTACAAAGGCAATGCCAGCCCTCAGAGGACAAGGTTAAGGCTGTGTGGGTGCTTAACTTAACTCTGTATATCCTGATTTTCAGAAAGGTACAAACTATAACTGGGCAAACTTAACTCTGCATTAATGAAAATTTTTGCTATTTAATCTATTTATGCTTAATTGATTTGAGTGAACAGAAAAGGATAAGATCAAAGCTAGAGAGAGACTGGGATTTTATGGTTTTGAAAATTGGTTTTGTATTGATTAACTATGAAGTGTGAACACCCAGGTCATACTACAAAATGATTTTCTGACATGTTTAAAAATTGCATGTGCTTTTCTCTTTAGATCTCCTGGGCTTCAATAAGCAATGTCTTAGCTGAGCAGGGAAGCCATGTTAGTTTGCTCATTGTTTTTAATGTCTTAGATGATGATTTTATTCCTGTTTTTGAACATGATGTATTTCGCTACTGATGCTTAATGGAAAATGTTTTGATATTAGCATTCATTAGTTCATTTACTCAACTCTTCTACAACTTGACCTTGATAGTCTATAGGCAATGGCCACAAACTTTACTTATTCAAATATTCCAAATATACATATTTTAAAATATTTTATAAAAACAAAATAAAAATATTGTATTTTACATATTGCAGTCCACTTTGTGATGAAAAAAATATTTTAAAAATATCTATGCCTGTTTTTACAATAATGTCTCAACTGGTAGCCTGTCACTAAAATGTACAGTAGGTCAAGATGCCTGTACACAAGTACATGATATTATATTGTGTTAAAAGCTAATAATTATGTCAATTATAGCCCGTCTTTAAGAGCTGTGACATACCATTCAAAATACCCAGCTTATTCCTGGTATTGCCGTTTTGTATAAGTGCTAACTTCACTTCTTTCTGATTAGCTGATGCATCAACAGAAGCATGTTGGAAGGGATTCAATAAAGCCAACTAATTAGGCGTCCCTTTGACAACAATGGAAATAAAAGTCCATAGAACTAGGTCTTGGGCAGCACTCTGGCCATCTGATATTTGTCTTCTCTGAAAAGCATAATCACCCTGGTCATTATTGAGACTCTCTGAAAGAGGGAGAAAATGCATTGTTGAACTTCTTCGCCTCCTTGTGACAAGTTTTGCCTGGGTAATGTAATTGTTTCTGGTGGCAACAGTATAACACATGCAGGAGGGTAATGTTGTTTGCATTGTTAGGCTACATCTACACTAGATCCCACCTGATCCTTATGTTCCAAAAAAGAGGTTTACTAATCTGGCGGGAAAAGGGGTTTTTGCGCAAAAAGAAAATGTCCCCACTGCTGCTGCTGCTTTTTCTTTTTTTTTGCACAAAAACCCTAGCGAAAAAACAGATTGGCAGAAAACATGCAAATGAGATCACAACTCATGCAAATGAGTCCCTCATTAGCATACTTTTTGCCAAGAAAACTCAGTGTAGATGTAGCCAGAGTGTATATCAAAGGCAATGACACTATTTCCAGTAGCATTACAAACCCCTCTAAGTATGGGGTTTAGCTTTCACTTGTAAAAAATAGTCCTTTTTGCTTTTCCTCAACCAAGATACCATGAACAACTTCCATTTGCTGTAATTTAGAAACAGCTTCATGCTTTGCACAGATAATCTGCATATAATTGCTAAGCTCCAGAGGTCTCAGGTGCAATTCCACTTGTTGGCGTTATACTGAGAGTGCTGAAGGAATCTGAAAGGTCTCATTGCACAACAGACACACTATAGCAGCTTTGAGTTGTCATGGTGCCACAACATTCCCTCTTAAGAGAGCTTCCTTTTTTATTTACAACCCAGAGGCTGCATTGTAAACGTCCTGTAACTGTATATTACTAATGTACTGGAGATCAATATGCATTTCCTTTACTTGTATGATATGGAGTTTAGTGTTTTCCCTGATAGTTTTCCCCATTGCCAGCAATGAGAGCCGAATCAGAGCTTAGCTGCACTCAAGCCATGGGAGAATGTTCAGGATTATAAGAAGAGCAGGATCTACCCTATTACAGGAATGTAACAGTTCAAAAAGTCTGCCATTCTGCCTCATGTTCTTCTCTGGTCTCATAAAATTTGATGAAGGGATTTTTCTCCTTTAACTTCCTTTCTCATTCTTAAAGACAGGAAATCTGCACAACGGGAAAGCATGATTTGCATGGGGATCTCAAGAGGGAATTCAAGGTTAAATGAATAAGAAATTTTTTATCAAAATGTTTTTATTTAGGTTTCAGTGCTTCCTTTCTTGTGCCATTGCACAGGGAGCTGCTACGTGGGGGAAAGGACCACAATGGTCTGTCTGAATGGAAGTGATGCCTCTGCATGAGGTGACTGTGTGGATAGGATTTTTATGGCTATTAGAGAGTGTGTCAGCTACCCCAAATGCAGTCACTTTTTTTGATGTCCCAGCTTTCAACAAACTGGATCTTTCCTCCTCTATTCAACTCAAATTAGCCCAACCCACCAACTCAATATAACATGAATCAATCAGCCCTTACATTCTAGGACTTGAAGCCTATTTTTTTCACCTCCTTATTGGTTTCCTAGAGGTAGCCTGGTGTGGGGCTGTTATCCTAGGTCCACCTGCCTGTCTCTCTGGACTCTTTTCTTTATAGCTGGGCATGTTTCCCTTATTGGTCCTTGCTGTGAGTGTGGGGCTTGATAGTTGGCAGTTCTGAGATGTGGCAGCCTGGTTGTCTTTAAGTTGGGGAAGGTTCTTCTCCCTTTTCCACCTCTTTTTTTTGTATGGATTTTGTAACCTCCTTTATAGCATGAATAGCTAGAGAACAGCTCACTCAGTACTTTGTGCTCAAGTGGGAAAGGATCAGGAAGTTTGTGGTAATTTTCTTTCTTTCCAGAGAAGAGTAGGGTTGCCAAATTTCTAATTGCACAAAATTGAACAGCCCTGTCCACCCCTTCACTGCCCCTTCTCAGAAGCTCCGCCTATCTGCTCACTCCATCCCTCTGTCACTGGCTCTCCCCACCCTCACTCTCTTGCTCTCTCATTTTCATTGGGCTGGGGTAGGGGATTGCGGTGTGGGAGGGGTAAGGGTATTGCTGGGGCTGACGATGAGAGGTTTGGGGTGGGGCAATGGGGCAAGGGTCCAGATTGTAGGAAGGGACTCTGGACTGAGGCAGAGAGTTGTGGTGTGAGAGGGGTGAGATCTTCACCTGGGGGTGCAGGCTCTGGGGTCAGGGCAGGTATGAGGGGTTTTGGATGCAGAAGGGAGTTCCAAGCTTGAGCAGGAGGTTGGGGCACAGGAGGAAGTTCAGGGTGCAGGCTCTGGGAGGGAGTTTGGGTGTGGGAGGGATTTTGAGTGTGAGCTTGGGGCAGTGCTTACCATAGGGCAGCTCCTTGGAAGCAGCAACATGCCCTTCAGCTCCTAGGCAGAGGAGCAGCCAAGAAGCTCCTTGCACTGCCCCTGCTTGCAGGCACTGCCCCCCAGCTCACATTGGCCATGGTTCTCAGCCAATTGGAACTGCAGAACTGTCAGTCAGGGGTGGGGAAGTGGCAACACACGGAGCCCCATGACCAGTGATTTCTATCGGAGCTGAGGGTCATGTCACACTTCTGGGGAGCTGCACGGAGCTAGGGAGGGAGCCTGCTAGCCCTGTCAACTGGGTTTTTAACAGCTCTGGTCAGCTCCAAAGTCCTTTTTTGATCAGATATTCTGGTCAAAAACTGGATACCTGACAATCCCTTTTCCCTCAGTTAATTTAAGATATTGGGTTTAGTATATGAGTGCTGAGTGGTGTTTGCTGCTTGTGATATACAGGAGTTCAGACTAGAGGATCTCATGGTCTCTTCTGGCTTTATGGCTATGTCTACACTACCGAGTTTTTTCAGAACATGGCTGTTTTTCTGAAAAAAAGTTCACTTATGTCCACAACTGCTTCTTTAAAAAAAAAATTGAAAGAACAGAGCGGGTTTTCTGACATTGGTAAACCTCTTTCTACGAGGAAGACACCTTTTTCCAAAAGAGCTCTTTCAGAAAAAGGCATATGTGGATGGGGAAGAGGAAGTTCTTTCGAAAGAAGAGGAAAGAGGAAAAAGCACAGGTGCGCCGGTGGCCAATCTGTCCATAGTAATCACAGTTTAAATGCAAGATAGTGTCCACACTCAATGGATGCTATCTTTTGAAAAAGCAGATCACTTTTTCGTTGTGCTTGGCCAGTGTGGACGCTCTCTTTCGGAAGAAGTTTTTTCCGAAGATCTCTTCCAGAAAAGCTTCTTTGGAAAGAAGCCTACCGTATAGATCTAGCCTATGACTTTTATTCCTTTAAAGGTAGATCCAAAACCATTGAGGTCAATAGAAGTATCACTGAACTTTGGTGGGAATCATATACAATTTTAAATGAGGGATAATTTAAAGGGGAAGAACAAATATTTATTCTAACATTTGCTGTTATTATTTGATACCTATATGATTACAGTAGCACCTACAGAAGTGATTCTTAAACTTTTTAAGACCAAGGAACACCAAACAATTTTTTTTAATGAGGAACACCAAGGGGGGGGGAGGGTGGAAGAGTCGGGGAAGTTATTTTTTTAAAAAAGGTCGCCTGCCCCTTTAAGAAGAGAACTCTTGTTCTCTGCGACACACCTCTGACTGCCTCGCAGCACACCACTGTGCCGTGGAACACTGTTTAACAAACACTGATCTAGAGGCTAACCAATGGTATCAAGGACACATTGTGCTGGTGGACACTATAGACATGTGTAGGACAGTCCCTGACATGGGTGTTATCTTAATGACAAAGATGGCTTGAAGTGATGTGCCCCAGTGATGCAAACGCACCTGCATCATTCATGGTCATGCCCCTCACTTGTTTTGAATTTGGAAACAGCTTGGTTTAGTGACTTAAATACAAGACTGAAAGGCAGATCTAGGTTCTGTTCATTGTTCTGCCACTCACTGGGCATTATGTGACTGGCAAATCATCTAACCACCCTCTTCTTCACATTCCTTCTATGTAAAATGAAGCTAATAATACTTTCAGTGAGGTTTTTATTAAAGCATTTTTGACACCATTGAATGGGTGGTGCCAGAGAGCCACAAAATATTCTTTAAAGTATTCTAGGAACAAGAACAGGATATTAGGTAGGTATTGGTAGACTCCAGAACAGTTGTTTAAGGCTAGATTGGTAGTACACAATGAATACCGGAGATGCAAACAGCCATATGGAAAACTTTCACGCATCCTCTGTGCCTGTCAAAAATGCTTGCATTCTGGAATGCTATATAGTCCATGAGCTTTCAAAAAAGTTGTGTCTTATCTTATGTTCTCTAAGCTTGTGCATTTTAGAGTGCTAGATGAGTTGGCATTATGAGTTACAGTATTAAGAAATGGATTCCAGTAATCATTTTAGTGGTCAAAAGAGTTATTTGAGAAAATGGAAACCTGCAATTCCTTCCTCATACACGGACTAATTTAGTGAGCTTTTTTTGCAACTGCATTAATGGGAAAAAATGACTGTCTAATGGAAGTGCTTGGAAAAAATATGAGTGTGTCTGATCACACATGGAATTACTGAATACTTTTCAATTGAGTAGAAATCAGTCTTCAATATTCATAGGCTATGTTCTCACTTATTTATCTATTTATGGTCATTGACCTCTATAGATAGGAGTGTTTGTTTTTTCTTTTGTTTTTACCTATTTGTTAGAAATAATGAATACTGAATTTTGTTATTTATATGATATTTACATCTTGTTCATGTATTTATATACACTGTGTTTCATTACGTGTTTGTATTTTATGTAAAAGAATAAAAAGATTTAAAAAATAATCTAGAAAACCAAACTTTGAACCTTTTCAGAAGTACACCCATCAATACTAGCTAGCAGTTTGTGTATGGATGTTTTGAGATACTGGCACTTGTTAGCTAGGAACTGGACTAAGGCCACCAAATAAATGAAATAAATACATCTCATTTTACATGATTAGCCAAATATTCTTCTGGTGATAACTTTTAGTCACTGCCAAAATGAAATCATGAGTGAAAAAGAAAGCTCCCTCTTCTGGTCCTTTGGAGGTTTGTAGAAGTCCTCAACAGTTTTCAAATATGTATTCTATGAGCCTCAGCTTAATTTATGATGCTACAAGTCGTATATGCTTCTACAACTCTTAGGCTGGGTGGGAATGTCAATGTTGGAGTGCCAGCCTTAGTGTTGATTTTGCTGGCTTCTGTTGATCTGCTGCACAACAGTAATGTAGATTTTTTTTAAATGCCTATATGTTTTAGTCTGTGACTTAATGTTTCCTTCAATTTATTCTTTTTTGTTAATATGAATCCTTTAAGGGTTTAATTTAAAGTAATTCATAAATCCTAACATAAGTAATTTAGTATTCTTTGAAGGAAATGGTAGCTGTGTTTAATCCTATAATACATTCCTCAATCATTACAGAGCTTAAAGGGTATAGCAGCCTTAGACAGAAAGCATTACGATGAGTCTGAATAGTACAGCTAGGGTAGGGAGAACTAAGATTAGCACAGCAGATGGATTAAAAAAGCCCAATAAATATGTATTTAGTTATTTATTACAAAATAAATTATGTATTGACAGGAAATTACATGATAATTTTCCATTTGAAATGTTACAAAAGTAAATTGGTTTCCATCTAAAAGGTAGAACAGAATATTGGTTTTGTGTTTCTGTCATGACATTTAACTCATTAGCATGCAGGTGCGTTGCCTGGGCTTCATGCAATAACTGTCTCCTTTCACTGTGTTTACAGATAATCCCGCAAGTTTGCAGGCCAAATGGCTCTCTCAATATGAGCTCACAAAGCACTGACTCAGACAGGGTACTGTTCAGGTTGATTCTAGCATGGTTTAGCCACAAGGTGAATATCCGTAGCATCTTTTAAAAGAACAATGACTGGAAATTATTCATAATTGTAATAATTACTAGTGACTAACACTAAAATTATTTTTTTGCTGTATTTAAAATGAACTCTGCTGTCAACAGCTGATCCGTGTGTGATTGGGATTAATATTGTACCCATCAGCTCCTGGTTTGCTAAGCATTGTAATTTATTCTGCTTCATGTTTTGTATTTTTTGTGTGAAAACCCTTCCCATTTGCAGAGGTGGAGGGCTATGGGCAGAGTGGAATCATTGTGATTCTGCTCATGGGGAATTCCCCCTAGTTGACAGACAATCCCTCTAATGGGAGGGGGACAAAGAGGGAAGTTGTCCCAGGGCCCAGCAATACAAAGGGGTCCAGAGCTCGTGGTGGTGGCCAGAGCTCTGGGCACTTTAAATCTCTGTCAGAGCCTCACACAGCATGGCCAGGGCAGCAATGAGGGCTGGAGGGTGCATGTGGTGTGCTCTGAGCTGTACTGAGGGCAGGTGGGAGGTAAGAGTAGTGGTGTGCTCTGGGTGATGCTGAGGGCTGGCTGCCTGAGGCCCTGCCCCATCTAAGGGTATGTCTAGGCTATATGGATCCGTCAACAGAGCTGTGTAAACTAGTTTACCCGGATTAGACAAAGAAGCAGGGATTTAAATAATCCCCACTTCATTAAAATAAACATGGCCACTGTGCTTTGCCGACGGTCAGCTGATCCGGCACAGTGCGGTAGTCTAGACACGGATTGGTCAGCTGCGGAAGCCTTTGCCAACTGATCCTGTAAGCCTTGTTTTACGAGGCATAAGGGGCTGGTGGTAGGGGGTGGGCAGGGTTGGAAAAAGATAGTATTTTGGCCAGTGGACCCACAATTAGTGGAGTGAAATGATGGTTATGTGGTATTGGTCTGGACAAAACAAATCTGGATTAAAGTGCTGAGTCTGCTGGATTTCTTATGTGATCTCGGGCAAAGGACTGAAGGCCCAGATCCTCAAAGCAGGTTAGGTACCCGACATCCATTGAAATAACTGATTTCACTGGCACAATTTATTTTGAAGCTTCAGGGGGTAGCTAAGTTCGTCTGTACATGATAAACTTAAAAAAATAAGAAATGGTCTGGTAGCACTTTATAGACTAACAAAACATGTAAATGGTATCGTGGGCACAGCCCACGTCTTCAGATGACCGGAGTTTTACTTTATCATTTGTTTTGATGGGAGGTAGGTGCCTATACCACTTTGAGAGTCTGGGCTTTAGTATCACTCTTTGTACCTTTTAAATAGGGATAATAACTAGAACAGCCAACATTGAATATAAAAAAGGGGTCTTTTTTTAGCATTGCAACCTCACCTTTGGCCACGTATTTATTTATTACTTGATTTTAATAATAATCACCTCTCCCCAATATTTGTCAGGGATATTTATTGCTGGGGTTTTTTTTTTGCACAGCACACAGTAACTCCTGAACTTAAACTTGTACAGACCTGAAAAAATAAGGGATGGCCCTTGTGATATGGGATTGTTGGCAACCCCCAATAATAATACTAGCTTTTGCTAACCCTTTGTCTGCCTGGTCTATTCAAATTGTAAGCTCATCTATGCAAGTACTGTCTTTTACTACTTTGTGTGGACAGTGCAGAATACAATGAGCTACAATCTCAGTTCAGAGTTCTAGGCAATACTTTTATACTCCCTAGCTCTCATCACCTTCCCTAAAACACACAGAATGGGAACAAAAAGCATACAGCTGATACTCCAACACTGCAGCACAAATTGGATAGCCAGAAAGAGGATTCAGTCCCACCCCCCGCTGAGAACCCACACAGAAAACTTCTTTTACTTGGGCTTTGTGCTGAAGTTAATGATTTGTCCCAATTATCAAGTCTGCTGTGGAGCTACAGACATTTGCAGTGAATGTGTAATGTACTGCTGTCTATAGGACAAAAGAAATGAGGCAGAGGGTCTAGCAAAATAAAAAAAGAGGTGTCTCACACTGTTCAGTGGTTTTCATGCATGATTTGGTAGGTAAAGGTTATCAGAAAAGTCAATACAAGTGTGCTCTGAAAATATAACATTAGTCAGACCTCTTGACAGGTATCTCACAAAGCAAATCAGTCAAAGTTCATTCTAAGCTGACCAGAAAAATTCCATTGCTTCTGAAAGCAGAAACACCTTTTCATGCTGGGTTGTTTTATGAACCTATTGGTGCTGCTCCCAGATGAAAGTATCTCACATTAGGAAATATATACCGTACTTCTTGCCTTAATAATGTGCCCATCTGGCACTCTTTTAAAGTAGGTGAATAAATACTACTTCAGTAAGATTTTAGTGCTCATGAAAGATGCCAGAATGAAAACACTGGAGGCTGGAATCCGGCACTTATCCACCAAATACATACAGAATGGGCAGCAGGAATGCAATGCAGCCCTGCCTATGTTTTCTCAGAGCACCCTCTTTTTGAAGGCAACTGTGACAGAGTTGTTCAGATTCCATTTCCATTCAGTTCCTCTGCTCCGATGAGCCTGTCATTGCGGATCCTAAACGCGATGGAGTTTCCTATGAGGCTGATACCTAACCCCTAGAAACAGGAACAAGACCACTAAACAATGGTAAGATGGTAATGACTTTCAAATTGCTACTAGCCGTAGCCAAACTTCAGGCCACAAAACTGTAAACGAACGGATTTGTAGTCAGTCCCTGGAGAGGCCCAATTGCCAGATGTAAAAGTTTTAATTAGCTATTTAGAAACCTCTGTAACCTGGAGGGATTACAGAGCAGAAACAAAACACAATGACAGGCACTGAGGTCTGTTCAGACAGAGAGACTCTTTATAAATTAACCTGTATCAAAACAAAGAGGAAAACAAAAATCAATCCAGCTCTCAGAATGTAAGGCCCGGCTTCGGGAAGGCACTCAAGCCTGTGCCTTAATTTAAATTGACTTATTGTCTTCACTGGTGTACAGAACTGGCCCACAACATTTTGGCATCTGAGGCAGGGAGCTCAAATGAACGCCCCCTCTCTAGAGCAGAGAGAATACATATGTACCAGCAGCAGACACAATTTTCTACACTCTGGGTCCTAGTGGCGCCCCTCCACCCCAGTCTGGCATCTGAGGCGGCCCCCTCAATTCGCCTCATGGTAAGGCCAGCTCTGCTGGCATATGTGTAAGTAAGCAGGGATAGTTGGTTTGCCCTCATGAATTGTTGTTTATTTGAAATTACTTTTCATTTCAAAATTTTCTTCAATTTCATTGGAAAAATAACTTTAAATTTGCTCAAATGAAATGATTTGACCTCAAATGAATTTTTGACTCTTCAGTTTGCCACATTTTTTTAAGAAATCAATTTTAATATTGATTCAAGTTATTTGTTTTCAGAGTTGCTAACTGACTAAAAAATCAGCTGTTAGAATGATTCTTCCTATCTCTAAGATCCTAGCACCAATGCTAATAGCTCCAGGTTCTGAGTCTCAAGCATATTACTGTCTTTTGCATAGACATTCTCAAGTTTGTCTGTCCAGAAGCCTTTCCCTGAACATGTGAGGGAGAGGAAGGGAAAGGAAAGATGAAATTTAACTCTTTGTATTCTGGGGACTGGACAATGCTTTTATGTCCTGTCATAGCATTTATATGAAAGCTTGAATAGTCTAGACTAAATTAGGTTAAACATATTATTATATAACAGTCTTATGCAAATTCTACAAAACAGCTTTTTTTGGCCTATGAGTAAAAGTAATTGTGACTGATCAAATTCTCATGACCAATTATATCAACTAATCTGTAAGTCTTCTTTTTCACAGCACAGAAACTCAAATAGGTAACAGACTCACCAAATCAAGGAGCACTTGAGTAATTAAATGTAAGTAAGAGCACCAGTAATAAAAAAATAAATAAAAAAACCCACAAAACACCCGACCAGGTAAGATTTTTTGAAAGGAAAAAGGTATAATTATTTCAGCCGAAGGGCAGCAATAACACAGATGCTGACAGTATATGAGAATTTTATGGACTTATTGACTCAGTCATTCACAAAGAAGTCATTAATGTAGCAAATGCCATGAAACAATGGTAATCAAGCTACTGTTCTCTACCTCTGAGATACAAAACCCTTTTGATTGAAAATCAAAGGGCACTTTATAGAAAGTATATTATATTATGTACGATAGGGCCACAGTTTCCCTATTGCTTTTTATAACATTTAAAGTCACTATTTTTTTAGTCTTTTTTTTTCCATGTTCATTTATGTATATTCATGCCCATGGAAGCTCAGTGAATCAGCCATGAAACTAGTACGGAAGCAGTGTGATATGCACAGACTAGGTATTCTAAATCACTTCTACACTATAAAGTCAACAAATGACAAAATTAAGGGTGTCTGTGTACCCTTAACACTGTCATTTGTAGCAGAACTATACAGTCATTATATGCATTTGTACACCATAATTTCGTCAAGATTTCTACTGGACATAAACTGAGCAAACTCCAGGTGCAGCATCTTGACTAATAGTAGTTGCAGCAATATTCATGGACAGAGAGAGGGTGTATCAACACTGCAATTAAAAACTCATGACTGTCATATTCCAGCTGATTTGGGTTTGTGGAGCTTGGGTGTAGATGTCCAGGCTGAGGCTGCAACCCGAGTTCTGGGACACTCCCTCCATATAGGGTCCTAGAGCCCAGCATCAGCCTAAGCCTGAACATCCATATAACAATTAAAAAGTCTCATAGTGTGAGTCCTGGAATTCTGAGGCAGCTGGCATAGGCCTGCCATGAATTTTGAACATATCCTGTCTGTCACCTAAGCAGCTCTCACTCCATCTTGGGATTATAGTTTAACACCAACTCATTTTATCAACACCCCCTGGAAACTTATAGGTATCTAGTGCTGATCACTTAGGACAAGTATTGTATTCATGCCAAAAAATACTACCAGTGCAGAATGTAGGAGTTTTCTTATCCTTAGCTTCTGTTTGTATTTTAAAGTATAGCCCCGTGTACTGCGTGAAGTAGTAGTTTAATCAAGAGGCAATACACTTTCCCTGTTGCTTTTTATAACAATACAATTTTGTATGTTGGAGTGAGGTCCACTTGAAAAAAAGAATCATGGTCACATGATTTTATCATCTAAACTGAGAATCAACAGGCTAAATGTCAGTTAAGGGAATTTTAACACTCTCTTTGTCCTCTCTTATTAGGGGTTTTTCTTCCAAAACATCATAACCACCTCAATCTTAACTGGATGTGAAAAAAAATCTCTGAAGGTGAAAAGATACTGAAATAATCTATTATGCCACTCAGAGACAAATTACAGGTATCTAAGTCTAATTGTCTGTCCATTAAAAGGTCAGTGGTGTGTTTTAAATCTGCTCAAGCATTAGAAAAAGCAAAAGCCCTGTTGAATATAGCAATTTATCCAAGCTCATGAACAAGGGAGAGTAAGAAAAAATAGTGGTACTATAGCTCTGCAATTTCAGTGTAGAAGTCAGCTGCAGATGTTTACACATCTTTGTCTGTGGATGTATGTTACTTCCTTAGCTGTCATGATATGACAGGGGAAGATCATGTAGTCATAGCTCTTAGTAAGGGCCATAGTGGGTAATCTTTATAGGTTTTACAACTCATAATCATATACTTTTTGGATGTAATGGCACTACCTAATGACCAAAAATCACATTTTTCTTGGTCAGAAAAATGGTATGCTGTTCATTTGATCATTTAAGATTCAGCAGGTTATTCAGTCACAAGGGTGCAGAGCAGGCATGAAACTGATTTTTTTTTAATGTATCAATTTTAACATCTCCTGTATCTATGGATAACAGGTTCTCAGGTGAACTGCTGAGTATGTCACAGTAGGCCCAGTGGAGTTAAGTGTGCAAAGTCAGTCTGAGCGCATGCTGTAATGGATTTGACCTCAAAGTGCACTACAAAGAGAAATTGCAGATAACCATCTGAACTGACTTGTGAAGCTTGTAGCTCTGATTCCCTGGATACAAAAAGAAAACAGACTAAAGTGAAGAAATTAAACTACAAGAATGAATATAGATTTAATTTATGTAGTGATTATAGTAAAGCTTAAAAATAACCCCAAGCAGAGGTCCCCCTTCCAGATAAGAATTGTACACATTACCCTATACATGTTACATTTAATAACATTATACATACATGCAGAGCAGGCACGTTCCTGAGTCCCTCCTCTTGGTGAGCATTTACCTTTTGTGAATAGGCTCATTGGAACAAAGAGGAGAAAGTGCTATGCCACATGAGTAAGGGTTTCACAATCGGGCCCTGTATCAATATATCTTTAAGTATTAATAAATTTGTACAGAGGACAAGTACAAACACACCTCAAACAATAACTATTTAGAGATACATTTATTACTTTTATTTTAATAGAGGCCTCAGCTAAGATCATTGTGCTAAGCACAGGGCAAATCTATAGTGACAGAGCCGCTCCCTTGAAGAGATTATGGTCTAAAGTGAGAAGCCACACAAAAGACCAGAAGGGAAACTGAGGCACAGAAAGTCAAAGTGATTTTTCCCAGGTCACACAGGTGATCAATGCAGAACTAGGAATAGAACCCAGGTCTCCTAAAGCCCACTCCCATGCCCCACAATGCCACCCTTATTGTATTTAGCAGGCTTGTGGAATGCCACTTAGTGTAGGTGGAGGCACTGATTTACAGTTCCTCCTATTTCTCTTTCAAGCATGCTTCCTCTCACTGACAGCTTGACCCCCTTTAACCCATAACCCCTACACTAACCCTCCCAGGAGCATCTGTTCTTTAGAGAGTCTCTCCATTGTCCCTACCCTGAAGCCCCTACCTCTCCCACCCCACTTCTTACCTTCCTCATCTCTGCTTGTGATTCTCACCTTTGGGAGATTGGTTCAATCCAGCTTCCCAGCTGGCTCCACCATACTGAGAGGAGCTGCTGCAGTTTTGACAGGCAGGTAGGTGAGGTCCTGGGAGATGACATGCTAAGCACATGGAATGGGAGCTGGGTGAAAGGTGTGGCATGCTTTCAGCTCTGATGCGCACAGCCACATGTGCATACAGGAAGAAAACCTGGCAAATGACATCTCTTGACTGGCAACTGGCAAGAAAGGAGGAAAAAATGGCCAGGCTGGTCCGAAACCAGTCATGTGGCAACCTTATTTTCCATGTGCCGGCTTAAAAGCAGTTGGGCCATGACAGATGGCCTCAGCCTTCCCCAGCTCTGCAGCCTATGGTGTCCATTTCTTATTTTAGAGGAGGAGCATGCACCTCACTTATTCTGCATATAGCATTTTTATTAACAAGACAAGGTACTAATGTACTAAGATACTTTTGAGCAGCTCTGCTGGGATCATACACAGCGATGATCAAGTGCTACTTGTTTGCTGCCTGTTGTGTTTATAAGTACACACACACAGAGAAAAGAACAATAAATGCTTTTGTACACTGCCAATCTGTTCTGCAAACATCATGCCAAAGTCAAAATAAACCCTTAAAGAGAATCTAGACAGTCATGTATTTAGTTTTGATTTATTAAAATAGTTTTCAGGCTGTAGTCTTATTTGTCCTGTGAGAGCTGCACTCTCCAATAATGGGAGCATTGCATTTTCATGTGAGGCATTTTTGAGAACATTTTTTTTCTCCCTACCTGAAGAATGAGACAGGAATTTGTTCTCGTGTGAAGTTATGCATGTTATTATAGCTGCTGTGCTAAACATATATTTATGAGCATGGAAGGCACAAATGCTCTGCCCGATATTTTGTGGATCCACAAACCTCTCTGACATTATAAAAATATTACTTTGCAATGCTAGTCCTCTGAGACAGAACAAGTCATGCCTCCTCTGTCTGGACCAGCCCTTTCCATATTATCCTCTTGCTTCACATCTGTGACGCAGCATATACGGGCCCTTGGGCAATGCGGCGGCTCCACACTCCTGGAAGGGGCAGAGCATCTGGGGGAAGGGGAGGGGCAGGGGGCAACCATCTGTGCCATCCAGAGTGCAGCGTCCAACTCCAAGGCCTCAGAGCCATTCAGGGTGCACACTCCAGGTGGCAATGTAAGGGGCCCAGGGCTAACTGCCCTCTTTCTCGCTCCATTGGTGGGGCCTGCTGTGATGCCAGATCCCAAGCTAGGCTCAGGATCCCAAGCTAGGCTCAGGATCCCAAGTTACTAACCCTGACACCAGAGAGGGAAAAATAAAACTTGTGGTACAGTCGTCAAAGCATGAAGCCATAAGCCAAAGTATTGGACAGCTGTAATTCTTCAATTAAAATAATTTGCTTTTATTAGCAATGTTTTTTTAGGCCTAGTCCAGTGAACCCTTACACAGGTAAGCAGCGACTGCGTGGATAATTTCCCAAAGTGAGAGAAAATGGATTTCTAGCATGCACATGGGTTATCCAGATCCATCACTATATTTTAGTGAAGTATTCCATTGAAGATTTTTATTTTCTTTTTCATGAAGCTCCCAGAAATTAGGACTTGGGGAAAGGCAATTTTTAGTGGCTTTTAATTTAGTGTCACTTTTTTCAGACTTTTCAGCTATCAATCCCATTTGTTTTCACCGGGACTGTGTGAAATAAAGCAACATCATTTGAAAACCTCAAAACCTGAGGTTTTTGCATTGAAATTTTCAAAAGAAAGAAGGTGGTTCTTCAAGTAGTATCTCTGAGTGTTCCATCCTGATATGCATGCAGGAGATTTTTATTACCAGTGGCTCATGTACCATCAGTGTGCGTGTGCCCTGCACTATATCGGGGATCCAAGTTTCTTACCCAAGCAACAGGAGGACACATCTCAGGAGGAAAGAAGATTAGGGCAGACAAAGAATAAAAAAAGGCAACACAAGAGCGAGGTGGAGTTGCGGAGCATCCCCCGGTCACTTCTTTCCCCCAGTGGCACTGACAGCCTGAAAACACGCTCAGGCCCCTTCACACGCGGAGCAAGGGCTGCTCCAGCTGGGTGAAGAGGAATCGATGGAGCCGAGTCCCAGGGTACCGGAGTTTGTGACCAGGGTCAGGAATCTCTGGGGATGGGCCCCCCACTCTCATCCCACATCTCCATCTTGCAGAACCTCAGCTCCTGCCCCTCTGGGCCCACAGGCTGTTCTCCAGCCACCACCCCCTGGCGCACGCGGATGGGGATGACTTGGCCTGCTGCAGCAGGCAGGGCCAGACGTGGCACCTCCATGCAGAGCTGCCCCTTCCCCCTGGGCGAGGGAGCATAGCATGGCCTGTGTGTCCATGTCTTCTGGCAGCAGCATTTCCCTGTGGAGCTCTTGGTACTTGTGGGACCAGGCTCCTGCCTCTGACTCCGTTTGCTGCTCCCACTTCCCCGTCACCATCAGTCTGTGCCCGTCGAGCTGCACCATCAGCTCCATGGGGTAGAAGCCTCTCATGTCCATGGAGAGCTGGTAGGGCCCCAGCCCTGGCTCCTGGGCTGCTGCCCAGCCCCCTCTGTCAGGGACTGGCTGCTCCGCCGTGGCTGCCTCCTGCTTGCCCTTTCCCCACAGAGCAGGGGATACACCAGCTGGGCCAAGAGGCTGGGAGGCCTGGCCCCAGGAGGCTGGGTAGTGGGACGCTGCTGTGAAGCCACACAGGGCTGTAGTCCCAGGCCTGCCACACTCGGAGTGGGAGCATCACCCCAACCTGGAATCGCTAGTCTGAGTGGTGCTGGGAGCTGTCTATCTCGTGCCCTGGCTCTCCCAGAAGCCATACCACAAACCACCACCTCATTCTCTTTGCTATATGAGCCAATGGCCAATGGTTTTTCCTTTTTGGGGACTTTTAAGCAGGTGTCAGACTCTCTTCAGTTACCTCTTGAGGAGGTTGGAGAACTCCATCAGAAGTTGTTGGACAGTCTACACTGCACAACATCTCTACTAACTAGGCTCTACTGGAGCCCACTAGGATCATTTTGCAAAACCCAGCTACAGGGACACCCACTTGCAAGAGAGTTGACAAGAAATATTCTACTCATAAGGAGGACTCTGAATTCTTCTTTTCCTACTCACCTCCCAATTCCCTGGTCATTGATATGGTGAACAAGGGGGGGAAAGCAGTACTAAATCCACCCTATATGACAGAGATGAAAAGTGCTTGGACTTTTTGAAAAGGAAGGCATAGTAATCAGCTTTGTTGCAATTCTGCATTGCAAATTGCTAAGCGTGGATGGCCAAGTGCAACTTTAGCAACTACATGAAATTTGGTTTAATTATTTACCACCTTTCTCCAGATCAAAGGAAACAATTCCAGGACACTACTGCTGAGAGAGTTATTGCCAAAAATACTATTGCAGGCAGTGCTGGATGCTGCAGACACTGTGGCCCAGTCCATTTCTGTGGTGGTGGTGATCCATAGGGCTTCCTGTGTGCAATTATCTGGGTTCCACAGAGAAGTCCTGAATATAGTTCCTGTTTGGTGGATGGAAGTTATTTGCAGAGAACACTGCTGCGTGGAGGAGATGTGGTGTGCTCCAGGAGGAGTTGAGGGCTGCCTGAAGGAGGCTAGCCCCAGCTCCACTCCTCCTTCCTGGAGCCCCACCCCTTTCAGGGACATGGAGCCACCTCTCTGCCTCAAAGAGTCTCTTGGCCCCATTGGCTGCAGATAACCATGCCATCCTTTTTTCAATGCTGGATTCCATTCCGAAGCCAAGCCCAGTGCTGGGAATACTGCTTGGGAGTCACCAACAGTTGAGCATCCATAAGGACACTACTCAAAGAAGTTACTAACCCTGTGCAGTAACTGTTCTTCTTCAAGACATATGTCCCTAAGGATACTACACTACCTGCTCTGCTCTCCCTTTTGCTTTAAATTTCTTCTAAGACTTGGTGGGGCACAGAAGGAACTAAGGGGAGAAGACTCACCCATACAGCTTGATATAGCCTTGGTGCAGAGGATGAGGATACCAATGGTGCATGCACCAACCAAATGGACCCTGCTAATGAAACTCTTCAATCAGGGATGCATAGGGCACACATGCACAAAGAGTGGAGCATCTGTAGGGACAAACATCTCAAAGAACCACACTTGCTACACTGGGTGAGTAACTTTTTCAAAATGCTGAATTAGAAATTGATTAGGAGGTTGTATGTGCCATGGGTCTAACTTACTATATTCTGTTTTTATGTTCCGTCTGCATCCTGGCCCAATGAATTCACAGTAGCTAAGCTCCCTGTGGCTTCATTTGCACAGAATCAAACCCCATTATTTTTTACCCCAATCCCACACTCACTAAAGTGTACGTATAACTCTACTGGTATGAATTAATAGTCTTGCAGATTTTTTATCGGAGCAACGGTGAGTGAGTGCTTACAGGATCTCACCCACAGAAAATCTGAACAACAACAAAAAAGGCCCTACTTCATTATGGCACATAACATCTTATTCTAAAAAGTAAAAAAAGTCCTTGATCCTGGCAAACACTTATACTTGTACACAGCTTTATTTACCTGAGGCCCACTGAAGTCTACTCACAACTCAGTCAAGTTGAGTATGAGCAGGTTTGTGGTTGTCTGTGATGTTTGTAGAGAAAATTAGTGTGTTACTAATTTTATTAATCATGAATGATTTGTGAATTTAAAGTAATTTTTCCTCTTGAATTATTGTAATGCTTAGTTATTTCACTTTGCTGGGTTTTTTTTTTTAGAAATTACACATTTGATTAATTTATATTTAAAAAGTGGGTAACAGGATTTGAAGTGAATTTTCAAAACTCTATAATTTTTGCATTGAAACATGGGAAAGTATAATTAGTGTTTTGTAACAGGTTTTTCACAGTCCTGAACAGCAAAATATTGGGGTATCAAATTGTTAAGAGCAAAACTATTTTTCTATATTATATATGTGCGTGTGGGAGGAGGGGAGATATCATTTTTGAAGAATTTTAGGCACAAATCCTGAAAACATTTACACACACATCTTTACCCATACAAGTAGTCTCACTCAAATCAGTGAGAACTACTCACATGAATAAAATTAAGAAGATATATGTTTACAGCAGTGGGGCCTTAGTTTTCAATCTGCTGTTTCACACAGATGTGAATGCAATGTGGAAGACTCCCAGGTTCAAATCTAACATATTTATTATATTTTGGTGATCTTCCTATTATCTGTCATTGCTGGGAATGAATCCCGAATAACTCTTACATAACTCTGAGAAAGAACTGACGGGAATGTTAACAGTTATCATACAAAGTCAATTTGCCAATAGTTATCACAAGTGTTCTTAAGTTACCATTATTTTTCTCTTTTATAAAATGAGAAATAAATGCCATATTTTTTATACCCAGTAACTCTTGCTTAATGCTAACCTTTTAATGGTACCCTTTGTATGGCTATTAACTCTTAAAAAATGAACAATTGGTTATGAAACATTTGGTATGATTTGTTGGTTTGAGTCTCACATAGGTTGTGTCTAGACTACATCTCTCTTTCAACAGAGGGATGTAAATTAGACACTTTGAAATTGCAAATTTAAATATCCCATGCTTCATTTGCATAATCATGTCATGACGCTCTTTTGAAAAAGCGCCATTTTGAAAGTAAAACCATTGCAAAGAGCTTTCTATTCCTTATTTTAAGTTGGTGGGTCAGGTGGGAGAACTCAAGCAGCTGGGGGTTTAGTTAATAGGGTGAGATAGTTAATGGAGTCTCAAATAAAAGGGGTTCTACTGTAAATCAATAAACAATTGTGTGAAACTGAAACCTATATGTATTCTGGCTATGGAAATGAAAATTCAGTGTTTCATTTTAATTGTAGATAAGCAAGGATTGTTATGCTTTTTCGATTGGAGAACTTTTTTTTTTTTCAGGGAAAACTAGGATCCCGCTCATGTGTGGTTATTCAGAGATCAGGAGGCATTTTAAAAGACTGTAGTAATATAAGATCTGCAGAACAGTGTTGGTGCATGTCCTTTTGAATGATCTCTCACAGGGATAGGATGGAATAGACAGAATACATGAAGATGACCCACTAAAGAAAAGGGGAAAATAGCAGCAGCACACACACACACTGTAGATGCAGGATGATGTGAGTAATTGAACACTGTCTACTTTCTCTATACACAACAGTGACAGAAACCCCTGTGCTAACCATATCTGTGCTGGTCTGCTGTGAAAATTTACTGTTCAATAGCTTTCAGAGTTTCTTATTTCTTACCTAGGGTAAGGTAATTTAGAGGCTGACCACTGGGCTTCATTACAGAGCATGGGGAGCTACTGGCTGGTTCAAGGACATTTAAAAGATATTCTTACTCTATTTCTAAATTATACCTGTGCTTTTCCATCTACAAAGGAAATTGTCAGTTCATACTAATGCCTGAGAGTGCCAAGGTAGATCACTGAATGTGGTGAAGTAGTGGTCAAGTGGACAAATGTGGGGTTATTTTTTGTTTGTTTTAGAAAAACAAGATATTGCATCAAAATGTGCACTTCTATCTATTTTACCAAGTAACTTTAGTTTTAATTATTTGACAACACAGAATACAATAGACATACATACAATAGACAGAATCATCTGACTAGATCCGGGCCTCCCCGTCAGCCTTTATGTACTGCCAGATTGGCATGAGAAAATTGAAAGGTGAGCTGAATAGGCATCTGGAGAGTTTCTGCATGACAGAATCCTGAACAGACATGGAGACAGCATAGCTGGTTGTGTGTTATCCATTCCAACTGCTGATTAAGGAGGTGTAGGAGGTGGCATAGTTGGAGCACTCTGTGCTTGGGCAATGGATGGCTGCTGTAAAAGTTCCTTGTGAACCATTTAAAGCCATCATAGTTTACAGCAGCCCTAGGACTCAAGGTTGGGGATGTGATGTAAAAGCATTGCAACCCTGTCCCCCACTTTTTAGTTCTTTCACTCAGTGGAATTCACCTGGGTCTGAGGAAGTGGTGGGCAAGCTGTGGACTATTGGGGTTCTATGTGTGGCCTACAAGACATTTTGTTTACTATTATCTGTGCACAAGGTTACCAGATTATGCTGTTTTCTGTTCGCATAGTTTTTTTCCCTCATCCGTATTACTAAAGGTGACATACACATAACACAAGGGCATGTGAAGTGAGGTGCATGCTGATACCATATAACTTTGACTGTGCTTTCCTGCTACATCCAATCAGACTGTTAATATGGTTCTATCGGCACTTCCTGCAAAATCTAGGCATACAAGTAGTTAGCAAAGCTAGTCTATCTTAGGAGACCATCTTGCTTATGACAATCTTGTGGCCCATTGAGATGAAGAAGGGCCACTCACATGGCCCACTTACTAGCCTAGGTTGCCCATTGTTGGTCTGAGAACTGAGGCTTAGAAATCTAGACATTGGAAAGATATAAAAGTCCTTTAATTCACCTCCAGGGGATGCAGGATTGTGTCACTTGGTACATTTTTTTTTTTTAGTATTTTGCCTAGTCTGGTTTTGACAGTGGTATGGATGAAACCTCCCCTGACAGTAATGCAATGTAGTGTGCTTTGTAAAAGAATGGACTCTTGGTAATATGGAGCTCCACTAGAATACTCTGCTCTAGGTCTCTGCTGAGATGGACAACTGCCATTTTTGTAGGATGAGAATATGGGAATTTCATATTAATAAAATCAGTGTGCCTTTTTTGGTTACCTGTACTTCCATTCTGAATATTGAAAATGGGAAGCACTTTTTATTTATGATGATGATATAACCATGAGGAGACTGCAATCACATGTCTGATTCTAAGACTTTGCATAGACATGCAAAGCTATTTTGCTGACTCCCCTTCACAGACAAAACAGGTAGGTTTTATATCCAACCCATGAGCACAAAAGTATTCAAAGCACCTAGTCAGCACACAATCAGAGAAGCCACTAAACTCATGTTGAATTTAAGTGATTTATGAATATGCCAGGACAAAGTAGGAAGGGGACAAGAGTGGATCATAACCTTTGTGTGTATGAATGAGGAACAAGGAAGGAAGGCTATCTATTTATAAACATCTGTAAAAGCAGAGTGGAAAACTTTATCTTAGTGAACATAAGTACTATATAAGAATTGCCTTCAATAAGGAAGTTCCACTGTGCAACATGATAATTATGTAGCTTGTCTGGATGGTGTGATGATGATGGTGTAGTGACACTCCTGCTGTGGTGGTTGGGAAGTGGCCTGTGTTGGTGAGAAGGACAATGCAAAGATGTGGATGGTGTGGTGAGGAGGAGCATAATAGTAACTGTAATAGCGAGGGAGTTATATTGCTGGTGATGGTGGGATAACTGGAAAGATCTGTGAGTTGATAAGGTGATTGGGGGCTGCTATGGTGGTTATGAAGGAAGTGGGCTATTAGGGAGTAGGGACAGTGTTGGACAATCAGGGTCCATAGTTCACATCTGAGCTGGTAAGTCTGTGAGTTGAAATAAACTGGTGATCTTATTTAAAGGGAATAGACCCCTCAATAAATTTCTCTGTCCTGTTCATTCCCTGTGAAGCATCTGGCACCCATGGCTGTTTGAAGCCTGGATATTGGACTAGATGGACCATTGATCTAATACAGTAGGGCCTCCTATATTTTTATGATCTAATCCTAGTATAAAAAGCCACACGGAAAAATGAGCTTTGTAGAAACTGTACAAATAAACCTGGAATCTTCTGTATTGTTTGTGTTTCTAAACCCCTTCTCTTTTATGACAGTTTGGCATTTTATTATAAGGTTTAGCTATTTCATTTGGAAAAATTAGCCCAAACTTGAAATGTGGTGAGGTAACCTATGTGAACAGATACACAAAGTGTATTCATTTTTGCTTTTAGTGTAAAATATATGTCTCTAGTCTGCTAGCCACGCGCTACCAGAAAACACCATGCAACATTTGTACAGTAAAGTAATTAGGTTCTGTAGTAATTAGCTGTGCAAGATAAAAGACCCTCAGACAGGTTCCAATGCCTCATCAAGATGAAAACTGATTTTGAATCCAGACCTCCTTGTGTGCAACAGAAAACCAAGATTGTCAAAACAAAAGAAAAAAATCAGCTGGACAGTTCTCATATCTCAGCCTTTTAGTTATGAGACTGTTCATTTGCTTTTTATTCTTGTTATTATTTCCTATTTGTATTACAGTGGCCATGACTAGAAGTCCTAGGGGCTCAGTATCCCACTGTGCTTGGTGCTGTACAAACATTCAACAAAAAGGTGGTCCCTTCCCCAGAAAGCTTAAAATCTCATGGCATGTCTACACTTGCAGGAAGATAGATGCTGTAGTGGTTGATCTGCTGGTGTTTGATTTAGAGGGTCTAGTATGGATCCACTAAATTGAATGCTGAGGGCAACCCTATTAGTGCTGGTATGCCTTGCTGTCACAAGGAATAAGGGAAGCTGATGGGAGCGTTTCTTCCGTTGGCCTCCCATTGGCTCAAGGTACATCAACTCCAGCTACATTATTTGCACAACTGGAACTGCATATCTTAAGTCAACCTTTGGCTGTAGTGTAGGTCTGCCCTAAGTATAAAGACAATACCTGGTAGATGGACATAGACAAGCAACGCTGCGACAATAATTGTCAGCATGATAAACAGTGGTCTAAGCACATCCACAGCCTGTAAGTGAGAAAAAACACTTGCACTGTCTTTCTTATTCAACTTCCATTGACTTCTTTGGGAGTTAGATTGTGCAGTGAGGATGTGTCTACACTGCCATTTAAGCCCAGGATTAGTTAGCAGCCCCTGGGTTTCTTAACCTACAGCTTGAATGTCTATACTTATTTGTAACCCCACATTAGGAATTGTTGGACCCTGGGTCCCAACATAGGACTCCAGAGTCTACATGGCATTATGGAAGCCTGAGTCTAACTATCCAATCCCAGAATTACTAGGATATTATACAGTGCATTAAAACACCCTGGCTGGCCCAGCTGGCTCTGGCAGTGAGGCTGTAACATTCCCTGAGGCTGGAGGCAAGACTCAGGGACCCCATGAATAGGGATAGGATCCCGGAGCCTTGACTCCAGGCTGAGCCTGAATTTCTGCACTGCAACTTTATAGCCACGCAGACCTAGCCCCATGACACAGGCCAGCTGTGGGTGTTTTAATGCAAAGTAGACACATCCCTAGTGCCATACCAAAATGTGGCCACTCTAGCTGTTTGCAGTGTGTGAAAACTTGACAGTGCACCAAATTTAATTGTCCATAGGGCAAAGAAGGTTGGCCTAGGGGATATTTCTGGTGAATTCCCAGAGCACAATTCCTGTGTGGGGCTATATTTACACTACAAAAAAATAGTCTTGAACCCTGGGTGCTGGCATCTGGTTTTACTCAGGCTTGAATCCTCATCGCCTGGATCCAAGCTCTAGGTTAGTGTGATTTCTGTATAGGTGGATGGGTGGTTAGGCTTGGGCCTGAGTCTCTCTCTGGGCTTACACTGTAGTATATTAACCGCACCAAACAATCCTTTGCCAGAGAAAGAGGCTGCTGCAGAATCCATGGAATCTTTACCTAAATGGGTTGCAAAACATTTTTTCGTGTGAAAAAGTTCTGAGAATAATCCCCTCCCACATCAGAATCAAAACCAATGAGGAGCTCCTAGTTGTTTTGCAGAATTGTCTCCAAAGGTTGCCTCATCAGCGACTATTTGCAGATTGAGTGGAGCAGCACTTCTGTCTCATTGCGCCTTGTTGAAATGTTGCCAGCTTATTAAAAACAAACAAAAACAATAAATGTTTCACTGCAAAAGAGTGAAGTGGCAAGACTGGAGTCCTAAGACTATAGAGCTACACCTGGTCCTTGCATTACCATAAACCAAAGTTGTATACCAATAAAGACAACAGTGTGCATGTTCTCAACAAAGGAAATAACAGTGCTTGAAAAGTGGCACTAGAATATCCATAGCTGTTTTGAATTTGCCCATTGTAAGTGAACTACAATACAGAGGAAAAAGAGACCAAAAATGTACTAAATATGGGTAAATGATCTTGTTTATCTCTAAAGTGCCTTCTACATTTCCCAGAGAAGTAATGGGCTTCCAATTTATTATTTTCTTGTTACTTCTATAATACCCTAAAATACAGCATTTTACACATGAAAGGAATTTTTTCCTCCTCTCCTTATCAAATGTTTCATTAGAAAGGTGGGGCTGAGTGTTGCAACTTCAAAATAGAAGTCAATAAAGTTTTAGCTGCCTAAGGAGTGTACAAGCTGGCTCTACTCTTGCAATGGGCTCTGTGCAGCAGACTGGGATAATTGAAAGTCAATAGGTAGCACACTGGCATAGGATTTCACCAATCTGGAACCCAATCCAGGGTTGGAGCTAACGGGCCTGACTCAAAGCTGATGGATGTCAATGGGGGTGTTTTCATTGACTTCCATTAAGGAGCATGTTAGGCAAGAAATCCAGAAAATTAGATATAGTCACACTTGTACTAGATTTCTGGAAGGAAAGTTCAGACCTGATCCTGTATACCTATTTATGTTAGGGGATGGGAATCTGAACAAGCAGAAGTTACACACATATAGGGTGAGAATTTTACCCTTTGTAATATTTTATCCAGAGAGAGAGAGAGAGAGAGATACACATTTTTTTCAGAGCTCTGTTTATCTGCCAACCCCTCATCTGAATGTGATCAGTTAGCTTGCTGCTGCAGTGCAGATGCAGATGAAGGTAAAATCTGGCTATCTGGAGGCATGGCTGGAGGGAGCACAGATGAGTGTGTGGGTGGGTGAAATCATGCAGGGAAGAAGCAGGCAACATGAAAGCAGGTGTAACGCCAACAGGCAGAACCAAACTGAGACCTCTTGAGCTTAGCACATGAACATCTACTGCTTAAGCTAAAAGCCAAATGGCCCTCAGCTAAGGCTGTAGAGCAAACTCATTGCTTCTCCATACAATTGTGCTACGTGTCACTACATGGGACAGTGAAACACACTGAAAAGTGTGTGGGTTACACAGGGACTGAGGAGCAGCATAAGGGCAGGGTGGGGGTTTTGAGAGAGGGGTGATTTTTTTGTGATTCTTTAAAAACTTCTGTGTTTGGTTTGGCATTGAAAACTCTTTGGGGTGAATGAAAAAAAGTCCAAGTGCTGTCATGTGGGAAGTGAAGGATAATTTTACACCATTTATAGGTATGAATTTAGTCTCTTTTTAATCACAACATATGAAAGTGCAAACTATTATAGATAAAAATACTTAGCTCACCATTTAGAATAGCCTGTCTATGTTATGCCCATTTTATGCAAGTGTTGCTGTCTTCTCATATTTATAAGCATTACAAATTCCTTCCTGAGTTTAAAAAACAATTAATTATCA
Organism: Apalone spinifera; assembly: GCA_030068395.1. Taxonomy (NCBI): domain Eukaryota; kingdom Metazoa; phylum Chordata; order Testudines; family Trionychidae; genus Apalone; species Apalone spinifera. Next base: position 115,126,889 of record CM057847.1, read on the forward strand.
CATTGACATATCTAGTCCTTATAAATGTAAAGTTATGAATGCAAAGTTCTTTTTTTCTAGTGACATTAGTACAATGTATATAGAACCATGAAAAATTACAATATTAAATATTTGTCAAACAAACTTTTATTCATCTTATTTGTCATAGCACAGAGTGATGTGATTAAGAATGATTTTTAACTGGCTGCTAAGAAGGTGCCATCAGTTTTGTCATGGAATTAGTTGTAACTATAATGATGTAATATCAATCATTCATTGCAAGGCTGCTTTAGATCAATTCTATAATTAATATGCTTGTTATTTATTTTTCCTGTAACTATTACTATATTGCCATTGGTTAGTACTTGTGTAATTTTTTTGTTCTGCTGATAATGATTTTTTGGACAAAACATTTTTACAATCATCTTTACAATTTTGTTATTGAAAATGCGATCATTTTACTCAATAATAATTCATTTGTATGTTTCCACTACATGGTTCACATTGCTTTGCTTTTGTCTTTCAAAAATATATGCATGAAATTGATGTGGGTTGATGGTATTTACTAACCCTGTATAGCTGTGCATATTGTCATAAAATAAATGTCATAATAGTTGCTGTTGTTGAGCTGTTTCTCAGCAGTGGAATATACGTAATCAAGCTTTTAAAAATAAGATTAATTTTTCCCCCCTCAATAGCTTTTCTCTGCAACCACAAGGACTAGAAACATACGTCACACATAATCCCTTGAATTCAAGATCTGGAGATTTAAGGCAAACGCAAAATAGGATACAACTCACGCTAAAACTATGAGTTAGCAATATAAGGTATAGATGCTGGCTCTGCTGTAGACTGAAGAATAAAGGTATGTCTACACATCAAAGTTAATTCAAAATAAAAGCCATTATTTCGAATTAACTTTACTAGTGTCTAGACAACCAAACCGCTATTTTGAAATAAATTCAAAATAGTGGAGCACTTATTTCGAATTTGGTTATTCATCGTAGAATGAGGTTTATGCCAAATTCAAAAGCAAATTAAATAGCTAATTCGAAATAAATGCTGTGTAGACACTTATTTCGAAATAGGGGGCCTCCAGCCTTCCCAGGGTGCCCTTAAAGGGGTTGACTCTGGCCACAGTGTCTATATGCCAGCTCCAAGCCTGCCGGCCCAGAGCCAGCAGTCACTGGCCCTTTCCCAGTGGCCCCAAAACACGAGTCAGCAAGCCACTGGCAGCCAGCCCTCCACCACTCCCAGGAACAGTCTGCCAGGGCCTGGAAAAGGTGGGAGCCTTCCTGGTCCAGGGTGGATATCAGGGTGGCTCTTACTCAGGTGTGTGGGGGATGCCCCCAACATCCATGATCTCCGCACTAGGAGGAGGAACACGGCCGTCTATGGCAGGACAGCTGCCAGACCAGGCCACCAAAGGCCACATGCGAACCCTGGAGCAAGTTCTCATGAAAATCAAGTTGGTCTGTCAAGACCCACAACCCTGAACTTCCCCTCCCCCTTCTTCACCTTGCTTTCCCCTTCCACCTCCCTCCTCCCAGGTTTCCCCCTCCCCTCTCTCACCTCCTTTCTCAAGTCTCACGAGTTTCATCCCCCTCGCTCCCCCAGTTTTGTTAAATAAAGAGAGTTTGTAATGGAATGTAAAAAATGCGTGTAATGGAATTCCTATTTTAAAAAGTATATTAAACTAAAATGAACACATTTTAACAATCTGTGTTTAAGAAATCTGAAATAAAAATTAACTTTATAAAAATAACACTATTTTTTAAAAATACATTTATTTAAATAAAGTACGTACATTTCCTTTTTATTTTCCGAGAGGAGGAGGAGAAGAGAAATGTCATTAAGATAAGGACCCAATCAATGTTAGGTAAATATGCCAGTTATATTATAAAAAAGGGGAAAATATGAAGTTAGAAGAGGTCAACACTTTACTCCATTAATTGTGGAGGTTATTCCAGCACCAATCTCAAATGAACAATGACAATATTTTGCTCTTACAGAGGTATTTTCATCAGTTGATCCAAAAGCAATTTATTAAGGATGGTAAGGTCATTTACATTTTTCAAATGGGGAAACTGAGGTCCAGAGAAGTGAAGTGACTTGTGAGGTCACATACCATCTCAGTGGTAGAGTTCAGAATAGGACTCCAATGTCCTGATGCTTAGTCCAGTGCCCTGCACTAGAACATGTTTCTGGAGTTTTCTTGGACATGGTTTTGATGCCACTGGGACTTGCATTTGCAAACAAAGGTGCAATTGGTTAAATTATAGCCCTTGCTGGGCTTTTTTCTTTGTCCCCATGGCCTGGGAACAGTCTCATTTCTCCTTCCTTACAGAACCTGACTTCTTGACCCTTCCACTCAAAAAGGATTCTGAATGCCTGAGAAGCGGGCACATTTACTTTTTATTCTGACTGGCTGGTCAGGGAAGGTGTTACTGAGCTGTTCGTGAAAGATCCCTGCATCTGTTCTGAAGCTGATGCACTAGGAAAAGGGAAATCAGCAATGGCTTTTTTCAGGGGCCATTATTGTACTTGTTCTGTACTGCTATCTGAAGACAAATTCATACAGTTCTACCCCTGGGAATAAAACAACAATCACTGCTTTTCCACATGTGTCAGAAACTGTTCCATATAGGCATTTCAGACCTCTGTGAATTCTATTCATACTACTTCAGGCTGTGATCTTTTCTCTCTCTAGTTAATCAGGGTTAGTCTGGGTCAGTACATGGACAAAAGAAAACATCGTGGGAGTCCCTTGCTGATGATTCAGGAGCAGACAGGCTTCCTCTGGGCCAGTAGGGAATTTCATCTCAACCTGGTATTGAAGGCCCTGCTGGTGGTGTAGTATTTCAAATATAGGCCTTTTGCAACAGAAGAATGGTTAATGTCCCTGTCTTAGGTAAACTGTAATGTAGACTATCCATATTCTAGTTACCTAAATTCCCCTCAGAATCACCTTTTCACATGCTATTTTTCCTTAATGCCATAAGTTACTACGCATCTCAGGTATTTCAGTGAGAGAAGAACTAAATCTGGTTTCTAAAGTACTCTGGAGTTTTTTTGGATTAAAAATACTATTTAAACATGAGATAAGATTACTTGATAAGATTACTGGTTAAAAGATTTCTGATGAATTTTTTTTTGAAGAGCCAAAGCTGATTAATCAAAATAAAAATGTGTTGTGGGAATGTGTTGATTTTGATGAAATTGCCCTGAAAAAAATTGGAAAAGCAGCATTTTGATAAGGTCAAAAGATTTTGTTTGAACCATATCAGAATGGAACATTGATATTTTTATGTAAAATCCTTTGTGTTGAAATTTTATATTTTTATTTATTTTATATTCTATAAAATATTACATATGCAGCACCTCCTATCCACCTGGTTACGTCTTTTAGAGCCAATCTCCAAACTAACTTTTGATGAATTCTCCTGGACTTGCCACTCACTCCCAAGTGAATTTATTTGGAAGTGCCTCATCCTCCCTCCCCCTGACTCTTCCTAGCCAGTGGCGTAATGGGGGAATGGGGAAAGTTGCCAAAAGTTAGGCAACTAGGGGGAGCACCAATTTAGCTGCCAAAAGTTATGTTTTATGGAGGGAGGTGGGGGGTTAGGAGTTGCTTTTTGCTGGAGCAGGTAACCTCATAGTCCTGCACACCGCTTGCAGCCCAACCTCCGTGTCAGAGCCTGCAAGTGCAGGGGACGCCTGCTATCCCCCCGTACTCCTCTCCCACTCACTGACTCTGCCGCAGTGCCTCTTTCGGGGCTTCCGTTCGTGGTGCTGGTGTGGCCAGGAGGAGGCTGCTGCTGCATGCTCCGTTGCCTCGGGCCTCCCACAGCTCCTGGCTCCCCCGGTCTGCTTCGAAGGTGGAGGGCGTGTGGGGCTAGACAGCTAACCAAGCAGCCACAGTGGGGCTGGGACACTGCTGCTGTCTCCCCCGCAGCTCTGTGCTCAGCTCGCTGTGGGAGTCTGGTGGAAATGACAAGCTGCAAAGCGTTAAAGCAGCGGTTCTCTAACTTTTTGGGCTCCGGAGCCCTTTACATGCGTAAAAATTTATGCGGAGCCCCAGCAGTCCACTGATTGTATGTGTTGTACCGATTGATGTTTCCAGTTTGTCAACCTCACAGAGCCCCTGAAGATGTCTTGCGGAGCCCTAGGGCTCCACGGAGCACAGTTTGAGAAACACTGCGCTAAAGAAAAAAGGCAAAGCTGCCCGAGAAGATGCTGCTCCACCAGGAACCAGCAGCTGCCATCAAGGGAAGGTGGACTATCAGGTGCATGGGGCAAGCTGCAGCTATGCAGCCCCAATCCCTTATCAGCCCGCCTGGGTTGCCCCTGTGATGGGGACGGAAACCGGAGTGAAAGGTGCTGGAGATGGCTGCTCGGAGGGAGGGGGCACCTGTTTCCCTTAGTCCAACTTCTGAGTGCGAGGTGCCAGGTGTGCACGAATGGCTCATTAGCTGAAAGGTAAACCTCCATCTCTGGGGGAGCAGAAGGGGAAGGCACTGCTGTTGGTGCATCAGGAGGAGTAGGTAACAAATGATTGAAGGGAGCACAAATTTTGTCTTTGCCCCATGGCATATAATACCCTTGCTATGCCTCTGTTCCTAGCAAAACGACCAGGGAAGGTTGGAAGGAAAATTCTAATTACAAGGTATGCCCCACTTACTTGCCAGATAGTTGGAGACTTCCAAGAAATAACCAAGTCATACAATATATTCAACACAATAATTGTATTAACAGACAATAAATACAACAGGGTAAAACATCCTTCCCAGGGTCACGGGTCCCCATGTTGATATGCAACTGTGCCCGTTGGAGCTACAGTGCCCATGGAGAAGCACTTCTTACCTGACCCCAAACAGATGTAGTCCTCTCTCCCTAGGGCAGCCGGCATACTGAACCCCTCATCCTTAGCCC
>CM057847.1:115139635-115153882 GCA_030068395.1 Apalone spinifera
AGCCTTTGATTTTACTATGAGAGGTTGCCTTATACCTTATGAAAGTGAGCTGAAAAGAATTCAAATGTAGAAATTTTTGCAGAAAAAAAGAGACACTTTTTCACAAATATTTTCATTCTTAATGTATCCCTTTTTCTGATCAGCTCTCTAGGCTTCCATTCTTTTTCTAATCAGGCAGAACAAAACCACTCTCCTTTTTTAAAACCATATTTTAAACAGAAATGTTTGTGTAGACTGTAACTGCAGGCAGAAGTAGAGTTTAAAACTTGCTTGAGTAGCTTGAAAAATGAAGTAAATGTCTTAAAATATCTTGAGAATATTTAAGTAATTTCTCTGATCATAATTTGATGTCTGATTTTAAGGCCTTTCAGTGAAATAGTTTGCATTATAAGAATAATTAATAAAAACATATTCTTACTGAGTCCACTCAAATGGTATCTGTAAAGTGGATTTTGTCCATTAATTTTAGCTTGACAGAAAAGCTTTTCTTAACAAAATGGAAACCCGTTCATCACTGACATAATATGAGCTATTTATTTGGGCATTTAAATATTTTTATGAATTCTGACTCCAACTTTGAGATAAAAAGGGTTTACAATATTTTTTATACATTACATAAGAAATTCTAGAGATTAAGTCAATGCTCCTGGGAATTTGGGAGAGGAACACATATCAGAACTTTAATGATTATTTATCTGTTTAACTGCCAGAAATGATCTGTTGTAAGGCCAGCTAATAATTAAGTACATTTCCTCCCACAAAGTTTTAATGTAAAAAAAACTAATATAGAGTTTCTGCTTTAGAATACTTTGTGACATGCCCTATTTACATTTGAATCATCACTCCAGTCAGGTCTGATATAATCTTCTGACGTTAGGTGCACCAGGAATTGTATAACTTATATTTATCTGCATCAATATGGAGCCATGCTTTTGAACTTCTTGGTTTTTAAGAATTGCAGCCTTCCTCCCTCTTCTCCTCAAAATAAAAAAACCAAAAAAACCCAACAAGGAATAGAGAATGTTATTAAAATCTGCCGTTGATTCATAAGCAATAAGTGATACAGCAAGCAGGGCAAGTTATAGTAAATATTTTTTTCTTTAGCATGCTGAGAGACCAGAGGCTCTACAGCTTGTGAAGGAGCTGCCTAGCTACTGCTTGTTGTCCTGACCCCTTGTTACACAGTGTTACACAGAAACTAAAACCTGAATCTCCTGTTCCTGTTCTATTCATTATATAACAGCCCTGTGTAGCCACACCACCACAGAAGCAAACCAGAGAATGACCTGTGACTTTGAGCACCATCATTATTTCCTGTTTCCCCTTGCTCCAATTGTTAGTAGTCTAGGCCAATAACAGATTAGCCCCAACTCCTCTGGCTGGTATGTTGCAGAGGCAAAGCCAAGACTCCAAACTTTCCCTCCCACCTATGTGGAATGGAGACTAACAGCCCAATAGAGATTGCTGTTCTCCCCAGTACCGTGACCCAGAATGCATTTGATCCATATAGTGGTGTGACCTCTGCTGTGTGCTCCCTTATTTCCTGTGCAATGTCATGAAGCAAAGTCATAATCCTACCCTCAGAGAGCATCCTGTATAGCTTCCCCTATCAGATACAAAATTACATTTTTGTCAAGAGTGACAGTATATTGGAATTTATGGCAGAAAAACAGAAAACACAAAACAAAACTAAATTTCCCTCACTTTGAATGTGCAATAGCATTTTTCTACTAAGAAGTGTAGTATGTTAAGTAGGGTCATGTTGGACATTTGTTGGACATAAGACCACTGGCATACCAGGTCTTATTAATCAAGGCAGAATTATGGTAAACATTGTAATAAACAAGGACAGTAAAGGCTAATACTATAAGTAGTCAACTGGAAACCGTTTTCTTGATTAATAAGATACCTCCATTATTTGTGTCAACCATAAGCGTCTTTCTTTCTTTCTTTCTTTCTTTCTTTCTTTCTTTCTTTCTTTCTTTCTTCTGAAGTAACCAGTAATCATGTCCTCATCCAGGACATGCTACTTGTTTCTTTGGTAAAAGGTGTTTAGTTCAGTGATCTGGAATTCAGTCACACAATAAAGATAACAGCAACTGGGCAGCTGCCTAGCTCTATACATTCTTAATCAGACATAAATGTATCCTGCCACACAGACTGGATTTAACACTCCTTTTATATAACTGTATTCTGTGTGCTCAGTCTGTGGTGATGATAAAGCAGAAGCTGCTTGGATGGCATAATGGAATGGCATGTAATTCTGCACATGACTAAAAGCACTATGCCTTTCTCCAAAATTACAAACATATAATGCCCTACACATGCAGAGAGATATGTGACTAAATCTGACATTAATTTTGTGCCCTTAGAAATGTAATACTGAGTTCCATGCAGATTTAGGACATATTTTATTAGGTGGGTCATCACATGATCGTCATCCATCTTCATATTCTCAAAAATCGAATCTCTCTTTCTTTGTCTTTGTCCTTTATCCTCTCCCCTGCTGTTTTAGAAGAAGATTCCAAATGATTCAAGCTAGAATTCACATTCACAACTCATGCACATAGTACATTATATTTAATTCCAAGAGTTCAATTTTGCCTTGGCATTACAGTGTTTGGATTACATCTGAATTTAAGGTTCAACTTCAAACCCAACCTCTTCACCCTTTTCTTGATTAGTTTAGATTATGTTCTCTCTTAGTAGCAAGAGATTAATTCAGGTGTTTGCTCTTGCTCCAGTGAAGGTATAGTTCAGAACTGCATTTGCTTGTCTCCCCTTATTCCCCAGGGTTTACATTTATATTCAAAGCTGTTTTAAGTCAAGAATTCTGTGAAGCTGCTGTATCAGTCCAAGGGTAAATGAGACTTAAAATAAATCTTTCTCTTAGCATAGATACAAGAAACTTTATGATCAGGATGGACTCCATGCAAACAGTGCTGTTTTCCTAAAGATGCATTTAATAATGCACTTGAAATAATAACATTGCTAGTAATATCTAATGTTTTATGAAGGTTGAAAAGATTTTGTTTTACTGTTTCTTGTAAGATGCAGTTCTAAATAAATGGAGGTGAACAGTTTTGCCTGTATATCATAAAATATAAACATTCTGGGAAGTGGATGATCATTGTTATTGGAGGAAAGGACAGCATATATCCAGACTTCCAGCTTCACGTCCCTTGAATCATGTAAACTCCTTCAGGCATGGCATCTGTTTGTTTGATATTTATTGTTTAGATTACAGTAGCACCTGCAGTGAGCTTGGTGTTTTCCCAGTACGGAAGAAGACATAGTGTGTGCTCTATAGAGCATGCAATCTAAAATGACTAAGACAGGCAAAGAGTCATTGAGAAAGAAATCCAATTTATGAGTGAAGTGTGGAGCCACTAACATGACATATCAACCAGCGGTATAGCCAGAAGGTCCCACTTGAGTGGGTCCTGAGTTCGGGTGCAACAATGAATGAAATTCTAGCACCCCAACCTTACTCCCAAGCTGGAGCACTGGGCAGATCGGGGTCAGCCCCCTCACTTCGACTCTGCTCCCCAGTTGCAGTAAGAGCTGAGGCATAAGAAGAGCTGTGGGTGGGCCCGAATGCAAAGTGGGTGATGTCATGGCTATCAACATGCTGAAAAGCCCAACCCGCTCCTCTCTAAAACCCTGGAAGGCTTCACTGCTGACAGGAAATGCCACCCTACTTCATGCTGCCTGCTCTCCTCTGACTGGAGAAGGGGTTGATGCTATGTGAAAAGGTCTACGTGGGTTTTGGGCAGGGCAGGTGCTGCTGCTGCTACGGGACACAATGGGGTTACAGAGTGAACTCTGGGCTGAAGGAAAAGCCTGGGAAGCAGCTTGGATGCATGGCCACTATGAACTTGATTATGTACTAGAACCATCATTTTGCTCAGTTCATAGAAGAAAATAGGTCCTTACCCCAAGGAATTTGCATGCTAAATGACACTCTCAATATATAGTTCAGACAGGACCAGTTGAAATTTGATTCTCTTTTTTCACAAATTATCATTGATAGTTTAAATATAGCTGGAATTTGCATGTTGGAAAATACACCTTCTGCACTTCCTGATATACAGGTTGAACCACTGTTAACCGGTACTCCCTGGTCTGGCAGGACCACGGATGTCCCAGGACCAGAGAGTCCCATTGGAAGGCTAGCAGCTGGTCTCCCCACAGCTGAGGTGCCTGGCATGCCATAGCAGGGTTGCTAGAGCTGCTCGGTGGGGCCAAGAGCCTGGTGGGGCCAGGAGCCCAGCTCACCACAGCACGGCTTCCCGGCATATCCAAGAGATTACACATGGAGAACCAGACTAATGGCTGTAAATAAACTTCAGGAGACTATAGGAAACTTGGACACGCCCATGATAAGTGGACATCTAACTAAAATCATGCCGGACCATGGATGTTGCTGGACCAGAGAGTGCTGAACTGGAGAGATTCAATCTGTAGAATAAGATTTAACTGCATCTCTAGGCTTTGGCATTTAGATTAAAAATAAAAATAATTTACTTACAATCTCTTTGGGAAAAAGCTCTGTAACCATCTCGAAGTATAACACTTAAATTAGATTTCCATCATTTTGAAATGTTCTGGAGCTGAATCCCACCTTTATTAAAGTTAATAAAACTTTTGTCATTGATTTCAGTGGGACTAGGATTTGATTCTAGGAGACTATAATGGGCCAAATTTAGCAGAGATATAAATGGCTGCATAATATATGTTACTAGTTAGTTATTTAGAAATGGGAATAACTGGCAAGATAATGCATTTTGGGGGAATACCGTGAGTTAAAATCAGGTGAAACTATTTTATTTTACATTCTCTTGGTAGATGTTTTTTTTCCACTGTCCCCCTTTTATGTCATAAAGGTTAAAGTGGTAATACTCAGTTTACATAGTTTCTGCATCCCACTAGGCCTGATTCTATCATGCCTACATTGTTTATGTGCTAGTGCAACTTCACCGCCTTTAATGGAATTAATTCTTTTAGCAGATAGGTTTAGAGCAGAATCAAGCCCCAGCAGATCACAAGCATTTTCCCACTTACATGCGTTATCCAGCAATGTTACACTTGGGGCCATATCTTATTGTTGTTTTTAAGTAGAACTCCTTATTGATTTCTCTGGGGAGTTTATCTCAAAAGTCGATAACATAATGTATCCCTGATGTGCTACTTACACCATTACTTTGTTTGGACTAGAAACTTCTATAGGTTTCACATCTCATGGCAATAATACAACAGCCCCAAGCACATCAGCACATCTGCTCTCAGCTGTGCAAGTGAGTGGCCTGTAACTTTATCTAGAAATGAATTAACTCCAACTGGCTTTACCACGGTGGTTGAGAGGTGTGAATTGTCTAAGACTCTGTAGTTGTGGAGGGCAAGATGCGGAGAATTCATTTGTAATTCTTGGCTTTGAAAATGCACTTCTTTCATGTTGCCTCCTTCAGTAAGGTTGAATTTTCCATTGGCCTGTCTTAGGCTAGATCTATGCTACAGACCTTACAACAGCACAGCTGTACCACTGCAGCCACTCTGCTGTGCCTCCATGAAACCACTTTATGCCAAACAACAGTAGCCAGGCTGGCATCAGAGCATCTCCCACTGGCATAGCACTGCTCTCAGTGGGGCGTCTGCTGGTAAAACTGAGGTTGGTCAGGAGTGTGTTTTTTCACATGCCCATCTGACAGAAATTTTACTGACAATAGTGCTAGTGTAGACATATCTTATGAGCCCTATATATCCAAAATTTTTAAAAGATACATTGCAGCTTTGAGAAATCGCAGCGTAGGGGAACAGTATAGTTAAGAGGTTTTTTTCCCTTGGTGTATAGAGATTTCTACTTCTAGATTGTCACATTACTGGATTTTAAGGGGAGCAGCCAGACCACTGCTGCACCCATGGGGGGGGGGCATGTTTGCCCCAAAAGTGTATACAAAGGAGTCCATGGCAATAAACTTTCTAGTCCATGTTTGCCCCAAAAGCTTACCTTCTACTGATTCTGTGTATGCTATTCATGTACTTGTATAATATCTGTATGTGAGGTTATAAATATGTACTCTGTATGAATGCTGGAAACTTCTCTGTATGTGGTTGAGCAATAGGCGAGGAACGCTCAGCCAATGGATATGCTAATGAGCGAGGCTCCTGGGACAATGGATCTCTAAATACCAAAGACACACCTGGCCAGGGACCATGTGACCTTCTTTGGCCAAGAAGATAGCTGGATTGATATAAAATGCCATGTGGCAGACTCCATTTTTTGTCTTCAGATTTGCTCCTGATCCCAGAGGCAGCCTTGCAGGGACTCATGAGCCAGAAAGAACTGTGGACCCATCCTGACATTGGATGTACACCAGAGACTCTTAAGCTAGCAGTTCATAACCTCAATGCAGGCTTGTAACAGAGATAACTGGGTGATTCAATGCATGTAATGTATTATACTTTAACAACTTTACTCTCGTGCTTTTCTTTCTTTTAGTAATAAAGCTTTAGATTTTAGATTCTAAAGGATCGGCTCAGTGTGATTTGTGGGTAAGATCCAGAGTATAAATTGATCAAGATCCGTGGCTGGTTTCTTGGGACTGGAGAACCCATTCGGGGTAGGTGAGATTGGGTCCTATAACCCCTCACCTGTGTGTTAGGCCCAGGGCTGTTTGGGGCATGGATATAGCTGGGGTGTCAGAGGGGTTTTGCTCGTGAGGCTTCAGGCAGGCAGCTAAAGTACTCGGTGGGACTGGTTTGTGGCCTCTGTGGGAAGGACCTCCAGTCTGGGGCCATAAGGAATCTCCAGTTTTGAGCAATTCGCCCTGAGCGGGTGCCCTCACCTGTGCCCAGACCCGTCCTGGTCCGCCACATAGACTACCAGTTCAAATGTGAAAAGGTCAGCAATGACTTAAACTTGTGCTTATTCCCATATATAACACAAGCACAAAATGTTATATAGGAAGTCAGACTAGATGATGGTCCCTTCTAGCCTTGAAATCTATGATTATGAATTGTGCAATCACAAAGTAGTTTGCATAGCAGGTGTAAAATGCTATCCCCTTTACATGACAGTGTTTTTTATCTCCAATTTATACTCACTTTGTGGATGGGTAAATGACTATGCAAGGTACCAAGTAGCAGATATTTAGATACTTGGCCTATGTCACATATTCAGTTCCACTAACGTGCTTCATTTATGGACAATCTACAGTAAGAAGCGCAGAAACTGATCAGTGCTCTGGGCAAAATTGATGTGTGAGATTATATTGTCAATTCCTATCTTGTAACATTTCAAATACTCCAAGTATTCTTTGTTCCTTTTTTTCTCAAGCCCTAAGTATAACACTGGCAGGCCAGATGCCAGCTCATTCCAAGGTCCCCACATCCTTTCTGAACACAAATGCATGGATGGAATCAGTCTGGCTCATGTGCGTGTTAGCAGTGTTAAAATAGATATTTGAATCATAAGCATGTGATCATAGGCATGCACAGCACATTTCATTAGGGTGTGCACCCAAATAATGTTTTAAAAATGCACTTTGACCCCCATTGGCCACATCCCTGAGCTCTATTGGCCACACCTCTGGAGGTAACATTCTCAGGGCAAGATGGACACATAATCAGAAGTAAAAGATGTCATGTGACCCCCCGTCCCCCGGACTTTTCCCACCATTCTCCTACCAATAGGGATTAATTTGGCCCTCATCAAACCCCCCTCATGCAACTATCCTGCAATTGCATTAATCCAACGTGTGTGACATTAACTCGGGGGCGGAGAGGCTGGGCAAAGTGTTCCCTCTAAGAGTTTCCTCCCATGAGCAGAATGAATTTTGTGTTGTGCACCAGTACTGAGTTAATGTGGCTTGTTTGGATGTGCCATTGTGGTACCCAAGTTAATACATATCTCAAACCTCTACCTTTTCCCTCTGCTGCCATGTCTCCTCTCCTTGCTCCATCAGCATCCCTGGTGCCTGCTGCCCCCCAACCCCTAACCCTCCTCTGCTGTCCTGACTCCTGCCCTTCTCACTGCCCTCAGCCTTCCTGAGACCTGTCCCCCTCCACCAGCCCTTCTCTCCCCCCTGTGCCCACTCCTCCAGTAGCCCCTCCCTGATCATATGAGCTACCCCTCCTCATCCCCTCTCCTAACACCTCCCTCTACACACTTGCCCTGCCGCTCTCCTCTGGTGCTGGTCCCTCCCCTGCAGGTCTCTGTCCTTCTGCATCATCCTCAGAATCCCCTGGCACCTGCACCTTCCCTTACCCCTGCACCCTCCTGGTGCCTCCCCCTTCCCTCACTGTCCATGCCCCCTTTGCCATCTTTTTCCCTGATGCCCATCCCTTCACCATCCTCTGCCCCCAGTCCCCTCATGCCCCTGGCCCCTCACACATGACTTGCTCCATCCCCAACTTCCTCATGTCTTCCCCTTCTTTCAAGCCTTCTTGAAAGGGGGGAGGGGGGCTGCGCAATGCTGCTGCTAGGGCGGGGCAGAGGCCTGAGCTGCAAAAATGGCTCGGGCCGGTGTGTGTAGTCGGGCCCCATCTGCCTTTGAAGCTGGGCAGCGTGGTTTTAAAGTCCCGGACGCGACGTCACACCATGCCCGGGTGTCTCCCCTCTCACCTGTTGCGCGGCATTTGAGGGCACCACGCATGCACTCTCTCTGCCCCACAGTGCGCCATAGATGGCCGTGGGGAATTTAAAATGAGGGGCTGCAGCGGCCCATCACAAATCCCCTTCTAGGCGGGCACACCTGACACACCCCGTGCGCACGCCTTTGCGTGTGCTTAGTGTTTAGATTTTATTGAATGATTGAGAATTGCTCCATGCATTAATCTCACTTAGGACATCTGTATCCCCTGTTGTAAGGTAATGTGTGAGCAGTTGTATTGTGAACTTCAGTGACTGTGTAAGTCATCAGATGGGGGAGAGTCATGAATTAGAGTGAAGGGTGAATTTCAGTCTTCAACAGACAGTGCTACATCTTTTTCAAGAGAAAAAGTCACTCATACTAGACATAGTAATAAAGAGGTAGCCGTGTTAGTCTGATCTTGCTAAAACAAAAGGAAAAACTATGTAGCACTTTAAAAATCTAACAAGATGGTTTAATAGTTGATGTATTTTCGTGGGCTGACAAATCAGATTTAGTACAGAAGGTGGGGTGAGGGGGAGAGAGGGAGGGCATATCTATTTGAGTCCATGAATGGCTAATCAGGGGTGATAAGTGGGAAGCTATCTTTGTAATGGTTAAGATAATTAGCATAGGTATTAATGTAGTATGTCCTGTGGTTGTTGGTAAGAATCCTCCTGAGATTAGGTGGTTGTCTTTAGGGGTGTCCTTCTGCTATGTATATTGGACAGACTTCTCAGAAACTTCACCAAAGAATTAAACCATCTTGTTAGTCTTTAAAGTGCTACATAGTTTTTCCTTTTGTTTCATACTAGACATGATATTGTAGGAAGTTAAAAAGGACAAAAGGCATTTGTTGTTCTCTCTCCCCAACCTGTGAAGATAAATCATGCAAGTGTGTTCTTCCCATCATCTGAGTTTACAACTAAGAACACCTGACAGAACAAAAGCCCCATACAAAAGGAATGAGGTATATCTTCGCAGCATGGATGGGGGGAAAGGGGGAGGGGCGGGGGAAAGGGAAGAGAAGACCAAGATTTTTCTCTTAATAAGTAACAATTTCCTAGCTGGTGAGTTGCGTTAGCGCTCAAAGACATATAGATCTTAAGGTTATAGAAGCTTCTATTATTGTTTTAAACTTAGGATTGTAATTCATTGGGTATGTACAGTTACCTGCTTTGACATTATAAATAACTAGCTGTTTTCCTTTTCGATAAATCTTTAAATATAGTAGTTTATAATAGGATTGACTATAAGTATTGTCTTTGGTGTAAGATCTAAAGTGCAATTGATGTGAGTGACTGACTGGTCCTTTGTGACTGGAAATAACTTGAATATTGTTACGGTTTGTGGTGTTAGGTACCTATCACAAAGAGACTGTCTGTGACTTCATGTGTCACAGACATGAAGTCACAGTTGGTACAGGCTGTGTCTAGACTACAAAGGCTATGTCTAGACATCATGTCACAGACATGAAGTCATAGCTGGTACAGGCTGTGTCTAGACTACAAAGTTCTATCGGAAAAAGATCTGAAAATTGCGGTTCTTTTTCCACTTTTCTTCTGAAAAAGGCTTTTCTGACAATTGGCCCATCTGCACTGGGCCAAATGTCAGAAAAATAGCCTCTTTCAGAACATCCTTTCTGCCTCATAGAATGAGGTTTATGGGGATGCCGAAAAAAGCAGATGCTTTGCTTGGACGCTACAGAGGTATTCCGGAAAAGCTCTGAAGTCTAGATGTACCTAGAGTGGCTGAGAAATGTATGCCTCATAATTGGTTAGTGAAATCTAAGTATAGAACTAACAGGCAATTTGGAGTTTGTGTACTGATTCCTAAAAGCCTTTCCTGAGGATGGTACATGTGCCTGAGCCATGGCAGGTAGCATTACACCAAGAACCAATCCACAAGCCTAAAACTCTCTTACTTCTCCCCTTCTACCCTGAAAATCATTTAGCTAAACCAGTGTTTCCCAATTGGTACACCGCGGAACCCTGGGGTTCCACGAAGCAAAAGTAGCGGTTCCATGAGGAGCCGGCACTCCCCGCCTCCTCTGAAAGCACCAGTGTGATGGGATGGACCCATCCCAGGGGGGAGGACTGATCTGTCCCGCATGCAGTCGTCACCGACCCCTGCCTTTTACGGAGCGCGCAAGGGAACTGCTGCTAGGGGAACGCCGAGCTGGGAGACGTCAGCTGCCCGTCAGGCCGTGCATCCAGGGCAGGAGGGGGCAGGATGGGTGATGCCAAGATGAAGCGTGCATCAGGGGGAGGGGTTAGCAGGGTGGAACCAGAGTGGGGAATTCAAAAGGGCTGCGGCCGCAAGAGACAGGGTGGGGGAGGCAGCGAGGGAGATTAGAGGGAGACAGGGGAACGGGAGCAGAATCGGAGGGGGGAGGGAGCGCCAGCATTATCCCAACACCGGGAGTTAAGGCGTGGGGATGGTGAGCGTCAGAGCTAAGGGAGCATGGGGGGCCAAAGTCCTAGGTCCCTGGGGGTAGGAAGAAGCCCAGGGTAGGGCTTGCCTACAGATGACTCACGGGCTGGTGTGTTGCAGCAGGAGCCCCACCAGCCAGACAGGTCCTTACCTGCACTTGCCTTTAGGGCCCTGGGCTGGAACCCGTGAGCGAGGGCAGGTCTGGGTCCCCCTACCCCCACCCGTCAGCAGCGGGGCAGAACTGTTGGAGATGCTTGTGATATCGGACTACAAAACGGACTGCCATGGATTAACCAATTGCAAACTGGTTAACAAAAGGATGGCCAGGCAGCCATTAAAGCCAGAGTAAACTGACAGAAAAGGGGGAGTGGACTGCCACCCCTTTACAGCTGGCTAGCCAGCAGAGGCATAGGGAGGTGGGGGCAGAGGGAACAGTTGCTCCCGGCTGGTACACCAGGGGAGTGCCAGACAGGAGTGACCCCACATGACCCAAAGCAAGGAGAGAAGCACTTCCCCTCCTCAAAGGAGCCAGTGCTCACTGCCTGAATAGCTGGGGCTGTGGCACCCAGCAACTTAGTTCCAGGGCTTTTCTGCACAGTGCGGGGGAAGTGAGGAAGTTCAGGAGACCCGTGCCTGCGCAACTCAAACTATGCAGGCAGCGCGCTCTGCCCTGAGACTCCCTGCGCCCTCCCCTCCGCAGGACAGCATCGTGGAAGTAAGTTGCTGGGATTCAACAGCCCCTGCTACTCAGGCAGCGTGCACGCCACCAGTTTGGGAAGGGGAAGTGCAGTCACACACTTCCCAGAACCCAGAGGTGCTGCAGGATTGCCCGGTACTGGTCCCAGCTGCCCCTGTCCCCTGCCCCTGTCCAGTTCCCCCCCATGAGTACCCTGTCCCCAGCACCCAGCAGCACCCTGGCCCCAGCACCATGCCATCTACCCTATCACCCAGCACTACTCTGTCCCTGGCCCCAGCACCCTGCTACACACCCCAGGACCCAGCACTATCCTGGCCCTAGCCCCAGCACCCTGCCACCCACCCCAGTGCCCAGCAGGACCATGTCCCTGATCTCAGCACCCGCCACCTGAGCCAGAATCCTGCCACCCAGCAGCACCCTCTCCCTGGCCCCAGAACTCACTAGCACTCTGTCCGTTGCCCCCACCAGCATAGTTGGGACCACATTAGTGAGGCTTGGGGGTTTGGGGAGGGGTTTTTTTTTTGTGCATCTCACTTGTGTGGCCCCAACTGACTTTTCTGTGGGTCAGTGACCTCTCACTCAAAACAGGTTCCTCACCCCTTTCATATATAAAGACAATGCTAAAACCTTTTGAGTTTGACATAATATTTTATTTCAAAATGAAGCCTGGCCAACAAGCCCCCAGCTGGGACCAAACCCCCATCTCACTGCAGCATCATTACACTCCTGCACCACCTGACTCCAAATCTGAGCCTATCATACAGTGGAACCCCCTGTCCTGAGCCTCTTACATCCCCAAACTCCTGCATCCCCATATCCTCAGTCTTCTGCCACAACACTTCTGCACCATCTGCACATCCCAAATCTGTGTCCTGAGCCCATGATACTCACAACCTCCTTGCCCTGAGCCCCTCACATATCCAGCCCAAACTCCTGCATCCTCACATCCACAAGCCCATGGCTTGCTCAGCATCCCAACCTTCCACCTGAGCCCAACACTCCCCAGCCTGGAGCCCCCTCCCCGAGCCAACATCCCCTTTTCCTGCATCCAAATTCCCTCCCAGAGCTTGTACTTCTCACCCCTTCCCACACCCAAATCCCTCATTGCCACCCCAGAGCCCGCACCTCCTGTCTCAACCCAGTGAGAGTGTATAAGGGCTGGGGATAGCAAGTGATGGAGAGGAGGGGAACAGAGAGAATGAGGCCTCAAGGAAGGGGTGGGGGATCTTGGAGAAGGAATGTGATTTTCATGCATTGGTGGGTCACCCTCCGCCCTTCCTCCCCCCTTTTTTTTCCTTTGCTTGACAAACCTAGGGGTTCCTTGATATTCTGAAAAGTTGACAAGGGTTCCATGGCCAAATAAAATTGGGAAAGACTGAGCTAAACAATCTCAGTATAGTTCTGTCTCACCAAAACCAATGAAATACTGTAGATCATTTTGGAAATGACACTTTGTCTTACAGGATTGTCTCTTTAAAAAATGTTGATCTTAAGACTCACTTGATTATTAGTCCATTTTTTGGTGAAATAATGTTGCCACATTGTAATTCTATAGGTGTTTCATATATGTCTGTAAATACATTTCTGAGGCTTGTCATTAAGTTAACCTCTGAGTAGCAAGGCAGATTTCTATGGAATATTAATGGAAGCATTTTGGAATTGTAAATAAACATATTTTGTAGCAAGGTAGATGAAGAACAAAACAATAAAAATAGTTATAAAAATCTAATTAACATTTTAACTGTAAAAATCTTCCTGCTTTGATACCACCAGAGAATAGTTTCAGACAGTAGATAAAATTAAGTATTCCCATGTGGGTTTACAGCAGATGAAACACTGCTATCAATATTTAATGGAATGTGTCAGAATTTACCACCATTTGAAAGAATGCAAATAGGGGTTACCATGGAAATCACCTTGACAGAATATTGCACAAAATGCAACACAAACTACCCCTCCTGAATCCTCAAAGGAGTTAGTCTGTTCTCTGTCTGCTACCCTTTTATAACATCTTTTGATAGGAAGAGGAAAAAAGGAAAAGATTTTTGCACTGGTATGTGTGCAGCTTGTGGTCTGATATAAGCTAGAAATAGTAAGTGTAGGAAATAAAGATCCTTATACATAGAATACTAGAACTGGACTGAATGTCAATAGGTCATCAAGTCCAATCTCCTGCACTCATGTCAGGACCACGCATCATATAGACCATCCCTGATGTCGTACCTCAGTGTTCTGTACCTCGGTACCTTCGATGGTCTGAACTGTCAGTGTCAGTGTCGTCTGGTCAGGGTCGTCCTGGTGCGCTCCTGACAGGACCTCTACTCCGTTGGTGATGATAAACTTTCGGCTGTGTGCGTAACAATTGGTACTCCCTTTATCTAGAGTGTTAGACCCTGTGCACTTGGGTCAACACAGGAGATCTCGGAGAGTCACCAGATGCAGGCAAGGTTTGAAATCAATCGAGCAGGTTTATTGTCAAATGCAAAG
>CM057847.1:115159428-115174550 GCA_030068395.1 Apalone spinifera
TGAACCCGGCCCTGGCTGCTGCCAGTGCTACCTGGCAGAAGGGTTACACATATAACAGTCCATACTCTTTCTTGGGAAATAGGATTCAGCACAAAAACTGATACTCCTTCCAAAAATATATTGCCAGCTGTTTTAGGAAATCAGTAAGCTAAGAAAAGACTCTCATCTCTCAGTTATCCATTAACTACATCACAGTTCATTCTCTTTATTCTGGGCTCTATTATAGCAACTGTAAATTTCTGCACATGACCTCTTAATAGCAATATTTTACTGAATTATCTCATTTTTATTTCGGTAAACTTAATTATTGCTGAGTCTCTGTCTATTCTAGAAGTATAATCCTTCACTACAGTAGAATTGTTTTAGTCCATTCTGAGCAAAGACTAAGGGTTTATATTGCTGATATCCCAAAAGTTTCTCTGCAAGATAAACACCACCGTTTGCAGTGGTAATGAACACAGTTTAAATATGTAAACAGATACTTGTTCATTTGAGGATCAACAGTTCTTCCCATTCATTACCTTTTCAGAAGATGTGTAGAGTTTGATTTTTTTTTATCTGTCTTCTCTGAGGTACTGGATCTGCAGACAAAATTGAAAAGAATTTATTGTTCTTGTTTTATATAATTGTGCCACACAGATTAAAATGATGGCTAGCTGTCTCTCAATCTCATCTCACAGGAACATTGTGGTAGTATATTTTAAGATTGTCTGCTGATCCTAGGTTCTTGCATATCTGAGGTGAATGATCTTATTGATTCTTAGATTCCTTATAGCTCTGATCCAAAGATCAAAGAAGCCAAGGGGGCACTAAAGGGGAAGGTCAACTTAAGATATGCAACTCCAGTTTCGTAAATTACGTAGCTGGAGTTAATGTATCTTAAATATCGGTCCATACAGCAGGAGGTCGACAGGAGAAAACACTCCCCTCGGCTTCCCATATTCATCATGAGGAACAGGAGTACCAATGTCAACAGGGGTGCCCTTTCAGTTTAAATTAGTGGGTCTTCTCTAGACCCAAATTAAAAAACATAGAAGAACTAAAAAAGAGCCACTGTGGCTTAACCACCATGTAAAACAAGCAGTGATAGATAAAAAGACATTTTAAAAAGTGGAAGTCAAATCCTAGTGAGGTAAATAGAAAGGAGCATAAACACTGCCAAATTAAGTGTAAAAATGTAATAAGAAAAGCCAGAAAGGAGTTTGAAGAAGAGCTAGCCAAAAACTCAAAAGGTAATAACAAAATGTTTTTTAAGTATACCAGAAGCAGGAAGCCTGCTAAACAACCAGCAGGGTCCCTGGACAATCGAGATACAAAAGGAGCACTTAGAGATGATAATGTCATTGCAGAGAAACGAAATGAATTACTTGCTTCAGTCTTCACAGCTGAGGATGTTAGGGAGATTCCCAAACCTGACCTGTCCTTTGTAGGTGACAACTCTGAGGACTTGTCACAGATTGAAGTATCATTAGAGGAGGTTTTGGAATTAATTGATAAACTTAACAGTAACAAGTCACTGGGACCAGATGGCATTCACCTAAGAGTTCTGAAAGAACTCAAATGTGAAATTGCAGAATTATTAACTATGGTTTGTAACCTACCCTTTAAATAAGCTTCTGTACCCAACGACTGGAAGATAGCTAATGTAATGCCAATATTTAAAAAGGGCTCTAGAGGCGATCCCGGCAATTACAGACTGGTAAGTCTAACATCAATACTGGGCAAATTAGTTGAAACAATACTAAAGAATAAAATCGTCAGACATATAGAAGAACATATTTTGTTGGGCAAAAGTCAACATGGTTTCTGTAAAGGAAAATCATGTCTTACTAATCTATTAGGGTAAGTCTACACTTGCACCCTAGTTCAGACTAAGAATGCAAATGCAGGCATTCAAAATTGCTAATGAAGCGGGGATTTAAATATCACACGCTTTATTAGCAAGATCTCGCTGGCACGCTAGTTTGAATCACAGTTGATTCGAAAGTGAAAGTGTGCGCCGGGACGCGGTAGTTCGAACCAAACGTTAGTTGGTTCAAACTAACGTTACTCCTCATTTTTTATTTGCTTGTTCCCATAATACAAGAACTAGGGGACACCAAATGAAACTAATGGGTAGCAGGTTTAAAACTAATAAAAGGAAGTTCTTCTTCACACAGCACATAGTCAATCTGTGAAACTCCTTGCCTCAGGAGGGTAGGACTATAACAGGGTTTAAAAGAGAACTAGATAAATTCATTGAGGTTAAGTCCATAAATGGCTATTATCCAGCATGGGTAAGGAGTGGGTGTCCTTAGCCTCTGTTTATCAGAGGGTGGAGATGGATGGCAGGAAAGAGATCGCTTGATCATTACCTGTTCAATTCACTCCTTCTGGGGCACCTGGCATTGGCCACTGTTGGCAGACAGGGTACTGGGCTGGATGGACCTTTGGTCTGACCCAGTATGGCTGTTCTTATGTTCTCTGAGTGGAACTCAAAGCAAATCATTTTTTTAAGGTTTCAAAAAATTCTTTTAATTGCCCACATTTATACTTTGAGAGACCAGTCTGTCCCAAGAGTAGAACTGATGAAATATCACAGGAGAATCTGTTATTTTGATATTTCCACCCTGACCAGAAGCAGGAACTAGTGGAACCATCACAAAAATGTATATTCCTATGAGACTGCTACACTAATCCTGCACATTTAAGGTTCAAATAGGTATCTGGCTTTGTGAGTGCGCCTCCAGTTTCAGCCTCTGAACCTTTCAATATTGACTTGCCATGGACAAATTTATCCCTAGTATATTGTACACATTGGGCTTGGTGTTTTGTACCACTCCTTCGATACAAAGAAGCTAAAAAGAGTAGCAGGAATATATATATCCTTTATGGTGGCTCTGCATTACAACCTTTAGTACTGATTTGCCATGGCATGGCACAAAGAAGACCATGTACTAGTGACTCTGAGAGCTCATTGTTTCTTTATCTTTCTGAGCTGGACACAGCCTTTCTTCTTGCCAGAAGGAAGGGCAAAGGGCTCCAGGCTAGTTCTGCAATCAATGCTAATGTTGCTCTTTAGTTAGCTTGAAATAAGACCAGTCTGTTCCTCTGGAGCCATAGATCCTGAAGTCATAATACTAACATCTCCCAATACACAACATAGAGTTCTTTTAATTGTGCTTCAGGCTTGGACACTTTTACAACTATTAACTAAACCAAAAAAGTTGCCAACTTTGTTTTTGTTGTTGTACAAGTTTCCTTATTCTTTCAGAGATGGTTACATGTCAAGCAGTGCAGTACATCCACAGCACACTATGTCTGTGTCTAGACTGGCAAGTTTTTCCGCAAAAGCAGTTGCTTTTGAGCAAAAACTTGCCAGCTGTCTACACTGGCCGCTTGAATTTCCGCAAAAGCACTGACTTCCTAATGTATGAAATCAGTGCTTTTTGCGGAAATACTATGCTGCTCTCGTTCGGGCAAAAGTCCCTTTTGCGCAAAACTTTTGCGCAAAAGGGCCAGTGTAGATAGCTGAGATTTGATTTGCGCAAAAAAGCCCCGATGGCTAAAACGGCGATCGGGGCTTTCTTGTGCAAAAGCGCGTCTAGACTGGCACGGACACTTTTCCGCAAAAAGTGCTTTTGCGCAAAAGTATCCGTGCCAATGTAGGCGCTATTTTCCGCAATGCTTTTAACGGAAAAACTTTTCCGTTAAAAGCATTTGCGGAAAATCATGCCAGTCTAGATGCAGCCTATGGCAAAATGTAATAGTTCTGTGGCTGTCCCTGACCATCAGGCTCAGAGGGTGGATACTCTGCCTCACTATGTGATGTGGTAAATAGACAATTAGCAGCTGGGCTCCCGCCCTTTAGTCAGGGCAGAGCAACACACACACTATGGCTGAGCCAGGCAGTGATCTATAGCTCTGGCCCTGCTGGCTTGGGCAAACAACAATTTAGTCTATGGACTCTGACCCTTGGGTGGGGCAGAGCCACAAACCATCTGTAATTTCAGCCTTTGGGCTGGAGCAGACAGCAAACACAATCTAGGGCTCTAACCCTCAGGCAAAGCACATCAGAGAGCAATCAAGCAGCCTTTAGCTCAGTCTCCTGGCTAAGGTATATAGAAACAATCTGGTGTCTAGCCCTCTTAGTGGGGCAGTGAAGCAAGCAAATAAGCAGTCTATAGCCTAGCCCTCTGGTTAGGACAGACAGCAAACACCATCAGTGAAACTGCATTCTTTGGGCTGGGGTAATCCATAAACAAGGCACAGTCCTTCGAACCTAGGGTGAGTAGGTTGCTGCTCCGGGGTCGGGGTCAGGGCTGAGGTGCAGCAGGTCCTGGGCCTTCTTTACTCCATTCCGTCCCAGTCTAGGGCACTAACAGTGGCAGGGGATCCCACTAAAACATGCTGATTCATACTGCAACAGCATCACCTGACTAACATATGTTTGCCCTTGGTTAATCCTACCACGGTCCATTGATGTGGCCTTTGGCTCCTCTGTCTCCCCAGCGCAAGTGGCAAGTGGGAGACCCAGAAACTCTTCTCTTCAATCAGTCTCCTCTGGTCTGAACTCAGCAGTCTAGAGATGTCTGCCTCGTTCACTGGCTCTGACCCAACTGAACTGAAGGGCCTACATCTTCTACTTCTTGCCTCTCCCCTCTGCTTCCATATTGGAGGGAAAGCCAGCTTGACTCTGTCCATTGGAGAGAGTGTAGTGGTCCTTCCTCATCAGATTTATATAGAAAGTTCTTTGTAGTACAATAGGGCAACAGTAAGAAAGACTAATTGGTTTTGGCTATTTTGTTTGTTCTGAAATTAAATTTAAAAGAAAATTCACTTTTGAGATAAGAATTTTGCCTCAGTTGTCTTTTGCAAGTGAAATCCATCTAAATGGGGTGGGAATCTGTTATCCTCTTCCTTCCTTCCTCCTGTTGACACATGGAAATAATGCACATTAAGGACTTAATCACATATATAAATTGAAGTCAGAGAGTTTTATCTGTTTTATCTGATAATTTGAAAATTATCTTTTCAAATAGCTTTATGTCAGGCCTACACTGAAGAGAAACTAGTTTTAGAATAAAGCAGAGCAGAGCAAGCCATTACTTTTATTTTTTTTTATATTCTGCGTAAATGATGTCCAATTCTACCTATTTTAAATATACTACAAATATTTATGTTTAAAATACTCCTTTAGGTTTCCACATACTGTATTACTCTAAAAAGCTAGTTGTATATTTTGATATTACTTGAGTCTTTTGTATTTGTAGATGCTTATCGTAATGTCAAAGACAAAATTAATCATATTCTAGATTTAAGGGCTAATCTGCCTCTTGCTCTTTGCTGATAGAAAAATATTACAAACTGAAGAGAGGTATCTATATTCCAGGATATGGAATTACTTTTGATGAATCTTAAAATCTCTTCTCTGATGGATGTGTCAGCTAAATTTGCTATCCAGAATATATCTGTATGATTAAAATTTTCCATTTTAAGTTAACATAGACATATATAATTGTCAACATATGTCTAACATATATAATAATCTACTGACATTACTTACAGATACCTTTCACTAACCTAGAGTCAAAGAATATGCTATCACATCAAATAATTCCATCTGTTGTGTCAGGAATGTGTCTAGGATCCATATGGTATTTTCAGTAGTGGGTACTATTGAAAGAGAGTTCTTGGAGGCATAATTCATTTACTGTAAGGGGTAGGATTATGGGCCTCAAACTAATATGACTTCCCAGCAAGATCATCTGAACAGCTTTCAACTTCAGAATGGTTTGAAAACCTTGTGAAAACAGACAGTCTCTCAAGTACATTTTGTAAAATTGTATAAAATATGACTAGTTTAGTTATTCTTGGCCCAGACATGTTACATTGGCATTATATCATTTTAGTAGCACAAAATATGGATTGATTTTGACTTTCAAAGTTATCTGTGGATCAGTATTCAGTCACATCAGTCACTGCATGTCCTTCAGCAACCTACCAAGAGTGCAGTCTTCCACGGAACAAGCTGCTCACAAAGCCTAGGACAAAGTATGTGAATTTTGGGATTTTTTTTCCCTGTGAAGCGTTTTGGCAGTGGAATGAGCATCCAGAAAAAGTTAATCTAATTGCTTTTAGACTTTCATCTTTGATAAATCATAGCTAGAATGATGAGTCAAGGGATGTAAGGATTAGAAGTGAGCAAAGATTTAAAGGAGGGAATTATATGTGTTCTTCCAAGCAGAGCTATCAACAACTAAGAAAGGAAAAAGAGCAGAAAACTAACTAAGTGTAGTAGAGACTTCTCCATACAGACTCAATTTATGTGAGTAGTGCAGATCTATTGACAACTAAGAAAGGGAAAAGAGCAGAACACTATGTAAAATCTAGTAGGGACTTCTCAATACAGACACAATTTATTTGAGAAGTGCTTAGATACTACAATAGACAACTTTGAGATACACAGAGAGATGTCTTGTAAGTCACCAAAGAGATGTCAGATTGAGTTATGGTCAGTATCTAACCAAAAAGGAGTAACTGAACTTAAGGTAAAACGTTTTTTGTCACTGATGGTAGTGTTTCTAAGTCTCTTTTCAATACTGTCAGATTTAAAAAAAAACACATTTTATAGACACTTCAGATAGTTTCATGACATATTTGAGAGTCCATTTTAGTCCATTATACACTTCTAATCCTATTAACATAAAACTATGTAATGTATGTCTCATAGCTGTACTTCACTTTAAAATGTCTTATTGGTTAAAGTGTGGCATTTAAAAATCTAAGTCTTCAGATGCGCTGATGCTTCTTTAAATAGAGAGGGGGGAAAAGAACAAGAAGGAAACAAGTGGCTGTCAAAATTAAAGTGTTGAAGCTTTTAAAATGTATCAACTTTTCTATTTTAGAAATCAAACTTGTCAAACTTTTTTCAATTGAAATTTCTCCTTTCATTATGAAATAAGATCATTTTCAGGTACAATGTCTCATGTAACTTCCTTCCAAAATTATTCAACTTTTAATGTTTAATGCAACTGTGCCATACAGGCACAATATAGTTCTTGTCTATTTTATTACATACTTATCTGTGGTGCCTTCAGCTCAGTATGTTTATAAGGGGGACTATTTATAATGACCCTAGTCTCTGGGATCCTGGAGACAGATTCAGTAGAAATAAACCACTGGTTCATACACCACTAATCTTTCACACCTGAAATACAGACTGTCCAGTCACTGTAGTAACACTGAGTAATTGTATTCTCTGGGCTAGCAGCTGCTTGGCCATTTGGCTCCTTTTTATGTGTGATAGGTGAGACATTTCATGAAAATTAGTATTGTTTGAGAATTAAAGTGGCAAAGTCATGCTCTAAGTAGAAAGCCAGTTAACTATTGGGCACTTCCCAATCTCAAAGCCTTACATGAACATTAAGGGCCAGTTTATGTGATTAATACAGAGGCCTACATTAGGGTAGTATGGATCAGTATCACTGCCTAGGACTAAGGAGGGCTTGTGGTTCAGGATCAAATCCTTCCACAGCCTTCTGCTACAGTATATTGACCATTCCCTAGGGACCTACAGCATGTACTTGGTCAGCCAAAGTGCTTGAAGCTTGATGCTAAACTCATTGGATATCACAGAAGAGCTCCCATTTACTTCAGTAGTCCTTGGCTCAAGTCCTTATTAGGGACGGAGGTGTGGAGATCATGGGGATTTGGTCTTCTGAGGCTCCCACAGTGCTCCTCTGAGTGAAAGGACTATTATTATGGTGAGATAAAAAGAATGGGAAGGACATGTGCTCCACCACCCATTAAACATAGAAACAAAACACAATCTAGCCCATAGAAAGTAATCCTCAGAACACCTTGTATGTGCTTATCCTCAGTTTAGTAATGGAGACACTGAGACATGCAGAAGTTGTGACTTGCTTGAAAGGCATTCCTCTGTATGTCTCATGCCATTTATTTTGTATAAAAGGGCAATGATTCTTATAGGAGATGGAATCTGAAAATAGATGGTTTGTCCACAACTACATAAGGGTATCATTAATCCCATCATCCAGTCAGATATATTGAGACATGAGAGGAGAATGACAAAAGCTTGTCTGCAACACTAAAAAGAAGTTAGTCTAATAAAAGCTATTACTTCACCCATCTTGTTTGTAAAACAAACATTTAAATTCTTTTTGTCCATTTGTAAAGTGAGGTAAAATATAAGAATCTGTCCAAGTGTCCAAAAGAAATTCTTAACAGATGTCCCCAATTAAGCATCTCAGTTACGTGCAGTGTATATTTCTGTTGTTTTGAGTGTAATGTTTAAAATAACACTTTTGTTTTTGAAAATATTACACCCTGCTGGATCTTCTCTGATAAGTATTAACAAATGCATATTTTTATCTGTACTGCAGAGAAACAAAGAAATATGTTTAGACTGTATCCACAGTTTCTCTACTAAGCCCAGTTTCTCCATCAATACTCCTCACTAGTTAAAATCATTACTGCAGAACTGAAAGGCAGCATCTGCAAACCCCACAACTATGAAAGTATGGGAAATATGGAAACAGGAGCTTCATTTCTGACAGGACATCCCATGGCACAAATATGACCAGAAGAGGTTGTTACTATATTTTTAATATGGTTGACATTAAAAGCTTTTGTAATAGAACTTTGTGCACTTGTCAAGTAATTGTGACTGATTGCCACTATACACCAATGCAGTATGTCAAATTCTGTGCAGTTGGTAAAATCCTTGTAAATATTATGGGACATTTTCTCCACTGAACACCAGATACTAATGTTTCTGGTCATTACCCATCTGCAATACAGACGTAGCATGGTTTAGGGATAATATAATTTTTCTGTCAGCTCCCTAAATTAAATACTCTAGGGTGGGGTTTTTTTTTTGCTAGTTCTCATACTTGACATGTATCTATTGCCTATTTCTGTATCAATTACGCAAGCTGAATAGGGAATTAAAGGCAAGGATGTTATTGTCAATGTGCTATTTTTCAACTTTGTCTGTAATAAAATAGAGAAAATCAGCTTCCAAAGAGCTCCTTTTGCAAGACACTAAACCATAGGAAATAGACACCTCATCTACATCTTTACAAATAGTAAACAAAATAGATTGAGGCAAAATATGTATGTTTTTAAAAAGAGAATCTCAACCGATATGCTTTCTTCACTACAATGACTTCAAAAGTTCTGCCTAGGTTCCTTGGTAAGAGAATGTCTTGCTTTACTGACAAATGCTCCATGGATAGATAGCTCCTTAGAGGCTTACATTTGAGAAATGCAACTGTTCTGCAATAGAAGGCATACACTGATTGTAGTGTAGATAGTCTGTGCTGTCTCCCAAGAGATACAGCACAGAAGGCTCAATTTATAGGGGCAAGTACCTTCACCCCATCTTTGCATCACCCAAAATCTATCTGGGGATGTGTGGCTGGAGTACAGGTTAAGAAACTTTAAGGGCTGATCTAATTTACAATGACATTCTGTGGTCTCTTTGGCTACGTCTACACTACACCCCTCTGTTGGCAAAGGGATGTAAATAAAGCATCGAAAGTGCAAATGAAGTGGGGATTTAAATATCCCGCGCTTCATTTGCATAATTGCGTTCTGGCACTGTTTTGAACAAGCGCCATTTCGAAACTGAAACCGCAGTTTAGACACAGTTTTGCCGACAGCAGGGTGATTTTTCAACAGATCCTGTACTGCTCAAAAAACGAGGAGTACAGGATCTGTCGAAAAATCACCCTGCTGTCGGCAAAACCGCATCTAAACCGCGATTTCAGTTTTGAAATGGCACTTGTTCGAAACAACACCAGAACGTGATTATGCAAATGAAGCGCGGGATATTTAAATCCCCGCTTCATTTGCACTTTCAATGTGCTTTATTTACATCCCTCTGCCGACAGAGGGGTGTAGTATAGACATGGCTTTTGTGTGTTGCTTTGTGGTCCAGAATCCTCCAAAATTAACACAATTAAGCATTATGAACACAAGCTGTGCCCAAGCTTTGCTCTCTGCTGCCAGTCACAGCGCTAAAGTACCCCATACACAGAGGTCTATTGGAGGGGTAATATAGGTCAATTACATTGTCTCTCTGCTGCTCCTTCATTGTGGGAAATTTACAGCATATTTACAGTCTTCTAAGGGCCGAAGTGGAGGTCCAAAAGTCATGCCTCGAGTTTGCAGAAAAATTTAAAAAAAGTTCTTTCTGCAGAATACTCCAAATTTCAGCTTCTTTGCAATAATTCCATTTTGTGCATGCCTGACAGGGCTTGAGACTGGAAATCGAATAGACTGCGGCAGTCATGGCAGGTACATTTGGTGCAACAGAGGTAATATGACAGCGCTCTATGACGGTAAGTAATACAATTCAAGAAATAATCTGTGCGGAACATATTGCTTCTGCTGCACATGTCAGGAAATGGACTTTGATCGATGCTGTGGCAACACAAAAACATCTACTAAAACTTTTTAATTATGATGACAGTGTAAAAATGTAGAGGGGGCTCACTGGCAGTGTTTATGGTCTTTATAATTAACAAATTGACAGTGTAGGTTAATTCTGTAGACCGCATGCTGTTTGTATTTTATCATTCTTTTTAGTTCCTGCCATCAGCATATATATAAGCAATAAGGCATGACAGGAGGGCTGGTTATCACCACCTCTTGGGTGTTAAGAGGCATCCTCTAGGGGTGTGATTATCTCCTGATAACCATGCCACCTGGAGTTACCATATTGCCACTATAAAATTCATTAACAGAAGAGAAAAATGTGTATATTTGTGCTAGAGGATAAAGTTAAGAGTCCAGAATGTGAAATAACTGTATCAAAAGCTGTGGTTTACATCTCTTCAACTCCATAGGGGAATATTCACAAGCCAATTGTGATGCTTTCTTGGATTTATAAACTGTTCTGGTACTATCTTTGCAGCAGCACGATGCAGTGAGTGGGAATGAAGCAGAAACAGCATAGCTGAAAAGTGGATAGCAATTGAGCTAGCCACAGATTCTGAACTGAGGGAATAGCTACATTGGTAAAAGTCAATCCAACGTTCAGATTTCAAATAAGAAAACTCAAGGAAATCATAAATAGGGTGACCAGATAGAAAGGGAAAAATTGGGATGGAGGTGAGGGGTAATAGACACCTTTATAAGAAAAATTCCCTAACAGGAGGACTGTATTAGATAGGAGTGTCTATAATTTTGAATTTTAAACAATTTAATTTCAGCTTAGCAATATATTTAGAATATATTTAATGTGAATTAACCAGAAAAATATGGAATTAAGTACATGAGAATACAAAAGTTCATTTTCTTCTATCCTATTCTTGAAATAGTTTGGACAAATACAATAATAACATAAGAATGGCCATACTGGGTCAGATTAAAAGTCCATCTCCTAGCACACTGTCTGACAGTGGCCCAGAGCCAAGTGCCCCAGAGGGAATAAATAGAATACATAGTCATCAATGATAAAACAAAATGTTATCTTACGCAGTAATGACTCTAACGGATTTTTAAGTTCAATTACCTCTATAGTACTGGACCTATAAGTGCTCCTCCTTTTCCCCCAAATCATTCCCGAACAAAAGCTTGACAGCCTGAGAAGTCTGGCTTGGTGAGTGCAAAATAGAGGTAAAATACAACCAAAACAGAATGGTCTATTTTTCAACAACTTTGCATATACTTTGCACAAGTTCTGGGAGTTTAGCCTTGGACTGCAGGTTGAGTCATTTGCTTGTTTGTAATACCGGAAAAGAGCCCTGTGCCCTGGGAGCCCATGAGGTGGGGGGAGGAAGTAGGCCAAATTCAAGTATGGGCTTTATAAGTTTATTTAATTAGGGCCAACTGTATTTAAACTGCATAAATCCAGAATATGTGAGCTCTAGAAGTGTGGAGTATACAGACGCTGTGGAGATGAAAATGCTTCTCAGTCCAAGGCCAAGGTGAGGTTACCACATAGTCCAAATGTGGCTGTTATTACTCCATATGTACTCTTCATGTACATGGTAATTATGCAGAATGATACACAGTAAGTGTCATTATGTTAATTTTCTCAGCCACACTACAAATTACAGGAACATTAACTTTATTACCTGTAAGTGAAATTGCATGCTTTTCTGTAGGCTCATACAATTAGCATGTAGGTACGTATGGCTGGACTGTTCTCTCTCATTCTCAAATACAGGCTATATCAATCTAGAGTATCCTGGCACTGGGGAACAGAAGGGCTTAATACACCCTTTGTGGCATCACGTCTGCTTTTCTGAAATCCCATAGAAGCCTCTCAGTTGTGGCTGTGTGGGATTGAGCAGTGTGTGTGAATTGGCTTTAGGGCAGAAGGATGAAGGTTCAGAATTCTGGTAGCCCATTGTCTCTTGCTGACCCCACAGATTTCCCAGTAGGAAATCTGATTAGAAGTTAGTGAGGCCTGAAGCTTCTCTATAGCTGCTAGTCTGCAGCTAGGACTGGGGGAGGTATTCAGCCAAAGGCTGCAGATCTTTATAGGGCCTGTGCTGTCACTTATTTCAGGAGAGCAGTGCAGAGATCCCAGGCTTCCACATTGATACCTTTGCCTCTGTGGTTTCCTTTGCCTCTGTAGGTCCACTGGGCCCTAGCCCATGTAGGCCATGACCCCAGCACTCTCTACAATATTTGCACCATTTTGGAAATTCCAGAGCCTCCTGGTTCTTCCTCCTCTTCACTTATATTTAAGAATACACTTGGTTAAACGGTCATGATACCATCTACTTCTTGTTTTCTGTAACTTCAAGCTTTTAATCATAGGAAAAGATGCAGCTTGGAAGTGGAAAAACAACTGTTTGCCTAAAAGAAGTAAACAGTAGCACTCAGGAATCAAAGCTAATAAAACCAAACTGCAGGTCATCCAGTCATTTTGCTTTCACTGTTTTTCTACATACTGCACACCGCCATTCCCATTAAATAGCATTGACTACCCAAAGTAAATTAATTAATTCACTTGTGTTACTCTTTTGTCCTTTCCAATTTCCTAGTCTGAGACTGTTAGTTTCTGTGATTTTCCCCCCTTGTGTAGAAATACTAACCTAAACTTAACTTTGTCCTGTGAAATGTCACTTTGTACAGAAAGCAAGTCCTTTCAGCTTTCATGTGGAAGATTATATGGTTCATGAGTGCTACATGGCAAGTTTTTCTTTATTGTGAGCAAAAGCTCGTGGTGAGCTTCACAGATCTTGAACAGCCCTACTTTTTGATGGATGTTACTACATTTTCTTAGTGACTGATTTTTATTAGTTTCAAAAGATAACAGTATAGTCATCCATATGCTGTGGTGTGCGTGTGTGTGTGTGAGAAGGGCATCACACTGACAGATTAGAATACTCCCTTTCCCCTTTCTGGTAAAAAGTACTTCATTGAGAATGCACATGGTATTAAATACAAGAGGGAGAAGGGCTTTGTTGGAAAAATGGACTGGGAGTTGAGAGATCTTGTCTTCTCAACTCTGTCAGTGACTTTGTGACCTTGGGCAGATCATGAAAACTCAGTGGGGGTCTATAAAATGAATAATAGTAACCATTTTGCAGAGTATTTTTGTGACAATTTTTTTTTAAAGAAAGTCAAGAGTTTTACATTGACACATTGAACAAGTTGTTTGGTGGCTGGAACAAGGTATATTAGCCCTTTCTCTAGCACAACCCTATTCTTGGTGCTGGCCAGAAATAAGACAATGAGGCGTGTGGTTCCCAGGACTGATGGTGTTAAGAGCTATGTGAAAAGTCTTTCCCATCAGAAGCCACTTGCATATGCAAAAACAATAACAAAGTGCTCTATGGTCCTACAAACCCCAGGATTAAAGCTGCAAAAGTGTGAGTGCTATCTACTGGCACCTTTTCTGTTAACTATTTGCATATATAAGACACCAGTGATTTCTACAGCACTCCCATAACAGATGGGCGCTGTAGGTCTCAAGGAGGGAAGCCTTGTGAGAGAAGTGACATGTAAGAGCTCCTTTTGTACTCAGTAGCTTCAGGGGATAGCCAAGTTAGTCTGTAAGAGTATGTCTACACAGCAAAGTTATTTCGAAATAACAGGCGTAGTAAAAAAATAACTTTACTAGCATCTACACAGCCAAACTGCTATTTTGAAATGAAGTTGAAATAGTGGAGTGCCTATTTCGAATTTGGTAAACCTCATTCCTAGAGGAATAACATCAAGTTCAAAATAGCTATTTTGAAATAAGTGCTGTGTAGACACTTCTATCAAAATAGGGGGCCTCCAGCCTTCCCAGGGTGCCCTGGTGGCCACTCCAGCCTCAACCAAGAACACTCCTCTCCCTGCCCCCTCCCCTGAGCCCTTAAAGGGGTTGACTCTGGCCACAGTGCCTGTGCCAGCTCCAAGCCTGCCAGCCCAGAGCCAGTGTCCCCAAAACATGAGCCAGCAAGCCACTGGCAGCCAGCCCTCCACCACTCCCCAGGAGAAGTCTGCTGACTGCCAGGAGCCTGCCAGGACCTGAAGAAGGCGGGAGCCTTCCTGGTCCAGGGTGGAGATCAGGGTGGATGTTACTCAGGTGTGGGGGGGATCTCCCCAACATCCATGATTTCTGCACTAGATAGAGGAACGTGGCTGTCTATGGCAGGATAGCTGCCAGCCTGTCACCAAAGGCCACATGCAAACCCAGGAACAGATCTGCATGAAAATCAAGTTGTTCTGGTGAGACCCTCAACCCTGAGCTTCCCCTCCCCCTTCTTCTCCTTGCTTCCCCCTTCCAGCTCCCTCGTCCCAGGTTTTCCCCACCTCTCTCCCACCCTCTCTTCTTCCCTCTCCCACCTCCTTTCCCCAGTCTCACCAGAATTCCATTCCCCTCCCTCCAGTTTTGTTAAGTAAAGAGAGTTTGTGTTCATGAAAATCCATGTATTTTATTTGACATCAGGAAGGGGGGTTAGGAAGGAGTAAGTGGAAGGACGTGAGGGAGGAATGAGGCACAAGCCCCCAGTGGGGTAGACCAGGGAGGCTCTTAGTGCTCCTCAGGGTGGAAGCTCTCCTGCAGGGCCTCCTGGATACTGACAGCCCCACTATGGACCTCCCGGATGGCAGCTTGTAGAAAGTGCAGCCAGGCTCGCAGCAACACATCCACGAGAAGCACCAGAGTGCCC
>CM057847.1:115212211-115224031 GCA_030068395.1 Apalone spinifera
CATGGCAAAGTCAGGAACACTATCTCTAGCAGCTCTGAGAGTAACAAAAACTCCTTTCTAAAAGTACCATACAAGGAATGCCTTAAAAACTTCCATAATTTTAAAAAAGTGCTTGGCATTGGCATTTATGTTTATAAAAGATTATAATTACCACACTGTACTGTACCCATTATGGGATAATATAATGTGTACATATAAAAATAAATAGTTACATGGATTCTTGTAGGGATATTTTCCATGGGTAAAAACAACTAATGTTACTAGAGTGATAAATTAAATAACAGAGTGTGATGAATTGAATACATCTCACAAAGAGAAACTATGTAATAGAATTAATGGTATATCCCAATTTGGCTATTTTGGGAAAATACATTTGCATAATAGCTAGTTAGTATTAACAAACACATGAGATGGAATTCATAGTTGTAAGTTTCTATAAGAAAATTGAAAAGGTAAAATCACCTATGAATTTTTCAGTTAACATCAATCCATTCAAGTTAATGTGATAAATACAAAATGGAAATAACCTCTGCTTTCAGGCACTCACACGTACAAATCTATGTGTAGCAAATGAGTATAGGTTGATAGCTTCAGTGGCAGTACAGAGTTTCTCTGCTTCTCTTTAGACAGACTAACGAAGCAAAGAATTAGGTTTTGCAGATCAGCTATATAGAGTTTACGTGCAAGTGCATATATTTTGCACATGGTTTTGAATGAGATATAAGTGATTTTTAAATTCCTACTAGCAATTTAGGAAGCTATTCTCTTCAGGGTAAGGAGCCTGCATATAGGCCCTATGCACTACTTAAGGCCTATCTGAAGGGATTAAAAACTTGCCCACTCCTTTCCCTTGACAGTCCTGTGAATGTAGAGGGCTCTCTTGCAACAGAAATGATGAAGTAATTGTTTTCCCTCTCATGCATACAGGGCTGTTCCTAGGCATACACAGAATTTGCAGCTGTGTAGGACATCAGGCAGGACTCGTCTTAGGGCTTCTATTGGTCTTGCCTCCCTTCTTCCAAAGCGAATTCACTGTGAGGCAAATGCAAATTGAAGACATTGCAGTTAGTTGTTGGCTGCAGGTCTGTGTTCTCAGCATGTGCAGTCCTAGTTCTGTACAGATGGCCGACATGGCAGACATTGATCAAAATGCCCAAAAAGACTACAGACCTGTTTCATGAGCAAAGGCATCCAGCCAGGTTTATTGTCAACAAAGCACAGTCCTAAAACCCTGTAGACTAGTGGTTCTCAAACTTCATTGCACTGTAATCCCATTATAACAACAAAAATTACCTGGGATGGGGGGAAACAGAGTCTGAGCCACACCACCCCAAGCTGAAGCCCTTAGGTTTTGGCTTCAGCTCCAGGCAGCAGGATTTGGGCTTCTAATTCTAAACCTGGTGACCCCATTAAAATAGGGCTCCAGCCCATTTTGGGGTCTCAACCCATAGTTTGAGAACTGCTGCCATTGAGAACTACAGGACCACTAACACATGTATGTCTGTTTTATGATGGGCTTTTCCATTTCCACTTTGGTTGGATGATACCCCCTCTGAGACTCCTCTTTATACACTAATACAAACAAGTTATGTATTGCTGCTGTGATGTGATTAGTTACCTCCTATTAACTTGTACCTGTTGGTTCGATCAAACTGCTTTATTTATTACCCAGTTATCCTGACTTTATCTTTAAGAGGGAGCAGGTGTCTGTGTGTCCTTGTTATCTTTTGGGAGTGTGTTTGTACCATCCTTGATATTGGGGAGTTCTGTTACCAAGGATATGTATTTGCATGAGTGTCCTGTGCCTAGTACTACTTAGGAATGTGCAGTCCTAGTTCTGTACAGATGGCCGATATGTGTGTGTTGCAATGCCAACAATGTTCTTTCCACAGTCTGAACTTTCAAGCAGAGATGTTTTTTAAGAGAGCCTGACATCTGCTCACAACCTGACTTTTGCTAACTTTGCTTTATACTAGCAGGGCTTGACCACTACTTTAGTTCAGGCCTCATACCGGACCTCTTATACAAGGCCTCATGCCTTAGACTTTCTTTCTACTACCGACATTACTGGTGAGATTGTGCAGATCACTCCATGCCAACTGAAAATGCAGACTGAGGACTTTGCTGTGACAGCAATTACAGAGGGCAGCAGCAATTACAGAGGCACAGCTGAATGTGCTCTAGTGAGGTCTGATTTACCTACAGCCTTAATAAAGCTGAATCACTAAACTAAATTACACAATGGTGCCTTCAGTTGGGCCTGTCCTTATGACTGGAGACAGACCCGCAAAGGAACAGCTGTTATTCAATGATCAAAGCCATGGTGGTATAATTAAGGGACTGCTACCAGTAGGACACAAGCCCAGGGAGTTGTATTGATTACTGTCAAATTTACTTAAAGGGTATTTTATTCTATTTGCATATGCATTTTGTGGCTGTGTTTTCCCAAGTTTGTCCGAGTTGTTTTTCCCCCGAATAAAAATCCCCTTGTACACAATCTGGGAATGGGAATGGGAAATTCTGCCTGTTCAGAGTACTTGGCGATTATGTGTAATTTTTTGAGGTTCTGGGTGGCAGTTCAAAGCTGGAATAGTTCTTTGTTAAAAGGGGATCCTAGATTTATATTGAACCTTTTTTTGCCAAACCACCTGGCAGAAGGGTTACACTGGTAAAATTAAGCTAAATCCCCTCAAAATAAAAAATGTGGATGTGTTGCTGTATTACCACAATTGTACAATTGCAACAAATCTTATATTAAGTGTATCAGATAAGGTATCAATGGAAAATATGGTTTGTTAAGTATGATTACATAATAACATAAGAATGGCCATAGAGGGTCAAACCACAGGATTAATAAAACAGGAAATCATCATGTGATCCATCCGTGAATTTATCTAGTTTTTTTAACCCTGTTATTTCCTTGGCCTTTATAACTTCCTCTGGCAAGGAGTTCCACAGGCTGACTTTGCAATCTATGAAGGAATAGTTCCTTTTGTTTGTTTTAAACCTGCTGTTTAAATCAGGTTTAAACCTGCTGTTTGTTTTATTATTTTCATTTGGTGACCCACAGTCGTTGTATTATGAAAGTATAAATAATACTTCCTTATTTACTTTCTCCACACCAGTCATGATTTTATAGAGTCTCTCATATTCCCCTTAGTTGTTGTTTTTCTAAGATGAGAAGTCCCAGTTTTACTAATCTCCTCATAATGAAGCCATTCCATGAGTCTAATCATTTTTGTCTTTTTCTGAACCTTTTGCAATTCAATATATCTTTCTTGAGATGGGGTGACCACATCAGCATGCAATATTAAAGATGTGAGCATGCTAGGGATTTATATTAAGGCAATATGATATTTTCTATCTTATTATATATCCCTTTCTCAATTATTCCCAACATACTTTTTGTTTTGTGACTACCAGTGCACATGGAGTGATGTTCCGAGAACTATCCACAATGACTCCAAGATCTCGTTCCTGAGTTATAACAGCTAAATTAGACCCCACCATTTTGTATGTATAGTTGGGATCATGTTTTCCATTGCACGTTACTTTGCATTTATTGACATTACATTTCTTCTGCCATTTTTGCCCAGTCACCCAGTTTTGTGAGATTCCTTTTTAGCTCTTTGCAGTCTGCTTTGGACTTAACTATCTTGAATGGTTTTTTTATCATTTGCATATCTGACCCCCTCACTTTCACCCCTTTTCCCAGATCTTTTATGGGTATGTCTCTTTGCATTCAGTGATCTGAGGAAAGAAGAGTATTTCAGGGAGAAACCCTTGCAGCCTGCATGTGACTGGTCTGGATGTGCATTCAAGGATAAGGACTGTGTTATCTTTGTTTTCACTCTTTATCCATGGGCAGCCTTACATATCCATGCAGACACATGACACAGATACTTACTACCTTCCCAGAACTGCTAAAAGGGTAAGGAAGCAGTGAGGGGGAGGATGGTAACCAGAGGGAGGAGGAAGGGGTCTCAAGTCTCGGATGAAGGGTGGGGGGAAAAGATGGGTAAGCACTAGAGCTAGGGATGAGTGTGTTATATAAAGAAGAGAACTTTCCACTCGGATAAGTGGGACAAATAAGGAATAAGAAGTATTCAGGGCGAGAGGGAACATGGAATAATGCTGAGTCTGGTAGGATGTGGTGAAATTGCAGGCCAATCAGCCCCAAAGATCAGACTGTTAAGGGAAGAAGTGTACCTTTTCGGGGATGGATGACATTTCTGCGGCTTCTGGTTGTTTAGCTAAACTGCTAATAGTTTTGAGACCTTATGAAATTAAATATGCCTCTTAAACTCAAATAGACTTTCTCAGAGTGCATATTTCTCCTCCCACCACAACATTTACACGTACATCCTCACCCAGGCAACTCCTAGAGCCTCAACTACTCAGAATGTCCCCAGAAAAATATGCAGCATTGTCAACAAGAGCATAATTTAGTTTTTAAAACTTTTCCCAGATGATTTAACACCTGGCTTGCCTGCATGAGTTGAAAGAGAAAAAATTCAATTATATGACAGATAATTTTGCTTCCACAAAGAGAAAGGACTTTTTAATAACATTGATCACTATGAATTGCTTCACAGCCTTACTCAAAGAGGTTTTTAATTTTAATTGCTAGCCTATATTAATATGAAAATTATTAAAAAACTCTCCTCCCCAATCCTCTATCAGCATATGTGCCCACAGAAACAGCATTTACATAAATTGATTCCCCCCCCCTTTTTCCCATAGGACATATCTGAAAAGAACTCTTTCAGGGTCACAGATTTGATTTAGATGTGACAATCCCCAAGTTCTTGGTATGATGCCTATGACTACTGAAAGCAATACGTTGCAGATATAGTTACATGAAATTTAAAATAAAAGTGTAAAGCATAAAATTATTCTGTGAAACAGCAGTTTGCTAACCATTAGTTAGCACTGCTAAAATTAGAATGCAAATAACACTTGTGTAGGAACCAGATTCATTGTGGCCAACTCTGCTAATTTTGTTACAAGTGTTTTGATAACTGGAATTACCTTTTTAAAGCATTAGCTTCCTAATGTGTGTGATTATGTGAGACTCTCAACTAAAAAAAAAGGCAAGTTTGTAACCCTCCATAGTTAACTAAGTGCCAGCTACGGCCTAAGCCATCAGTGATAGCTGAGCACTGACAGACTCATTGCTGGAAACCAAACCAGCTCACCTGTATGTTTTAGTTTTGTTAAAAATTGGCATTAGTCTTAATAGAATGCATTTAGTGTTAGACTCTGTGAAATGCTTACAAGGAACGGTGTGCATCAATCTTACTTGTAATTTTTGTACAGTTTGAAACTCTCTTAACTGGCACTCTCTAGTTCAGCAACATCTGTGATCCAGAAGGACCGTAGATGTTCCAGGACCAAAGAGTTCCAGTGGAGGGCTAGTGCCTGGAAACCCTGCAAGCTGGCAGGGCAGTTCAAGCCCCAGTAGGGCAGTGTGCCCAGTAGGGCAGCAGGAGCTAAGTGCTGAAGAAGAGCCTGATGCATGGAGGTGGTGGGGCTGCCTGGCACAGCAGTGGGAGCCTGGTGAGCAGAGGTAGCAGAGCTACCCAGCAGAGCAGTGAGTTTGACAGGGCAGCAGAAGCCAGTGAGAGGGGGGAACCAGCCAAGAGGCCAGTGGTCGGGCCAGGACTGGAGGGGGCTGGTGAGAGGGGGCCAGAAATGACAAAATGACAGGCAAAATCCCTGATCCGGGACCAGTCAGGTCCTGACAGTGCTGGACCAGGGAAGTCTAACCTATATTTCACACTATAAGGAAATATGCAAGTTCTATTTTAAACTTTGAAAATGTTTGCTCTAGGCAAATGTTTGAATCCAGGCACAGGAATGATCTCCCATCCCAGCCATTTGGGAGGTCTCTCAACATTAAATGTGCCAGTAAGGAACATGACAACACAAAAGATTGGTGAATCTTGGAAATGGTATATGCAGGGAAGCTCATTTTCTGGACTAAGAAGCTAAAATAAAAGCTACAAGAGGGGCACAGGAAATGTTTTCATCTCTTTGCCATTTGAACTCTCATAGGGCCAGAGACATTAAGCTCAGACAAAGATCCACAAGAGTTACCCCCTGGGTCTGCCCTGAAAGGCATTTTGAATCAACAGCCAAAGATGATAATGCATGTGTGTGTGTGTGTGTGTGTGTGTGTGTGTGTGTGTATATATATATATATATATATATATATATATATATATATATATATATATTTGCTTGCTTGCTTGCTTGCTTGAATGTGAAAAAGCCTTCTTATTCCAAGTTACTAATCAAGCCTTGGGTATAAGATCTGAGATTTGGTGGTATGTGACTGATCCCTTGTGACCAGAAGTAATCTGAATATGTTTGTGATCTTTGGACTAGGTGACCATTTATCACTAAATCCAGCTTGCCTGGGTGGCAGCATAGACTAGGGGCCTGTATGTGACTCCATGGTTAGATTGAGAGAGTGATCTAGAAGTTCACATTTTTTACTAGATTGGGAAAATATAATTATAGAACGGACCACCAGTTTGGGATGAGTACTCAAATTTTCAAGACAGTGAGTGTAGAAATCAGAACAACAAATAAAAAAGAACCTCAGATTCATCATTTTTGAAATCCCATATGCTCATTTACAAAAGTGATGATAAGATTCAGATTCTGCCAGCCTTATTCATATTGACTAGTATCTTACAAAATAAGTAGCTCCATCAAAGCCAATAGGAAAATTTGTAAGTAAAAATATCCCAATCTGGTTCTCTATCTGTCTTCTGGCATGGTTATGCATTCTCTGTGTTAATTGTATTTTTTATTAACACCACAGTTCTGCAAGCTAATTCATATGGGGGAGGTGTCTCCTCAAGTATCAGGATTGAGGGGTACAGAAAGGTGGCTTTAAGCTATCTTTTTCCTCACTCTCGCCTGTGCTACATGAAGGCCTTAGTGCAGCTAAAAACACATTAAATGCAGGAGTCTGTGGATTGTTGGGTAGCAGATTGTGTCTTGTCTATATATAGAAGTTACAACAAGTTACGGTATATTACTTTCAAATATGTCAAAGATTAAAACACTATACCATTAAGTCACTCTTTTCAACGTGCTATTTTGAAAGAGTAAAAGATTTGTTTCTGTGAAAGCAATGTACTGCAGAAAAGTCCAAGGAAATAGATCTCCAGACTCTTAAGTGAAGTAAGTATGCTATAATGGACTTAACCAAAATATATTTGTCTGCATACATCAAAGTGTACTGAGTAGTGGATCATTACTTTTTGTAAATCTGCTGTATTTATAAACAGTGCGTAGCACAATGGCTTCATGGTTTAGTGCTTTCTGTGCTATCTTTTTTCCACTTGATGCGCAAAGCTACCCAATGTTTCTTGCCAAGATAATCACCTTATTTTTTAATGTACTAGATAATTTAATAGGTATTTCCCCATCTCTTATTTCTATAAGACTGTTATTTTTACTGACAAATCAACCAATCTCAAAACAATATTTTTCTAATTAAAAAAGCATTAATTTATGGGAAATGTGTGATTAATTTGTTAAAATGATATTTCTTGAAGATAACTAAACAACGTATCCTCATTTCTCTTCCCAAAGGATTTTTGCCTAGTAGCATTGACTTGTTCTTTTAATAGGAAGATCTGGCAACTGTCATTCATTTGCTATCCTGTTGGAAGGGAAAAATCGAATACACTAATATGAAATGGGGAATAGCTGGCTAGGGTGAAGCACCGTTAAAAAGGATCTGGTGGTTAGAGAGGACCACAAATTGAGTCTGATCTAATAATGTGATGCTGTTGCAAAAAAGGTTAATATGATGAACAGGAACATCATCTGTAATTCATGGGAAGTAATTGCACTGCTCTGCTTAGCACTAATGAGGTCTCAGCTGGATTATTGTGTCTAGGGTGCCACACTTTCAGAAAGATGTGGAAAAATTTGGGAGTCCAGAAGAAAGCAGCAAAAATAATAAAAGGATTAGAAAAACTACTTATGAGGAAGGGTTGAAAAAAATTGACATGTTTCATCTTTAGGAAAGAAGACTCAGGGGGACCTGATAAGTCTTCATATATATAAAGGGCTCTTATAAAGAGGACATCAATCAACTCTTTTCCATGTCCACTAAGCATAGGACAAGAAGTAATGGGCTTAATCTGCAACAAGGGAGATATACATTAGGCAACAGGAAAAACCTTCTCACTCTAAGGTCATCAAATGCTGGAATAGATTACTGACGGAGTTTGAGGAATCCCTGCTATTGGCAGTGTTTACAAATAGATTGGACAAACACATGTCAGAGATGGCCGAAG
This sequence comes from Apalone spinifera, assembly GCA_030068395.1. NCBI lineage: Eukaryota > Metazoa > Chordata > Testudines > Trionychidae > Apalone > Apalone spinifera. The sequence goes on from CM057847.1 coordinate 115,220,536, forward strand.
TATAACTTCGTCCTGTCTCAGTGCAGAAAGGTGGATTAGATGACCTCTCGAGATAACTTCCAGCTCTGTATTTCTTTGCTGATATATTAGTAACATAATTACTGGAACTAGGAGTGTGAAAGGTTCAGCCACAGCCCCTGGCTTGACATGGATTCCATCATACACATGGTGTATAGTTTAGCACAAATTCTTCTAGCAGCCCTGATTAGTGACTTAGCAGGAAGGCTTCAAAAATATTTGATTAAAGACTGACTACTACTGATAATAATAAATACTTTGTTGTTTAATCACTGTTCTTATTTTCATTTAACATTTATTTGGGCAATCCCAGCGGGACTAACTCTGATTGAAAGGCCTCAACCAGGTCGAAAATAGAGGAGGGAGAAATGTTTCAAACATGCATCTAATGAAGTGGGTTTTACCCATGAAAACCTATGCCCAAATAAATATGTTAGCCTTTTAGGTGCCACAAAACTCCTTACTGTTTTTTTTCAAATCAAAATAAAACTCCAATTGACCGCAAAGCATTTTTGACTTCTTAGAGAAATTAAAGAAAACAACCCCTAATCCACCATAAAAGCAACCAACACCATCTCAAGGGAAAAAAAAGACACAAACTTTGCAGTTGTCTCCCCCCCCATCATAATGGATTGCCATCAGAACCTCTTGGGTTATAGGATCTTTTGAAAAGGGGCATTTCTGTCAAAAGATCCCCGTCTTGACCGCATTTTTTTAAAAAGAGGCTTTTCAAAAAAAGCTGTGGACGCCATTATGTAAATGAAGCGCTGGAAATTCAAATCCAAGCTTCATTTACAATTTCGATATGTCTAATTTACATCTCTTTATCAAAAAGGGGATGTAGTTTAGATATACCCTCAGATAGCAATCTCCTCTTTTAGATATTTTTATTTTGCTAGTCTTGTCTCCAGTTCAATTCTCATCCATCAGGCTGGTTCCATGTCAAGATTTTTTTTTTTTCATATTGGTACTGGTAACTGTCAGTCCCTGTCTCATAGAATCGTAGGACTGGATGGACCTCAATAGGTATTCAAGTCCAGTCCTCTATATTTAAAGCAAAAGTAAGTAATAGATCATCCCTGGCAGACGTTTGTCTAACCTATTCTACTACATCCCTAGGCAATTAATTTTAGTGCTTAACACTCTGAAATCACACCGAATGTTAGTAAGTTTTTCCTAATATCTAACCTATACCTTTCACGCTGCAATTTAAGTGCATTTGTCTTATCGTCAGAGGGTAAGGAAAACAAATTTTCTTCCTTTTAGGTACGTGAAAGCTGATCTCATGTCCTCTTTCAGTCTTCTCTTTTCTAGACTAAACCAATCCAATTCTTTGAATTTTCCCTCACAGATCATGTTTTCTAGACTTTTAATAATTTTTGTCTTCTCTGGACTCCAATTTATCCACAACTTTCTCAAAATGTGACACCCAGAACAGGACACGGGACTCCAGCTGAGGCCTAATCAGCATAGAGTAGAATGGAAGAATTACTTCTTATGTCTTGCTTACTATATTCCTGTTAATATATCCCAGAATGATGATTGCTTTTTTTGCAACAGTGTCACACTGTCAACTCATATTTAGCTTGTGATCCACTATCATCCCCATATTCCTTTTGGCAGTACTCCTTCTTAAGCAGTTACTTCCCTTTGTATGTGTGATGATTGCTTCTTCCTAAGTGGAGTGCATTCATCCTTATTGAATGTCACTCACCACCAAAAAACGCCTGTTGCAAGAAGTTCTGCAGTTTTTCTTTGTGCTTCTCTTTCTACTCTGTGTTGTTTTTTTCTTTTCCCAGCCAGTAACAATGCCCAGTCTCTTCAGCAAAGCTTCATCTGTGATTGAACTAGCTTGGATATCTGACTATGGTGTTGCCCTAATGTTATCCTTTTATGGCCCAGTGGAGGGTAAAGGGAGTAACATTTAGCTCTGAGTGTATCATATTTCAGAGTGGAATCAGCTTCATGTGTTGCAAACAGTGCTTTGCCATGAATTCAAGGCACAAACCAGGCTGCTCCAACTCACAGTGAGAAAAAACAGGTTGCTCTCTGAAACAGAGAGGCATTATTCACCACAATCTTAATAAAGATTATCTGTCTTCAACATGAGTACTACTAGGCACAGCCTGCAAGCAAGGCCAGGGAAAAATCCTAAAATGTAAAGAGATAGCTCTGAAAACACCAATTTCTTTTTAAATTGACAGTGGGGTAAGAAATATTTCTTCACATTGAAGGGGGGCTATTACAGAATGCTTTATATAGCTTTAATTTTCTGATAGTCTAAGTCTTGAACCCTTTACTTTTACTTGGCAATTACATCATACTGTATGATGCTATATCATATATTTGATCTACAGTTCCTACAACTTCAAGGACCAGCAGCTTACAACCTTTTGGGGCTTGCGTACCAAAAAGTAGTACTCTTGAAACTCAGATTCTGTTCTTTGAAGTCACAGGAATCTTTATTAGCTCAGCACAAAGACCTGTAAAGCAGAGCAGAGGGAGACTAATAACAGTGAGCCTCATGATTTGAACTTTTCCATTCCTTTACAGTACAAAGTATTGCACAAAATAAAACAAACTGAAACTTAATTTCTGTAACCGCATGTTCTTAAACTTTGAACCATTTTATATTTTAAAAATAAACATTTTAGAATTCTTTAAAGCATAAACTTACAGCACATACCTATTTTGCAGAGCAGAGAGAGCCTCAGAGGCCTGACTGGAACAGTCCTCAAACATTACAAATCTGTCTACTACAATAACCCAAGCCAGAAAATGTAGGGAGTGTCTAAAATTAGTGACTGGGGAACACAGTGATGGTTGTGATGGGGTATAAGGAGTCCAAGCAATGTGAAAACAACAGTAATCAATGTAAGATCTTAGCATTCATTTTTGTATTTGCTTTACATGTATTTTTAGGCATCCTGTTTGAAAGCATTATCCTCTGTTTTTCCAGAAAAAAGACCATTACAAATATATGTATCGAACAGGGCTGAGTCAGATATCTCGATGGCAAAGGCTACAGAAATATTTGAGTTTGAGAGTAGAGCTGGCCAGAAGTTTTTCAAATGCCAATTCTGTAGGCCAAAATGTTTTGTCAAACCTTACAGATTTTACTACACTTTCATCAAAATGTGGGTGTCTCCCTGCCTCTGCACTAGTTCCAAAACAGAGAGGCAGAACACTAATTTAGCTCTCTGCCTCTCCATCTACCCCTGTCTTTGTGAGATGGAGAAGCAGAGGCACCACTAGAGGACCAAAAATGCAAATATATTTGTGAGAAGGGATTCTTTTTTGTGACCAGATTGAGAGTACATAGTCCTGAAGTGTATTCTCTTTTCTTTCTAATATCCATCTCTTTTCAAAATGATATTTTACATGGTATATAGGAAGAAAGAGGGGCTTGTGTTTCAGGCTGGGAGATCTGTCTTCTGTTTATCTCAAACTCCCTGGCTGTGTCTAGACAGGCCCCCTT
>CM057847.1:115235254-115247793 GCA_030068395.1 Apalone spinifera
ATGCTTCAAGCAAGCAAAAATGGATGTTACGGGGGGGTTCCTGTCTGGCTACAGCTGTCCCCTACACAAGACTGCTGACACATCACTGGTGAAGGAAGAGATGGCTCAGAGGGGACACTGGCAGCTGGTCACTTCTGGCAGCAGGCAGTGCTCCACCCCTGCTCCCAACCCACCTACCATGGTACTGGGAAACCATTATGCTCTTCTTGATACAGGAGATAAGGAATCACCACCTACAGCTGAGGAGGAGAAGCCTCATACTCCCAAGGCTGGGAGGTCTGCTGCCACCACTGCGAGGAGGAAACGTAGGGTAGTGGTGGTTGGAGACTCTCTTCGGAGAGGGACGGAGGTGCCCATCTGTCATCCTGACATGTCATCTTGGAAGATATGTTGCTTGCGGGGGGCCCATATCTAAGACATTACAGAGGCATTGTTGATGATTATCTGGCCCTCTGACTACTACCCCATGCTACTCACCCAGGGTCCTACCCCCTTCTCCCAGCTCGGGTCCCACCCCCTTCCCTGCCCCTTTCCTGCTGTCCACCTCCTCTCTTACCTGTGTTTCCTTTGTCCCTGCTCACTTGGCCCCTTCCAGCCAAATCCCTGAACCCAAGCAAATTATTTTTGAAGAAAACCCACCCCACTTTTCTGCAATTTCTTTCTCAACAAAATGGAGCATGTTTTGTACCATGCCCCGGACATACATAAGGTACCTAATTAACAGCACTACATTTGGGCAGATTGCTCCAGCATCAAACAATGGGAGGAGCAGGTCATCCCACAAAGTTCCAAATTGAAATTAGCCTGTAATCCAGGAGCAGTGGCTGCTGCATGAATAATGCAGAAATATTTTTATTTTTTTTAAATGTCATAATTGCATTTCTTAGCACTTTCCATCTGGTGACATCAAAACACCTAACTAAAACCAATGAACTTACACAAACTGCTGTGAGGGAGTCAAGTATTATTATTATCATCCCTTTTTTTGGATGGAGAAACTGAGGCACAGGATAATTAAGTTCCTTATCCACTGTTTTTTTTTAATCAGTGGAAAAACTCCCCTTGAGACCACGCCTTAAATGATGAGTCAAATGTCATACTGGAAGTCTGTGACAGGAAGGCCATTAAGAAAACCCTTCATCTTCACATTTCTAGTGGAGAGGCGCACAGGCCACTGGCTGTATTGAGGTGGGGATATCACCCTGAAACCCTAGCTTCCCCCACTACAGGAACTCCACAGTGAAACTTCACCTGATCCTAACACAGCGAAAGGGCTAGCCCTGCCAGGTGTACCAGATGTGACTGGGCAGGCTCAGCCAAGCATGATCCAAGTGTGGAGGGAGTTTTTTTGGGGGATCTGGGTGTGGGTGGCTGAGTGGGAGATCTGGATGCATAGGCACTCGTGATGGAGGGGGGTTCTGGTGTAGGAGAAATGGAACTGTGGTTGAGCTCAGGGCTGGAGTTGAGGGGAGGTGAGGTTTGATGTGGGGTCAAGGTGCTGAGGAAGTGGGACTTCATAGGATAGGGGGTCCAGATGCAAATTACTGGGTCTCAGTGGTCTAAGGGCATGAGGAGCTTGTGGGGAGTCCAGGTTTAGGGGAGCCGGGATTGTCAGAGTGAGGGGCTAACTTAACCAGGGAGCCCCAGCTGCTGCTGAAGGAACACTGCATGCCAGACCCCTGTTCCCTCTCCACCCCGCCGAATCCTCATCCCCTTTTCTTCTCCACCCTTCTTCTATTCCCCTCACTCTCCATTCCTTCCCCACTGCCTTTTCCCCCCCACCTCCTCGCCTCCCTTCCCTCATTCGCTCCCTCCCCCCTACCCCTACCAACTTCACTGCAGGGCACAGAAAACAAGAAGCCCGTGGGGAGAGGACAAGAGAGGGAGGGGACCACACAGATATCTCTGCAGGGCTCGTTGGGCTGGGCTGGGCTGGGCTGGGCTGGCAACTCCTCTCCCTCCCCACACTAGCAAGGGGAAGAGGGGCTATAGTGAGTGTGTGTGGGGAAAGGGAAAGAGCAGGAGAGTTTCCTGCACTGCGCTCAGTAGCAACTAAGCTGGGAAAATGAAACCAAACCTACCACCACTCCACACACTAGCAAAGGTGGGAGCCAAATGAGCAGGGAGAGTGCAAAGAAGGGGGTGGGGTGGTAACAAAGAGGAAGCTGCCTCTGCCAAGGTGCAGGGGCTAGCTGGGGTGAGGGGCTGAGCAGGAGAAGTAACCAGCAGAGCAGGGCTAGCAATCCTCCTAGAGCCAATGAGATGAATGGAATTGCAGGCTGCAAAACAGCAGAGAGAGCCTTGTGACCACAGCTTCACAGATGATTTATCAGCTCCACCCAGTCAGTCAGCTCCGTGCTGACCCCTGGGCCTCTGACTGGGCGGGGCTGATTAATCACCTGTGAAGCTGTGCTGCCCCGCAGCTTAGAGGGAACACTGCTCATGACTGTAATTGTAGCCTTGTGTCTGTGCCATGCAGGTTCAGGGGCAGGCTGCTGAGGAGGCTCCTTGTGCCTCTGCCTTCCCAGCTGCCCTAGAACCAGCCTGAAGGGCACTAAACATTCCACAGCAGCCCCACTTGTGGCAGTTGGAGGTGGAGAGGGGAGGGCCCAGCACAGCTACAGCTTTGGGTAGGCTGATGCTTTCTTTGCCTTACAGACCAGCCGCCCATGGTCTCAGCCATCTCTTTCCCAGGGAAGTTCTGTGATTTTATGAATTGAGGCTAAAAGGACACTAGTGAACTAATTTTCCATTATGATCCAAGATCTAATTTGAGCTATGGTCCCAAGAAACAAATATTTAGTGAGCAAACATGCTATTCCACCCTACTCCTCAATGGCTTTTTGTTTTACTATTAGCACTTAGATGTGTTTAGGAACATGCTGGCTGCATCTAGACTGGCAAGTTTTTCTGCAAAAGCAGCTGCTTTTGCGGAAAAACTTGCCAGCTGTCTACACTGGCCGCTTGAATTTGCGCAAGAGTGCTGACTTTGTAATGTACAAAATCAGTGTTTCTTGTGCAAATACAATGACACTCCAGGTCGGACAAAAGCCCTCTTGCGCAAAACTGCGTCTAGATTCGCACGGATGCTTTTGCGCAAAAGCATCCGTGCCGATCTAGACGCTCTTTTCCGCAAATGCTTTTAACAGAAAAACTTTTCCGTTAAAAGCATTTGCAGAAAATCATGCCAATCTAGACATAGCCACTATGTATAGGTTGCTTCCAAACATTTACCTTTGAAAATAAAAACCTGTTTTTAAATGATTGCAGTAATAGAAGAGGCTATTTTTAATATGAAAACATAAAAGTTGCATGTGTATGTTAGGTTAAAAGATGAATTGATGGCCAGTGCTATAAATCTACACCATGGAGTAAAAGAAAACCAAAAAGTTTGAAGTACTGTATGAAACAGCTAGAAAATAAGTAGCTGATCTGAGGATTTTAATTTCAATTTCCTAGAAGCTTTTCTGTTCCAATATAAACAGAGAATTTAGGACTTTCACTTCTCCAGTCTGACTTATTAAGTTAGATGGCTAAGGGCATTGTAAGAATACAAAGAATAGGATGCTTATTCATTCATGTAGTCATTTTGGTAAATTAATCTGCAGTCACTTATTCTTTAATAAGCTTCAGATGTTTATATTAAACATGCTTACCTCTGTGTTTTCAAAGCTGTGGGAGAGGTGGTTTAGTTGTATGATTCCAATTGACATGAATAAGAGATGTGTGGCTGAATCCCCAATTACTGCTTTGAAAATGGAGCGGTTCATTGCTAAACTTGTTTATTTTAAAAAACAATTGACTCTGAACTTTACTGATCTATTACCAGACTGTCATCTGATTTTAACAAGGATGAGGGTGAATATTTCCTACACACAAATGAATTCTATTCAAAATCTAATCTACATAATTATTTGAAAATAAAATTGTTCAGAATCATTAAAAATGTACTGTCTCTATTGACATAAATAATAGATTCACTCTTTTTGAATTAAACCATATGCATGTTGAGTAGTAAATGTACCATATCATTGCTGTGTTTTTGTGTTCAGCGGGCAGAAAATATGCTTTGTATAGAAAAATTACTTCAATAAATGTTTTACACAAGGATTAAGAAAACAAATTTGGTAACCATAAGGGCAGTTATATTTAAAGCAATTTGCCACAACCACAAGCTTTATTGTAATTTGAATGTGTTTTTGATTTACTTTCTTTTCTTGTTACTTAAATACTGTTTACCTTTTTCATCCCCTGCATTTAGGAAAGCATACGTAAATTGGAATTTATGTTAAGCCTAAGACTTTAAAAAAGTTGTCATCTTTTTAGAGAGCAGAATATTTCTTCATATATACACATGCGCGCACACACACACACAATTTAAGATTTTCCATACATTATAGTCATATGTACTTCCTGATAAATATTTACTCTGTGCTCTGGTCTTTAGAATGACAAAACTACTTTTTAAAATAAAAATATTTATGAAAGGTTTTCTAGGTAAACTTGAAACCATCTAGTAATAAAGAACCAAGCTCTGAAACTAATGGGGTGGAACGTATGTTCTGTTTTATATGGTGCTTGATGATGTTTCTACAGAGGGATTTTCTTCAAAGAATTTATCATAACTATAGCTATAAGCATATTCATTTACTGCACAGCTGTGTGGTATGATCTAAGAAATGAGTTTGTACTGTAGAGTGAAATGTTTGAAAAAAATCCCCTCAGTTTTTCCGCATTCTTACAGCCAACATTTATTTTAAATAGTTCTTTGTCTGGGTAACAATATAGTTTAATAGTAAGAGTAATTAAAAACACCTGCAGTCCTATTTCACTTTTATTTATGCGTCCCTAGAAAACAAAATTGACTCATGCACAAACAGAAGAATTGTTCAGCAACTGACTGCTTCCTATTCAGTACTTTACATAGTAAATGGAAACACATGACAGACAGATTTATAACATGACAGTGAAGATCCTACTATGTCAGCAGATCACAAGCAGGTATAAACAGGCCTTTTAGAAATTCTGTCATTTCAAAAAAATTGAAAGAACAGAGGGGGTTTTGTGCACTAGTTATTCCTCTTTCTACAAGGAATAACTCCTTTTTGTGTAAGAGTTCTTGTGCAAAAAGGTGTTTGTGGATGGGCAACAGGGTTTTTTTTGCGCAAAATCAGGAAAGAGGAAATAGGTTCCCTGGTGACCATTCTGTGGATAGCTATCAGCGCTTTCTTTCGAGAGAGCATCCATGCGTGTAGATGTTCTCTTGCACAATAAGTTTTTGCAGAAAATCTCTTTTGCAAAAAACTTCTTGTGCAAGAAGCCTGTCGTGTAGACATAGCCTAACTGAACCACGCATCGCTCCTTGGAAATCGGGCATTTTAAAGAATATATCCCTTTGGGATTTTCCAGTATTGTTTTGCCCCATCCTCATCTTTAGAGTCATATTTTCTTTGTGTGCTGTGTGTCTGCCTCTAGTGCTGCTATAAGAGCAGTTCCTCATCTTGTGCTATAGTGGTTTTCTTACATCAGTAAGTCATCTCACTTCTCCCCGCTGACTGAAAGCATCAGCTTCATGGTGCAGCAGCGAGTGGCAGCCCCATGACCGTAGATTTTCTACTAATGTTTCCTGAAATCTTCCAGATTCACTGGCTGACCTGCAAATAAAATAAATAAAAAAGGATAAGCTGTTCTGCGATGATGCCTTGTTAAAGCAAAGGGGGGGAAATTGGCTCTTTAAATTATGCTTTTTTCATTTCTAACTAGGAATAATTAGCATAGCAAATGCTGTTCCACAGGGGAAGTATTCTTCTTTTTAATAAATATTCTGGGAATAGAGTTACACATTTAGCCGGCTCCAAGTTCCCCAGTTATAAATCATCAATGTTCCATATGGCACAGACACTATTTGAACTGTGTACCCACTGGAAAAATCTTTATATTGTTTTTCTGAATGCTTTTCCCCTGTCCCCTAAATTTATAAATCACATTGTCAGTTTTTGGTGAGTTCTATTTATTTTCCAAATGCTCATCTGTTTGGAGTGAGAAAAAAACTTGGCCTTGCCTAAAGCTGTATTACTGAAATCAGTGCTATGTTGTGGGAGAGCTGCAGTTATAAATGGCACACTTCCAGTTTTGGAGGGTCTGTACTGTTATCAAATGAATCTATTTTAAAATAAACATATACAACATTTATTTTTTACCTAAAAAAAAAGGCTTTTAATTTGAAGTATAAGACTTTGATCCTACAATTGATATGATGCTGGTGGATGGTTAGAATCACAAGAATCCCTTTTGGACTATATGCAGGCATGGAGATCCATCTGTTCAGTGTCAGTTGGAGGATCAAAGCCTGAAGTTGCTATACATTACACCTCTATAAACTGCCACTCTATTCTGACATGGATCACGGATGTTCCAAGAACAGAGAGTCCGAAGTGCACTGTGGGGGTGAAGTCTGGCAAGATGCAGGGGGCTGGCACACGGCTCAACTGAGCTGGGGTTGGAGGGAGAGGGAAGGGAGGAAGCCGGGAAGACCTGGCGCGTGGCTCAGCTGGACTGGGGGGGGGGGGGGGGGGGGGGGGGGGGGGGGGGGGGGGGGCGAGAGCCAGTGCACGGCTCAGCTAACCTGCAGGGGTCTGGGAGTTGGTCTGTGGCTCAGCTGAGCTGGGGTGGGGGGGGGAAGGGAGCGGAGACAGGAAGTCTGGCAGCCAGAAATGGCCTCCCTTGATCTAGCAAAAAACCTCTCCAGGACCAGTCAGGTCCTGAGGGTGCCCCAGGGAGGTCCAACCTGTAAACTATCTACCTTGTTCCATGCTGAACTGGCATGTCTGTCACCAGTGATCAGCAATAGCCCTGACTTGTTATGGTTTCCAACTAGAAGCTTCATGATTTCTCTCATGCTGTGCCTCATGCTTAGGAAAAGTACCATGTAAATATCTTCATATTAAAACTCCCTCAAAACTCTTTCTGGACTCATGTAAAACTTGACATCAGCTAGCAGACCACCATCATAGCTAGCAGACCTACCCACATACATTGTCTCATGGGTTCCTTATGCCATACCCATCTGTTGTTTCTTGCCTTATAGTTATATTGTAAATTCCTTGTGGGTAGGAGCCTTTTTTTTCTACATTTGTACAGCATCTAGCACAGTGGTGACCCTTGACTGGGACTGCTAGGCACTAATGTAACACAAATACCTAATAAATAATGCAGCACACTTTGAGAAGAGGTCCTTCAGGATGACCTATCAGCAGCGATACAAAGCCTTTCACAATTATTTCAGGGGAAAAAAAAGTCTGCATTTATTAGATTGTAAACATCGGTAATTCTTTATTTAATAAAACACTCATATTTCAGACAAAGTCTTGGTACAATTATCATTTCCTCATGCCTTAAAATGGATAAATGGATTGAAACAGTTGATTTCCCCTGTAGTTTCTGCAGCCACTCAATAGACTTCACTGAAATGCTGCATGGCATCACAGGGGAGGAACTTGCATATCTTATATACGCTGCCTTCTGCTTTTCTTACTGCACCAGCAGCCTTCTAATTGTGTAACTTACACCTCTGTATTCCATTTCACAGACTTGCTGCCTTTCACACCTCTGAAATTGGCACATTGGCCATTCTCGCATTTCTCAGCATTCTTACTCCCTATTACTACTCTTGGACAACTGGGTTAAAAATTCAGCTTATTCCCTTAGTTGGAAGCTAATTTAGGGAAGAGATTGTCAGCTGAAAGTAATATGGTGATAAAAGTGGTCTCTCCAATATAAATATGCATTAAACCCACTGTCTAGTGATTCTCTGATGCATGTGCTCTGATATAATCCCCTATTATTTTTCAGATCCAGTTCCAAACTTAATTCTTGTTTTACTGAATGCCCCAAACTGTGCTAGGGTACCCTGAAAGAGAATATAGGGAAGATATGTTATAGAGAAGATACACAGTGCAGATATTATATACAGAAGATACCACCCCTTTCATCGAAATAATTTACAATCTAAGCCTCCAACTGGAAATCACTCACTCCTATTGGTGAGCAATTAATTGCATAAGCAGTCCACTGAAATCAATAAGACTACGTGTGCTAGTAACTGCTCACAATTGGGAATAAGAGATTCACTATGTGGCATTAAACTTACCCTGGAAGGAAGTGGGAAGAGAAGATGATGAAAGCAATTTGGTTGCAATGGTGAAAAGCATGTGCCTGACTCTTTTGTGGTTTTAAAAAAGAAATACAAGCCATTCTTCCCCATTCTTGCTCTGATTTCTCTCTTGCTCTGTGTTCTGGGGCTTTGCTTGCTCTCACATTCCAGAGCTATTATGATAGATATGACTGGCCTATTTCTGATTTTTGGATAGTTGAAGGATTGCTGACATTTCTTAGGAAATCAAGAGACTAAAGACTTAAATATGTACACGGTGGTGAAACAGTTTCACTCTGATTCATGAACAGGAAGTTGGTTCCTGCAACTTCCAGATGGTACCAGGAGAATTGTTGGATGCACATCGATTAGAAAATAGAAATAGCTCTACAGTGCTACAAAAAAGCAGTTGGTAAATAAAATCATATGGACCATCTCTTAGGGATACTAACAAATAAACTAGAATGCTGAAAAAGGTAAATAGGTCTGCCATTGGCAAAAAGGGGGTAATCTAAAAAAAGAACCTTTTATTTTCACTTTTTATTTTATTTTTGCTACCAGAACTTGTTTAAAAAAATTAAACTGGACTTGTAAGAATTCTTCTATTAATCCCAGAATGCATGCATTCTCCCTGAAGCTAACTAACAAAAACATGCTAGGCCCCCAGAGCTTCTTTACACAGGGGCTGTGTCTAGATTGGCAAGTTTTTCCACAAAAGCAGTTGCTTTTGTGGAAAAACTTGCCAGCTGTCTACACTGGCCGCTTGAATTTGCGCAAGAACACTGACGATCTAATGTATGACGATCTAATACTATGCTGCTCCCGTTCGGGAAAAAGCCCTCTTGCGCAAATGTATTTGCGCAAGAGGGCCAGAGTAGACAGCTCAGGACTGTTTTGCGCAAAAAAGCCCCAATGGCGAAAATGGCGATCGGGGCTTTCTTGTGCAAAACCGCGTTTAGATTGGCACGGACGCTTTTCCGCAAAAAGTGCTTTTGCGCAAAAGCGTCTATGCCAATCTAGATGCTCTTTTCCGCAAATGCTTTTAATGGAAAAACTTTTCCATTTTCATGCCACTCTAGACATAGCCAGGGAGTTACTGGACCAGGATATCAATCTACACCAGCATACACCAGCTTGCTGGGCAGTAATTTGCCATGTCAAGTTATCCCTCAACCTGCATGCTGGTGAGCAATTTTCTGTGGGAAACCCCCTGCTCCCATGCAATGCCCCTCTGATTTCTCTGAGGCTCAGTGCAGAAATGAGGTTCTGCTTTAGCAGCATCAATGTCCTAGCCTTCACTGGGGAGAAACATTATTCTTCTTGGTGGTCACTCGATAACAAGTAGGACATCTTCCTGTCACCCTCTTATTTATGGATCCATTGATGGCTGACCAGCCAAATTCTGGAGCTGCAGGTCTTATTGCAGAAGGGCTGGTGCTGGTGGCTATTGGAGGGACGTGGGGCAGTTTTTGCCCCTCTTTTCTCTTTCTCCGCCTCTCCTCATCTGCACTGCAGTGGGACCTCTCAAATTGTGCCATCCCTCAAGGATTACCGCTTTCCACTGGAGATAGTCCTGAGCAAAGTTTCTCAAGTGTTGACACCGATGCCGCACTTTTTCATGTTTGCCTTCAGCATGTCCTTAAATCGATTCCTCTGGCTCCCTATGCTCCTCTGTCCTTCCTTCAGCTCAGAAAACAGAATCTGTTTTGGGAGGCACTGATCAGGCATCTGGACCCATGTTGAATATACAAAAAAGAACTAAACAACAAATTATTGGGGAATTTCCCATTTACCTTGTAATTGCAGGTTGTTACTGTGCATGTTACTGCACACAAATGTCCTCTACATGCTGTATATAATGTGTCCTGCGTAGTACTAATGCACACAAGTGCTTCAAGGGATCTGCGCACTATGCTCTTCAAGCTCAGTCGTTTGGTGGTTTCCTGTAAATACCAAGCACTTTGAGTAAGACAGATGACAACTTCACTAGAGCCACCAGAAACTGAAGTATCCAGATTTCCTTGGCGCAATGACTTGAAAATAGTAAAAAAACCAAGTTAACAGTTCCAAACTCAGCCAATAGCCAAGAGGGGGATGAAAGTAACAAAGTCTTGATTGATTGGTGTGCAGGCGATACATTTTCACGCTGAACACATGCAATCACCCTTATGCCTGACTCCTGCATAGGTGCTAGTGTGCTCTACTGTGCTATGATTGATACCATCCCAGTAATAGATTGTTTTGCTGCTACCCAGCCATCCTCTGAGAAATGCCTGTGGCTCCTATTCATTGGCAGCTTCTGAGCTTGGTTTCTTCTAAATTCAAGATATTACTTGCTTTTCTTCTATTCAAGCATAAAGATTATGAAGCTCTGAATTGGCTGGATGTTAAACTGAGAAACACAATGCCCCTCTTGCCCTTCCCCCAGTTCCTGAAGGGGAAGCAGTCATTAATGTGGCAGCAGAGTCATGACAATATCAACAGCAGCTGCAATGCTGCAAACCTAGCACCAGCTTGTGCTGTGTGAGGAAATCAAATAGCTCTCCTCAGATGTCCCCTCATGTGCCTTAAAATGGTGTTTATCACCAAATGTTGCTTTTTCTAGTTAGGATTGTAATCCAGAATGGTAAAAAGACCCTGATCAGATAGGAGTGCCTCCTGACTGCCCAAGCTGATTTCAAAATAAAAGGACAAGAAGAGAAATTAGCTGTGTTATGTGTGAGTGGTATTTGGATTCTCCTCTTTCTTTTTTTTCATGTGGGTCTTCCTATATGCTTTCAAAAAAGAATTTTAATAAAATCAGGTCCTTTTTAGTATTTGACTTTTAACAATCACTGTTTTTTTCCCTCTCCATCCCACTTTAAACCCTTTTGCCTGCTCTCTCATCAGTGCTGGCTTTCCATCACAGGCATGGAAATGAAACGTGTGGCTTGCCTAGTAGGGGGTGAGAGGGAGAATTGTGGCGTAGTGGACAAGAGTGGAACTAGTAATCAGGAGCTGTTGAGTCTAATCTTGATTCTAAGGCTGAGCGACTTCTTGGAGCCTTGGTTTCTGCATCTGTAATATAGGGCTAAGAAAACTGATCTTACTCAAAGCAGTGACTTAGAGGTGAAAGGCTTTGTGCCCCCTCATCAGTGCCCCCAAGTGTTGTGCTGTGAATATTCTGTACAATAGCAATAGAATTACATTGTTTCATATAAACTGACTGATGGTTGTTTTAAAATGCTTTTCAGAGCAGTTAGCTGGCAGTGATTTACAAATAACTACAGAAATCATACCTACTATACACTCTCCGCCTTATATCATAACTTTCCTTCTGAATCAGAGGATAAGCTTTCCTTTTTAATAAACAGTTTCTCTAGTGGTTAGGAAATTGCTCTCTGCAGAATACCATCACAGCTGTGAGTCTATCTGCAGATGGATAGAAGTCTGTTCTGTCAGATAAATGGCTAGGCCTGAAAAGCCCTTTTGTGTTCAGAAACTCTTCTGGGTGGAATGTGAAACAGATTATGAACAGGAAAGGAAAGCAGTTCAGGCCAGATGGTTATTGTGATGAAGCCATCTTCTGACTGTAGGAAGAGTAATAGTGTGTAGCTTAACAGTTAAATCGGCACAGATGAAATAAAATAAATTAACAATACAATAACAGTTATGTTAACGGAGATCTATAATTGTGCTGGACCCTGGGGAAATATGACAGTTTCTACTAATATGTAATGGACAATTGTTACTGTCGTATGATATTTTTCATGCCATTTTCATGTTTCAGCATTTCTTGAGTGCACAGAATGGACCAGATACATATTTTTGAAGACTGATCCTTGCAAGTCAACATATATGTAACTTATGTATATGTGTTTTTATATGTGTGCTCTGAGACTGATTTAATTGGTCTATTTGTTTATGTTATGTAATTTTTTCTTTATTAGATGTGTAGTTTTTGATATGTAGAATCCCAGAGAAGGATTTGCCAATAAACTGCTTGTTAACTGGTTTAAATTGATGGTGCTAGAAAAATTTTCCAACTTCTAACTGAGAAATGGAAATGTGTTTCAATCCTAATCCATGAATGAGACCAAATCTCATTCCTAACTGTATTAGATGAAGGTTGCCAAGGAAGAGCCTAAAAATCCAGAAGTTTTCTCTATTCAAATTTTGTAAGTATAGAAAAAAGGAAATAAATGTGGAAATAATAACTGCCTGCAAAGTGTCTCGTTACACTATAATCATTAGACAAACAAGATGGAAAGGGAAATATGGATTGTGCAATCCTGTACAGGGTAAAGAGGAAGGGAATTTATTTACACACTAGCCAATTAGCCCGTCATAAGATGGGATTTTCAGGTCTCTCCTCCACGCTGGTCTTCTCTCCTGAGCCTCTGGTCTC
>CM057847.1:115267596-115309922 GCA_030068395.1 Apalone spinifera
AGGGCCTTGGCCTTGTCTTAAAGGGCCAGCTTTAAACTGTGTTGTGGACTCAGGTCAGAGGGCCTTGGATTTGAGATAGTAGGCGGGAGTGGTCCGCCACAGTCAACCATAAAAATGTTGGCATATTGTGGGGCCATGCGGGTGCCCATGGCAGTGCCACTGGTCTGGAGATATATATTGTCACAAATCTGAAATAATTGTGTGTGAGGATAAAGTCACAGAGCTCAGCTACCAGTTGTGCTGTGGCTTCATCAGGGATACTGTTCCTGACAGCTTGTATTCCATCTATGTGTGGGATGTTTGTGTAGAGAGCCTCTACATCCATGGTGGCTAGGATGGTATTTTCTGGAAGATCACCAATGCATTGTAGTTTTCTCAGGAAATCAGTGGTGTCATGGAGATAGCCGGGAGTGCTGGTGGTGTAGGGTCTGAGTAGAGAGTCCACATATCCAGACAGTTCTTCAGTGAAAGTGCCAATGCCCGAGATGATGGGGCATCCAGGATTTCCAGGTTTGTGCATCTTGGGTAGTAGATAGAATAACCATGGTCAGGGCTGTAACGGTATGTTGATTTATTCCTGTGCTTGTTTAGGGAGTGTCCTGAGCAGATGGTGCAGTTTCTTATTGTATTCCTCAGTGGGATCTGAGGGAAGTAGCCTGTAGAATTTGGTATTAGAGAGTTGTCTGGCAGCCTCCTTTTGGTAGTCAGACCTGTTCATGTTGACAACTGCACCTCCTTTATCAGCCTCTTTGATTTTAATGTCAGAGTTGTTTCTGAGGCTGTGAATGGCATTGCGTTCTGCACGACTGAGGTTATGAGGCAAGCGATGCTGTTTTTCCACAATTCCTGCCTGTGTACGTCGGTGGAAGCATTCTATGTGTAGGTCCAGACTGTCATTTTGATCCTCAGGAGGAGTCCATGTGGAGTTCTTCTTCTTGTGCTGTTGGTGGGAGGATATCTGTGTGTCAGTGCGCTGTTTAGTGTTGTGTTGAAAGTATTCTTTGAGTCGGAGATGGCTAAAGTAGGCTTCCAGATCACTGCAGAACTGTATCATGTTTGTGGGGATAGTTGGGCAAAAAGAGTCCTCGAGATAGGACAGACTCTCCTGCTGGGCTGAGTGTGTAGTTGGATAGATTGATGATATTGCTGGGTGAGTTAGGGTACCACTGTTATGGCTTCATGTGGCAGGTAGGATTTTAGCCAGCTTGCAGTCCTTTTTCTGCTGTAGAGAAGTGAAGTGTGTAATGTAGATCTCCTGTCTTATTTTAGTAAAGTCCATTTGTGTGGAAGGTTGGTTTTTTACGAAAGTCTCCAGATTAGAGAGCTCTTTTTTAATGTTTTCCCGTTTGCTTTACAGGATGCTGATCAGGTGGTTCCTCAGTTTCTTTGATAGCGTATGGCATAATCTCTCAGGGTACGTCTCCATTTGCTCCCTAGTTCGGATTAGGGATGCAAATGCAGATGAGCAAAGTAGCTAATGAAGCTGGGATTTAAATATCCCGTGCTCCATTACCATGATCTCGTCGGCGCACTAATTTGAATCACAGTTGATTCGAACCAGGAAGTGTGCGCCAGGACGCGTTAGTTCGAACCAAAGCCAGAAAATGAGGAGTAACATTAGTTCGAACTAACCCATCCCAGCGCACACTTCCTGGTTCGAATCAGCTGTGATTCAAACTAATGTGCCGGTGAGATCAAATAGTGTGCCAAAACAAATAGTCATGAGTATGAGTTTGTGCGTATGTGTCCTAGTGGCTAAGGGAATAGTGGTGCTCTTAAGAGTTATCAATACTTTCACTGAAGAAAGAAAAGATGAACGGGATATCATCAAGGCTGACATTAAAAGTGGCTGAAAGATGAATAGAAGAAAATTCAATGTTCAATCTGTTTTCCATTGTTTCTCTTCACAATGTAATTAATGTAATCCCATTAATGTAATTTATTTAGCATTTAATCTGAACCCTTAAAACATTCATCAATAGGAATTGTGAAAATAAAGAGTACTTGTGATTATATGAGTACAGTTAATAGATTCCCCAGGACATCATCCATCTATTTCATCGTATTGAGAGTGACAGACTCTTCACCACTGTTTCTATCATATATTATGTTTGAGATGATCTTTGAAAAAAGATGTGATGGGTGCTTTTGCTAAATGAGAAGAAACTCTTGTTACAAGGCTGAGTTGGAATTAATCTAATTTTGCAAACTCCCAGCTACCCAACAGGAATAGTTAAAGAATCAGAGGAAAATATTGGAGTTTTTGATGGAATAGTTGACTGTACACTGTTAGGTAACACAACTATTCTAGATCAGTGTTTCTTAAAGTGTTCAATGAAGTCACTTTGAGAAACACATTAAGTGGCCATCCCGGGTGGCCACTTAATGTGTTTCGCAAAGTGATTTTATGGAACACTTTCAGAAACACTGGTCTAGATTATGTTCTAATTCAGTGTAATTGTTTTAATAATGAGAAGCCCTTGGTAAGTATATTAATGTTCAAAGTGGGATATGATGCGAGAGGGGACAACACAGGCGTTGCATTGCTCATCTTATAGTCAAGACCAGAATGGAATGCCATCATGATTTATCTGATCTCCTGCATAACACAAGCCAATATTTTTACCCTGTAATTCATCCCCCATATTTGTAATGGCAGGGACTGTCTTTTTGTTCTTTTTTTACAGTGCCCATCACATGGATGGGAAGTTAGGTCCTCAGTAGACCCATTATACATGTAATAGTACATAATAAATCTTGACCCTAATAAAATCAATGGCAAAATCCCCATTGATTCCAACAGCGCCAGAATTTCACTCCATATCTTTTATAGAGATATCCTAGCGTAGATTATTTCCAATATGATATTTTATAAGTTCAACTTCCTTCTATTGGTTATTTCTCTCTCCTTGCTTGCTAGACTGAAGAGCTCTTTATTACCAAACACCTTCTTTCCATTTAGACCAGGCAACCTTTCTTTGGCAACTTCAGGGAATAGCTGAGTTTGTCTGTAACAGAAAAAACAGCAAATGGTCTGGTAGCCCTTTATAGACTAACGAAACATGTAGCTGGTATCATGAGCTTTCGCGGGCACAGCCCACTTCTTCAGATGCCCGGAGGCTGTGCCCATGAAAGCTCATGATACCATCTACATGTTTCGTTAGTCAATAAAGTGTTACCAAACCATTTGTTTTTTCTTTGGCAAGCTAAATAAGTTGAGCTCCATAGGTCTCTTATTTATTGGCATGTTTTTCAGGCCATTTTTGTGGCTCTTCTCTGATCCCTATCCAATTTTTCAACATGTCAACACTTTTAAAAGCATCAGAACTGGCAGTGTGGGCATCTTGTTTCATACTATCAGCCATCTCCACACTGAAAGCTGAGCCAACCAATGGAATTTAGAAAGGATCTGCAGGAGTTTCTCTTTGATGCTTCTTGTAATAAGGAGATTTGGGAAACAGCCTCATTCAAAACCACCTTTAAGACATTGGTTGAGAGGAAACAGTTAGTCAAGGAAAAGGTAACACTCTTGTCAGCAAAGATAACCCCATCTTCACAGAGCTTTGAAAATCAGTGCCAAAGCAGGGCAGCTTTCAAAGGGTGAAGGGATAAGAACCGCACAAAAAAACCTAATAAAACATTGTAAAGTATGGAGAGAGGAGCTCAAATGTGTTAGAAGTTTGTGATTTTTTTCCTATTTATTATTTAAATTGATTAAATGCAGTTCAAGGATTTTCTGTTATGATTTAAAAATCAAGTGGCTAAGTTCAAAAATGTGTTTCACTGTTACCTGCCTAAAAGTGATGTGCATGACAGATCAGGCACTTGCTTACACTCATCAGTATTTTTAGCTGTTTAAGAGCATAATGCCAAATGCCAAAATATGGTAAAGCCTAAAACCATTTGAAGATTTATGATAAATGGGAATACAAACATAAGTGGATAGTTTGGGGGGCATGGTCATTTAAGTATTCATGTACTGTACATATTCAGCATAATTAGACACTTAGTGGAATAGCAAAACTTTGTTGATGTATTTGTAAGTGCAAGGAGTTCTGATTTATTTACAAGTGTTCACAGTGCTTTGTTTTTAGTTTTCTTCAAATTATTCATCCTGACTATGAAATACCTGCAATTTTTGTTTTTTAAATTTTCTTAACTAAGATGTTTTACAGTGGCATAAAGACAACCACAAAACAAATGCAATTAATCAAGACAAGGACTAAAACTAATAAATGACAAATGGTATAATACAATATGTAACAATACAAATTTTATTAAACTCTAATAAATAATTAGCAAGCATAGTTGTAACAGGAATAACAATACCAGATGTGCCAAAAAACAAACAAAAAACAAACCCCTCTTGACAGTGAATCCATTTAAGTTATATCTCACAAACTAAATCTGGACTATGTGAATCCAAAACATTTCATATGGTTTCCTTACACCTTTCAATAACTAATCCTGCTCATATTACTTACCCGCTTAGGTTTCTGAGGCTTCATTCATTAATAACCAGTTGTAAAGTTCCCAGAGAGGCCAAAATGAAAGATCCTATACAAGTAAAACAATATTTCTTAAATTACTACTCATTTATTTAGTCAATGCTTCAGTGTTCAACTCTGCTAAAGAAGCATGTGTTTTTGGAACATGGCTTGGAAATTTACAGTGCATGTGAGAAGGTAAAAAGAAATTTGGAGGAAAATATGCACAAGTGGTGATGTTCTTGAGTCCTGTTTAAAATCTGAGAGGTCTGACTGGAGCAATATTTCCTTTCAGGAGAGGCCTTATTCTGATAGCTCCTCTTTATCCTCAAGAAAGGGATTCCAGGCATTTGATCCGTGCAAGCACTGTAGCCTTGGATTCAGTAATTTCCCAAGCAGTGAATTAAGCTTCAATCTCTCTGCTATGCATATGCTATGGAGTGACCTTTACACACCCTTTCAGTGCAGCACTGATGTTCTGCATCCCAAAGGGCCTGGCACTGATCAATGGATGGGTTCCACTCAAATGCTTTAAGGTACTTTTCTGAAAATACTTCTACTTGTCTTTGTGCAAAAGTTCAACTGCAAACACATTTTGAAAAATCTTCTACCATGTAAATTCTTTTACTGTGACTATGGAAGGAAAGGTGCATTTTAGAAAAATGTGCAACATTTTGGCTACGTCTAGACTGCAAGCCTCTTTTGAAAAAGCCTCTTTTTGAAAAAACCTCTTTAGAAAAAGAGCATCTAGACTACAACCAGTACTTTCAAAAAAAGCAAGCTGGCAGTCTGGATGCGCTCTTTCAAAAAAGCACAGTTCACATTACATAGCGCCTTTTTTCAAAAGAGCACTTTCGAAAAAGGCATTCTTCCTCGTAAAACGAGGTTTTCCACGGTCAAAAAAACTGCCGCGTTCTTTTGATTTATTTTCGAAAGGACACAGCAGCAGTCTGTTTTTTTGAAAAAGCCGTGTAGTCTAGACACACCCTTTGTGATGAAAAGATCAGAGAAAACATTCAGTAACTCTTTATTGAATTACAATTCAATATAACAAAGCATAGCAGATGCTGTATGTATGAATGACCCAACATTTCTAAGATGCATATTAGAGATGAATTTTGGGAACCCTATTTCCACATTCTTCCTTTCCAAGTTCTTTTTTTTTTAAGGCAGTTCCTTGGTTATTGTTCTGAATAAACAAAGGGACAAGAATTTGATTAGTTTTACTATGGTGTTCAGATGACAAATGTAATTTGCTGTTATGTCAACTGCTCGGGGAAGCATTGACCATTGTCTGAGAGACCATCGCCATTCCTTGATTTTTTTCAAATACCTCCCATAGGAAGCCTATAGCCTCTGTATCTAGAGAAAAAGCTTCACCTACCTTTGTTTGGTAGGGCTTCTTCAAAGCAAGAAGGTAATGTGTTTGTAGCTTCATTTTTCTGTATTTAGTACGACAATGTTTTCTTTTAAAAATATTGACTGACCATTTTTTTCTTTAAAAAGCAAGCCAGTTGCACAATCCTTCTGATCATCTACTAAATTCCCTCTAAAACCAGTTGGCAGGAATTTTTGTTTTCAACTTGTGCATCCTTCTACTAAACTGTATGAAAACACACCCCAGCTTAAAAATTTCAAAGCTAACCCTTAGCACTGTAAGTGTTCAGATGTCCAAAAAGCAGCCTTTCTGAGACTATGATGAAAGTATATTTTTTCTCTGGAGAGACTTTGTGAGCATGTGCGTATTTCTGTCTTTTTTTTTTTTTTTTTTGGTTCCTTAGCTGCCTTTGTGTTTTAACTAGAGGTTCTGATGGTCACATTCTATCCCAAATAGGATCAGTAGGGTCAAGAAAATATCTTTTAAAAAGTAGTTTGTCCTTGTTTCCCCGTATTGGTTAACACATTTCCAGTACAATCAAAACTGCAGGTGGAAGTTTTACTGACTTAGTTTTTGTTGAAGGCTGTAGTACAAAAGCTCCATGGTTGCCCGTTTTCCACAAATGACTATTTAATTATTGTAGACTTTTTATGACCATGCTATTTTCAAACCAGTCTGTGGAACTATATTAATACAGACATAATGAATTATAAAAATGCTTAAGTAACGATGAGTATGTGAATTTATTCCTGAGCTTACCAACTGGAAAAGGATTTAAAAATATATTAGGTAATACACATTAAGATTTAGAGGAATTGCAAAGCTAATGAACCCTAAAATAAACAACGGTTGAGAGGGATGTTTTTCATTATAACTGCTTTGGTTTTGACATGTGTAGCATGTAGCCTTTGTCCAAAAAAATGGGCATTGTATGTTGTCTGAAAATTTCTATTTATGGTATTGCTTAAAAGAGATTTGTCCAGCATTTCTCATGATTCAAATGGATTTGTCCTAAAGCCAAAATGTAATTACAAGTGTGGCTGGAGTACTGACTCTCTTAAGCATCCCAATTAGGTAGGAAAGCAACCAACTGATAATTCAGTTATGGATTAAGAAACATTCGTTTCAAGATGTTTAAAGTACTAAAGGAACTGAATCTGTCCCATCTTCCAAATTTTTATTTTTAGCTCATTGTTCACCATGCCAAGAGTGCCAAGTTCACACTTTCTCTGTCAATCAATTCTAAGGTTTTATTGTAATTTGGTATGCACTATTCAAAATAACTAAATTATATTGGCTGAATACACTGCAAACTTCTAATAAACATAGTTATTCTTAAATACAACATGTAAACAGCCTCTGTCTAGGTGATGGACCTAATATTTATGGAATAGGACAGCGTTTCTTAACCTTTTTTTATAAAGTACCCCTTTTTAAAAAATAAATAATTTGTAAGTACCCTCTTTAAAAAAATAAGTATCCCCAGTACCTACAGTTTTCAGACACACAAATTCTTTTTCTGCCATTGCAACACATTTGTTTAAACAACTTACTCGTAGCCAGGCGGGTGATGAAATTTTGGGGTATAAAAAGTACAAAAATAATAAAGCACTGTAAAACTTAAAACAAAAATTCAGTTTTCTCCAAATTTCAGTTGTGTTGACATACCCCCCAGACTTCTCTTGAGTACCCCGAGGGTACTTGTACCACTGGTTGAGAAACACTGGAATGGGATGAAACAATTCTCTTCCCAAAGCCCCCTTGTGTGGGAACGTGAACTGTTTGCATT
The DNA here is from genome assembly GCA_030068395.1 of Apalone spinifera. Classification (NCBI taxonomy): domain Eukaryota; kingdom Metazoa; phylum Chordata; order Testudines; family Trionychidae; genus Apalone; species Apalone spinifera. The sequence continues at coordinate 115,275,251 of CM057847.1, forward strand.
AAGTGTTGTTTTTTTACCAGTGTATCTGCATAATTCTTCCTGCCAAACCCAGCAGAGGCCCTTCTGCCACCACACCTCACCTCACCCCAGGCTGCTATGAAACAGTTGTCAATGGTAGGCAGAAGGTGCATAAATTCACTAAGGCCTGTTTGACTTCTATCCACTCATCAGAACCCTGCATTCCATTGCAATTTGGGGTTTTGGGAGGGAGGAAAGGAGAAGTGAGGAGAAATAAGTTCTTATTTCTAGGATTTTTTTGAGTCACACAATTTGATAGTATTTTTATAATTCCTCAAGCCTTCCAGAATTGTCTACAAAGAATGAAATTAGATAGTCTGTTGAATTATATCCCTCTTTGCGTCGAACCTTGGGCAGCCTCCATACCTTGGGTCGAATCTTGGGGCAATCTCTGAAGTGGCATGTTGGACAGCATGGCTAGGGGGAGAATCCATATCCCATGTAGATAACTCACCTTAGTCATTAAGCCTGATCTCTCAGGACTGACTCCACAATCACAGGGCTTTCAGCGATTCAACGGTTAGGGGTACTATACGAGCTATGTCTGCAAATGCTACTATCATAACGGTATGTTGAACAGAAAAAGAGAGGTCCGGAAGGCTGCAAAAAAGACAGTATTTGAGTTGTTAATCTCCACCATTCTCTGGAAGCACTTAAAATGATTAAGTGGTATAGAGAAAGCTTTGTTAGTTGGCATGCATGCGGTTAATTGAACATGCAGGATAACTAATCTTATTGCTCTTACCCTATCTCCTACCTGCAGATCTGACTCCTGGCAGCTGGTGGCAGGGTCAAAGGGAAGGAGGTGCATGCTGATGATATCAGTCGGCAGTGCCAACTGTCCAAAATCCCTGAAACAACCGGCTGGACAAGAAGACGCAACAGTATTGTGTTTGGGGACAATGCCGGTTAACAGAGTTCTGGATCACAAAACTATCATTATATTTGGCATTATGCTTTCTTTTTTACCAAAAAAATTTAGTTTCTTTTTTAATCAGCAGAGGGAAACCTAGCATGATAGTGACACGAAAGGAGCAACCACATCAGGTAAAAGAAACATCTTAAGCTGTTGTAAAGTATGCCCCAGTGTGTGTCATGTAGGAGAGCTGTACAGCTGGGGCACGTCTAGACTACATTCTTCTTTCAAAAGAGAAATGTAAATAAAGGAAATAAAAAATGCAAAAGAAGCACAGATTTACAAATCTCGTGCTTCATTTGCATAATCACATCTGATCACTTTTTCCAAAAAAAAAAAAGCAGTGTAGATGTGGTTCTTTAAAACAAAACAAACAAACAAAAAAACCCCACTACCACCCTTTTTCAAAAGAACCCTGTAAACCTAATTTTTTCAGGAATAAGGGTTCTTTCAAAAACGTGATTATGCAAATGAAGCATGAGATTTGTAAATCAGACCTTCATTTGCATTTTTATTTCCTTCATTTACATTCCTCTTTAAAAGGAGGAATGTAGTCTAGACAAACCCCTGGTGCTAGGCAAGTTGGCAGGAGAACCTACAGAACTGCTGGGCCTAGCCCTCCCCATCCTTTTTCTGAGAAGGGCAAAGCTTCAGGCAGAAGGGGAAGGATTCCAGCAGCAATTTAAAGGGTTGTTGTGTTGACAAGGTATGAACCATGGGCACTATTAAATCACCAGGCATTGGGGCAGTTGCTCACTTTATCCTCCCCCCTCTCATCGGAAGTTAAGGGGTTAACATAATGTGGAAATGTCAAGTTGTTACATCTTTTTGGGTCTTTCTAATACACACCCTCAAAATTTCTCTCCCCAGAGACAGTACCTAGCTGCAGAAGCTGACACAGGAGATACAAGCGGTAGTGATATCACTTCTGTGTTTACTTTCTGTAATTTAGGAACACATTTTAGAAGCTGCCAAAGCCATCATTGATATAATACAGTCAGAGAGTGAAGGGGAGATTATGGATATGTGGCTCACCACTGAGCTAGGAGCTTTTAAAAAGACTGAGAGTACGTCTATCCTGCATGGCTATCTCCGGATACTTCTGATATCCTGAAATAGCTACTCCGCATCTACACAAGCCACCTGGTATTTCAAAATACTTTTCAAAATAACGGGACCGCTGTCTCATCATCCTGGTAAACCTAGTAGCACGAGGGATAAGAGAGGGCCCGAAATAGCATGCTATTTTGAAAGTTGGCACTGTGTAGACATGCCAAATTTCAAAAAAAGCTATTTAAAAATAGATTTGCACTACGCAAATTGCGTATCTTATTTCTAGTTTAGGGTTCTGTGTAGACACACCCTAACTGATAAGGTATACCAGGAGAGCAGACAATTCACATCAGCACAGAGAAAACAAAAAGTATGGTAAATTGAAGGACAAGAAAAAAAGGTAAAGGTCAAATTTGGAGACAAAGAACTAGAACAAGAAAAAAAAGTACCTTAGAGGACTAGTATCAAAGAATGGGAATTGTCCAAATGACAACAAACAAAGAAAGAAACAAACAACCCCTACCACACAACTGACCATTACTGCATTTGCAAAGGTCTTCAAGGCCAAAGAGTGTCATGCCAATATTGCTACATGTGTAAGAATACTAGTATGGGGAAAGCTGATAAACGAGATTTTGACTGCAGAAACAAATTGGCTGAGAGGAATACTGAAAGTTTCAAGACTGTTGAAATTAAAAACTGGAAAGATAAGAGAATGGCTAGGGCCAAAAATAATGCTGTTACAGAAAATTCAACAAAGGTAGCTGATCTTTTGGACATGAGTCAAGAATTGACCCTGAAAATATACTGCACATGGAAAGACATACCAGAATGCAAGTCACTGGAAACCGAGAAAGAATGAGATTGCATTGGATGGACTCAGTGAAGAATAGCCTAGACTAAATGGGTTTAAAGATGAATGAAGCCATAAAGCTAGTGCAAGATAGAAAGCAGTGGAAAGACTTCATTCAAACCAATTGTCACTGTTGAACTGACAGATGGAAATGAAAGTAGCAGAGGCAGCTAGGTTGTTGATCCAAGACTTCACCAGATCCTTATTCTCTGGAGATCTCTTTTGCTGCCACTTAATTTTTTGCACTTCAGTCAGACAATATAAAGAAGAGCTAGTGGTTTTGTTGGCAGAGATTTCTTGGACACAAGCTAGGTTCAGAATAGCTGCACTCCTTTCTAATATAGAAGACTAAAATTAAACATGGTCAGTCATTAATTAGCACACTTTTAAGATAACAGGAAGCTTCCTCACTAACCAAGCAAAAATTTATGTTTTTAATTATATAAGACAAAATAAATCTGAGTTTGCTTTTGTGGGACTATGTCAATTTACACCAGTTGGGATTCAGATCTAGGGATTTTTAACACATTGTTTAATATCTGAGCACTAACTCATTTTTAAAACAGGGTCAAGTCTTTCTTTTAGATACATATGGTCAATTACATTATCTCCATCTTTAATGAGCTCAGTGCATGCACATTTTATGGGAAAAATTAGCCCTAAAAAGAGAGAAGTCTGTATTTGAATTTTTTTTCCTGTCAAGAACTTTCCTTCTAGTGTTACCATTTGTGGCACTGTCGATTATTTTAATGTTAACTACAAAATACGGAGGATCAAAAACTGAATGCAGAAGAAGGACTGCAGTTACAGCATGGTAATTCAGTAAACTTGCGTTCCTTCTCTCTGGATCATGATCCATTTTTGGCCTCTGCCTAGCACTTCTGTGGCTTGTGATTGCTCTTCACTGACAGGTAACCTATCAGTCTCTAAAAGTGCCAACTGAATCATTGATAACAGTTATTTATAGTTCTTGTAACATACAGTAATCCTCCCTAAAGAAATGTGGACAAAGCTTTTAATCTGTCAGTTTTCTACACTCACTGGTATTTATTTAGAATGTATCATTTTTTAAAGCTCCTAGCTGACTTGGGTGTTTTCATAGGTCAGTCTTTTTTTTAACAAGATTCTAGATGTTTTGGTTTACTTGAGTTTATTTTTTAATCAGATTTAGTGCTCGTGAAACATGTAGTAATTGCACTGAATTAAAACAATACCACAAAAAGCAGAAATCAGGGACGTACCTCAAACATCTGTGTACACTTAATTTCTCCCAGTCAAAGTTTAATCATGGCTTACACAAGAGTGGACCCCAGAATAAAGTCAGTTTAGGCTTTTATCTTAACTACAGACATGTATGACCTCTGTTTCTGGAAAGACATTAGTGGCTTGAAATATAGCGATCTTGGCTTTGCAGCCACTTTGAAGCTTTCTTTGAAAAAAAAAATCAGGCTATTTGCATGGAACACCTCAGAAACTTTCGAAGGCTTATTTGTTCATTAAATCCCCATCACAGATGTACATTTAATAGGAATTTTTGTGGCTAATCTCAGCTCAACAGACATAGCCCTTCACTTGCTGCAGTTATAATTTATATGCAATTATAATTTGACAACTTTAGTCTAACATTGCTCTCCTATCCTCTGTGGAAGTTTAATGTAGTTTTATGAGCACATGCAGCAGAATGTATTAGTCTTTTGGACCACAGAATGCGTGGATTCTTTCAAATAGTCTTAAATGTGTACAAATGACATACTAGCACAGCCAGATCTCCTATCTCTATCCTACATCTTTAGTTCATAATTGTTAACTGTCACGCTGGGACACGCTATCATCCAGGTGAGTCTGTTCACTTTTCAGAGAATTTTTGCCACTATGTTGATACCGAGGAGTGCATTGCAGAGCCAGATGGGCTGATCTGGAGATTAGATTGACTTCAGGTCACGAAAGAGCCTTTGGTGTATCTACACCAACTCTGTGCTAGATTTTGGGAATCACTGTAAGTCAGTGGCGGGGATGTAATTAATAAATGGATAGAGTATGCATTTTATTAGATTGCTACTTTACAATCTGAAGCCCCTTCCTAGCAATGGGTCATAGCAGATCATCTGAAATACACATGTTTCTTTGCTTGCATTGGCTACTTGAAATTATATGCCTGGAATGCTAGGGAGATGTTTGTGACTATTGGGTTAATCATATAAAAAAGGTACCAAGGAAGTTTTCCAAATGTTTCAAATATTTACTTTTGGTGATATTTCCTCCTTATCTTTTCCAGCTCCATATATGCATAGAAAGTGTCCTGTGATATTTGCGTCATATAGCCTGAGAATATCAGGAGGTTGCTATGTATGTTATCTATATATGAGACATGAAATTACCTAGTTCTGTGTCTTCTATTGAATGTGAAACCATTGGCTATTACAAACACTACAAGACTCTTTCATATTTGTAATGTGGAGCTACTAGAAATGCTAGAGTGCAGAAGTGATCAAGAGACTTATGCACAGCCTAGTGAATTTTTAAGAATTTCCAAAGCACCAGTCCCATGCGAGGTTAAAGGTCACACATGGCAGTTCAGCAGATTGCTTGAGGAATAAGACAACTGAAGAGGAATAAGCGGACAGCATATGTGCAGCTTCCCTCATCTAGCACATGAAACTCAGATTACTTGTACGCATGCACCTATGAGTGGCAATCTCACAGTCCTCTAACTGCAGACCTTGGAGCTGTGGTGGACTAGTAGGTAGGTACAGCACACAGACCACATAGCAAGCAATCTTTTGACCTGAGAGAGAGAAAATATGCCCATGCATATTGGGAGAGGGAGTGGAAGGTCCTGTGAGCTCTGGCTCCTATGTTGAGTGAGATTTTTGGGCATGCGACCCTTCTATCCATTACATAAAGTACAGCAGACTCAACATTCAAAAAAGAGGAATTTAGGCCCATCTCTCACAAGGAGCAAGGGACGTTTAAAAACTTGTGGTTCCTAGCTGAAAATCCACTGTTTACTATTCCCAGGAGAAATAACAGACACATTTCATCTGCACATCTGTTGGGCTGGCAAGAAAGTAGTTCTTAATCTGCCAGCCATACGTTTCCAAAAAACTACCCCACAGCTACTGTGTGAGACGTTGTGTTACATTTCAGTGGAGAAATCAGTCGTTTTTATTGCCCCCAATTAAGGCTTCATAAAGAAAAATTAAATGTTGGAAGCAGCCTTAGGGGATTACTATTGAAAACCATGATTAGCAGGCAAACACAAAGTAGGGAAGAAAAATGTTATTTTTTTAAAATTGTTCCTGCCTGCTGGCTGGCCATTCTTTACTAGAGCATTGCATTTGCATCTTTACACTCTTCTTTTTTAATTAAAAACTTTAATATAGAGCAATAAAACTCTTGCTTCAACTTTGTAGAACTAGATGTATATGCATAAGCAGCAGGTAATGGAAGCTGGGGAAGGTTAAGCCTCCCCAACCTCAATAAGGCCACCTGCTGCAGCCCCTGGGCTGGGCTCTGGCAGGGCTAAGAGCTCCATTGTGAGGCCCATGGTCAGGGCTTGGCCTCAGCCAGCCACCAGTGTTTGGGGTTGCTCTGGGCACTGGCTGAAAAGAGTGGCGGGATGGGAGGAGTGAGGAAAAAAGGGAAAGTGAAACACTGCCTTGGGAAGAAGGGAAGAAGGGACAGGGTAGAGGGCTAGCTGAGTGTGTCCAGGTGCTGCTCAGTCCTTCTAGGAAGGGAATGAGAGTTTGATAGTTAATTCATGAGGAAGAGTGCTGACTTCACCTTCTATTGCAAGTGCATCTAAGTCAAAAGAAACAGATGCAACTTCCAGCTAAGTACAGGTTTGGGGGAAGTGCCAGTTTGTTGGATACAATTGCCTTGATTCTCTGACCAACCTGGCCCAGGGGCAGAGGAGAGGGGTTCCAGGCCAACTATAACATTCACCAGTTGGTAACAATCCCCAGGAGATCTGACCTCTGACCACAGTTGGCATGCTTGATACTTTGGCCGTGACTTCTTCCCACCCCTTCTACAGAAGGGAGAGGCAGAAAGGGCATATTGGGTTGTGGGGACTCTAGAATTCATGGGGGGAATCCTCACCCTGGGGCAGCAACCAATTTCTGCTCCTTTTTTTGCCATCTGAGCAGCACTTGGTCAGAAGAGTGGCACAGAGAATCTGACCTGTGTTTTCACTTTGAACTCTTGCTCCACTTGTGCATGGTTTAATAATTCAGAGTTAATGCTACAACTGAAACTGAAAATCTGGGCCAGCTGAATAATAGCTTTCTCCAGAAGTGATCCATTGAAATCAGTGGTGGATCCAGCATAATATTCTGCACATTTATCATTTTATTCACAGCCCCTGAATCTCATCTAATCCTAGTGTAAACCCATTAGTTTCAATGGAGGTATTTGTGATTTACATCAGTGTGAAAGGAGAATTGGGTCCACACCATTTTTAAATTGAAGTTCAGGCTTGAGTCATCTTTTAAAAGAGTTCTCTCCCTCTCCCTTTACAATTACTAAATCAGGAGTCTGAAAATTCTGTCTCATTTTATTTTATCCAATGTATTTAGCATTTTTTTGGAGTTAGTTGGCGCAGGCTCAAAATGGTGCTGATCCATGTTTCTCTTCATGCTTCCAATCATGTGAGGCCTGATTCTGATCTCACTTTTACTGGTGTGAATCAGGAGTTTGAAGTCCACAAAGCTACACAGATAAGAAAAGAATGTGAGATCAGAAGAGGGCTTTGTGTTTTTTAGTTTATGCATACCATTTGTTCTCTAAGGTTAGTAGGCACTCATTTCATCTGCACATTATGTAAATCATTAGTTGAATAAGCTTTGCAAGTGTCTTTATACAATCAAGTGTGTCATCTGTCCAAAGTAGTCCTTGATTCTGCCATTATTGATTTTTACATACTATCCTGTAGCCTCTCTTCAAAACTACTACTAAAATCACAATGGCAGATTTCAGCAAAGAGGTATTGACTTCGCCACACTTGCTCCTGACTTTCCCAATGACTGATTAAAATGACTGCTGAGTTGTGCAGTTAGTAATGACTTCTGATTGCAGCGACTTGCCATAAAGCCATATCAAATGAACATGAAACTGGTGGGCCAGTTTATTGGGTACTGCATGACTGTTACTGATCTAAATGATGTAATCTCTTGGACAGTGAGTGAAATTGAATTTCCCCTTCCATCTGTTTAAATCAAAAATAGCCAAAAGCAGCTTACTTGTTATCCTACAGTCAACTATGCTTCTTTGCTTTAGTATTTACTACAAATCTCTTTTGTTCACCAGGGTGCAACTTTCAAATTCAATTTGTGAATACTTAATTGCTTTCTTCCCCTTATTACTAGCAGGTAAATTCTCAGTAAAAAAGCAGCTGCTCCTTGCAACTTTTTTATTTCAGTGTATCATACTGTCCAGCTTAGACAACTGTTTGCAAAAGATAAAGGAATGGGAGACTGAACATTAAAGTCATTGAATCGCCAAAGTTACAACATTGCATTTTTTTCTATCCCTCTATTTTTAGTTATTTCTAATGCATTTTAAAGAAAGTGAGATTTGCACAAAAGGCAGAATTCTAAGGGATCCTGCAAAGGATTTGGAGATGTTGTAGTGTGGCTCTATGGGACTTAAACAGTTTCCTTTTCGTAGGGTGAGTGGATAGCTGAATGTTGTAGCAAGTGGAATATGAACATGTTTTAAGCTACAAAAAGTTACTCTTTCTTGGAAATTATTTTCTGGTACTTTGTTTTTTAAGCGGTGAATTTTTTGTGATTCCACTACTGGTGATATTCATCTGTATTACTCTGCACAAGTGAATGACCCATCAACCATAAAAATATATGTTGAGGTAAAACTTGGAACATATATTGTGTGTGCACATGTGTATATTTTGCAGACACACAAAAATTATATTCACTGAAGAAGATTTGGATTGATTCTGTTCATTTTAATTTATAGGACTGTGTAATCCTAGAACTGGAAGGGACCTCAAGAGATCATCAAGTCCAGTCCCCTACCCTCATGGCAGGACCAAGCATGGTTTATAGTGATAGAAATGCAGCCGTGTTAGTCTGGTCTTCCTGAAACAAAAGACAGGACTATGCAGCACTTTAAAGACTAATAAGATGGTAAAGCTTATCACCTAATAAACCATCTTGTTAGTCTTTAAAGTGCTGCATAGCCCTGTCTTTTGTTTAAGCATGGTTTATATCATCCCTGATAGATGTTTGTTTAACCTGTTCTTAAATATCTCCAGTGTTGGAGATTCCATAGCCTCCCCAGGCAATTTATTCCAGTGTTTATTCACTTTTAAAAACTTTTAAAAACTTTTCCGTTAAAAGTATTTCCGCAAAATCATGCCAGTCTAGACGTAGCCTGACAGTTAGGAACTTTTTTCTAAAGTCCAACCTAAACCTCCCTTGCTGTAGTTTAAGCCCATTGCTGCTTGTCCTAGGAGTAGGACTCACCACAGCAGTGCTTCATGCTGGACAGTTCAGGAATTATCTCAGTTCATCAGCAGAGCACCCTCTTCTGGCCATGTTTTGCCCACTGTTCACTCAACTTTTTCCACTGTCTGGTTCTGTAATCACATCTCTCCTTTGGACCATGATGTCCACTTCAGGACACTGCTCTCTGGAAGTGCTCACCATTCTGTCCTCCCCTCTTCTGCAGGGGAATTGGCAGTCGCTGTGGCAACTGCAGATGGAAAGTCTAGCTCCTTGCTTCAGGGTAAGCCACAATCTATATGAGCCTCACTCCTCCAAGGCAGGGAAGCTATGTAAAGTAGGGGGGACACAGGCCCACCTGCTACTCTGGGCCTCAATCCACAGACTCTCTAGAGGTAGACCAAGATTTCCCCCTTCACTTCCCTCTATTGCCTATATTCCCTGGGCAACTCCCCCATAGCCCTTGCACCTTCTTTGTCCTTTTTATCAGGAGGCACAGTCTAGCCAAGCTGGAGTTCTCCCTCTACTGCTCCCCTGAGGCTACCCAGCACTGCTCTGTACAAGGTGCTGCTGGTTCCCTCCCCTACTGGGATCCTTCTCTCTTGCTGGTCAGGGCAAGAATGAGCTCCTCTCTGCCCTGCAGGCTTTTTATAGGGCCCATCCTGGCCCTGATTGGTCTTCTGTAGATGTTCCCTGAGTGGCTCAGTTTGCACAAGCTCCTTCCAGCCTGCTCTTAACCCTTCTGTAGTCAGAGTGAGGCAGCTGCCCCATTACAGAGTTCAACAAACTGAAATATTTAACCTTCAGATGCTTATCTTTTCTATCTGTGAACCAATAGTCAATCTGCAGTGCATAATTGGGACTTTTTATACATATTTTTAAATGCTATCTTGTGCCCTTCTGAATCACATTTCATATAAAAGGTGTGAATAAGTAAAATACCCAGATAATGTAAAGCATAAAGAGATTTGTCATATGTTGCCTAAAATGCATGTTCTAAAACTCTGCCCAGTTAGGACTATTCTTGTGGAGGGGAGAAGGGAGGAAGAAAACACAGATAGGGTTATGATGATTTCTACGATGTTGATTTAACTCAGTGATTCCTCTCAGGACAACATCATGAAAAGATATGAAATTAATGATCCATTAATTCAAGAGAACCCAGCTAGTGTCATCGTTCAATCTGTCAACGTCAATTAATATTTAAAAGAAATTTAATAGAGAACACGTCTCAGAGAAGGGGGGGGGAGGGGGAACCATACTAGAATACCCTTTACTTTGCAAAAGTTCTGATCTAGAGAGGAACCCTAGTCTTTCAAAAATATCTCATCTCTCCTTTTTGTAATCTAGATATGAATCTGCTTTCACATGGACTCAAATGATTTTTTTAAAAGGACAGCTGTCTCTATGCTCACTATGTAAAATTACATATATCATTTCCTTAGATGTACTGAGAGTCACAATTTCCCATTTTAGTCACAAAAATATATTGTGTTGCTTTTTTTATTCCTGTTATCCTGGGAAAGTCAGTGCAACTTTTCACTGCAATATTAACCAACACAGATCCTGTCCACATGCTAAACTCGTTTACTGAAGCATGGTGTTTTGAGCATGAGTTGAAAGGCCTGTGACAGCTTGATTTAGCACATTTTGTTCACTGCTAAAACAATCTTTCTCACTCTCTTTGTTGCTCAGGTGTTAGCCCACAGAGTGCTCACTTTCACTCTAAAAATTCTCTGCAGTTAGTTTGTCTTGTGTGTAGACAGCCCTGAAAGAGCATCAGCTGGATTCTGAGTCTGGTTGTGCATCATTAACAGAATAGGTCACTAAGTTCTACACCTGTGCACCCACCCTGAAAGCAACCGAGTTGCACAGGTGTCACTAATTGGCTTATTTTGCCTGTAAAACCTATATTACTGATGGTGATTGTGACAGATATGGCAATTCTCTGTAATGTCCTTGGAAGGCTTATGATATTAAGTTTCAGTATTATAGTAGGGCAGGATTCTATGTAACTTCTTTACTGAGAGGACATGATAAATATCACAACCCTATGCAGTGTCTTGGAAGTCCATTGTTTAAATGAATGGGTTGATGTATGTTTCTGTTCTGCTTTGTAGGAGAGGGCTACCTTAGCACCTAGAGGAACTAAAAACAGTGGGTGATGATTAAGACAAGTCATCCATGTTGTAACCTCACTCTGAGGTACCAAGAGACCAAGAAAAAACTTTTTTATAAATAGCCCGAGTTTAAACTAACTCAGGACCTTTTTTCTGATCCAGCAAATGGACAGGACCTTCTGTCTAGGGGCCCAATCTTTGTGGAAGGGTTGGAAGGACTGACAACTGCCAGAGCCTGAGGCTGGAGTATGTTGGTGTTTTATTGTCTTTAACAGATTTTTCTGTAATATTTTAACATAAAAGAAATGTGCCTACTTTGAAAAAGGTGTGTGGTAACTTATGACTGATGGCAATTGCAGCTGCTCATAGCCTTGGAGAGCAAGCAAAGTGCAGATGCAGGCTTGTTTAGGCAGTCTGGCTTGCTAGGACTATCACAGCGTAAGGTAGAGAACTATGCTCTATGTTCTCTACGTAAGGTAGAGAACAGAAAAAATTCCTGTTAGAAGCGGGAAAAACGAAGAAAGGTTCTAGCTAACAAACTAGGGACCATGGAGGAAAAAATTCAGCTACAGTTACCCTTAACTGTGACCCTGAAGAATGAATCTAACACTCAGCTTGACTCTTAGATCAGAGGTTGAATTTGCAGGGCTGGATATAAACACCCAATGAAGAACAGCTGGCTGGTGATGCTTGGAGGAAGAGGGAACCACTTAGAAAAATGGGCTTCCTTACATCCCCATTTTATTTTGGGCAAATGTCCACAGATTTAGTTGATTAAGAGCCTCAGGATCCTCAGTGGCGCTAGGTGCCTAAATAGGCACAATTGCAAAAAAAAAAAAATCCCTTTCCCAGCTGCATTTGGCCAGAAGATCATACCCCATCCCATAAAATCAGACCTAGGCTTGGTGGGTTGTGTATTTGACATCCAGGCTTGATTCTGTTCCTCACATCTGGTAGCGCAACCACACTGTTAAAGAAAGCCACAAATGATACAAAATGTGGAAGTTTGTGTGCTTGGAAGCATATGTCATCTCAAACACACATCATTTTCTTCATTTACTGCTATGGAATAAAGAGTCAGGTTTAATGCCTCTGTCCTAATATTCAAGGTCAAGCAACTGTCAACAGCCATGACTTCACTCAGCAGATGTGTTCCACTGCCATGATTCTCATGTACAGCAGTGTGGTATAGGGTAGTGTAAAGAGGCCTTAAATTACATGTAAACTCATGTTGAGTCTTGTTTACACTATCCTGGAGGTATAAAATTGCTTTTGTATGAATGGGAATCAGACACCATCTGAACCTCATTCTGATAAGTGATAAGAATAACCTTACATATGGCAACATTCTAAACTTTCCCCAGTAAAAGTCAATAAATTCTATACATGTATGCACACATAAATGAGGGCACCCTCACAAATTCTCAGTTCCCTTTTCTTATTTTCCCACCACCCAGCCCACAAACTGGCTTTCAGTGATACTTGGGATTCTAAATCACGTAGGTGTTTTTTAAAAAATTACTCAAATGCAGGACAAGGTCCAATAAATGGACTCCCTCTACTTTATTTTGTATTATTTACATATATATTTACATATAAGGAAACTGAAGACCAATTATGTCAAGGGACTTTTGCTCAAGAACATCAAGAACATCAGGGGAAGAATTACACATTCAACCCTTGAATATTGACTCCCCTTCCCCATCCCTCTCTGTTCTATCACTTACCAGTAAAAGGCAAATTATCAAAACCTGAAGTCTGACTTCTGACCTTCCTTTACTGACCTTGCTTTTACAAGCTGCTATCAAGACTTTTGTTGTTGTTGTTTGTTGTTGTTATAAAGAGTCAGTTAATTCTTGCTTTGTAAATTAGCAATGCTTTTACTTATTCTGCCATTATGGCCTAATGTAACACCATTATTTATGCTGGAAGTTGCACTCTTCATAATCATCCCCTCTTCAGTGGAAATCATTAGGGCTACATTGTAAAATTGTACCTTGATTACAAACATACATTTTCCATGCTGTTAATATAAAATAAATGCCATGTATCTTTACTTGCATCTCTAGCCAAAGTAGCTCATATTAAGGAGCCATTAAGAAAACCTGAATCCCAGATCATTATTCATTTAGCAGTCAAAAAAAAGCATCTGTGCATTAGATGCTATTAGCACATGCAGAATGCCAGATATAATGATCCCATTAAATCAGACTTGATTAATAGTTCATGAAGATTGAATTTGTTATTTCTAAAAATGCTGTTTATATTATTCTGTTACATTATTTTTGGAAATATTGGTCCAGTGAAGAAGAGCCTAAAGGCCAGTGAGTGGTAGATGGATAATATTCAATTCATTTCTCTTCTGGGTGCTGCTACATCAAGTCAGACAGATAAAAAGGTCATTACCCAGAGAAGACTAGATTCCTCCCAGGTAGCATTCTCAGGAATAAATGTTACCTCCCCATCTCAGCTGGTTTTTCTGTGTTCTTAAAAATTCCCCACAAATGTTAACAGGGGCTTTCTAGTCCCAGCAACCTGACAAGGGAATGCACTGAATCAGGAAACCCATTTTGTGAAGTAATGTCCTTTTATTGGCTCCCTAGTAGAGGTGTACTACAGACCATTTCTGAACATGCCATGCACTTCCTCCCTGAACTCAGAGGACTTTCCACCTTTATCCCAAGTCTAGATTTCATCAGCTTATTACATCAGCTTTTATAGGACCCACTTCTGAGAGGCTGTGGTTCAATTTTTAAGGTTGCAATGAATGTATTTTATTTTATTTTTAATGTTAGCGAGGAGCTGAACAGCAAATGGAAACAAGCTGTTTCTCATCAGTGCATAATGTTAAAAAGCGGACATGTGGTTATCTTCTACGAGGCACTTGAAGCTCTTTTTTATATAAGACTGCCACCAGGCTGTCACCACAAGGGTTTATTTTGTTTCTGGTTTTGTTTTTGTTTTGCCATGAAAGCTAATACTGGCTTATAGCCAAAATGTGTTACACTGTATGCCAAGGTTCCATTTATAAACAGTTATTCTGGGGCTTAATAAACATTTTTGGATAGCTAATGAAAGGGAGAACAAGTTGTACTATATTTTTCTTGTTGAAAAATACATAGGTGTTCTAATTCAAACAAGTGCTGCCACTGTTATTTCAGGGTGTCTGCATTGTACCCGTACCTGGAAATAAGGTACACAATTTGAGCTAGGCAAATTGCATATCTTTTTTTGAGTCAACTTCAAAATAGGGGTATGTCTAGACTACATACCTCTGTCGGCAGACGGATATAAATTAGACATACCGTCATTGCAAATGAAGCAGGGATTTAAATCTCCCGTACGTCATTTGAATAAAAATGGCCTCCGCGTTTTGCCAAGTCAGCAGTTTGTCGGCAAAAAGTGGCTGTCAAGACGGGGATCGGGCGACAAAGAAAGCCTTTGTCGGCTGATCCCTTATGCCTCGTAAAATGAGGTTTACAGGATCGGCTGACAAAGGCTTTATTTGTTGCCCGATCCCTGTCTTGACAGCCGCCTTTGCCGACAAACTGCTGACGCAGCAAACACGCGGGAGAGTTAAATCCCCGCTTCATTTGCAATGTTGGATGTCTAATTTACATCCCTCTGCTGACCAGAGGGATATAGTCTAGCCATACCCCAGCTTATTTTGTATTTTGGCGCTGTCTACATAGGACCAAATTTTGAAATAATCTGCAATTCTGAAACGTCCTTTACTCCTTGCAGAATGAGGTTTATAGGGATATTGAAACAGTGAGACCATTATATTATATTTTGAAATAATGGGCTTGCTGTTAAGACGCAGGATAGCTATTTCGGGATACCTCCCGTATCCGAAAATAGCACTGCCATATAGACATAGCTTCAGAATCCATATGAGCAGTATACAGTGTGAGTGAGTGTGGCTGTGTATACTTTTATACTCTGACTTTAGGACAATTATGTTTATTTGATAATCACAGTGGCATTATTTTTTCTTCTTCTTCTTCTGGCAGTGAACAGAATTGCAGTTCCTGGCACAGGAGAAATTACAGTTGCCTTGTATTATTTTCTTTTTTATGTCAAAAGCCTACTTTATATTTTCCTTTAAGTTTAAACAAACAAGACACATTTTCTTCACACCTGAGAGAATTTCAACCCTGTATATTTGCAAATAAATATTGCTCAAGCCCAAAGATCTCATCAGCATATATGAAAGATTAATTTTCAGTTCCAAATGTAGACATTGCAAATTGTCTAATGAACTTAACATGTTTGTATGATCGTTTGAAAACATTTATTTTCTTGGCTTTTCATGTGGGTTTTTTTTCATGAAGCCAGCCATAGCTAGGAATGGATGTAAGCTTTGAGAGAAAAAAAACAAACAAACAAACAAAAAAAACCAAAACAAAACCCAAGCCCACAGATAGAGAGTTTATATGGACTGTGGCTGGACACTCTCGTCAAGGGAGAAGATTGAGTGTTTCAGCAGGCAGCATACCTCTGACTGTTTTAAGTACAAGTCCTTAAGGAGAAGTCTTAGTTTTGCTCACTGAACCACAAAATTAAAGTACTATGGCAGAAATCCAGACAAGCAACAATGCCAAAATATGTATCACACTGTACTGAAAGGCTTTAAGATTACTGTATTTACACAAGGGAATTACAGACAGAATAAATGAAAATTTTATGGTCTAAGAAAGGAAACACAATTTTAGTTAACTAGCACTTTTCTACTGCTCTAAAGCTTTTAATGGGAGCAGAGGGAATTTGCACTCAGTGAAGTAGATCAGTGAAATGATAATTTGTCTTTGCATGGAGTACTTTTATCCCATTAATTTCTGCTATTATAGTATGAGATAAGATGTAAGCCAATGACTAACTGAAAATTAAGGCTCAAAAAAGAGGCAACAAAACAAACGAATAAATTGTCATATTATGCAAAATGTATGATAAAATTAATTTTTATTCAACCTCTTATTGAGCCACTATTAATCTCAATTTTTGTGCCCTTAATCATATCTGTTTCCACTATATTAAAATATATTAATTTTACTCATCAGATCTCTTTTTTTGGTATATTTGATTACAGTTCTTTCATTATAGTTGAGAAGGAAAAATGTGATTGTACTGGAGATATGCTTGAGGTGACGGCATGGAGGAGAAAGTATGGCTGCTTGAAATACTGCAAAACTTTAGTATATTGCTAAGATAGCATAAGTGAATTCTTCAGGCTGTGTCATTCACAACATTAACTCGACGTTGCATAGTATATATTACTCTCTATTTCACATAAGTATAATCATTGGATGTTTGGAAAGTATTTTGGTGGCAAGACACAGGAGAAAAGATAAAAATAATAGAAGTCAGCTACTCTGATTTTAAAGCTTGAGGTTTTAAATATATATTCTCACATCATGCGACTGAGCTAAAAATCATATCACATACAGGTGGTGTAACAGTGTATTTAGTGAAGTCAGTAGAAAGGTGAAAGGCACACTGGGTAGTGTGAGTCTTTTCTCTTTGGCACAGCACTTACATGTCTGGGTTCCTCAGACTGAGAAGGAGCAGAAATGTATTTTCCATGTGACTATATTTCAGTGACATGCTTTTAAAATTAAAAACTCAAAATCTGTTAAACAAATTCTCTTTTATTTTTTCCCCAATATTAGGTCCTGATCCTAAAAGCTTTGCACACATACTTTGTACTTGTGAATGGTCTTGCTGACTTTAGTGAGTCTATTGACATGTGTAAATTAAGCATTTGCAGAAGTCTTTGCAGCATTTGCACCTTCTGTTCAACACTGAAACCTTAATGACTATGAGCTCGATATATATTTTACAGGAGTGACTTTTAGTAGCTGTATTTTTCAGTGTTTCTATTTTAATTAAAAAGATCACTAACTGATTCACTTGGAACTGAAATTTGGAATGGAAATTAGAGGTAATGGCACTGGACATTCTAAAACTATTTTTGATGTGTTTAAATTAAAAATTGGATATGTTTCAATACTGACATCCCTTTCAATATGCTTTTCATAAACATTTGTTTGAGTAATATTTTTATTTGGTTGTTTAGAAGAATATTTGCAGAAAGCAAAGGTATCATAAATACTTGCATGACCAACCACACATCACAGATGGTGAATGGCAAAGACTAGGTCTACACTACAAAGGTAAATCAGAAAAAGAAAAGCAATTTGTGGTACACAAATTGTGTATCTTTTTCTGATTTACTTCTGAAAGAGGCGTTTCTGAAATTTGGCATGTCTACACAGTGCCAAATTTCAGAAAAAGTCCTCTTTCGACACATCCCTTATTCCTTGTCAAACGAGGTTTACAGGGATGGCAAAAGAGTGCGTTCACTTTTTCAATTTTTTTTTTGGGGGGGGGGGGGGAAGCACACGCACTCCTTGGATGCGGCATTGCTTTTCTGGGATACTACCGGTATCCCAGAAAAGGGCTGCAGTCTAGACGTAGCCAAATAGTTGAAGCGAACATTTCATGTAGGACCCATGGCACAATATTTGTTTTCATATACTGTTTGTTTACAATCATGAATAATAAAATCACTTGTAAATATCAAATTTCTTTCACTACATTAACCAATCAGAAAAAGACATCACATATGTAACTTTTTATATATACCTGATAGTTCAGTCAAACTAGGACTTACTTGATACGAATTTCTCTTGTATCAGAAGTGTAAACTTTCAACTTTCCTGAGTTTGAAACTTTAAAACTTCAGAGCTCCAGGTCTATACCAGAATTCCCCCCATTGCTGTGACAGTGGAAATTAACTAGCAATAATGGGGAACTCTGTCAGAAAAGCTGAATGAAGACACCAGTAAAAGAGGTGAATAGATAACTGTTGCATGGGTAGGGAAGACTGAGCACTCAGAATCCGATTCAAGAGAGTATCTCTATTCAGAACAGCATTACAGAATGCGCTGTCCTGAAGTGGAACAGTGTGTTGAGGTGGACTAGGTGTTTGCTGCTCCCTAACAAAGACCCTGCCATCTTTGCACACCAGCTCTAAGAAGGTATTGTGTTGTCAGGGAAGAGCTATGACTTCGGAAATCCATGGTTACCCAGTGAGGCCTCCCATGATCAGCTGCTGACAGAACTTGCAATATTTGGTTGTCTGATGCCTAGCAGCATCAGGGGCAGGTGGAGGCCAATAAAGGCAGGACAGATGAACATGGCTGGCTGATTCTACTAAATATTAGCTCTGAAGCCAGTACAGGAGAAGAATGTTCAGCCTGCTTAACCCAAACAGACTGGCGCAGTCAAATCTTCACAGTATTTGGAAAGAAGAGTGATTTTGGAGTTGCTAGGAAAACGGGCTGTGAAGCCCATAAAATCTTTAATAATAGAGATTACTGGGGGAGGGGAAGTGGAGAATGCTATGAAGGGAGAAGATGGAATATTCATTTAGCAAATAAGAAACAACAATATTTGAATTGATTTAAAGTGCTTGTAGCAATAAAATATGAAATTGGGAATAAACTGTATGGTGAACACAAAGTAGACAGAGAAACAGAAAGAGAGAGAAAAAGAGGAAAATAATTAAAATCAATGGAAAATAACCTATATTTAACTTAGTTCCCATTGCATGTATATATTATCTACGAATGTACTACAAGA
This sequence comes from Apalone spinifera, assembly GCA_030068395.1. Lineage (NCBI taxonomy): Eukaryota > Metazoa > Chordata > Testudines > Trionychidae > Apalone > Apalone spinifera. Next base: position 115,294,319 of record CM057847.1, read on the forward strand.
TTCAGAGTCATCAGATGAAAATAACAGTAATGTTAAATTAATCCTAAAGCTTTTAATACTGAGTGCATTTTATTCACTCTTTGGGATTCAGAAGAAAAACATTCCACAGATTAAGTATAATGTTAGTAGCAAGCAAAATAAAATTCTGACCAGAAGATTACGTTACATCAAACAACCTCGTCTTTTCTATAACATTTTACAAAGTATCATCAAGAAAGACATTTTAACCATGCCTCTCTGTGTGAACATAAAAGACAAGTTAAAAGGGAGAACTAATGAATGGGTTAATGTAGTATTTTTCTCTTTTGAAAAGATAATTGTATCAGATTCACATTCCTAGAAAGATTCAGATTCCTAGAAAGTAAAATGAAGTAATACAATGGAATTTTTTCAACAGGGAGATTAAGTTATAATTTATATTATAAGGATCAGATATTTCTTAAATGTACAAGTCAACTTTCTCACTGTCCATCATGGTCTATCTAAAACCATTTAAGTGTCGCTTAAATCTTAAATCTTCTTAAATTTCGCTTTGTTTCTATTGTGCTTATTTTACAAGCATGCATATAATCTTTTATCTCTGACCAATATGTCTTTTATTTGTCAAAATTGTTTTTGTTACTATTGTTGTTCTCTTGTTTGGACCCATTAGGTTGTTAATATAATGTATTAGATAAAAATAGAAACATTACAGGGTACCAGAAATACATCAAGCTTATGGAAAAACAAAACAAAATTGTAGCACTGGTAATAAATATGTAATTGTATTTTTACAAAAAGGCTATCTTTTTTTATAAAGTTGTTAACTAGATTTTACATCTTTAACATGAAATTGAGTCAATTTAATTTAGAAACTAATTATTCTATATTATTGTTTTGTATCTATTTGCCATCTAGTGACAGTGACTAACCATCATACACTTTTTTAAGATTATCCCATGATGTTCAAACCTACTTCTCTGCTTTATACTAAAAAAAATTACACGAATATAACATAAAATACATCAAGATTTCATTTTCATACATCTTTTTTCCTCCTGAAGCTTTTAAAATGCTTTAAATGACATTGTACAGGAATACATTCAGACATTACAAAAATGCCCCTTGTCTTGGGGGGAAGGTGGGTTTATAGGGAATGGTGCATACAGGGGAGAAAAGATATGGTAGCTGTTCAACAGTGCACTACTATAGAGATGGGTGATTTTTTTGACAAATAAATTGTTTGATGAAAATGTAGTTGTGGTTAACTGGAAACCATTCACAAATTTAACATGAATAGTTTTGGGCATTTACAAAGTGGCCAGGGGAGGAGGAAGAGGTGATTGTGTTTCTGAGGCCATCACAATCTCTTGCCTTTCTCCTTATAACTTTTAGCCCAATGGCATTGGGACTTAACTGGGATGTGGTGGGAGATTTAGGCTGAATCCCCATTCTAGAACAGACTCAAAACCAGACTTTTTTGATCACCAAAAATTCCAACAAATTTCAGATTTGGTTCTACTGGAACCAAAACCACTTTTCTGTTTCTTTTTTCAGAACCTCTACCAAACCAAAAAAATTCAGTTATTTGCTCCCATTTTCCTATAGCATCATCTAGAACATCAAGTTTGGTAGACAAAATAGTGAGTGTTTTCAAGTTGTATGGCTATTCTTGTTGGAACAGTACTTTGGCAACAATGGTACCAGTTCATTCAGGTTATAAATGTTAAAAGCAAGATTTGAAGTAGGCCTTAGATGCAAAAGCTTTATAATGGTTTCCTGTCCAGCTGAAATGTTTATTTTATTTCTGATATATTCCCTGTTGCATCTGGAACAGAAATTTGGAGCAGACACATGAGCCTGTTGCATTTATTGAAGATACATCTCCTTCAACACTGGAACTAGATTTGAATGGATAATTTAGACAGCAGCCTAAGCCAGCCATGTTCAGACTTACCAACAAGAATCAAAATATTGTGAGTTAGGTTGGAAAGAGGATTATTTCTGTGGTGTATTGAAGAGTGATGTATTGCCATACTGTCACTTGTGAGGGCAGGGGGTGTGGTGTAATGAAATCTGTGATCTAATTTCAGCAGTACTTTGTAAAGATCCAACCTAGAGCAGTGAATTGTACACGTTTGCCTTATGGAACAGCCTGATTTGTCTATTTTTTGTTTTCCATGGGACAAGGAATTGGTGAAGTTAGGATGTTCTAGGGTAATTTGTTTAGTTACAAAATGTACCAAAGTGTTATCTGTAAACAGAAGAGGTCACAGAAAAAACATAAAGGCAACTCTGTCTTGCAGAAATCTCAGCTACTGCATCTCTTCTGTCACCAACAAGCATCTCTGTCTTTTCTCTTCTCCTGCTTTATTCACCTCCATTTTCCTGCCTCAGCTTCTTGGGCTTTATCTATGAAACCAATGTATGCTAATGTAAAACTTTCCATCTTCACCTTGAAAGGTGGCATGGCCATTAAGCCTCCTTTTGTGCAACAACTCTCCAACACACAGGGTGTGTCTAGACTAAACCTCTCTGCTGACAGAGAGTTGTAGATTAGGCACATTGAAATTGCTAATGAAGTGAGGATTTAAATATCCCACGCTTCTTTAGCATAAAAATGGCCGTCGCTTTTTTTCTGCATGGAGCTTTGTTGGAGAAAAGCGACAGTCTAGAAAAATAAACCTCATTTCACGAAGGTTAAGGGATCTTTCGAAAAAGGCTTTATTTTTCAAAAGATCAGCTCCTAGACTGTCACTTTTCTCTGACAAAGCTCCATTTAGAAAAAAAGCGGTGGCCATTTTTATGCTAATGAAGCATGGGATATTTAAATTCCCACTTCATTAGCAATTTCGATGTGCCTAATCTACAGCTCTCTGTTGGCAGAAAGGTGAAGTCTAGACACACCCAAAGAGACCCCAGAAAAGGACTGAAAACCATACAGATATAGGGAAGAGTTTTAACCCACACAATCTCTTTAATGACTGTCTGTGTGCAGGTACTGCATGAGATCAATATAGCCTGAGGGTTTATATGCTGATTCCTCAAAAGGTGCACAATGTTAGCACCTTTGCCATAAAAGTTTGTGTCCTCAGACTTGGGAAAAAATGTTTCACAGCTAGACATTAAATTGCCCTGCACCAGACTTACCAGATGTAATGGAAATTAAAATAGTGTCATGAATCAACTTTTAACAGGAGATTTTTATTCTCTTGTTCCTTCTTCTTTAAAAGATTGATGCATATAGGTTTGAAGCTATGGGAGAACATGGGAGTTCATAGTAATCAATTTGGGAGAATGTATCTTAAGTCGAGCAAATACAGTTTGATTTCTCTTCTATACTGTTTCTTAAATTGGCCTCATCAATTTACCATAGTATCTGAATGTTATTTACACAGCAGACTCCTGGGACAAAACCTTATGGTTCCATTCATAAGCATTAATCTTTGAATAAAATCTGGCTCTTTGGCTGAGCATCAGTAAACTTCTGTGCTATTTCCATTGCTATGCAGCTATTTTTCTGGTTGTTTCTGAATATTTCCAGGTAATTCTGAGCAAGTAAGGCAGGACTGTTTTCTCCTCTCATGCTAGTTTTATGCTGCTAAGCCTTCATTGACTTTAATGGAGTTACTCCTGGTTTCTGCAAGAGGATAATCCCGCCAACTATTTCTTCAACCTTTCTGACATATCTAGGCTGGCAAGATTCAGTTGAAATTGATAGATGTTGGTGCACGTTGATTTCAGCATTCATACTGAAATTGATCAAAAATACACCAATCAGTATGAGCAAGTAAGAGCAAGCAGAAGTATAACCGCCTCGATTTGTGCCTACCAGCAGCAGGTATCACCAGCCATGAGACACTGCTGCAGACCTGCTTCCTCACTCCCATGATGGCACTAGAGATGCAGAGGGCTGCTTGTACTGCTACAGGGCCGGTGACACCTGATTCCAACAGGTGCAAGGTGTAGGAAAATATTTGGCCAGGTCTTTACTATGGGGAGAGGTTGTCTCAAAGTACTCAATTACAACTACATAAATAGCGTAGCTGGAGTTGACATCCCTTAAGCCAAACTTTGGCACTGTTCCCACAAAGGGAAGTCAATGGGAGAAATGCTCCTGTTGGCTTCCCTTACTCCTTGTGACAGCAAGGCATAATTGTGCCAACAAGGGTAACCTCAGCATTCAATTAAGTGCATCTTTACTAGACCCACTAAATCAAATGTCAGAAAATCAACCACTGCAGCATCGATCTTCCTGCAAATCTAGACATAGCCTTAGATCCTGGCAGAGCAGAGCAGAAACTTTCAGCCAGGGATGCAAAGAGAAAGATGAGCCTCTGTTCATGGGAGAGGACAACCTGGTGCTGAATAACACCTGCCCATGACTAAGTCATTCAGTCATTGGGTGGCCTGTTCTGTGGCCAGGGCCTTTTCTTCCTCATGTTTCCTGGCTAGGCATCTCTGCTCTTCAGGCCAGGGCAGCAGTCTCCCATGCTCCTTCTCTTCCCTGCAGCCCTGCTGTCAACACTGCTCTAACCCTAAACTCAGCCCTACTCCTACTTAATTTCCCACAACTGTGAGAATAATTAAAAATTAAATATATCTTTAAAGTAGTCAATATTAGAAAAAAATCTAATTCTGCCAAGCCTATTTATAGCTCACTTCTGAATTGCTCATCTGAAGAAAATTATATGGTAAAGCATATTGATATAATACTTAAAATCAATGGAATGTCATTTAATTTTCATTCCACAAATATGCACAGTAGTCCAAAGTAAATTAATATTGATCAAACTCTTGAGGAAGATCCTTAGTTGTTGGGTTTTAAAAAAATAACTATAGTTTTCATCCCTACCTCATAATACTGTAGGGATGTTAACTGGTTCAGTGGTAAGCATGAGGCCCTTGACAGTAAACTCCAGTGGTGGCAGTACCAGAAGAGGGACCTCATGGCTTTGGCTGGACACCACAGCCATGGTGGGCCGAACAGCAAGCCCTAAGTTAAACAGTTAACCACTTAAGGACTAGTGATAAATTGGTTAATCATTTTAACATTTCTGTAATATGGAACTTTGGTAAGGATGTTCTGGAGAGTTTGAAGATGGGGCTACAAACTAACAACAGAATCTTTACATTCCAAAGCTTCTTTTTTTATACATCATTTTAAATATCCTCATTTTGGTGAGACAAGGTGAGCGAGGTAACACATTTTACTGAACCACTTTCTACTACTGATAGAGACCAGCTTCCAAGCTACACTGAGCTAAAACCATTGATCATCCCTATTATAAACCACACTGAGCTAAAACCATTGACAACTATTATAGACTTATTACTCTATATACTGTCGTTATTTAGAAATACAGAATTTTATAGGATTTTCATGAGTATCACTAAGTTAAAAAGTGGACAGCTATATGCTTTTAAAAAACAAATCTCATCATTAAAATCGTACCTGAAAGGAATTTATTTACTAACTAGCCTTCAGAATTGTGCATTTTTCAAAATTTCAGTTGTTAGGTGTGTGACTAACACCAATCCCTCAGCTTGATGTGTATGGGGGTCAACTGTTGTACTCATGGAGTTCCATTGATTTCAGCAGGACTCCATGCTGGCTCAGTAGTCCCCCTGCATTACAGGACTGGGGCTTCAGCATAATATGCTATGAAAGAGTTTGTACATGCTTAGTTCAAAGGCTGTTCTCTTTTGAGATAGATTGCATGGTGGGTATTTCATCATTAGAGCTCAGTGATAGCACTATTTTGCATACAGGTAGAGTGTATATATATATGAATACTATTCTGCAACAGTCTTAAAACTTCCTGATTATTTCATTCTTTCTTAATACTTTTTAAGGAGTCAATTTATTTCACAATTTATACCTACTATTTATCATTTTCTCTCCCAGCAAGTAGTTTTCCAGAGACCTCAGAATGAAGAATACCAACTCTGAGTCATCATGATAGAGATGCAGCCGTGTTAGTCTGGTCTAGCTAAAACAAAAGACAGGACTATGCAGCACTTTAAAGACTAACAAGATGGTTTATTAGGTGATGAGCTTTTGTGGGACAGACCCAGTTCCTCAGATCAATTTGTGGAAGAAAATTGGCACGACCATATATACCAAAGTGATACAATCAAAAAAAAGTGAACACATATAAAATTGATGAATAAGATTTAAGAACCGAAGAGGGGTGAGGAGGGAAGGTTAGTTTCTGTGAGGTAATGACATATATTGCTTCAAAGAGATTTTAACTCCAGACTTCAAAGAGAAGCCTCAGAACGGTCATTCATGCTTAAATTTGACACTTTACATCTGGGTCTTAACAAAGATGCTAATTATCTCACCCATTACAAAGATAGCTTCCCCAATTATCACCCCTAATGTCATAACCTCACATACACTAACCTTCCTCCCTCACCCCTCCTCTGTTCTTAAATCTGATTCGTCAATTTTATGTGTGTTCACTTTTTTTTGATTGTATTACTTTGGTATATATGGTTGTGCCAATTTTCTTCCACAAATTAATCTGAGGAAGTGAGTCTGGCCCACGAAAGCTCGTCACCTAATAAACCATCTTTTTAGTCTCTAAGTGCTGCATAGGCCTGTCTTTTGTTTCAACTCTGAGTCATCTGCCCAATAAAGTTGCCTGCTGTCACTTTTTAATTAGACTTCATGAAAATGCAGTACAAGTTATGTAGGGGTCAGGAAGGGCAGAGTTGGCCCTAAAGTTGAAAACTACTAAGCATTTAATCAACCTTATTTTTATGAGGCAGCAACAAAAGACTCTTGCTGATCTTAAATGCTGAATTGTTCTAAGGACAAAGAAATTATAAAAGTACCTCACTCTTTCTTTTTCTTTCTTCATCAAATATTTCCTAGATGTTAATGGAAGAATAGATTTTTGTTCCGTCTGCTTTTTAATGAACAGGTTTATTAGCAGGCTGGTGAGCGGTCATAATAAAACTAGAAGGAACATAAAAACATTTATTTTGCAAAATTGTTAAAAGTTTTGGAATAGATTAAGTCTTAGAGCAGTTGTAGCAGTCCAACAAAATGTAAGTTAGCAACCAATAGTACAGGAGACAAGCTTTAGGAATTATAGTAAATACTAGCCATGGAGTCTGCTTATTTTCTCATTTATTCCAGATTATACTCGTGTAATATAGATTTGCATGGTGTTTGATCAGAAAGAGTCCCAGTATCTCATGAAAAACTACAGGTTGAATTTCTCTAGTCCTGACCAATGCTGACACAGAGAATTTGCCAAACCACAGGAGGTGGCAGCACTCCAGTCATACCCTCTGGGTCCCACACTTTCTGGCAGATCTTTAGTGTGCCTCCCACTGCATCTTGTCTCTCCCGAAGGCAAAGGTCCCCACTTACCTAGCCATTTGCATCACAGGCAAGTCACTAGCTTGGGGGGAATCCCTCCAAGGTCCTAGATTCCTCCTTTCCCCTGGTGGCTGCCCACCAGCCATGGGGAGGGTTGGATGGAACCCAGACCCAACCACTTACTCCAAGGTTAAGTAGAACAACTGATCAGCCTTCTTGTCATTACAACTCTTTACATATTATAGACTGTCACTATGTCATACCTCGGTCTTTTCTTCTCCAGACTAAACAAACCCATGTTTTACAATCTTTCCTCACATGTCATGTTTTCTAGACCTTTACACATTTTCGTTGCTCTCTTCTGGACTTTCTCTCTAATTTGTCCATAACTTTTCTGAAGTATGGTGCTTAGTCCTGAGCACAATACTCCACATTGAAGACTTGACAGTTCTGAGTATAATGAAAGAATTACTTCTGTTTGTTTATAATATTTCATAATCATTAATATAGGAAAATTCTGAACACTGATCACCCCTTACTCCTAGTGCTCAAATAAGGGTGTGTACGGGGTGGGAAAGCCCCATATTTCAGTCATAACCATGCATTTTAGCACCTAGAGAGAGCATATTTTTGCCACGTCATTTTTATATATTTTTCCACGTCATTTTTTTGTCACCATGGATTTGCACCTCTATATATTTCCCTCTTGTCTCTCCCTGCTTATGGACCTGTCACAGTTGCTAAAAAACGGGTAAATGTTGGGTTCATAGAAAGCATGACAAAACCTTAAGTGGTTTTGTTAAGTTTTATCACAAGTTTTCCAAAATAACTAGTGAAACAGCAATGTACTATGTACAGCAAGATATTTTAAATTATATTCATGTATGTGATTTCTCCAACTAAGTATAGAATCATAGAATCCTAGGCCTGGAAGAGACCTCAGGAGTTCATTGAGTGCAGACCCCTACCCAAAGCAGGACCAATCCCAACGAAGTCATTCCAGTCAGGGCTTTGTCAAGCTGGGACTGTCACGTTATTAGATTGTGAGGGGAGAAGCCGGGTCACTGCGGCACCCATGGGGGGGTATTCGCCCCAAAAGTGGTACAAAGGGGGCCATGTGAGGGGTCAAACAAAAGTTTACTTTCTTCTGATTTTGTATCTTCTCTTCATATATCTGTATAATGTCTGTGTGTGGAGTTAGGAATCTGTAATCTGTATGGAGACTGGAAGTCTCTCTGAATGTGCTTGAGCATTGGGCAAAGCCCAGCCCGTGGACATGCTAATTAGCGAGGCTCTGTGGGACAATAGCACTCAATGGGCCAAGGACACACCTTGGGAATGAGGCCTGACACCTAAGGGCTGCTAGCAGGGAACACAGGGATAGGCCGCTTGCCAGGTGACCTGCTGCAGCCAAGAAGAGACCAGGAAGGAGGTATATGCCATGTGGCTGACTCCATCTTGGTACTCAGCTCAGCACTTCATCCCAGAGGCAGCAGTGCAGGGATCGAAGAGCCGGAAAGAACTGTGGACCCATCCTGACCTAGGATGCGCAACAAGGACTTTTAAGCCAGCAGCTGTAACATCTCTGCTAGAGCCTGCATCAAGGACTGGGAGATTCGATGCATGTAATGTATTATCCTTTGACAACCTTACTCTCATGCTTTTCTTTCTTGTAGCAATAAACATTTAGATTGTAGATTCTAAAGGATTGGCTCAGCGTGATTTATGGGTAAGACCCAGAGGGTAAATTGACCAGGGATCTGTGGCTGGTTTCTTGGAACTGGACAGAACTTGTTCGGGGTCTAAGATCCCTCACCTGTGTATGAGGTCCGGGGCCATCTGGGGCACGATATTGCTGGGGTACCGAAGGGGTTTTGCTCGTGAGGCTTCAGGCAGGCAGCTGAAGTGCTCTGTGGGACTGGTTTGTGGCCTATCTGGGAAGACCTCCAGTCTGGGGGCTAGAGAGAGCCCCGGATTTGAGCAATTCGCCCTGAGCAGACACCCTTAGAGGTGCCTAGACCCGGCCCAGTCCATCACAGGAACTTAAAAACTTCTAAGGATGGAGATTCTACCACCTCCCTAGGTAACCCTTTCCAGTGCTTCACCACCCTTCTAGTGAAATAATTTTCCTAATATCCAACCTAGACTTCCCCCACTGCAACTTGAGACCATCGCTCCTTGTTCTGCCATTTGTCACCACTGAGAGCATCCTCTCTCCATTTTCTCTGGAACCTCCCTTCAGGAAGTTGAAGGCTGCTATCAATTCCCCCCTCACTCTTCTCTTCTGCAGACTTAATAAGCCCAAATCCCTCAGTCTCTCCTTGTAGGCCATGTGCTCCAGCCCCCTAATCATTTCAGTTGTACTCCATTGGACCCTCTCCAATACATCCACATTGTGACCACCCTAGCGCGTCACTCTGTGTATGCGTGTGGCCGGCGGGGAGTAGCTGTGTGCTTTGCACTTCCTCGTGGTAGTCACGGCCCCTTGTGGAGGAGGGAAGGGGGACCCGGGCCCGCCCACACTCACGGGTCCCAGCCCAGGGCTCTAAGGACTCGGATCTAGGGGGATCCAGTCCGGCTGACGGGGTTTGGCACCGTAACTCGTCAGCCTGCCAACCACTCCAGGGTTCTGCCCCGGGCTGCTTCCTTCCCCTCTTCCACTAATCCGCCTCAGTCTCGCAGGCCCGGGTGGGCTTTGCTTCCTTACCGGCGGTTTTCAGCAGAAGGGAGTCCGCACCCTGCCGGTCGTTGCTCGGGGGTCCGCGGCTACTCCCGTGAGGACCTCCTCGGGTTCTGCCTTCCCGGGTGGGGCTCACCGTCCTTTCTCTCCCTCCCCCCATCTCGGCGATGGCGTGCTTTCAAAGGAGGCACCGTCACCAGGGCACTAATCCTTGCCCCCGGGAGTGGGGTGGAGGGGCTTGGCATGGCCACGCTCCCAGAGCCCCACCCCCCCGCCGTACCGCCTCCGTGCCACTTCCCCGTGGTGGGGCCATGGCCTCCGCGTCTCCCTGATGGTGCTGCCCGTGACGTCATCCCCGTGACGGTGCCGCCCGTGACGTCAGCCAGACAGCATCTGAGCAGCCCGGGCAGAGCCGGGCTGCTCCACTGTGGTGGGCCCAGAGGGACTCCTGGGGCCGCGCTCCTGTGCGGGGTGGAGGCGCCCCGTCACACACATCCTTTCCAGAGTGGGCGGCCCAGAACTGGACACAATACTCCAGATGTGGCCTCTCCATTGTCAAATAGAGGGGAATAATATCTTCCCTAGATCTGCTGGAAATGCTCCTCCTAATGCACCCTAATATGTCATTAGCCTTCTTGGCTACAAGGGCACACCGTTGACTCATATCCAGCTTCTCATCCACTGTAATGCCCAGGTCCTTTTCTGCTAAACTTAGACAGTCGGTTCCTAGCCTGTAACAGTGCTTGGGATTCTTCTATCCCAATTGCAGGACTCTGCACTTGTCCTTGTTGAACCTCATCAGATTTCTTTTGGCCCAATTCTCCAATTTGTCTAGGTCACTCTGGATCCTATCCCTACCCTCCAATGTATCTACCTCTCCCCCTACCGTAGAGTCAAACTTGCTGAGGGTGCAATCCATCCCCTCATCCAGGTCATTAATAAAGATGTTGAACAAAACCAGTCCTAGAACCGATCCTTGGGCATTCTACTTGAAACCAATCAACAATCAGTCATCAACTACCTGTTGATCTTGACAATATAGCCAGCTTTTCAGACATCTTACTGTCCTTTTATCTAATCCATACTTCCTTAACTTGCTGGCAAGAATATTGCGGGAGACTTTATCAAAAGCTTTGCTAAAGTCAAGGTATACCATATCCACCAACTTCCCCATGTCCACAGAGCCAGTTACCTCATCATAGAAACTAATTAGATTGGACAGGCATGACTTGCCCTTGGTGAATCCATGTTGACTATTCCTGATCATTTTCCCCTCTTCCAAATGCTTCAAAATAGATTTTTGAGGATCCCCTCCATGATTTTTTCCAAGGACTGAGATGAGGCTGACAAGTCTATAGTTCCTTGGGTTGTCCTTCTTTCCTTTTTTGAAGATGGGCACTACATTTGCCTTTTTCCAATCAGTTGGGACCGCTCCCAATCGCCACAAGTTTTCAAAGATAATGGCCAAAGGCTCTGCAATGACATCTACCAACTCCCTGAATACCCTCGGATGCATTAAATCCGGACTTATGGATTTGAGTATGTCTAGCTTTTCTAAACAGTTCTTAACCTGTTCTTTCTCCATTGAGGGCTGCCCATGTCCTTCCCATACTATGTTGCCTAGTGCAGTAGTCTGGGAGCTGACCTTGTCTGTGAAGACAGAGACAAAAAAAGCACTTTTTCCCACATAATCTGTCACTAGGTTACCTCCCTCATCCAGTAAGGGTCCCACACCCTCCCTGATCACCCTCCTATTGCTAACATGCCTGTAGAAAACTTTCTTGTTACCCTCTTGCTGGCTGCACTTCCAATTGTGCTTTCACCTTCCTAATTTCTCCCCTGTATTCCTGAGCAATATGCTTATACTCCTCCCTGCTCATCTGTCCAAGTTTCCATTTCTTGTAAGCTTCCTTTTTGTGTTAAAGCTCATCAAGGATTTCACTGCTAAGCCAAGCTGGTCGCCTACCACATTTGCTTTTCTTACTGTACATCGGGATGGTTTGTTCCTGTGACTTCAATAAGGCTTCTTTAAAATACAGCCAGCTCTCCTGGACTCCTTTCCCCTTCATGTTAGCATCCCAGGGGATCCTGCCCATCACTACTGTAAGGGAGTCAAAGTCTATTTTTCTGAAGTCCAGGGTGTGTATTTTGCTCCTCTCCTTTCTTCCTTTGGTCAGTATCCTGAAATCAACCATCTTATGATCATTGCTTCCCAGGTTGCCTCCCACATCTACGTACCCTACTAGTTCCTCCCTGTTTGTGAGCATCAGTAATTGGCTCTTAACTCAAGTTATCCAAGTGATGTGCATGGGAATTTGGAGCAGCGGTCTTCATCGGCCATAAATAGAGTTAAAGAGTTAGAGGAAACAAGCAGGAATTACATGGAAACCCTTTCCCCCCACAGCTTTAGATCAATAGAAAAAATTCCATAGACACTTCCTGGAGTCATATGTAGATACACTTTTAAAAGTTCATGGGCATTAATATTCCTCCTAGAAGTAGTCCAGTAACAATGACGATATAATGAGTCTGAGTGAAAAATCCAGTTTATAATCCATATAGAACATTTTCAGAATGAGTCAGAATACAAATGTTCCAGTTGGAGTGTTCTCAAATATCTGATTAAAGACTTTAGTGGCAATTAAAGATTTTGTCCCAGATTGTATAAAATCATGTATCCAAAAATGGATGTATGTAACCAGTGTACACAACTGCCACACTGTTATAAGACTCTGGGCCTTAATTTTTTAAGATTAATAGCACTAGCAAGATTATAAGGAGAAAAATAATATAAACTTAAAAGTATGTGTAGTAATTGATAGTGTTCTAATATTGAGCCAAAAGGGAAATGTGTGTGTTTGTGTGTGTGTTTGTATGAAGAAGATTTAGTGGTTTAAACAAAAAAAAATTACCTAGGTTTCAGTCTGCTATGGTGCCAGTAGACTGTTTACATATGTAGATTTCCTATGTAGTTTATTTTAACTACAACTGTTTCATTTTTTTAGATGACATTCTGTCATATATATAAACTTCCCCTTAACTCTCCAACACTGCCAAGAGACATTGCAGTTTGTCTCCAGTCATGAAACAGGCATTAATATTTCTGTAGGATGAGGGAAAGAAAGAACAACAATTTAAAAGCTCAGTGAGGCTATGTCTAGAGAGCTGTGCTATTTTGGGATACTGGAAATATCCCCAAATAGCTATTCCGCGTCTTTAAATGCTCTTGTTATTTCGAAACATACAGACAGCAACAAATTTTGAAATAAGCTATTTTGAGGGAAGGGTGCAGTGTAGACACATCCAAAATGTATTAGGGAAAAAAATAAAATATTTAAAATACATCAGAAGGTTCACAGAGACATCATTTGTTTAGATCAGTTAGGGTATGTCTACACTTGCAGCCTAATTCGAACTAGGGCTGCAAATGAAGGCATTCGGAATTGCAAATCAAGCCCGGGATTTAAATATCCCGCACTTGATTTGCATCTTCCCGGCTGGGGGCCATTTTTTGAAATTTACAAGCCCGAAGTAACTTCCCGCGTCTATACGCAGCAGTGAAAAGGGCGTTCGAAATAAAGCCCTAGTTCAAACTACCTGTTATTCCTCCTGCAACGTGTAGATGCGGGCAGTTACTTTGGGCTTGTAAATTTCAAAAAATGGTGCCCAGACGGGTAGATGCAAATCAAGCGTGGGATATTTAAATCCCAGGCTTGATTTGCAATTCCGAATGCCCACATTTGCAGCCCTAGTTTGAATTAGGCTGCAAGTGTAGACATACCCTTACTTATAAAGGTCATCCTTTATGTTATTCTCATTCAAAGAACTGCTAAGGGAGAATTGGCTGGGAATTGATGACTGACCTTTCCTTGTTCAAATCATAAGGCTGATCTACATAGGGACACTAAGAAATATTAATTCAATTAAATAAATGTGTAAATTTCAAGTAGATTCATTAAACTGATTTAAATCCTGTGTGTACACTCTTATTTAGAATTAAAGTGGATTTAAGTGAATTCAGTGAAATTTAATTAAGGACACTTTAGTGCTAAATAATAGCATTCCATGGGGGCTTTAATGAAACAGAACTAATGCCTTTTAAAAATTAATTCATATTAATGTTTCTGTGTATCCCCAGACAAACCCATAGTTTAGAATGTAGTGCTACACATGGCACTGAGTGAAAGTGGTTGCTCTCTGACAGCTATTCTGTGATTAACAGCAAATGAGACTGGCTCCTCAATTGAATTAATCAGATGAATTTGTATTAGACTGACGTCAACATCCAAAAAGGTGCCATCTTGTTTGTTCATACTTTCATCAACGACCAAAGAATAAACTGATATGCTGATCATGAAGATTTGATAACAGAGCCACAAAAAGGGCTAAGATGCTTAAGTCCAGCATTTAGGCCCTGCTGATCATCCTCAAAATCCCCACTCAGCTATAGCCTAACTTTGTAGATTCCCAGTGTCTACCCCGATTTTCCACCCTCACAGGAACCTAAGTTACTTCCAGTGAGCACACACATAGCTGCCCATATCCCCAGACTGAGATGGCTCTCTCATGGCTAAGCCTCAGAGGGATCCTCAAAATAAGCATTCCCCAATTTCTACTTGTTTCTGCTGTGGGCCCTGATCTGATAGGAAGAATGCCTAAACCCATGCAAAAAAGCAAGATGAGAGTGGTGGTAGTGTGCCTCACCTCATGCCTTTTAACCAAACGGTTAGGCTATGTCTACACTCGTGACATCTTGCGCAAGTGTTCTTGTGTAAAAAGTCTTGCGCAAGAAAACGTCTACACTGCCATGTGCGAGCTGTGCTTTTGCACAAGAGCGCCCGTGGAAGTGTGGACGCTCTCTTGCACAAGAAAGCTCTGATGGCAAGAGCCCCTGCGCAAGAGAGTTTACACCTGTTAAAAAAGAGTGTAACTCTTGCTCAAGGAGCCCTCTCTTACCACGCCGTACTGTAAATTTACTTGCGCAAGAGCGGGTGGTCAGTGTGGACACTCTGCAAATTCTTGCGCAAGAACGGCTGTACTTGTCTAAGAAGCCGCGAGTGTAGACTTAGCCTTAGAGTCTTAGGAGAGTTCAATTACCCAATCTGTTGGAGTACGGAAGGGTTTTGAATCTGGTTCTTTTGCCTCTCAGGGTAGTTTAAACATGAAAGTTATGGTGTATTCTGGGTCCCCACTTTTGGAGTTATTCTGCTATGCATATATCTTAATTATAGCCGGGGCATTGGATACTTTTGTCTTCCACGTGAATGTCTGAACCATGCGGCCATAACATTGTTCTCACTCTGGTTGGCCCAAATAAGAGTCCTGAGTTACCATATTAATCTTCCAGAACTGAGTTAAGAATTAACATTGGAAAGGACCTATTGGAGAACTGATCTAAATTCAACAAGATTAAATTCAATACATTGCAGGGTGTTTTACTTAGGAAGGAAAAATCAAATGTAAAGGTATAAAATGGGTAATATCTGGCGAGGCAGTAATACCACTGAAAAGGATCTAGGGATTATATTGCATCACCAGTAGAATATGAGTGATACAGTTGCAAAAAGGCTAATATCATTCTGGTGTGTATTAACAGCATTGTACGTGTA
>CM057847.1:115311166-115335065 GCA_030068395.1 Apalone spinifera
CCTGCTGGCCACTCTGCCCACAACCAAAAAAACTACTCTTCCTCCCCCCTCCCTGGAGCCTTTAAAGGGGTAGAGTCTGGCCACAGTGCCTGTGCCAGCTCCAAGCCTGCCAGCCCAACAAACAGTTGTCCAGTCCCTGACCCAGTGGCCCCAATATGAGCCAGCAAGCCACCGGCAGCCAGCCCTCCACTGCTCCTCAGGAGCAGTCTGCCAGCTCCCAGGAGCCTACCAGAGAGCCAGAAAAGGTGGGTGCCTTCCTGGTCCAGTGTGAAGATCATGGACCTCATTGAGGTTTGGGGGGAATCCTCCAACATCCATGATCTCCACACTAGACAGAGGAATATGGCTGTCTATGGCAGGATAGCTGCCATCATGGCCAGCAAAGGCCACATCTGCACCGAGGAGCAGTTGTGGATGAAAATAAAAGAGTTTCGGCAGGCATATGCCAGGGCCAAAGGGGGCAGCGCCCAATCAGGGGCACACACACCAAGCTGCCCCTATTTCAATGCCCTGGACTGCATCTTGGGGGGTCGGGACGATCTGTGCCCCCAAGGTGGCTGTCAACCCTGGAGCAGAGGGCCCTGACCAGGGCATCAAGGAGGAGGAGGAGGAGAGCCAGGAGCCACAGCAGACCAGACGGAGCAGCCAGGAACCCCGAGCTGCCCCAGCAGACCTGTCGCCATTGGGGACTGGAATGCTTAAGACAGCTTCATTTAACATGACTATAGTTATGAATAGACAATAATAATATGTTCCCTTTTTGTTAATACAGATAGCTGGTTAAATCTTGGAAACATTTAGGCATGAGTAACAGATGGGAAGGAAATATCTAAGTTTGCAACAATATCCCAGCCTTCCAAGTTATAGGTATCAGGAAGTCTTCAATTAATTATATGATAAACTTTGCTCATCTGCACATCTGATGGTGTTTATACATGTGTTAACATGTTATGAATGTAGTAGTTAATTTTTAATTTAAACTCTTCAGCATATTTTAAATAGCCTGAACATAACAACTTGATTTAATTATAATAGATTCTCACTCTGTTTTAGTTTCTTATATATTTTCTGCAATGTGATACAATAAAAGGTACAGTTTTATAGTATTTTTAGGTAGGTATGCAGTATAGACCTCTGTGGATGGGCAACTGGATTCAAAGATGGTAAGTGCAGAATGATTTGCTATTCTAATGCTGGCCTGCTTTTCCATTAGTATGAGCATTAATTAATCTTTTGGGAATGTTTGGGGGTGACTAAGATGTATGAGGAGGGAAGGAAAGGACATGAGATCTCTCCATTGAGGAGGGACCCTACTATTTAACATGGCAACCTGCTAATTCACATGAAAACTAGAAGATGCCTTGTCTTCACAGGATCTTACCTCAAATTACCTATCTGAAGTTGAGAACATAACTCTTTTCCTAAAGAAGACACAGCGGATGGGACTGTTCTAACTTGTGCCAGGGTAATTTCAGACCGTAGGAAAATGTTCACACTGCAAAACAAACAAAAAACCCTGCAGCAGTGAGACTCAGAACCTGGGTCTACATACATGCTACGATGCTAAAATTAGTGATGTAAATGTTCTGGCTCGGGCTGGAACTTCAGCTTTGAAACCCCACATTCAGATCCTGAGTTTCCGAGCTCGAGTTCCAGCCTGAGCCAGAACATTTAGTGTAGAGAAAGCCTGAGTCTGTCAACTATTTTGCAGTGTAAATGGTCCCAGGAACTAAGGAGATGTTTAAGTCACCATTGCCTTAGTATAGACGAGGATTGTGCCCTCTGTCTGTTCCTGTGAAACCTCTGTTTCCTAAACACAGCCTGCCTGTTAAATTTAAAATGAAACACCTGTGTTGCCACCAGATTTAGTTATAAAGCAGTAAATGTTTGCCTCCAGCAAGATATCAAGTTGGGTTTATGTTTCTTACAGACACTGTTTCCGTCCAAATCAATAGAGGTAGTAATAATATCACATTAAAATGTTATAATGATGCCTCATTACCAGCTAACATCACCAATAGTTTAGTGTTATTATACAGTAGGTATACATGATTCTGCTCATCTGTCTGCCAAAGCTGACACATAGCAATTAAAAGTGATATCACATATAACTAGTTGAGGGAGGACTGGGTTAGATAATAGGGGGAAAGAAGTCACCGAACAAATATAAAGAATAACTTATCCTCTTAACACTTTCTTTTTATATCTTCTCTATTTCTGCATGCTTATTTTCTTTTTTCTGTTTTAGCTCCAGTAGGATGCTGGTTGAATTATATCCCTCAAATTAATTTGATTAATTTGAAAATGTCCTTACAATTATTCAATAAATACTTATTTCCACCCAGATTCTATAAGTTTGTCAAATAATTCACAAAATATTCATGAGAAACATTTTTCTTCAACTTTTTAACTCAACAAAAGAAAAAGATAATATCTGACTCCATACCACACAGTCAAGATTCACACAGCCAACAATCAACTGTTTTGTTTGCCAAATGCTTATGATGGGTATGGATACCAAACTGAGAAGCAGAATTGTATGTCTTAAGCAAGGAGTTTTCATCTCATAGGAAGGAGGATTATTTTCTAAAACATTTCTATCTTATTGATTTCCCTCCTTAACTCAGATACCCCATTTTCATGTGCTGAAAGTAATTTTTTTCATATCACAAAATGTTCTTTGGGCCATGAAAGAGGCTCCACCGTCTCTCATTGCATGCAGTATGTATTGTTAAAATACACAAGTGTTTCCTTTATGTGTATCATTCAATTAAGAGATGATTTTGTATCCTCCAGCTGCCCAATAGTATACCTGCCATGATAGATGGTCTAGCTTCAATGTCATAACCTGTTCCAGATGATTTTCATCATCTTTTCTGCATAACATTAGAAATAATTGACTTTTGAGCTTTCTGATTATTCTTGGCATTTGCTATAAATTGATTCCATTTGATACCTAGCATTTTCCTGAGGCATTTAGTTTCATGGGCATTTAGATGACTGTACCTTTGGTGACTTTTCAGATTTCACAAACATGTGAAACTGGAAATAACATTTGAGTTGAAGATTTATAGCTTGATCTAAAGTTGTAGATTTGCAGTGATCAAATCTTGTTTAAGATGGTGAATACATCTGCCACCATAATCTTGACCTCTTTCTTGATTTTTCTTCTGGCTTCATGGTCCATATTCCCAGTTACTCAGAACATCTACATCTGTTTATCTCTTCACTTGTGCATTTTAACACCTCAGCAGCATTTACTATGTTCATCATGTTCCTTCACATTCTTTCACTTTGATTAGTGCAATTCCATGGACTATGGACTTCCAAGTCTCAGCTCTTTCAGCACTGGAGACAGAAGTGTGAATGGTCAGACAATGGATGAAGAAGACAGAAAAGGGTAAAGAGGGAACTCATTGTGTTGAGAGCTCTGGAGATTCTATAGTAAAGAATGTGTCCTGGCCGTGGTCCAGGTAAAATTTTCTTTCTTAGTCTCCTTGTTCTCACTCAAATGTTAAAAAACTGCTATATCTACCTAAAGACAGTGAGGTATTACAGAAAATAATCTTTTTAGGTGATAAAAGCCAGTGTGTCAAGTACAAAGATGATACAATTTAAGTAATTGCAGTTACTGCAAAATAACCCACATTACTGTAATCTAAAATAAAATACATTTTCTGAAAGTAGTGACATTTGCAATGTCTTGGTATAAACTGTCATTGTTAAATTTATTTAGAATGTGTTTAAATTATTTTAGTAAATATACTGAAATATTATGTAAATAAAACACTTTATTGCACTAGTACTTTTTCACATACTATTAAATTACTGTAATCAGGGTTTCTATTACAATTATTTCCATTACTATTTTCAGTCTATAATTCATCAGTATAATTTCCTTTTGGGTAAAACTTGGCTTAGAAATACTAATCCTCAATGATTTTTTTTCTTATTGGTTTCTTGTACTGAGTTATAGAATCCTCAAAGTTAGCAATTTAAGATACTTACATACACATGCACAAAATGGATGTCCAACATGAACGTTTGTTTACCACATTTAGCTCATCCATACACATCATTTTTAATCTGTGATATGTTTGTTGATTTTCATGAAACTTTTTATTATCACATGCACAAGTTAAAGTACCACCATGATCAGATCCTCAGTTTGTGAAGGCTAGTGTATTCATTGAAGCTACACATATTTATACCAAGTAAGGATCTGTTCTTATATATTTTGCAATAGACTCTGAGCTGCTTTGTGAATTTTTTTTATATAAAGAAGCATTACATTCATAACTAATGTGATAATAAGGCAGGTGAGAAGTATTGATTTTTAATTAAGCAATCTATTAATTCTTTGAACTTCTAAGATATCCAAACATTTTAATGTCTAGGCACAATTGCATATACTAAAAGGATCAATGATAGTGAAATATATATGAAAATATATAAGCATATTAATGCAACTGGTCATTTTACATAGGGAACCCAGTTTGTTGTTATCAAGAGTCAACAACCCTTGAATTATTATGGTGCCGAGTGCCAACATGTTTCCATTAAAATCTTGACATTTATCTGTTTCCCTTCCATTTTAACTTTTGCTGAGTTTATAGTGTCACATGTTGCTGGAGGAAGAGAAGGAGAAAAGTTGGGAGGGGTAGCTTGTAATCCTTTTGTGATGAACTGCCCAACCAGATTTTGAGGTCAGGTTTGTTATGAAGTGTGCTAGTACTGTAGTTCCCTTTGCCTTTTCCAAAGAATCACATTGTAAATTTGAAGATTATGTTAGCAGAATCTATCTGTTTGCTCTTCACTAGTGTTGATAACTTCATATGGAAAGACTCTTCTGAAGCCATAGAAAATATAGTATGAGTAATAGGGCTAATAGTGAAATGAGATCTTTCCATTTTCTTATAGGGTGTCCTCGCTACAAATAAAGGTGTGTTCTTAAAATGTATTAGCTAACATTAGGTAAAATTCTTGTAAAAATGAACCAGTTTGGGTTGTACTTTTGACCTGCTAACTCGTGGTAAAAGCACAAGTGCCTTGCCGTCACTAGAATTTTACTGTGTGTTAGAGAACAGGAATTAAGAACACACCTTTTTCATAGTGAAGACAAAGCCATAAAATGTGGATGTGGTGAACTGGATTTGGTGCTCTCAGGTATATATTGTCCAACATCTTCTAGAAATGTGATTTCTGCATAAGGAAATCTCTTGAGTTCAAACAAAAAGATAACTATACCCTTACAGGGCATTAGTATGGTTAGATAGCTTTGACTATATACTGCTATGTCTCTGATTATACTAAGGACTGAACTGTGGACCTCTAGAATGGAAATTACATGTCTTTACAACTTGAAGTAAAAAAGCAAGGTTCTGTAATAAGGAATTTTAACAGACTCATTCTCTGTGGGGTGGACACAACTGAAGACACAGCACACAGGTAATACATGCTTTGTTGTCATTTATTAATATCTAGCTGCCATAATGTAGCTTACCATCACTGTTGACAATGCTTCCTAAAATTTACTTCGAAGTAGAACTCACAAACAATTTATTGCAAATTTCTACACCCATCACAAAATAAAATTGCCACTCGATATTTTGTTTATGAAACTGCATGTAAACATTTATAAACATTTCCATGCTGTTATCATGAGTGGGGCACCCAATTAGAAAGGAATTTTTTTTTAAAACAATACCATTGTCTTTATTCTGATTTTTTTCCTGGGTTTACCATGCACCCTATTTTTATATGTAGGCATCATCTATATTTCTCTCTTAGTTCTTCTCTGTGTTACATTTCCATTCTTTCTGTTTTCCATGCTTGTCTATTTAGGTTCAGACCTGAAGTGATTTACTTACACCAACTGTATAAAAAAAACTGATAAGGAAGCATCTAGTCAATGGCTGCGTCTAGACTGGCAAGTTTTTCCGCAAAAGCGGCTGCTTTTGCGGAAAAACTTGCCAGCTGTCTACACTGGCTGCTTGAATTTGCGCAAGAGCACTGACTTTGTAATGTACAAAATCAGTGCTTCTTGTGCAAATACAATGACGCTCCCGCTTGGGCAAAAGCCCTCTTGCGCAAATGCTTTTGCACAAAAGGGCCAGTGTAGACAACCCAGAACCGTTTTGCGCAAAAAACCCCCGATGGCTAAAATGGCGATCCGGGCTTTCTTTCGCAAAATTGCTTCTAGATTGGCACGGACGCTTTTCCGCAAAAAGTGCTTTTGCGCAAAAGCACCCATGCCAATCTAGACACTCTTTTCGCAAATGCTTTTAATGGAATAACTTTTTCGTTAAAAGCATTTGCGGAAAATCATGCCAGTCTAGACGCAGCCAATGTGTTTTTATTCTCATATATGCTTATGTATTCTTATATAAAGCTTATTACCTGCTAATTCTCTGCTTATTATCTACTTATTCTGTAATCAGTGTGAAGAGGGTTTCATGTAAATGAGAATCTGGTACAAACAATGTTTTAAACTAAATTCTACAAAGATTTAGGAGATTATGGTCGGTTCTCCCTTGCTAATTTTCAATTCTCTCCTACTGATTTTCATTTTTCATATATGGTCCCACTGTTGGTATTTTTTTGATTGTGACCTTTAGCTTTACTTTTGATTATATATTGTGCTTTGCACCGTATAACACAACTTTCTTTGATAGTTTTAGGAACATTGCAGGACTGACTCCAGGCATGTCAGTCAGCTACTGCATTTTTTATAACATGTATTAGCCCAGAAGGATACTTGTAGCAATTATCCCTATTATTTAGATGGAGAACTCAGCAGAGTGTAGATTAAGTGACTTAACCAAGGTTACAGAAGTAGCCTGTGATATACTCAGGAACTGAGCCCAGCTTTTCCAAATTTTAGCATGGTGGCAACCCATGCACACTAGCATGCACATTAAGTTCTCATTTAGCATACAAGTTCTAGCACAAGTGAGAGTGGCCATTATCTGTGGGTGCAAATAAGGTTTAACATTCTGTATGGTCCTTCACTCTGATAACACTCGAGATACATTCAGGGACATACAAATTGTAAAAGGAGCAGGACATTGAGAGAGTCTTGTTTTATCACAATTTGCATTATTCTAATGAAGTTCTTCCACATGTGTTTCTTATCTTAGAACTTACTTAGAAAGGTATGGTGACCATATGGTGATAGTTAATTAATGCAAGAGTGGGGATTCTTCTTATCCTTTTCCTTCTCATTGTGTCTTACCTTTTGTACTACATCTGTGCTGGGCAGGATTAGAAGCCTTTTGTCAACAGTCTGGGTGTCAGAAGAGCCATTAACGTCACTATCTTTGCACAACCCATCTACTGCAGTATGAGTCTCTTAATATTATTGCGTGCAGTTCATCCTGTATGAATAAAGATTATATTTTTCCTGTTACGAAGCTTGATTGAGGGGAAAAATGAGGATTTTGTGACAAAGATGAATAACTTAGTCTTTCCCACCCACTCTGCTGATTTCTATTAGGTGTTCAAAACTAATTTTTTCCCCAGCAGGTGATTTCCAGTTGGAAACATCCCTGTTGACCTTGGTCTTCAGTCCCTGTTTAAACTGTGTGCATGCCTTTTTTTCACCCCCTTAAATTCACAAGTCTAATTTCCTCCCCAGAGGGTGTTCACAGTTTCTTCAAAGCCTTCATTTCTTATCTGCTGCATGAGATATTCTTTGACAACACTCACACTTTCTGTTTTGCAGGTCACCCTGGTCAGTCAAAGAAGAGGAGGTGGTTCTGGTTAGAGCTGCACTGAAAAAGCTGATTCTAATTAGGAAAGCTTAGAAAAATACTCCATTTCAGGCTGCTGCTTTCATTTCAGATTGTTTATCCAATATCTAAATTGGAAGCAGCAGGTATCTGATCTGAAAATAAATTGTTTTTCCTTACATCTCAACCTTTGTGTTGTGGTATTGTTTCCTCTCTCTCTAAGTCTGATTTAAAGGGAATAGCAGTATCAAATTCTGTTTTGAAATTTTAAAGGGCAGTGTCTAGGTTTCACAGATGCCTTTCAAGCATTTTTTTTGGATCATTTTGTCCTAAACTGTGCATAAGATCAAACTGCTGATTAATTACTTTTAAAGTTGTTTTCATAATAGTGCCACGAGCATTACAGATATAGCATGGAATCCTGGTCGAATTGAAATCAAGGCCAAACTTTTTTATTGACAATAGTAGCAGCAGGGTTTTATGGATGCCACTTTGTGCCTATTACTGGCTATTTCCCATTATAAAATTTCAATAACAGCTTGTGTAACCAGTTCAGTGGCCTAGCAATGATGCTTTCTGCGACCAGGAAAGAGGATTCTGGGTTCAAGTCCCACATAAGTTTATAATAATGTATATTTGAGGATTTAAATGTGCCTCATATCTGATGCATTCAGATGGCAATTGTAGGAGGTAAAGTTAAATGGCTGATTTCTCCTAAATAGCATTTATAACATTAAGATGAATATGTTTAAATATCTTGCTCAGAACAGAAGCTAAAGCACACACAAACATTTATGCAGAAAGAGGCCCAAAGATTACAATATTGTTGAAGGGAACACATATTAACAGTTAAAGCAATGCAGAAGGTGCCCTTTAAATATTCATTTTGTTTAGAAGATATTATAGATTTCCAAGATATTCCCTATGCTTAAAGTGGGAAACACAGCTCGAACTAGTAGTATCTCTAGCACCAGAACATACCTTTTAATTGGGTAGTGGCAGCAGCCGAAAGACACTAAGGGGAAGTAATCATGGCATCTTTCTATCGTGCAACCTTTAGTTTCCTTCTAGCACAATGTAAATACAGGTTGAACCACTCTTTGGTACAGCAACATCCGTGGTCTGGCATGATTTTAGTTAGCCGGATGTCCACACTTATCATGCATCTGGCCAAGCTTCCTGTGGTCTCATAACATTTGTTTATAGCCTACCTCTCAGTGTTCTTTCTATGCTGTTGTTTAGCTCTAATTTACCATTAAATGTCCTCTAACAGCCCAGTAAGCAGTAGAAGTGTTGGTAATGTCGCTAGGCAATATTAACGTGGTTTGGCAAATTCTCTAGTTCGGCACTGGTCAGGTTCCAAGGGTGCTGGACAAGAGAGGTTTAATGTGTATTGACTTCCATGAAGCTGCAGAACTACCCTTAGAACTTTGGTCTTGAATGAGGACTAAATTAAAGACTGTGTCTCCTTAAGAACATAAGTGCTTGGGTCCTTTGCCAGCAATTATTGTTCTTACTGAACCCAGATATCATGAAGAGGGGTGGTGACTTTGCTTCCATGGCATTTGTTTGTTGTTCCTGCTGAAAATGCTCAGGTTTCCAATGCTGTACTTTGTCTGCAGAGAGATGGGAGGTTCTAGTAGTTTAGAACTAAGATGTTGCAGGAACTAATAGGTAACAGTCTAGTATAGGCAGATGATTCTAGCAGGCAGAAATCTATGGTTGTTACTTGCTTAGGAGAAGCTGTTTCTTGCACTCTAGAATTACTGATTAATTAGCAACCTATCTTGTCTCTTTATTGAACAAATAATGCAACATAAGGTGGTTTTATCACCTGGATATTTTAATTCAGAAGACATAGTGATTAGAGGGGAGTTTAAGTAATGAGGTGTGGTTGGTTATCAGAGGGATAACTGTGGTATAAACTATGATTTTGTTTCTTTATGTATTGGGACTTTTGCTGTGCAAGAGAGATTTTTGCATTTGTGACAGGATTTGTTAAAGAGTTTCTGATGCTACTTTAAAATAAGTGCCCAATCATTACTAATTTGTTTGGTATCTATTATAATAGTGTTAATCATGATGCTTTAATGTGGTTATCGTTAATGTAATTTCTGTTAAAAATTCTCCATTTCTTGTCTCAGTTCAATCAAGTATATCTGTCTTAGTGTATCTAGCTTTGGCAGCATTCCAATCTCTTTGATGAATTTAGTAGAAAAAAGGCTTTGTAAGTAGGTACTAGCGGTTAGGGATGAGCAAAGCTGCCCTTCATCCAAATTCATTTAGATTTCTCTTATTTGATTCAGGTTCAGCAGTTTGGTTTTTGTAATGTCCCTTCTGTCTTATACTTATGTTTAAATTTAATTAGATTTAGGCTTATTAGGCTCAGAAAGGAGATCATCACATTTAACATAAACACATAACATTTCAGCTCTTTTGCTGTTTTAGGGGGAAAGCCAGAAAGCTTGTCCACAATCATGGACAAGCAAAAATTGCATTTTATCATCTACATTTGCCAGCCCTGCAACTCACTTCCAAACATACAGACAACAGAGAGGCCCAATTCCAAAGACTACTTTAAGGGCATACTTGTAAGAGAAGCACAACACCTTGAAGAATATTACTTCAGCATGTTCTTCTCTTGTGAAACTTCCAGGTAGGCTCTGTATTATATGACACTATGAGGCCTCTGTCTATTAAGGTATTTTGTTTACAAAATTAAATGATAACATATCACTGATGTTGTTTGCTGAACTTATAGTATCCATAGATGCCAAAGCCAGTAGGGCCCATTGTGATCACTTTGCCTGACCTCCTGTGTAACAGGCCACACAGCCTCCCCCAACATAATTTCTAGAGCATGCCTGTTGGACAAAAAACATCCAATCTTGATTTAAAACTTGCTTGTGATTGAAAATCCACTGCGACCCTTGGTAAATTGTTCCACTGATTATTATGGCTTTATTTCCAGTCTGAATTTATGTAGCTTCAACTCCCTAGCTATCGCGTTATACTTTTCTCTGCTAGATTGAAGAGCCTATTTTCAAGTACATGTTCCCAATATAGGTACTTATAGACTATAATTCAGTCACTCTTCAACCTTCTTTGTACAAGAAAATAAGACTGAGCTCCTTGAGTCTATCACTGTGAGGAAAGTTTTCTAATCCTTTAAGCATTCTTGTGGCTCTTCTCTGAACCCTCTCCAATTTATCAACATCCTTCTTGTCTTGTGGGATACAGTAGTTCAGCAGCAGTCTTGGCAGTACTAAATAGAGAGGTAAAATAACAGCTCCTCAAGATTCCTCTGTTTAAATATATCCAAAGAGTGCATTAGTCCTCTTGGCCACAGCATCATGGTCAGCTGATTATCCACCACAACCCCAAATCTTTCTTGGCATTACAGCTCTCCATGATAGCTGCCATGTACATATGGCTTCTATTCTTTGTTCCTAGGAGTCAACATTTAAATTTAACCTTATTAAAATGCATATTGTTTGCTGATACCAACTTTACCAGGCAACCCAGATTGTTCTGTATCAATGACTTTCCATCTTCATTATTTACCACTCCCTCAGTTTTTGTATCATCTGCAAATTTTAGCAGTGATGATTTTATGTTTTCTTCCAGGCCACTAAAAAATATTTAATGTAAGACAAAAAAGGGGATCGGTGAATGACGTCATTAGAAAGATACTCACTTGATGATGATGATGATGACTGATGATTTGAAGAAACTGATAGGGCTTTCTTTTCCCCTATTTTTCAATTGGAAAGGGAGGAAAAAAGGATGGGGAAAAAATCTGGAAATTGAAAATTTTTAGATAACCCAGAAAACTTCACCAAGATGAAAATCTTCCAAAAAATTGTTCATTTAATTTTTAAAAACATTTTTTTCAATTTTTAAGAACCCCGCGCCCCCAAATTCACCTACTTCTAATTAAACATGTCTTACTTTATTCACATTAATAGTCCCTCCCTTTAATTTCAGCAGGGCTACTCTCAAAAGAAAACTTATGCACATGCACTAGGATTAAACCTTATATTGGGTAGGACGCGTTGGCTGTATAGACAGTGTAACTCTTAGTGATACTTCTGTCTTCATACACATCTGTACCTGAGATTTGCTGATCCAGTTAAGTCCTGAACTAATTTTGGAAATAATCTATCTATTTAAAGTATATTAAATTTTGATTTTCCTCTTTTGTAAGTTGCTCAAAACTAGTGTTAGAAGTGGCATTGCAGACTGAGGCTGGAGAGGAGCAGCAGGAAATGGAGAGGCAGGAGTTCAACATTGTTTTTCTTCCTCATACCTATTGGCAATGCTTCAGTTAACCAATGTTTGTATCCCTCAAACCAGTGCCTGAAGCATTCACAGTACGAAGCTGCAGAAGAGCAGCAGGAATGCAAGAGTCTAACTTTATTGAGTTTGATTACTTACTTGTTGTTTATGAGGCAGCACAGCATGGACATGGAAAGGACCACCCAGGCTTGTCAGTGGGTTATACTTTATTAAAGAGTTTTATGTCAATATTTGACAAAATAAAAAATAATACAACCAATTTATTTCCTTTGCTACACGGGTATATGCCTGTTCTAGGCTATCAAAATAAAGAGAGATATGCAATTAACTTCAATGGAAGCAGGTTTGGGCCCTCAAATTATATATGTCATCATGTTCTACATTCAGGCATCAGAAATAACAATGAATAAGTTAGAAAATTATTATTGTTTATTTTACATTACCCCAAATGCTAGATATTTAGTGCATCTACACACCGGAGCTTAACTCAAAATAAGCTACTCAAAGTAAGCTATGTCAATTGCATAGCTTATTTCAAAATAGCTTATTTTGAAATTGGGAGCATCTACCCAGCACTTATTTCAAAATAGAGTACTCTTCCTCCAACTTCTCCTACTCCTCGTACAATGAGGCTATGTCTACACTGGCAGCTTCTTGCACAAGAACAGCCGTTCTTGCGCAAAAACTTGCCTGCTGTCTACACTGCACGAGCTTTCTTGTGCAAGTAAATTTACAGTATAGCGTAGTAAAACAGGGCTTCTTCCGGAAGAGTTATTCCTCTCCCCACGAGGAATAAGCCTTCTTGAGCAAGAGCTCTTCCACAAGAGGGCAGTGTAGACAGGCAACATGAATTTCTTCCGCAAGAAGCCCCTATGGTTAAAATGACCAACAGAGCTTTCTTGCGCAAGAGAGCATCCACACTGCCATGGATGGTCTTGCGCAAAAGCACATCTCCTGCGCAAAAGCACATGGCAATGTGGACGCGCTCGTGTGGAAGATTTTTTGCACAAGAACTTTTCTGCAAAAGAATTCTTGCACAAGAAGCCACCAGTGTAGACGTAGCCTGAGTGTCAGGAGTCAGAGTAAGAAGTCCTCCAGCTTGACAGTATTTTGACATTATTTCGAAATACCTGATGGATATGTAGACACGAACTAAGTTATTTTGAAATAATGCTAGTTATTTTTAAATAACGTTACTGTGTAGACGTACTCTTACTAAACAGAAAAAGAGAGACTTTTAGGTGGGATAGGCTGCTGAGTCTCTGGGTTGAAATTGAAGAGAAACAAATTCAAAGGTCATGAAGTTGAATGTCACAAAGATTGTAGCATTAATACCTCAGCTACTGGTTTTAAACACAGGACATTGTGATCTCCTTACTCATGTTGAATAAAACCTCATACTACTAGTAATTTTACTGAAGTCATTACCATGTAACTCCAAATGAGAGGAGTGATGGTTTTGTGGTTAAGAAGGTTAATTGGGGCTCAACAAATCTGGGTTTAATCCCCGGATGTCTCAGAATTTTTGTGTATCCTTTGGCAATGTACTTAATCTTTCTGTGGCTCAATTTTCCTTCCATGAAATTGAGATAATAGATCCTTTACCCCGTTCTTTTCTTACCTTGTCTCTTCAAGAAGAGCTCACGTGTACTACCTGAATGTATAATTCACAGCAAAAGGAAGAGCAAATCTCAAATAGCATCATATACATTGCTGTAATGTTAATGAAATATGAATTAGAAGAAAAATGGGACCTGCTGATCTTTAAGAGTTAAAAAGTGCAGAAAGAGAGAAGATCAGTTACACATAAAGGAGCCATCAACACTAATAATGATTTATAGGCCAAAGGAACAATGTAAAGTCAATACATTGTTTAATAGGCATTCAGTGAACTCATTGTCAACTAGCACTGTGATTGCCTACTTTAGGCATTGGCGGCAGCATTCTGAATCATCTGTAAGTATTGGAGAGCATTATGAAAGAAAGCAGCAGAGTTCCGTAATCAAACACAAGAAACTACTAAACACCATTTCCGTATCAGACTGCAGTGCACAGTTTTGCAATCTACTGGTAACAATAATATTAAGACAGTAAAACGGGCAGCAGGCATTTTAAAAAATGCATTTCAGGCAGACAAATTAAACCAAAAATACAAATAATACTTTTCATTGATACAGCATGCTACATTTGCATAGTTCTGAGCAACTTCACCTGTATTCCTCTTCTATGGTCCACCACAGCAGCCACTTTTAGGTTTATGGCTCCCCAGTCATCACCTCTCCTAGGCAAAGACCTGCATCTCTGTCCCTTCTGACCAGGGTTTCTGCACAATTCACCATACCCAGCCTCCATTGTGATATCCTCATCAAGGCAGACTGCCTCCAACAGGGGTGAGGAACCTAAAGCCTGGGGGCTGGATGCAGCCCCCCAGCTTGCCTGGATCTGGCTATCAAGGCTCAGGGCTACCCCGCTCCACCCGCATTGCAGAGCCCATGCTGGCACTCCAGCCCCCCGCACCCTTCCACAGGGATCACAAATATCTACTAGCCTGAGTCCCCCTAGGCTCTAGTGTGCAAGGGGAATGTGTGATGTATCTTTCTCCTTCTCAGTGAGGGGTCATGTCAGTGAGGATTTGTTTTTTGTTTTTGTTTTTGTTTTTGAGAGGGTTTATTTGCACTTCTCATTTATGTGTGGCCTCCAACTGATTTTTCTGTGAGTCAGCTTCCCCCAACCCAAAAAGATTCGCCACCCATGGCCTGCAAAGACCTTCTTTCCCTTCTGCAAAGTTATAAAGTATCATTCAGCACCTTCTAAGCAAGAACATTTATTCTTAGGGTAAAAGCATTGCAGAGAAAAAAATCTACATGCCTGTTAATTAGTTTATCAGAGATCATCCCAACTCCACCAAGGGTTTTTTTCCCTGTGGTTACACATTGATAACTGTTTCTGCTAAAAATAAGTACACCTATGAATCTATCAATCACCCTTTTATGTGTTCTTGTCCTCATGGAAGGAGATGATGAGCAGACAAAGGTTTTCTCCCCAGGGCAAAGCTGAGTTCTTATTTTTCACCATTTATCTTGGCTTGTTTTCACACTTAGGCTACGTCTACACAGGCCCCCTTTTCCGGAAAAGGGATGCATCTCTTATTTCTAAAGGGAATAAGAGATCTTGCGGAAAAGGCTTTCTTTTCCGCAAGAGCCCTGTCTAGACAGCCGCTTTTTTCCGTCAAAGCTCCGAAACGGAAAAAAGCGGCAGCCATGTTAATGCAAATGCAGCGGGGAAAAATGCAAATCCCCGCTGTATTTGCAATTCCGACTTCTCTCGTTTGCATCCCTTTTCCGGAAAAGGGGGCCTGTGTAGATGTAGCCTTACAGTTCATTAAGGTATGATAAGTGAAGTGAGTTCAGCTAAAGAAGTAAACCAAATCTCTGTCAGTATAATGGTTTTCTCCGATCGGACTACATTCTGAAATTTGTAGAAAGCCCAAGTAAATGGACTTGCACAAGAATTTCTGTGGGCTCTGGGAAAAGGGACAGAATTATAATTCCATGCAATTCCTGGTCACTAAATACCAGGAAAACTATGTCAAGGCTGGCTACAGTCCCTATGCTTCCTTTCTATAAAATGTTCCTAGTCAGATTAATCTACATAATTGCAGTATATACCTGCCAGCGGGACTCCCCCAACTGGTGGTCAGTGCAGAGAAAGCTACCATAAAACAGTACTCCATGAAAAAGTGAGTATGATGGCCATATGTTTGTCAGCTTTATTGCTAGTGCCTTCACATGCCATATTTACTCCCTAAGCCCTGGTCTACACTAGGGAATTATTTCAAAATAACCTCCCTTATTTCAAAATAATAAGTGGAGCGTCCACAGTACCAAGCCTGTTCTTTTGAAGTAACAGGCTGGTTATTTCAAAATCTGTACTCCTGCTTTCCTTAGGTAATAATGCTTATTTCAAAATAGTTATTTTGAAATACCGGTAGTGCAGATTCTCCACTGCAGCTATTTCAAAATAACTATTCCCAAGAGTAATTCAAAGTAATTACTCCACAGTGCCTCCTGGGGCTCTAAGTCAAGGTAGCGCATCCGCATTAATGGAACCTGCCATAGACTAACTTCGAGGCTCCCCTGTGGTGGGGGCATGCTATTTGTTAGTTCAGGAGTTATTATTTTGAAGTTAGTTATTTCAAAAACATTTCCTAGTGTAGACATGCCCTAAGAGATCCCCAAAAAACTTTCAGCAGGATGAACAGTTTGGCTGCCAATGTCTGATAAAAGATTTGAAAAAAATGATGAATATGGGACCAAAAATTGAGGGTAAATAAGAGTGACTTGCCAAATTAAATAGGATGTAAATTAGAGAAGCATTTGCCCCAAATGGCAAACTACCAGCATTTGAACAGCAAAGATTAGAACTGGGGATGGGCAAACTGCTTCAGAAAAACAAATGCCCCCACAAAGGGTGTGTCTAGACTACAGAGTTTTGTCAACAAAAGTGGGCTTTTGTTGACAAAATTATACCTTGTCTACACTACCACTGCGTTCTGTCGACATTAAGAATTAAGCTGGGGAGGGAGATGAGTCAGCAGGCTGCATGCCCTCCAGGCATGAGCTGTACGACTGGTTCAACCTGTTTTTCTCACTGTTTCAATGGTAAGAGTTAAAGAAAGGTTCCATAAGGAAACTCTTTTGTATGTAAATTTACTCCAGTGGATGCTGGAAACTCTTGTGGATGGTCTGTGCTTTGGGCTCAGAACTGAAATAACTGAGAGCTGAAATCACTCGGTTTGGCCCAGAACCAAATCCACCACAAGCCAGAGGAAGATGTGATGAACAGCCAGCAGGATGGTGATGGAGAGGCGTGAGAAGCAGCTAGCAGAGCAGTGGCAGCAAGGGGTAATTGATGGAGACATGTGAGGAGCAGCCAGAAAAGTGGCGGCAGTGAAGGGCAACGAATGGTCAGCAGAGAGATGCCAGGGAGCAGTGAGCAGGTGGGGGGCAAGTGACCAATGCAATGGATCCTCCTAGCCCCCCACTCTGGATGGGAGGTAAGGTCTGCAAATCACCTCTGAATTCGGGTCTGCCTTGACCCAGGGGAGCAACTGTGAGTAAGGTGCAGAGAAGGGATGGTCATGTGAAGGGGACATTTACACTGTTGGACTTGAGAGCTTGAGGGGAAAAGGACATTGCCCAACCTACTTGAGATCATGGTTTTGGTTATGAATTTTGTTTGTAGTATTTTCCCAAATTAATGCCATGCTCCTTCTCTCCCTTTTTTTTAAAAGTTTCTTTCCACGCTCAGACTCTGTGCTTGCAAGTGGGGAAGCATTGCCTCTCAGAGGTACCCAGGGATGTTGTCTGAATTTCCCAGGTTACTGGGTGGAGACTCAAGCTGGTTCTACTTGGCAGAAGGGTAGTATGACTTAAGAGGTTTTCACAGTTCCAATCAGCATGCAGACTTTTGGACGTTTTCCTGTTGAAACCGCAAATCTGACATGTTTGGGGTATACTAATCAATAATTAAATATAGACAAAATGTCCGAGGGCAGTTAAAATAAGCCAATGACCAACAGTAGCAAATAATGACAACTGATCTAACATACTTAAACAAACATGGCAGCAGAACCATCTAGACAAGGACAACAGCCTGAACCTGCACTGATTAAGTCTCAGAGCTAAGGCAAATCGGTTATACTTATAAAATGCTGACTAACGTGTGGCTTTTCAGGGGCTCTGACATACCAATTTTAGCAGAGGGAGAATTGGGAAAAGTGCAGAATAATTAGGAAGTGATTGTCTAGGAAGGAGTATTGCAGAAAGGGATTTAGGAGTAATTGTGGATAACAAGTTAAATATGAGTCAACAGTGTGACACTGTTGCAAAAAAAGCAAACATGATTCTGGGATGTATTAACAGCAGTGTTATGAGCAAGACACGAGAAGTCATTCTTCCACTCTACTCTGCACTGATTAATCCTCAATTGGAATATTGTGTCCAGTTCTAGGCATCGCATTTCAAGAAAGATGTGGAAAAATTTGAGAAGGTCCAGAGAAGAGCAACAAAAATAATTAAAGGCCTAGAAACCTGAGCTATGAGAGAAGACTGAAAGAATTGGCTTGTCTAGTTTAGAAAAGAGAAGACTGAGAGGG
Source organism: Apalone spinifera (assembly GCA_030068395.1). Lineage (NCBI taxonomy): Eukaryota > Metazoa > Chordata > Testudines > Trionychidae > Apalone > Apalone spinifera. The sequence continues at coordinate 115,329,353 of CM057847.1, forward strand.
GACTTGAGCTTTCAAGTATCTAAAAGGGTGTTACAAGGAGGAAGGAGAAAAATTGTTCTCCTTGGCCTCTAAGGATAGGACAAGAAGCAATGGGTTTAAATTGCAGCAAGGGAGATTTAGGTTGGACATTAGGAGATATTTAAGAGCAGGTTAGACAGACACCTGTCATGGATGATCTAAAGCTTCAGTGGGTAGCTGAATTAGTCTGTACAGGATAAACTTAAAAAATAACAAACCATCTGGTAGCACTTTATAGACTACATGTTTTGTTAGTTAATAAAGTGCTACCAGAACATTTGTTGTTTTTAAGTTTATGGATGATCTAGACAGTGCTTGGCCCTGCTGTGAGGGCAGGGGACTGGACTCGATGACCTATGTTTTAAAATGTATCCTGCTTAATATTGCATATGAAGAGCTTACATGTCCTAATTCATGCTAAAGTCTGGAGCACATGAGACTTTTATATGCAGTACAAACCTGCAGATTTTAATAAAAACAATATTGACTGGTTGGAACAAAAACTTAGATGACTGGAAATCCCTGAGGAAATGAATTTGTCCCATGTGATTTAAATGTTGAACTGTAGCTGATAGAACCCCTCAATTTTCTATTTAATCTTACTTGGATTTGGTCAAACTGTTATTCTTTTGGCTGCCAAGTGTTCTCACACACAAAACTCTACCCCTCCCCCCTCCAAATCCTTCTTTCTCCTCTCACATACATATAGATCTCGGGTCCTGTAGTCTCCATGGTTACTGCAGTACACAAACTTGGAAAGCTGCTTAAATCAACCTTTTCACAGATAATCACGATTTGTGTGTTCCTGATTTTCTGCATGCCCTAAGTGGAGACCCTGGGTCTGATTTGTGGAAGTTTTGTGCACTCACAGCTGTAACTGAAGTAATTGAGAGCTGTATTCTGAACTTATGAAGTACCATGTAATTGTAAGTACTCTGAAAAACAACTTGGACCTATAAGACTAGTGGAAATATTTGACTTTGACCCTATTGACTCTATGCCTCAGTTTTCTATATACAAAACTGAAATAATGCTATCTTCCTTCTCTTCACATATGTGTTGTGAAAATAAATTCATTAATATTTGTGAAGCACTTAAATGTGGGAGCGATGAGCAGCAGCATAGAAAAGCCACAGAAAAATGTAATTTTATCTTCAGAAGAGGTTTAGAAATAGCATGTTAAATATGAACTTGATGTTACTGAACACAGAGAAAACAAAATATTGCATAGCTTCTCATTAAATGAGAACTGTCCCTTCTGTGTCCCAGTTGAACCAGGGGCTCTCTTGAAAAAAATAGTATATGACCATGTAGTTAAAGACTATATTGTAATGCTTACCCACAAAGGGGGCATATTAATGTTGCCTTGGGAACCCTCATTCTGGCCCTTCCTAATTTCTGAGTGCTTGACTTTGAAACTTTAATACAGTTATTTTAGTGTAGTTGCTATGCATGCAATTCTGTATCCACAGTACTAAAACAGAGTCAGATTAAGAACCTTTTATACTCAATAACTGCTTATGAATGTCTTATAGGGTAGATATGGTGTTCTATATCAGCACAGTGTAAGGAATGGAGATCATCCTGCTGTTTTACTTTTAATCTAAATCATTTGAAGATCATTTTATGTGTGCAGAGCAGAGCATGGAGTTATAAAATGTTTTTCTGTCTAGCTCTCTCCATAGAAGTGCAGCTCATTGATACAAAGGCAGGAAGGGGCTCCTATGCATGTTCCTCCCCTTCCTCCCCCCCACCCCATTTCCAGCCCAGAAAAAACATATTTTTCCTTTCAGGCTCTAGAATGTTTTTCCTCACATCAGATCCTCCAACTGGCTAAGCTGTGGGATTCATTCTATCTTGTTTATTTCCCTGGCCACTTCTGCCAGAAAAATAGTGCTGTTGACATGACATAGTACATTCTCGTGGTCCACAGTTTCACAAGAGGGCAAGGCAACTGGTTCCATACTGAGTTACAACACAGACACTTTTTTATGGGTGCAGTGGCCATTGAGCAGCTGCAGTGATTCTTTCGGGGAGTGGGAATATAAGGACTCTCCTCCATCCCCAATGATTCCCTTCAGATAACACTTTTGAAAAGACCATTCTGGGAAAGCACAACAGGCCAAAAGAAGGCAGTACCTTCTCTCCAGAAGGAAATGTGGTTAGTCTTTAAAATATGCTTTGGTTTTCTAAAAATAGAGCCTGGATTTCTTCAAATTTGTTCAGTTCATAATTTACTGGAGGGTGTTTGTATTGAAAAACAAATATCAATAAAAAACTTTTATATGAATGCTTTGGGAATCACAACCAGTTTTTAAGAACTATCCATTGTATGGGATATTTATGTCCTCCGAATACTTTTTTTTGTTAAAGTATTAACATGCCACTTGTGAGATTTTTCTTATTGCCAATAAATAAATCACTGAGCACCTGAATTTACATGTAAGGAGAAACAATTACTTCTATTGCCTGTTTTTTATAGTCAGTGAGCCACATTTTATTGTCAGTTACTGTTTTACACCAGTGTAACTCCTTTGACTTTAGTGGAATTACTCTGAATTAATTCCCATGTAACTGAAGGCAGGTTCTTGCCTTCTGTCACTCGTAAGATATTTTTTTCACAAAAACTTATTCACCATAAGTAATGCAGTCCCTTTTGTACTGTGTGTATGATGGTATTAAAAATAAAAGTTATGATTATCCTACAACTCAGATTGAAACATTAGCTGTAATGCTATTTTTTATTCATTAACTTTCCTTCTGCCAAGGTAGATAGAAGCTTTAAAAACTACTCTAACAAAATTCCTAAGATTTTCACATTATTCACCAACATGGAGAACTCCAGTGATTAATTGTAGAAAATATTAAGAGACCTATTAGTTGTCTTGAGAAGGACAGACATACCGTATAGTTGACATAAACCACATGAAGATATTAAATGTGTCTCTAATTAGTTTTAATTACCACTCTAGTCTCTGCAGCCAGATCCCTTTTGATGCCAACCTGCTTCCACCTAACATGAATAATGAGACTGGTTAGTGGATAATATTTCATACTGCCACATTCCCATGGAAGCGGCTTCCACTTGTATGCATGACTGCAGTGACTACACTTTGATAAAGTGGTAAAAAGAAAATCACATAACTATCTAATTTCTAGATACACAAAATCCTGGAGCTTGGTGATATATCAGCATGTGCAAAATTACTCTTTGCCAATACAGTGAACTGGTTTATTATATCAGGCCATGCTTTTTTAATGCCTGTCATCTCCAGGTGCTTAGGGTGCTTTACAAATAATAGCTAATCAGCAATAAAGTGACATTGCAGGATATAACTTTAACACGGATTCCATTACACAGCCAGACTAAGTTTCCAACTTACATTTAAGACACAGAAATAGTCTCAGCTCTGTATGCTCCAAATGGAAAGGATTCTGCACAGGATATACTATCTAACAGTCTCATTCCATAAAATCATTCATGGACGTCAGGAAAACCAACAGTTTTGCTTTGGCAGTTTTTGGTAGACAGTTGGGAACATAAACATGTAAATACGTTAGACTAAAGAAGCCTTTAAGGCTTTGTGGATTGAAAAAGAGGCTTTAAAATTAAGCCTCTTTTAAGCAGCAAGAAATTAATATATTAATATTAACTGTCCCCTTTTCATAAAAAACAACTGTAGGTTGCATCACCTGAAGTTTACACATGACCCTACTGAGTCAAGTAGGCAGCAGGTAGTTGCAATAATCAAATCTTGAGGTGATAACAGTGAGGAAACCCTTTTCAAAGTCTGAATAAGTATCAAATGGTTGTAGTGTAGGGAAAGTTCTTGAGTCGGACTAAAATTCAGCTATATCTTTATCAAAATAAAAGGATTTCTCTAGATCATCCCTTATTCGTTTTTGCGGTTTTCAGCATTATTTATTGTGCTCTAATGTGGTAGGTTCTTTTCAGAATAGACTAGTGGCTTCTCTACCCAAGAATTTACAATCTACTTTTAGACATAAACTAGTCTCCTACAAGAAGCAAAAGGAACAAAGAGTAGAGGGAGAACAAGGTGAAGAAAGATAAGGTAACAGAAACACAAATTCACATGGTTATTCTGATTAGGAATATACACATACAGATGGCTCAGTTAAAAGGATGGTCATAAGTTTGTTAATGACTGACTCTTCATGATTATCACAGAATTGCACCAAGGGGTTGAATGAATAGAGTAATGAGTTGGTTAGCTAGAAAAGTGAAGGTATTCCCTGCTTTGGAGATGGCATGAAAAATGGTGCAGAGAGAGCAATGGGAGAAGAGTGTTATAGAGACAAGCTAATTGCTCCCAAAGAAAAAAATAAATAAAGAAAAGTGAGTTACAAAGAGGCTGGGGGTAAAAGAGAGGACAGGGACTGCTGGAATAAAATCGTACAATTTCTTCACAGCATATGCAGGGAGTTGGCTCAGTTAACTTTCCTATTTTATTTTGTTTTTGTTTTAAATAACAGTTTGATGTTGATTCACTTCCTGTAGACATTCCAAGAAATGCATCTTTCTTAAGAAGGGATTCGAATAAAAAGGGCAGGAGAATCAGCATAGAGGAGTACAAGGATTGCCATGGCTTGATAAAAGGCACAAACATTTTTGTGGGAGAAGAAAAAGTTAATGATCTCAAAGAGTTTATAAATAAATAAGTGTTGGTGTATTAGACTAGACACCATTTCTTTCATTTGCTTGTAAAGATTGGCCTGAATGTTTATTACCATGCTATATCAGTGAAACCACAGCATAAATATCAGAACATATACAATATAATTGGTAACCCCAACAAATAATTGGTGTGTGGGAGTGGTCACCACCTTGATTTCTCTTAGAGATGGTGGAATCCCTGCAACAGCTTTAGAATCCTGAAAAGGCTTCATCTTGATTCAACTTCTATGTGCACTTCCTATGCTCATAAAATATATTTTATCCAAATGCTTTGCTTGAGTAGTCAGCCCTCACTTCTTCCTCATGCTCAGACAATGACAATCCAGAGTGACAGCTTTCTTTTCTCCATTATTTTGTCCATTCTGAAAGTCTCAGGGTGATTCAGCTGTATACACTGTAGTCGCTCAGTTGCTAGCTAGTAAGGACAGAATTTGGAGGTTTTCAGTGTGATGTAGTGTATCAGTGTTTCAACTGTCTATGTAGTGTATCAGATCTCTCAAAGCTTAAATAGTGACCATTATGAATGTTTTGATCATCAAGGATTTTTTTCATATAATTTTTTTGCACAGAAGTTTTTAAACTGTTATTAATATCTCATAGACTCATCGACTTTAAGGTCAGAAGGGAGCATTATGATCATCTAGTCTGACCCCCTGGCCACACAATGCAGGCCACACAATCTCACCCACCTAATCCTAGAATAATCCTCTCACCTATATCTCAGATATTGAAGCCTTCAAATAGTTTGAAGACCCCAAGGTGCAGAGAATCCTCCAGCTGTGATCTGTACCCCATTCTACAGAGGAAGGTGAAAAACCTCCAGGGCCTCTGCCAATCTACCCTGGAGGAAAATTCCTTCCCGACCCCAAATATGACGATCAGCTAAACCCTGAGCATGTGGGCAAGACTCACCAGCCAGAAACCCAGCAAGTTCTCTACAATTAGTCCTATCATCCCTTCATTGACCTATTTACCACTGATAATGAATGGTCAATTAGT
>CM057847.1:115340657-115357062 GCA_030068395.1 Apalone spinifera
ATAAGTGTCTCTCTTCTGAAACTAGTCCTCTTTTCTATCAGTTCTTTCTATTCCTTAACAGTCCACCTGTCCAGTGACAGGTTATTTCAGTTGTTATAGGCCATTCAGCTACAATAATAATATCTGTATCTATATTTGTTATTTATTCTTAGGTGAATTATAATCTGTTCCTCAACAATAATTGTTTCAAATTTGGGAGAGTTCTTCTATGGTTTATATGAGAACAGTCATTTGTCTTCCTTCCAGCACTGCTTATTTCACACTCTGCATGTTTTATCTGTTCATCTTGAGGTCAGTCTTGTGCAAAATCTAATATTAGGCAATGAAGTGGATAGTAGAGATTGAAGTATGTACTTGTATTTTATGCACATCAGTCACAACAGAACCAATTCATGCGTGTTATAGTTTCTAGCACATGCCATATTGTCAAGTGTGTGTTCTTACTGACCTGGTATTTGAGAAGTGAATATACATAAGTGATCATGGAATCATGGAATACTAGAATTGTAAGGAACTTCATAATATCACGAAGTCCCCTGCATTCATGGCAGGACCAAGCATCACATAAGCCATACCTGACAGGTGTCTAACCTGCTCTTGAAAATCTCCAATGAGATTGCTTAGGTAATTTATTCCAGTGTTGAACCACCCTGGCAATTAGGATTTTTTTTCTAATGTCTAACTTCTTATGCTGAAATTTGATCCCATTGCTTTTTAATGTATCATTAGAGGTTAAGGAGAATAATTGTCTCCCTCCCTCTTATAACAACCTTTTGGGTACTTGAAAGCTGTTATGATATCTCCTCTCAGTCTTCTCTTTTCTAGACTAAACAAACCCAACTCTTTCAATCTTCCCCCATAGGTCATGTTTGCTAATCTTTTAATTATTTTTTGTTGCTCTCTTCTAGACTTTTTCCAATTTGTCCACATCTTTCTTGAAATGTGGCACCTAGAACTGGATACAGTATTCTAGTTGAGGCCTAATCAACACAGAGTAGAGTGAAGATTTCTCAGATTATTCCTGACACTATGAAAGAAGTAATATGAGGCCTAATTTTGAAAAATGCTAACCACACATCTGAAGTTTCATTCCCTCTCTTGAAAAAAGTTTTCCAGCTGTGCACTAGGAGTCTATTTGGAAGGGGGTATCCTGCTGGCTTTTTTTTTCTCACCTGTTTAATTTTAGCTTGTTTCCTTTCCTGTTTGATGACTCTGTTTACTGATTAAGTGAAAATTAAGCAGAATACAAATTCCTTAGTTTAGGACAGGCCTACTTGCCAACCTCTCTTTGGGCAGGTGATCTTTGTAAAGTTTGGAATGTGTTAATATTATACTGGGAAATCTTTTAACTTTTCATACAGTGTTGCCACACATATTTTATCAGGATAATACTGAGTTGCAAATTATGAAGTTTCAAATGATGCCTTTCAAGACATGCCTTCTACAAAATTATTACAATAGTGTGTAGGGTGTGGTTACAGGGGTCTACTCTGTAACACTTTGCATAGGGCTTTAAGCCCCAATCCAGCTAAATCTATAAGCATGATTTTAATTTTAAGAACGAGAATAGACCTCTTGACTTCAGGACAATTTAACTTTAATTGGGACTGCTCATTCATGTAAGTACTTGATGAATTAATGCCTAAAACATCAGTCCAAGTAGCTGGTCAGTAGGTTGGCATGGATGTTCAGGATGATTATTTTTCTGGTATGTTTATTGTGGGCACAGACTATTTGCTTGCAAGCCAGCAGAATTTATAAGATACTAAGGCCCAATTATTTCACTTCAAGGAGTTTACAAACTCTGTCACAAAGTTCCTCAAACAGAAACTGCCCTCCCCCCAGAAGTGAATCTGTCTATCTGAACATCACATGAAGGTTATAAACTTAAAAGTCAACCTTCAGAAATTGGAAACAAAAGTTGTCATTAACATTAATTCAGATAATCTGCATATATTGTGTGCTGCCTTTTGCATTCCTATGTTGCTCTTTAATATATATACATTAAATTAGAAGCATTTATTGCGTACCAAGAAATATTCACAATGGGCAACATTGCTGGGTTTATGTTATTTTGAGATCTTTAACTTTTTTCAGTTCTTGGTTTTCAAGTAGAGCTCAGTGTGATGGTTTTCAAGTAGAGCTCAGTGTGATGGTTTTCAAGTAGAGCTCACCCCACAAAACGTGAAGTTGGGTCCTCTAGGCCTGCCTAGAAAAACTTCAGGAACGCAGCCAATGGGGCAGGCTCAGTTAAAAGGGGCTGCAGAGCCTGAGCAGATCAGTTCTAGCAGGGACCAGAGAAGCAAGGAAGACGCAGGAGCTAGGTAGCTTCTGGTGATGCTGACATTCTATGAGGAAGAGCGTCAGCTCTGAAGTATGGGTGAAAAGGAAGGGGCTCTCTGGCAAGTGGCCCAAGGAACAGCAGCAGCAGTATTGGAGTTAAAGGAAGCAGAACGTGACTGCTTTCTTTAATAGTTTCTGCTGCTGCATTCCCTGATCTGCGTCCCACTTGATCCCATCACCTATGATGGGGGACATTCACCTCTTGCTAATATCTCCTATCTGTTGGATGTGATCCTGAACTAGTCATAGTACCCCCCTGTTGGCACCCTCCCAACATCAGGCAAATCTTCAATGGCTCAGTCTATAGCTTATTCATGCATAGTCTAATAACACATCAACAAACAAAATCCCTTCTGTGATATAGCATCCAAGAGGGCCTGTCCCTGTACACTGGCTACTATCTGTAGACCTGTCCTTGGGATCAGTTTTCAGCCCCTTCTTGGCTTGGTTTCAATCTGTCCCTGCTATCTTGGAGATTACTGGCTCATGGGCTTTCTCCCTGTAAACAACAATTGGTGCTCTTCTTGGTGCTTTGGCTACTCAGTTTGTGGCCAGCAGAGTGACCCACGTCAATTCACTATTCTGCTGCATCCCAACCTAGTGGCCCTAGCCAGGGTGATTCTTTCTTTAACTCCATTGCTATCTCTGTTACCTACACCACTCCTTCATAGCCCCTTACTCTTCACCCTTACCTCAGGGCTGAAGGTTGTCTTCAAGGAATGCCAGTGTCATCATATCCCACCTTCGGCTCTCCCCTGATCTCCAGCAAAAGTTCCTTCCTTGCTTCACTGGTCTCTGTTCTGCTTAGGCTGTGCAGTTCATTTTAACTGCTGTGCTCTGAAAAGCTGCTTTCCTGTAGCCTTTCTAGGTAGACCTGGATTATCCACATTCACTGCTCTTTTTCCCTGGGACGGGGTGTTGTTGGACCACCAGGTCTCCAGCAAGGTGCCTGAGACACCCCTTTCACACAGGAAAAAAATGTTCTAATGAATAGTAAATTCACCTAAAAATGTATTTTTCAAGGTTCTGAAATTATTTTCAAATTTAGGTAGAATTTGGAAAATAGCTTTGCCTTCCCCCCCAAAAAAAATCTAGAAAGTTTCTAAATGAAGTGGCATCCTTTTTAGAAATTTAGCATTTTTTTAAAGTGCAAAGAACACTCAAAATGCAGCTCATAATTTTTTTTCAGATTGAACAAAATATTGAATTCTACTAAAAATTATTTTTCTGATATTTTTGTTTTGTTACTTTGAAGAAGAAAAAGTCAGTTTAAATTTGAACCGAATCAATTTTTTATTTTTGATATGGTGCTCACACTGAAATCTATTATGCTTTGGTTTCTATTTTGAAGCATTGAAATACATATTAATTTCATATAAACATATATGTAAAATATACATACATATGTACATATAAAACAGTACTTAATTGTATCTTTAAACTTAAAATATATATCCCATAACTTCTATCACTTTTTGTCATGTTTGACTCCGTCTAACCATCTAAAGCAGTATACTTGAGAGAGATGTTTAATCATAGAAAAGTAGAGCTGGAAAAAACTTTGAGAGGTAATCTAATCCACCCCACCATGTTGAAGCAGGACCAGCTGTAGTTAGTCTAATACTAGCCTCTAATCCTGTCTTCTAAAGAGCTTTCAATCCCTCGCAGACTTGAAAAACACACTCTCCACTCCATTATCCAAGTCATTCATTAATATGTTAAATAGTATTGGACAAGAGCTGACCCCTGTGGTACTTCACTAGATATACTCTTCCAGTCTGAGAGGAAAGCACTGATAACTAACTACAGTTTGCGCATGATCCTTCAAATAGTTTTGCATCTACTTCATAATAATTTCATCTAGCATCAATTAATGCTCTTAAAATGTTTTGAAATCTCTGATGAAGTACAAATTTTTATTGTTTTATTAGTACAAAACCTCAGATTAGATTCCATTTTCTTTTGATTTGTGAAGTAGTTTATTCCCCCATACTATATGCTATTGGTAATGTAATGTTCACCTGCCATAGGAAGCATTAAGCATAAGGAAAAACATTCATAGACAGATGGCTGACTCTGGACTCTTGTTGACCAATATTAGTAAAAAAGATGTTGTTCCTAATCAGAACTGACACTGGTATCTTTCTCATGTAAATTATTACTTCTAAATAACACTTCTCAGGTTATTACAATCTACTGCTGGATTCCCTGTGAGACTATAGAGTTGCTAAGCAACATGATTGGTCAGCTAGTTCTCTCTAACTGAGAGCTGACTTTAAAACAGGATTTCTATATTATTGTCTGAAATGCAAAATATTACTTTAAAATTTTATTTCATATTTCTGATGAGGTTTCCTTTGAATTGAAGAAAATGAGAGTAATCACTTAACTTTTGCTCTGGAATTCCTTTTTTTAAAAACTTATTGGGGCAAAGTTTCCACTGCAGCTGTTCGTGCATAAGCATCAGAGGACATTAATTAGCATGTAGTTAGGATGTAAGGGATTTTAATGGTACACTGGAAGGTTGCCCACATGTCCTTAGAAAATTATAAGCAGAAATTCTCTAGATAAAATTGATAACCAGATGGATAAGTATGAAGCTAATGTTATGTCTTCTGGGGCCAGAATGTCAAAGTGAATATTTAATTTGAAGCTTTTAGGTTTTTTTTTTTTATCAATGCTCATGAACAATACAGAGCAAAAATAAATAAAATATTGGTTCAAAAGTTCAGCTGGAAAAATAACAAGTATTAAAGTCATTTAAATTTAAATTAGAAAAACAGGGTGAAGAGCTAGAACTTCATTATTACTGGAGATGTGTAAAGTCCTTAAGTTGTTGGATGTAGGCTGGTATACTACCGAATTTGACTTATATTAGAAATCAGTCTGAGCGCTAAAGCTCAGATCAAGATTGAAACTTTTAGGATGTCTGGATCCACGGTTGATTCAATGAAACAAAGAGACAAGGACTGATTACAGAGGGACTAAGCCTGATTTTATATCAATTTCACATTCTAGTAACTTCAGTAAATAAACTTATTTCAGATTTATGCCATCTTAAATGGGTCAGGGTCAGACCCAGACTTTTGATCCAGTTAGATAATGTCATAGAGAATATGCTTATGAAGTTTGCAGATGATACCAAGCTTGCAAGGATTGCAAGTGCTTTGGAGGATAGGATTATAATTCTAAATGATCTGCAGAATCTAGAGAAATAGTCTGAAGAGAAGAAGATGAAATTCAACAAGGAGAAATGCAAAGTACTCCATTTAGGAAGCAACAATCAGTTTCACACATACAAAATGGGATATGACTGTCTAGGAAGGAGTATTGCAGAAATGGATCTAGCGGTCTTAGAGGACCACAAGTTAAATATGAGTCAACAGTGTGATACTGTTGTAAAAAAAGCAAATATCATTCTGGGATGCATTAATAGGAGTGTTGTAAACAAGACATAAGAAAAACTTTCTAACTGTCATGGTGGTTAAGCATTGGAATGGTGGTTAAGCATTGGAACCTAGAGAGGTTATGGAATCTCCATCATTGGGTAGTTCAAGAGCCGGTTTGACAAACACCTATCAAGGAAGGTCTAGGTCAGGGATGGGCAAAATATGGCCTGTGGGCCAGATCCGGCCCACCCAATGTTTCTATTCAGCCCACTCATCTGATTATCAGAACCTGCATAATTACAACCAGCAGCATATGTTCAGCTGCCCCTCCTCCCATGTTGCTCAGTCCTGCTGCCGAGCTGCTCCCAGGACCCTCCTGCTAGTTGTGCAGAGTGGGGAAGAGAGGAGTGAAGGGGAAGAGAGGAGTGGAGGGGAAGTGAAGGGGAAGAGAGGAGTGTTGAAGTCAGGGTGTCCCCCTGCCATATCCCCCATCTCTGCAGAGCAGGGGTTGGGAAGAAGGAAACACACACACACAGAGTGGATTTGTTCCATTTTGAATCAGTGAGTGACTGAGATGAGTGTTTCTCAGATTCCTCCAGCAGCCAGCACGCTCTCTCTTTCTCTCTCTCACACACACAGTGTCACACACACACTGTACCACAAACACTCTTCCAGTCTCTTTCTCACACACAAAGTCTCTCTTCTCTCTAGTCTCCCATCCCTTCAACCCTAGGCCTTGCCCCTTCTGGAGGCCTAGAGGTGGCCCATGACAACTTACCAAAATTTGTGGAGTGGCCCCCTTGCACAAAGTATTACCCACCCCTTGTCTAGATGGTGCTTGATACTTCCATGAGGGCAAGGGACTGGACTCAATGACTTTTTGAGGTTCCTTCCAGTTCTATGATTTTATGGTTTACATTACTGTAGTACTACTGGGGTCTTCTAACTGCCATCTGTCTAGCCAGATGAGCAGATGTAGCTGAACAAAAGGGACTTCCCTTTTAAATCTCATTTACAGAACAGCTGCTACAACAGTGCAGTACCCTTGGCCAAAATTTGTATGATTTAACAGGCGAAAGTCATACCTTCCAAAACAAATAACAGAAATTATGATCAGCCACGTAATATCTACAAAACAAAAGAAATTAGAAGAGTGAGGGTTATTTATACAGGCAGATTCAGAATACACAATAAGGTCAGTATTTCCTTTCACCATCTGCAGGCTATGAATAACAGAAGGTCAGTCATATTATTTCCAATTGCATCTAATGGAAATGGATCTGCAGAGGTTAATTCTACTAGTAATAATGTATTTATCCCACCCAGCCCCTCAATAGCCTATCACAGAATTATTTTGTCACTTTTATGGATAATAGTAGAAACTGGAATAAAAAAAAACAATTAAAATACAAAGTCTACCATTTGCCTTTTTTTTTTTTTTTTGGTTTCTTATACTTTACAGCTGTTCGGTGTGTGCAACTGACAGTTCATAAATGGTTCTTTAATGATGACTAGCATATGAATTATGATAAGAACAAATCACATATTGTTCAAAATTGGAAATTTCTTTCTTTCTTTCTACAATTATGGAAAATGTCATCAACATTTTGCTAATAATGGGCGGTTCTGGAGTTAGGGAAAATTTCTTCATTCAGAGTTATATGGTGATTCTTTACTGTCCTTACAAGTGCAAAATACCCATTAGCAACAATGGAAACTTAATACAAATTAGAGCATGGCACCAGAGTCAAGAATGGACACACAGACTTGAGAGCAGAATTTTGGTATGAGTATTATGTTGGCTTGTGATTACTGAGAAAATTTCTGTTTTCCTGTAACAAATGTGCTGGATTGCATGTAAGAAGAAGGTGAAATTACTAATTAGCTTTTACCATTTAAACCAAACAGCTCTCATAGCCACAGCAGAGAAGGGCAGGCAGTACCACTTGATAAGTATGTACTAATTGCTCTTCACTGAAAATGCTTCCTCCTGTAACATAAATGGAATATATCTGCAGCGCAGGACTCATTTGTGCCTAACAGGGATGTACTGCAGATTGAGCTTGCTGCTACATCCCTAGAGAGGTTATTTAGCATGGCCCCAACTCCCCATTCCATTGAGTAGATAATGCTAGGTAGGGTATTAGAGGGGGGGAACAAACACTGTGCTCAGATGATCACAAAGACCACCTGTGTGAAGAGTACAAAAAGAACAGATTGCTTGCATTCTACCACCCCCTAGCTACCTGTGCTTCAGATGACTATGATCTGGTCTGCAGTGTCTAACCTAGTTGTGATTCCCCTTTAAGGGTCATGGGGTCTGGGAGCCCTGTTCATTTTTATCATTCCTATCTTGGAAGGGATCAGATGAGCGCTATAAAGAGTTGAGAGGGAGGTGGTCGTCTAGAGTCGAGTCCCAAAGCAGAAGGGACCCAGGAAAGAAAAAGGGAAAAATCCCTGCTCAGAGTGGGATAAGAAACTGTGTTAGATATTTTTGCCCAAGTTTTGTGTTTGGAGAATAAAATGGTCTTTTGAAAAAGATTCTGGGTGTGGCGATCAGTCCTTCATTGCATGGGAAGAGAGGCCGGAAGCTTACATCTGGGCAAGAATGTGGGCATCTTATTGGTCCCTGGAGATGAGACTGAAGCAGTAGCTAGCTTAAGTCAGACTGGTTAAGGAAGTGATAGAGATGCAGCCGTGTTAGTCTGGTCTAGCTAAAACAAAAGACAGAACTAAGTAGCACTTTAAAGACTAACAAGATGGTTTATTAGGTGATGCGCTTTCGTGGGCCAGACCCAGTTCCTCAGATCAATTTGTGGAAGAAAATTGGCACGACCATATATACCAAAGTGATACAATCAAAAAAATTGAACACATACAAAACTGACAAATCAAATTTTAGAACAGACTGGGAGTGAGGGGGGAAGGTAAGTGTCTGTGAGGTAATGACATTAGGGGTGATAATTGGGGAAGCTATCTTTGTAATGGGTGAGATAATTAGCATCTTTGTTGAGACCCATACATAAAGTGTCAAATTTAAGCATGAATGACAATTCTGAAGCTTCTCTTTGAAGTCTGGAGTTAAAATCTCTCTGAAGCAATATGCATGTTTTAAGGTCATTGAGGGAATGATCAGTCTGGCTGAAATGGCAAGCAACAGCTTTCTCTCTATGAGAGAGCCTGATGTCTGTTTTATGTGCATTGATTCTTTGGCGAAGTGTCTGAGAAGTTTGTCCAATGTACATAGCAGACGGACACTTTATAAATGGCAAAAATTAGATTTCTGGATGAACAGGAATATGTGTTCTTGGTCTTGTAATAGGCATGGTTAGGTCCAATAATGGTGTCAAGCAGAGTAAATATGTGGACAAAGCTGGCACCAGGGTTTGTTGCAAGGGAAAGTTCCAGGGTTGGTATTAGTGTGGTATGTCCTGTAGTTGTAGGTAAGAATCATCCTGAGGTTAGGTGGTTGTCTATAGGAGTCTATGGGTCTGTCTCCCAGAGCCTCTCGGAGGGTAGTATCCTGTTTCAGTATAGATTGTAGTTTATTGATAATGCATTGGACGGGTTTAAGTTGGGGGCTATAGGTGATGACAAGTGGTGTTCTATTGTTTGTTTTCTTGGGTCTGTCTTGAAGTAGATGGTTTCTGGGTATTCGTCTGGCTCTTTCAATTTGTTTTTTTATTTCTCCGGATGAGTAATTGAGGTTTATAAATGCTTGGTAGAGATCCTGAAGTTTCTGGTTTCTGTCAGTGGGATTAGAGCCAATGTGATTGTATCTAAGAGTTTGGCTATAGACGATTGATCGTATGGTGTGTTCTGGATGGCAGCTGGAGGCATGTAGGTAACTGTAGGAGTCAGTGGGTTTTCTGTAGAGAGTGGTGTCTAATTTACCATTGGCGATTTGTACTGTGGTGTCCAGGAAATGGATCTCTCATGTAGAATGGTCCAGGCTGAGATTGATGGTGGGAGTAGGTTATTAAAGTCCCTGTGGAATGCATCCAGTGTTTCTTGGCCATGGGTCCAGATCATAAAGATGTCATTGGTGTAGCGTAAGTAGAGAAGGAGTAAAAGGGGATGGGATCTGAGGAAACATTGTTCTAAGTCAGCCATAAAGATGTCAGAAACCATCTACTTCAAGACAGACCCAAGAAAACCAACAATAGAACACCATTTGTCATCAAACACAGATCCTGACATAAGAAAGAAGAGAGAAGATTGTAAGTTCAAAAAAGTTAGAAACAAATATTGTAAGAAACTGATCAGATGATAAACACTGGGCCAGAACTTATCCTCTCTGTCCAATCTACTCCCTTCTAGACTGGTTAAGAGGAAGTAAAGAAAGATAGAGAAACCTTTATGCAGAGTTTCTGGAAGAGTGGTCATATCTGACCCGTCAGTCAGTAATACAATCAGCATGTCTAGAGAATGTCCTTTTTCTCCACATAAATTTGCATAAGTTTTGTCATGACCATTTGGTAAATTAAATATTACCTTGTTTCTTGTATTTCAACTTGTGCTTTGTAGGATATTCCCAGTAGTAATGTACAGTAAACAACCAGGGACAAATTTTCAGCTGGCATAAATTATCATAGCTCCATTGACTTCATTTACATCAGCTGTAGATGTGCCCCATAGTTTCCAATACACCACAGACTATTGGGCAGAGCAGAGAGCAGTACTGTATGAAAAACTATGGCAAATATCTTCTTTAGGACCAAAGTTCATTTCCAAAGAAACTACAGCAGCCCATGACCAAACAGCATTCGTTATATGGCAAATTGTAGTGAGTTCCACTATCTACGTATGTGTGGTAGTTTTGCAATTAATTACTTTTCTGTAGATTCAGTTGAGGTTTGGTTCCTATTATCCATCTGATAGCACTAGTGACTTGAAAGCTCTTTGAGACAGGAGGCTATCTCCTATTTGGGGGTTTCATCGTGTCTAGAAAAATAAGACCCTGTTTTGGTTGGTCCTTGGGCATTATCATAATGAACATGATTAATAATTTGTTTACACTTAACTTTCAATAAGGAAAAAAGGACAAATTGCACATTTCTTATAACTATTTCAGAATGCATCTAACACGTAATAATAGACTGGTGTTAAATGTTAAAATGACCGATATTAAAGTGTGGCTTTTGGACCATATATTAAAGGGTTCTGTGTTAAAATACTCTCTTCGTCTGATGCAAATTGTCTACAAAAAGGGTGTAGGTGGTAAAGAGACTGATGGCCTTATCACAACACTTCAATCTCCCTGTCAAATATAGTTTAAAAATAACATGACAGTATTTTTGACACAAATTGCTGCCAGCCTATAAATTTGTAGTTGCTATTACTGAGTAGAAACTAGACATTATGATCTGAAATGCATTTCATTCAAGTGTGTCTGAGGCACTTAGGCTGGAAAATAAATGAAATATTCTATATAAGAGATCTGATTAATATAACCTATGGTTGGGGTTGAATTTATAAGTGTATGAGAAATTGCTTCTTGGCATTCCCAATCTATTTTGTTGTGCAACAGCCATGGGGTACCAAGTGCCACGAACAGCACTTTAAACTTAAAACCAACTTGATTGTTAGTATGTTTGAACAACATTTGTGTTTACAAGGGACTCAGCCTATGCTCTGTATCATCTCATTACAGCATCTATAAATAAAAGATTACAGAGGAACTCAAGTGAACCCATAAAACTTGTATTGATTCATATTTGTACAAGTA
Organism: Apalone spinifera; assembly: GCA_030068395.1. Taxonomy (NCBI): domain Eukaryota; kingdom Metazoa; phylum Chordata; order Testudines; family Trionychidae; genus Apalone; species Apalone spinifera. Next base: position 115,352,118 of record CM057847.1, read on the forward strand.
CCTTCTTCTGGTATATATGGCACATTTCTCTAATGGTAACATAAAATCCTCTCTTTAGTATGGATGCAAAGTGTTTCCTTCCATCTTGAGGACTAGAGTTAGGTGAAACTTCCTGGAAGAGATCTGTGAAAGGACTAGACGTCGCAAAGCACTGAGGAAGAGCAAACATAGTATGTATTTTAAAAAGAGAACAAAGAATTATAGACCTGTCAGCCTAGCTTTGATAACTGGAAAGGCACTGGAACAAATTATCCAACAGTCAATTTGTAAGCACCAAGAGGATGGTAAGGTGAAAAGTAATAGCCAACATAGATTTATCAAGAACAAATCATGCCAAACTAACTTAATTTCCTTCTTCGACAGGTTTGCTGACCTGTGGATAGAGGGGAAGCAGTAGACATGATATAGTTTTATTTTACTAAGTCTTTTGGCACAGTCCCACATGATATACTCACCAGCAAACTTAGGAAATGTGATCTGGGTTAAATTACAATACCGGGGTGCAAAGCTGGAAGAAAGATGGAACTCGAACTGTTATTAGCGGTGCACTGTCAAACTAGGAGGATATATCTAATGGTGTCCAGTTCTATTCTATGTTTTCATTAATAATTTGGATGATGGTGTGGAGAATATGCTTATAATATTTGCAGATGACATCAACTTGGAAGAGGATGACTTTGAAGGAAAGGATTAGAATTCAAAATTATTTTAGCAAATTGAAAAATTGGTCTGAAATTAACAAGATAAAATTCAGTAAAGACAAATTCAAAATACCAGCCCCTAGGAGAGAAAAATCAAATCTCCAAATACAAATAGAGAAATAACTGGCTGTGCAGTGGTACTGCTGTAAATGACCTAGAGATTATAATGGACCACAAATTGAATATTAGTCAGCACTGTGATGTAGTTACGAAGAAAGGCTGAGAATATTCTGGAGTATATAAAAACGAGTGTTATATGTAAGTCACAGAGCTAATTCTCTTGCTCTATTTATCACTGATGAGGCCTCAAATGGATTGTGTGTCCTGTTCTGGGATTCACACTTTAAGAGAAATATGGACAAATTGGAAAGAATCCACTTGGTGTAACAGGCTAGTGGAGGATCATAGAATCATAGGGTTTATTTCTTTGTTATGGAAGTATAGCTTACTGTACATAATAAAAGTTGCATTTTTTATAAATACTTTCTTAATACATAAGGTAGATTATAAGATATCCCCCCCAACAGATACTCTTGTTTTACAGTAGCCACTTCCAGAGGCTCCTGTTATAAAGTACTTGCTTTATACTGGAGATCATCAGCAAAATGATATTCACTTTAAGAATACCAGCATTTGTACTAATGCTGTTTATACAGAATATGCAACGATATCTGTGTATGCGCAGAATGCAGCATGCAGTATTATGAATTATTGAAATGTCCCACTTTTCTCTATTTTATTTCCCTTACTCCATTTTTACTACATATATTAAAATTACCAGCTTTTGAGTCGTCATGATTTTTTTCTACCCAATTTTATACTCTGTATGAAATACAAAATCTTGGTGGTTTCTTTGACAGACTGTGTATAAAGAAGCTGTACAGCCAAGACAAGAGTAGTTGACCTGGTAGTAGAAATCACACACTGAAATAAAAGAACTGCTGGGTGAAGTCTTTGATCCATAGCAGGATGCTGTACAATGATCAATTGCCTGTCCAGATCTGCTCCATACTTATTATTTTTATGGAAATTCCTTGTCCCGTCAGCTCCTAGTATTCTCTGCCTCATGCTATCCGCACCCTTTTTAGCTCTAGCCACTTCTCTGAGGTTTAGTAAAATAAATCAAAACATAACCAGTGTCCTTGCAAGGTTTTATTTTAGTCAGACCGCATTTGGAAATCAAAGCCATTTCTGCGAACCTGTATTAGAAAATGCTGATTGCAGTGAGCTTAATGGAAGTGCCCTACTTTCTAGAGTCATTTGTTTTGATGAGAGCCTGAGTGTAAATTCTGTGCAGAACATAGACAGCTATTATGCAGTTAATTATGCACAAAGTAAACATGTACAATTCCAAATAGCAAAATGCCACCTAATAATGGATAACCTGAGATTTATGGTATGCATGCCCAATCTGTAAAGGCCTCCACTCATGAATCTAAAATGAATGGAACATTACCTAAATGATCCAGAATGAAGGATTTAACACATCATTCTACCCTTATTGCTACTTATTTCCTGTCAGCAGATTTTTCATTTTGCTTTAATTTATTATACATAAACACTATGCAAATGATTTGATCATATTTAAAAACATACGGCCTGTGCTTATGATTACTGGTTATGCATTTTTTCTACCAATTACTTGTTAGAGCAATCACTTTTTTAATTATAGTGGTCAGCAGATAATGACTGTGCCTTCATTTACTTGCAGTCTAACTAAAGCAAAATTAGCATTAGTATATCCTAGAAAAAAAGATGGTGCACATACTTGTTAGTGTACACTTTCTTACTAGACACATTCAGTTCAAATACCTATTTATAATTACACTTTCATTATTTCAAGTTTCTCTGCCACTGGCTTTTCAAGTGTCTTAGCTATTTGGCAGTGTTATGACTGAGATCCAAGACATTAAAGTGTGTGTATGCTCAGTATTGATTAGCTCTCATTATTTCCATTGTTCCTCACCTACAAGGAGAGTGGAGAGTCAAAAATTCCTGACTAATTGCACAGCAGCAAGGAACCCTTCTGCACCACAAAACCAGTTTGTCAGCAATGGCAGCTTTTTTTTTTTTAGCCCTGTTATTTTGGATTTCCAAGTTATCACTTTCTTTTGAGAGGAAAAAAAAATACACCAAGCATAGGAAACCAAATTTTCACATGTATCAGACCAGTGAGCTGACATGAATGGCAAGTTGGTGGGAGGACAGCTTAAATATGCGACAAGGCTGAGGGATCTGTATTATTCAGATTGCTACCAAAAACATATTTTCTCCTTACCTTTGAAGAAGCATTAAGTGCATGTTGCTATTCTTGTTGTGATCCATTTTGTCTTCATATTTGTTTTGTTGGCTGTGAGAGACTGTTAAAATAGTTTGGTTTCTTGATGTTATTGTATTGTACATTTCATGTGGAGCAGCATTAAATATGAGAGCAGAAAAGTAGAAAAATGAATCAGAAAATGCTCATTTTCACCCACGTAACAAAACTCCTCTCCCTTATAGAGTGCAGAGAGGAATAGGTTGACATAACACAGGAGGAAGGGTCTTACAGGTACCTAGGGGATGGCTAGAGGAAGACATACTCATTTGCATAAAAGGAGAGTGTGACAGAATACGAGAGCCTAAGGGCATATCTACACTGGGGAATTATTTCGAAATAACTCCCCTTATTTCGAAATAACAAGGCGAGCGTCCACACTACCAAGCCTATTATTTTTAAATAATGGGCTTGTTATTTCAAAATAATAACTCCTGCGTGTGAAGAGGAATAGATATTTCTGGAGTTAATATTTCAAAATGACTTATTTTGAAATAACCTGATAGTGTAGACATAGCCTAAGACTGACTCACTACTGTGAACACTTGGTAAGTGCCTCCATATGGGAAAAATTATGGAAATAATTGGTGACAAATTGAATGATTAACTAACAAGGAGGCACAGTTCATCAGCTGAGGACAACTAAAAAGGAGACAAGAAGAAGGGGAGGAGGTGCCAAAAGGAAGGGCCAGAGACGATCAAGATCTCAGGAAGGTGAGAACTCTTTTCTCTTATCCTGTCCTTAAAAAGATGTAAGACCCTTGAAATGTGGGGAGTTTGGTCTGTTATATTCACACTGTAAATACAGCACTTTGTACTGAACTCTCTAAAAGTTCTATGTGACGATTGTTTGCAGCAAGGTTTTCAGTGGTGAGGAAAACCTACATGGATGTATTGCTGGTAATGCCCATCCTTCTCAATACAAGCAAGCCAGTGCTATGCATGGAAAAAGTGGGTATGGCCTGAAAAACAGGAAGAGGAGTTAGGCAACATCTACTCTGTGCATCCTGTCCCCTTTCCAAATAAGTATAATTCTCATCGGAGACAAGCTGCATAATTAATGCTGATCAAAGCAGTGTTATTAAACTGACCTATGCTCTCTGTAGCTCCCTTCACGTCGAAGAATTCTGTAGGGATGGTGCAAATGGAAACATTGCAATACATTCAGCCATGCTGATGGTATGGCAGGGGGCAGAGCTTGAACAGAGACCTGCAGAGTGGCTAAGATTAATACGGTTTGGGCTGTGCAAAGATCCTAGGCCTTAAATATGTTATGTTGGCTATGAACTCTTCCCCTTTTGGCTAAGGGAATGATGCTGTGTCAATGCAAGTTCCCAGAAGCTATGCGTCTTTGGGTGTTTCCTTTCTGCATAGAAAAACATTGGGCCCTAAACTGTTACTTCTAAAATTAGTAGTTATGGATGTATAGATTCCAGTGCCAGATGGGGCCATTTCGATCATCTAGTCCAGTGACTCCCAAGCAGAGGTACACATGCTTCTGGAGTTATGCAGAGGTTTTGTAGGGTGTACATCAACTCATCTAGATATTTGCCTCGTTTTGTAACAAGCTTCATGAAAAGCAATATCAAAATCAGTACAAGCTAAAATTTTCTGCAGATAATGATGTGTTCATACTGCTCTATATAAGACACACTGAAATGTCAGTACAATATTTATATTCCAAAAGATTTATTTTATAATGATATGGTAAAAAATTAGAAAGCCAGAAATTTTTCAGCAGTAGTGTCCTGTGACACTCCTGTATTTTTATCTGATTTTGTAAGCAAGCACTTTTTAAATGAGGAGAAATTTGGGGTACACAAGAGGAACCAGTCTTCTGAATGGGGTACTGTAGTCTGATAAGACTGGGAGCCAGTGGTCTAGCCTGACTTAGGGTATGTCTACACAGCAAAGTTATTTTGAAATA
>CM057847.1:115357162-115369052 GCA_030068395.1 Apalone spinifera
GGAGGCTCTTAGTGCTCCTCAGGGTAGAAGCTCTTCCGCAGGGCCTCCTGGATATTGACAGCCCACTGATGGACCTCCCAGATGGCATCCTGCAGAAAGTGCAGCCAGGCTCGCAGCAACGCGTCCACAAGGAGTACCAGAGTGCCCGGGGCAACTCTGGCTCCATGTTGCAGAGTGCTGTGGTGTCCCGAGTGAGGGCAACCAGAGCACGCAGAGACAAAATGCTTTGCTGTCCCTTATCGAGGTAGGCAAGCAAGCAGGGAAAGCTGAGAACCAGCTGTCCGGGGGAGCGTGGGGGGAGGAGGGGAAGGTCCCTTTAAGCACAGGCCTCAGATAGCCTCAGACAGCAGCCACACAAAGTAAGTCCTGACCTGATGCCCTGCCAGATCTTATTCCGGCCAGCCTTAAATGTGATTCAGCGTCCACTCAGTGTGGACACGCTATTTCAAAATCGCAAAATGCTATTTTAAAATGCATTTTGTGTGTAGACATGTTATTTCGAAATAATTTATTTCAAATTAACTATTTTGAAATAAGATATTTTGAAATAATGCTGTAGTGTAAATATATCCTTGGGCAATAGAAGTTCCCTGCCATATAATGGGATATTATACATTATGACAATAGAGTGTGGTGGGAAAATGGTGGATGTTTTAAAAATGCAAAAGCAAGGAACTAGTAATCTCCTGTACCAATTTATAAACTTATAAACGCCTGTTCTGAACTGAGTCCTTCTTTGCTACCTTCTTAATTACACTGAATCCTTTTTTTCTTGCAATTGGTTTACTAAACTAGGTTGTTGTGTTTCTTAATAACCTATTGTTCTGCTATATTTGGAGGCAGAAAAATGCCACTTTCTTCATTGTAGAAAGCTTCCATTTTGTCACTTGCTTCTCTGTAATTAAAACTAGCAATTCTGTTGTCCTTTACAACACTTTCCCCCAGGTAGCTTTGAGAGAGCTTTTGGGAGCCCCCTCTCCTATGAACAAGTTGATCTGTCATTATTATCCCTTTCTCCTGGTCTACTGATCATGGCCCCAGGTAATTTTTTTCAGGGTGATTGTAGGAGCTGTCTGAATTTCTTTCATAATATAGGATTAATAGCACAGAACATTATATAGGATCAACAGCACATAGGCAAGCCTTGGAAAGCACCTTCACAGTGACAATCCTGATTTACATAGCTCAGCATGTGCAAAAGGCATCCCTTTGCTGCAAAGAATCAGCCTCAACTGAATCCAAACCCTACCGAAATGCAGAACATTTTGTAGGGAGGAACAAGGGTTTGGGGCTTATTTATGATTTTATTAAAAGGAAACCAGCTCATGTAGTTTGATTTCAGTCATTTTCACCTGTTTAATGTGAAATGATTTGCAGTGTGTCAGCCACAGCTGTAAATGACAGGCCCAGGGAGTAGAGAAGCAGGTTCTTATTTTCTAACCAAAAAGCAGCAGGAAGCAGCATAGTCAACAGGGCTATGTTGAAATCACAGTGATGGAGATACAACAAGAGCAGGAGGCCCACCTGCAGCACTCCCCTCCAGCTCCGTGGACCCTGTGACTCTAATGGAGTGTCTACAGCTTCAGTAATTACTGGCATACAGCCATTTGGGGGTGAGGGTGACTGCATTTGGCCTCAAGCCTACAAACAAGTTTCCTCTGTTAATTAAAAATGGAGACAAGAGACATTAGTAGTTGTAAATCGGTACCAATGCCAGATGAGAGCAGCATCTTTCCTCAGCTAGACCAATGAACATATTCCACGAGAAAAAGCAGCACAAGTTATTAGGTTCTATGCCTGACAGTAACAGGGTGTCTCCTGAGACTGGTAAAGCAAACAGCCTAGTTTCATCTTTAAGTCAGAGGTCTGAAGCCAACTTAGACTGGAAGTGACTGAAAGCCATGCCAGCTAATAGCCTATGCAACATCAATTAATAGTCTGCCATAATTTCCTAGTTGGACAACAGCCAATATAATACAAACTCCTCACTTGCCTTTAGAAGTGACATTTTGCACAGAACAGCATGTAAGGTGCAGGGCTAGGGCTGACTGGGTGAGGGGCAAGGCTCTTCTATGCGATTTTCCTAGTTTCCTCCACCAAGGATGCACTGAAAAAAGTGTGCAGGAAGGCACAGAAACTCCTCCTGCAATTGGCCTCCCTTGCTAAGAGAATTAGGAGCCAAGCGGCAGCTAGAGGACAAAGATTCTCCCCCCTCCCCTTCACCTGCCACTCATCTGTTCAGCACCAATTAACCATTCTGGGAGCTGGACTCTGGATTTGAACCTTGGCATCTGAATGAACATTCCATGTGCATATTTCACTAAGTGTCATGGGTTGTATTGCACTCTACACATTTTGCAACCATGGGATAAACTCACAAGAGTAAAACCGTGTATCTACACTGCACCGTTATTTCGAGATAACTAGTATAATTTCGAAAGAGCAATGTGAGCATCTACTCAGCCATTCCGTTATTTTGAAATAATTTCAAAATAACAGATGGCTTATTCCAAAATCTGTGAACCTCATTCTATGAGGAATAATGCCTATTCCGAAATAGCTATTTCAAAAAAAGGCATTTGTAGATGCTCCACTGCTGCTATTTCAAAATAGCCCTTTATCAGGGCCATTCTTAATTATTCCTCCCCAGTGCCTCCTGGGGCTCTAAATCGAGTTAGCACGTCTACATTAGGGAAGCCTGCCTCAGACTAATTTTGAGGCTTCCCTGCAGTGTAGATGTGTTATTTCAAAATAAGCAGTGTAGACATGCCCCAAGCTGAAAGATAATTAGAGTTTGGAATCTCTTTCATGGGAGTGTCTCATCTCACAAAACACTTCAAGTTTCAGCTTGAAACAAAAACTAGCATCTTTAGTTAATCATAGAATCATAGAATACTAAGACTGGAAGGGAGCTTGAGAGGTCATTGAGTCCAGTCCCCTGCCCTCATGGCAGGATCAAATACTGTCTAGAACACCCCTGTTAGACATTTATCTAACCTACTCTTAAATATCTCCAGAGATGGCGATTCCACAACCTCCCTGGGCAATTTATTCCAGTGTCTGACTACCCTGACAGTTAGGAACTTTTTCCTAATGTCCAACCTGAACCTCCCTTGCTGCAGTTTAAGCCCATTGCTTCTTGTTCTATCCCCAGAGGCCAAGATGAACAAGGTTCTATCCCTCCTCCTTATGATACCCTTTTAGATATCTAAAAACTGCTATCATGTCTCCAAAATTTCCTCAATCTTCTCTTTTCTAAACTAAACAAACCTAATGAAAATATCCAGAGTATATGAGGAAAGTATTGCTATTATCATATTCTATTATATAGTTCTTATTGTGCTCTGAGTATCCTTTGGAAGCTTATAGTGAAAAAATAAATAAAACTAGGGAAAAAACTATCAGTGAATTTCTTTTACAACCTTTACATTTTAAAACCTGGTTGTATCCATTTCTACCAAACTCACACAAGCTGAATCCATGTCTCAAAGAAAAATAACTTTAATCTATGCTTGGTTTCCTATGTAGCTTTAGTTTTGTATCTTTTTTCATCTAAGTATCATTTTTAGTAAACAGTTTATTCCTTTCATTTTGTTTCTTTTCATTTATATCTACTTGTAAAGCACAGGCTATTACATGCAGTTTCATTTTGTTCTTTCCTTTCTGTAATTTGACTTGTAGCTGGCTTCTTCCTTTGTTCCATTTCCATTGCTCTTTGTTATGTTTAGAGGAGTGTATTTTAGTTTTTTAGCTGGTTTAACTGTTCAGTTTTAATTGTCCCCATTCTTTTCATTTACCTTTTATTTCAGAAGTACATCTGCCTCTTTTTTATTTCTTTATATTCTTAAGTATACCTTGTTTGCAGTACAGATCTTAAATGTATTCTGCCATTTATCTTGGTTTATGTTAGTTGCCTCTGCTGTTGATGCCATTTGTTTGTTGTCAGATACATTTTTATCATGTAATTTTTTAGTTTATTTTATGCTGGCTCAAATCTGTTGTATTAAAGAAGATAGAAGTCTGGAGATCCATGCAAATAATGAACAAAACAGATTTCATTAATAGTTAAAAATATTAGGGCAGACTACTTTGAAAAGGCAAGTTTTTTAATGTGCTATGCAAATTGGAAAATTAGTTTCACATATTTTATGGCTTTCAGAATGAAAATTCTTTAAGATTACAACTGTTGTCTCCTGTCCCACCTTTGAATATATTGGCTCCTATGTAAGCATTTATTCATCTGTGATGGGTAAGCCCTTGTCTATCCTACAAAAGATTATTGTGAAATCAAATTAACTGGCATGTGGTTGAGCAAGACTTAGCAGTCAGTATAGACTCTGAAAAATCATGCTCCATATCATAGAAACAAACCATGATCAGATTCTGAGGTCATCAGTCAAGAAAAAGTCTTTTAGGGTACGTCTACACTGCACTCATTTCAACATAAGCTATTCCAGAATAGTTATCCTGAAATAGCTTATTTCAAAATAGCACGTCTACACTTCAGGGAAGCCTCAAAATTAGTCCAAGGCAGGCTTCCCTAATGTAGACATGCTATTTCTATTTAGAACTCCAGGAGGCACTGGAGAGGAATAACTTAGGGTGTGTCTAGACTACATCCCTCTGTTGGCAGAGAGATGTAAATGAAGCACTTCGAAAGTGCGAATGAAGCCTGGATTTAAATATCCCGCGTTTCATTTGCATAATCACGTAGTGGCACTCTTTCGAAAAAGCACTATTTCAAAATTGAAACTGCAGTCTAGACGCAGTTCTTTTGAAAACGGGGTGCTTTTTCAAAAGATTCTGTAAAGTGCCCCATTTTTGAAAGAACCGCGTCTAGACTGCGGTTTCAATTTCGAAATAGCACTTTTTTGAAAGAGCGCCATTATGTGATTATGCTAATGAAGCATGGGATATTTAAATCACGGCTTCATTTGCACTTTCAAAGTGTTTCATTTACATCCCTCTGCCGATAGAGGGATGTAGTCTAGACATAGCCTTAGAATGGCCCTGGTAAAGGGTTATTTCAAAATAGTTGCAGTGGAGCATCTACACATGCCTTATTTTGAAATACCTATTTCAGAATAGTCATTATTCCTCACAGAATGAGGTTTACAGATTTTGGAATAAGCTGTTCATTATTTTGAAAGTATTTTGAAATAACAGAATGGCTGTGTAGACGCTCACATTGTTATTTTGAAATAACGCTAGTTATCTTGAAATAATGACGCAGTGTAGATGCACTCTTAATATTCACAGCCCTGAGAGAAAGAGTTAATAAATTACTCAGATGCTTTCAGCTTTCTTCATTAGATCTTTGTTAGGGGGTGGATAATTAGGCAGGGGCTGAACTGCTTGTGTTCTTGGTTATATGATGCATAAAATCGGTTTCTGGTCCCATTCTATTAGCCACCTAATAAATAAAATGAAGCAGCTTGTAAGATATGGTCCTGTACTTGCAGTGAAGTAAAATAAATAACTACTAATTTCTCACAAGAAAGGAAATTTGACCATTAATGTTTTATTACCATGTCTCCATCTTATCCTGCTGTCTTCTGTTATCACCTCTTAATGAACTCAATGAAATAACAAACTTTAGGCCAGTTCCTGCTTTTAGTTATTCACATGTAATCTTGGAGTAATTCCACTGAAGTCAGTGGAGTTAGTCCAGGTTGACACTGGAATAACTGAGAGCAGAATCTGGTCTCCTATGAATACAAATGGAAGTTTGCCTATCTGCAGATTAATCCCGTGGATAATTACAAAGAAAAAAAATCCTCATTTAGTTTCCATTTAGAATGTATGCAGCATGGCAAATAAAGCAGCATGCTTCACAACATAGATTGGATATCCAATTAAACAAACAAAGAAACAAACAAAAAATGTACTTAGAAAATCTTTCGAGCTTCAGGCAGTCTTTGAAATTCATCCAGGTTTGGGCTAAAAGGTGGTCTAAAGCTCCTGGGCAAAGGCTTCATTCTTCTGGCACAAGAAAAAGTCTGTGAAGGAAAGAGAAGTTTCAGGGAGCTGTTACAAGACTGTGGAACCAACTCCTGCTAAACCTATGCACAACCAAAAACTACACCACCTTTCATTTGAATTGCAGGGTTTGCTCCATCGATCTGGTCTTGGGGAAAGACAGAGAGAAAAAAAACACATGTGAAAGATGCTGTGTAGTGAAACAGTCATTTCACTTATTGTTGAAACCCATTCAGATATCACAGTGATGCCTGCAGGATTAAAATTTGAAAGAATAAGGACTACTTGTTTACATTGCTGTCTTTGTAAATCTGAAATGACCCAAATCTTCCATGATGATCTCAGCATTATTGCAGAAAGCTTGTAGGTTTACCACGGAGTAATCCGTACAGAGAAAACTTAAAAAAACTATGAATGGTCCTTCAGCACTAACAAAAAATGTAAATAGTATCATGAGCTTTCGTGGGCACAATCCACTTCTTCATTACAGAGTTTGTCTGTTTGATAAAGAACTTTTCCTAACTGGTAAGAGCTAGGACCTCCAAACTTGGTATGCAGCTTCCTCTTATCATAACTTAATGGAACATAACATAAACCCTACTAGAAAATGGGATGTGCCTGGAATGGGATTGCTTCTCATAAAACCAAACAGAAAAGAGGTAGAATCACCAAATCAAGTACAGTCCTCAACATTAATATAAATGAGTGAATGTTGAAAGAGACTGAACCAGAAGAATAGAATGAACCTAGAATAGGATTGCTTTTCAATAAACCTCCCAGAAAAGAGATAAAATGGGAGAAATTTGGAGTAATGCTCTGTTTTGGCAGATAAATCAATGCTTACGTTTTAAAAACCAGAAGACAATGTTATTGGGAAAAAAATTAATTATAGATCTTTTTTGTTAAAACATAGTGAATGATAAGAGTTTATAGGGATGAAGAAAAAATACACTTGATAGAATTCTCATTTTTAAATTACTACAATTAACTTAATAAAAAATAACACTGAATTTTAAAAAATACAATGATTTCAATAAAGCATGTACATTTTCTTTTTATTTAAAAATATAACTGACTTAAGGACCTGAGCAATCCCAGGTAAATCTGCTAATAATATATAAAATTGACTCATGACCAATCACTTTGTGAGCACTTTACTTGAATGTTGTACTTTTACCCCTCTCTTTCCACTCTGTGTTTTGTCTTTTCAGAGTGTAAGCACCATAAGTCAGTGGCACACAAATACACCCATATTGCCCATATATGTGGTGATGATGTCTATGTGATGAACTGGAGAGTCATGTGATTAAAAAATGCTAGCTGAGCTTCTTGATACAGCACTGGATTTCCTGGAGAAGCTATCAGCTAAATCCTCACAGAAAGATGTGGATCCACTTATTATTCTTCCACCATATCAAAACACTCTTCCACTATGCTGGAAGCCTGCGGGAGCATATATCTATTGGGCACAGAAGGTGCAGATCTGTGTGTATATGTTCTGCCTTCCTTCTTCTGATTTGTGCAGAGAACCACATTGGCTGTGCTGCCTTTTAGCCTGGATTCACTTTGGAGTTGTGGAGCAGCATTTGAGCCCCCTTTACAAGGAAATAACCTGTGCCCAGCAAAGGAAGCTGCTTAGGAGATATGGATATAATTGTGTCTCCTATATAGTTGTAAAGGTTTTCTTATAAACCTATGGAAAATAAACTGCTAGTTCCAGAGAAGAGTCCTGTGGAGAAGGATATGACTTTGTTCATTTTGAATAATGAACAAACACGGTTTGAAACACCATATTATGACCTAATAGTGTAGAACAGAAGGGAAAGTTTGGTGCAAAGGAGTTAATATTATTTACGAGGTAGGTTGAGAAGAACAGAAAAGCGAGTTACATGTTGGTCTAACACATCATAGTTGAAACTGGTAGCTCCCTGATGGGGATTGTATTACTATTTGTTACTGTTTAATTTTAAGGTTTCTTTAAAAACAAAATATTGGGTTCCTGAAATTTGAAATGACTTAAGATGGGACCGCCTCTTCCATAGCCAGGAAAGTCTTCACAGAGTTCTCAAAGAGTTCTTTGTGAGGTAATGATTCATTTCTCTGCATAACCCTGCAGTAGTTAATATCAATATCTAGTTTTATTTCAGCTTCTGAATATATAAAACGAGCATAAAAAGACTAACTGACAGAAGTGTAAAAAATAACATAATCAGTCTGGAGGCAAAATGAGAACTAAAGGATTAGATCTCAGTGATATTAATGCTTTTTGGGGGGCAAAACTTGCTTTCTAAATTTAATATTTATAACTTATAACAACATATCAGGCTATATTTTCATAGCAGCACACAAGAGTTAGCACTTATAATAAGATTTGTACACTGAGCTTCTGAATAGTGCTTTGGACAATTACCCTATCAACTGCATTTTATGATGACACTAAATCTGCATACAGTTAATGCTCTGACCTGAAAAAATTTGCATGTTACAAATTTTGAAGCACCAGATATATGGATGTATGATTATGTAGCAACAGACAGTGCACTGAAGCAAATCAGTGTGAAAAACAGCCCTGGAAAACAATTTTCTTTTTTTCTGGTAAGACTGGTATCTTTATACCTTTGGAAGAATGCTAATAATGTAATGAAAAACATGATTTTGCTTGCTGATTAAAAAAAACCAAACCCTATCCCTTTCTGCCTTCTCTTCTAGGTCAAGATTATCCAACCATATGTTGGATATTTAATGACTCTTGAACAATAAACAGAAAATCGATGCTAAATAGTCATTTTTATTCCTGTGATATTTACTATATGTCAATTGATATATGTCATTATTCTATTCCATGTTTGTAAATGCCTTTAATATTATTGCTAACAGATCATTAGAATCCCTTCATAGAAAAACACAACCAATACCATATTATGCAATTGACATTCATGATGTTTATGGAAACTTGGATCTTAATAGATTCTCTTTATGGTTAGTACTGCAAATGAATAATGTCTATGTCTACACAGTAGTGCATACATCAAAATAAGCTACTCAATTAGAGCTATGCAAATTTCATAGGTTATTTTGAAATTTGGTGCTGTCTACATAGCGCTAATTTTGAAATAAATTGCTATTCCAGCGTCTTCCTTAATCCTCATGCAACAGGTTTACAGGAAGCCGGAATAAAAAGCCCGTTCTTTGAAATGTATTTTGAAAAAATGGGCATGCTGTTAAGATGCGGACGTTATCCCGAAATAGTGCCACTGTGTAGATGTATCCTTATTGGCTGTGCTTAGCCCCTGAAGCAAACTCTGCCATTTATTTAAGTAATTTAATTCTTTATTCAATCATAGATTATATCCCAGAAATATGAATGCTTTGTTGGTTTTCTTGTAAGGAATGAGACAGTGATATTAAAGCCAGAGTCTTGAATTGGGGCAAAGCCCAGGTGCAACATTTCAAAGGGAGCTCAGGAAACTATTCTGCCTCAGTCACACACAATGATTCTGTACTTGAGCTGGTTTTCTGCCAGTGTAACCTGTTGGCTTTACTTGGGGCCGTCTTTACGGTACAGAGATTTTCATTGGTATATCTTCATGAATTTAATTACACTGGTACATTGATGTAAAGTGTGGCTTAGTTTGGAAATTTTGCTAATATTGATATACCTTGAGTTACTGGTTTACAGTTATGTCAGCAACAAAAGAATCAAGTTCACTGTCTTAGGGCATGTATTCACTACCCCCCAGATTGACAGGCAGCGATTGATCCAGGAGGGGTTGATTTATCACCACTATTGACAGCTGGGCACTCTCCAGTCGACTCCAGAACTCTACCAGAATGAGAATAAGGGGTGACGATGGGAAAGCATCATCTGTCAACTTTCTGCAGTGAAGTTACTGTGGTAAGTAGATTTAAGTACGTTAACTTCAGCTGCATTGTTCACATAGCCAAAGTTGTATAACATAGATCGACGGCCCCCAGAGCTGTAGGCTAGGCCTTAGGAAAAGCTGCTTCACGCTCTTTAACATGTATGATGTGGGGAAGGGCCAGGTACCCATTCTCCCTTTTGCCTTTTCAGAGAAGATAAGTTCACTCACTTTACAGAATCATCGGGCCAGGCTCCCTACACCCTTCCATTACTTTTAGAGTAAAGAAGCACTATTAACATCAATGATGGGATATCAGGGCCCTTGAGTTGAAGGACTCCCATGTGCCCAGCCCCTGTGTAGGATATGCAAGGCATTTTCTTTCTTGTACCACCATGCAGGAACTATGGGCATAATCTGATCATAATTATTATCCGTTATTATATTGCAAAAAGTCTAGTAAGTTTGGAGCCCCCATGGAAAAAGACACTTCCATCTTAAGGACTGTATTTATCTCTGTCCCTGACATCTTAGAACCTAAGGAGTGAGGGTTAAATAGAAGGGAAAGGGTTACAGGCAATGAAAGGAAGATGGGCATACATTGTCTGCTGCAACAGAATGCAGACTGTGTCAGAATATAATGAATTACTGCAATCTTTTAAAAAACATCAACTAAAGGGGAAAGCATAGTTGTTGTAAAAGATGCCAGTCCTCAGCAATTCTGAAATTAAAATATGTTGGGGCTGTTGCAGCAAAAGGGTATATTTAAACTTTTTGGTCACAATGAATTATTTGATGTATTTCCTATCATGCTTTGCTTCTGAAGATATTTAATCAGCAAATTATCCACAAAACTTTCAAATTCAGTTTAGTGATGCACAAATTAATGCTATCCTGGGATGAGCTTTTGGCAGGATTTTGCAAGGAAAGTTATTAATACAGCAGGGTTTTTGTTAAATGTTAGCAAAAGATGGGTACTGATGAAATATCACATGAATGTGGTATAGTGGGAATTGCCAGAGACTTACACAATAGGGTTTTCACATAATATGTGGAAATATTAGAGAGTGCAACTGAAATATTATATAACTAGCAGATTTATCTGGTTTTGTTCAGGTTCTTAAATCAATGAAGAGTTTTTTTTGGGGGGAGGAATAAAGAGAAAATGTACATGTTTTATTTAAATGATTGTATTTTTTAATGTTATTTTTATTAAATTAATTTTTATTTCAGAATTATTAAAAAAGGGATTGTTAAAATGTTTCAGTTGATTTCTTTTTAGTACTTTTTAAATGGGAATTCCATCAAGTGCATTTTTTTTCTTCATTCCTATAAACTCACTATGTTTTTTTCTTCATTCCTATAAACTCACTGTTTTCTTCATTCCTATAAACTCACTATAGTCAATTTAGTTTCCAATAACATTATCTTCTAGTTTTCAAACCTTAAGCATTGAGTTAGTTTTGGCAAAACAGAGCATACTCCAAATGTCTTAGTTTTACATCTTTTCTGTAGGGTTTATTGAGAAGCAATCCTATCCCAGGTTCATCCTATTTGTCTAACTCATCTTGGTTCAGTCTTTTTTAGCATTCACACAGTTATGTCAGTTTTGAGGACTGTAACAGAATTATTTTGGTATCATGATGTTGTAATGGGGTATACAAATCCAACTCAACCTAAAAGAGTAAAGGCAATATTGGGCCCAGATAGCCTGGCCCTGCTAAGCATGCGCTGACTGGAGGAACGGGTGAAAAGCTGATCAGAAGAGGACGCAATAGATCATGTACAGACTATGAAAGTAATCCTTCTCTGGGAAGCCAAATAGAAGCTTGGGAGGTGCAATCCATCCAGGTCATTAATAAAGATGTTGAACAAAACCGACCCTAGAATCAATCCTTGGGGCACTCTAATTGAAACCGACCGCCAGCCAAACATTGAGCTGTTGATCACTACTCATTGGACCTCACAATCTAGCCATCTTTCTATCTACCTCACAATCCATTTATCCAATCTATACTTCCTTAACTTGCTGGCAAGAATATTGTGGGAGA
>CM057847.1:115392775-115413069 GCA_030068395.1 Apalone spinifera
GACCTTTGGTCTGACCCGGTACGGCCATTCTTATGTTCTTATGTTATGTTCTTTTAGGGCCTAGATTGGAACCCAGTGGAATAGGCAGACCTGGAGCCCCCTACCTTGTTCCTCTTATCCTCTGTTGTAATAGGAGTCCAAGGGGACATCTGGGAGGGGCTGGGATTGCTGTATATAATCTGGCAGGGCCACTCCAGAGCAGAGAAACTGCAAAGACTTGTGAAGCTATGGCTTGACCACTAGCAAATCTGACCTTAAGTGCCCACCTACACAGCTCCAAAATACAGATCATCCCTCCCCCTGCCCATGTCAGCCTTCTTGCATCAGCATGCCCCTGACTGCATGAGTTCACCCCCATCCTTGTCCCTCCCCCAATATTCTCCCACATCCATAGTCTCCTCCTTCTCTGTTCTCATTATCAATGGACAAAATCACAATGGACTCATCTTAATTCCCCACATGGACAGTGCTGCACAAATCTAGGATTGCCTGCCTTTAACTGGATGAATGAGCTCCCTACTGAGGACTGCCCTTATACATGCCCTGTGTACTATTATTCCATTGCTATGATGTTTTGGTAAGTTCATAACATTTAAATGAAATCAGTGAATTTCAATACTCATGGAAGAGACTGCACAGGATTAAGTCTGGGCTATAGTTCATGTACGTTCCAGTTTCCCTTCAGAAACAACATACCTCGGTCCCATTCTGCACCCTCTCTGCTATGCTCCCAGGCATGCCAAACTAGAGTGAGCAAATCTGTGATGCATACACATGTCGCAATAGGATTTTTTTCAAGCTAATTTTTAAACTTAGTCTCTAGAGGTCAAAGTCTAACATATGAAAACGTTGTACTATTTAGCCTATGAATATAATGGACACTATGACTGGCAGAGAATATAAATTCATATTTGAGGAAAACAAAAGCGCATTTATATTAAGAGACAAAGAGTTCATGCTTCCTGCTCAAAACTATGACATTTCCATTTAATTAAAATAATCCCTTAAATTATTAATGTGAGTACTAACTAATTAACATTTCTCATATTAAATTTTTTAAACCTAATTGCACAATGTCTTGAACTGATAGGAATTTTCAGAATTAAATAGTTCAACTAGCCTAACTTTTCAAAAGGACCACTGGTATTTTCTATCCGGGAAATACCAGTAGGAACAAATTTCTCCCCTTTACTCCTTCAGGCTCTTCCTGATATGATTCACAGAGATTTTATTGATTTAAGTATTGATTATAATGAATTAATGGGGTAAGAATGAATAAGAATAAGTGTGGATGTGGTATGATTGTGGAGTAGACAAAAGAGGCCGAAGGCAAAGAGGCAAAACATCAGGAGATGCGATTGCGCAAAGTGACTATGGGACAAACAACATGAAAAAAGCAAGACTAACAGAATGACTGTGTGATACCCAGAGGAAAGTTTTACACAGCAGTTTCTCAGTGAATCTTCAACAGAGCTACTGATTAGAAGTGTATAAGAGTCCTTTGCGCCGGGGCATTAGTGGAGATGTATCAACATATGCCAAGGCAGCATGTGCTCTGCCAGATCTCCAGCCTCTTCCAGATACTCTCAGGGTTGGCCACCTGATAAGTACGTTTGTGTGAGTATGCTTGAAAAGGGGAATAGAATATCTCACAATTACATATAAGCAATCTTAACATCTTTGTTGACATATATATATATATATATATATATATATATATATATATATATATATGTGGAATAAAACTAATACAAGGATACTACTCTCATTGTGCCCTCAATCTTTTGGCTCTCCTATGTAAGATTCCTGGAGTAGTCTATTCACCCACACCCAGAGGGACAGATTTGTAACAATCCCATTGATTCTTCTCTGTAGATACTGACTTCTGGGATTTAACTTTTCTGTGAGATTCAGGAAGGAGGAACAAACATTTAGATTTAGATTTTAGATTTAGTTGGATGTGTAGAGATGGCAAGGATCTTGTGAGGAAAGAGGATGTAAATTTCAAAATGCCATCTGGAACTGGCCTGGATGGATAAACAACATTTAAGAAAAAATTCAGACTCACATCTTCCCTGCCTTCCCATGCACATACAAAGTGCCACATTCTTTTATTTAGGCTACCTGGCCATAAACCACCATAGATTTAGATTCTGTTCTCAGATCAACTTTTGGGCTTTGTTATCATAAGTCATTTACATTGTATCCAAAGAGTGGTAGTGAAATATTTTCATGTCATGAAATCAGTATCCTCTATTCTGTATTTCTTCATCTGTAGACTGCCATTTTGTGGATCGCCTATACCATTTACTGGATCATGTGTTCCTCAGTTTTCTTCCATTTGAATATTGACATAGTCTGCCTTAATTTGGCATTGTGAGAGCTGACAAGATGGTAGCATAAGAAGGCATGGCTGCTGTCTTTTGAAAGTGTTTTTGGATGTATATATATAAAATGGAGATTGCTTATCTCCTAGAACTGGAAGGGACCTCGAAAGGTCATCGAGTCCAGTCCCCTGCCTTCACAGCAGGACCAAATACCATCCCTTACAATTTTTTGCCCCACATCCCTAAACGGCCTCCACAAGGATTGAACTCACAACCCTGGGTTTAGCAGGCCAATGCTCAAACCACTGAGCCATCCCTCCCCCCGATATACCCAGCTATCACCCGTATAACCGACCAAAGTTTTGATGATTTCTAATAGTTGTAAAAATTAACACTGTATCTTCCCTGTTTTTCTCCAGTATATCCAATATGATATATGAGTCACAACATGCACTCTATTGGCTCCCTAATGCTCTCCAGTATATTGTAATACCTTCCTTTTTACTGATTGGGTTGCAAAACATGATACAGCTGTATTATTGTGTTTTATTTCCAAATGGAAACACTACAACAGTTCATTCTTTTTGCCCCAACTCCCTTTGTGAATATTCCAGTAAAGATGTTCCTCTATATGCCACCTGTCCTGGGAGCTGGAATAGGCAGCATATCATGCATTTTTTGAAAGTGAATGTCTGATTGCAGTGGCCTATTGCTTTCTTTGCCTGCATTGATGGTTATTGTGTTTTTTTTTTTTAATTTGGATTCTTTGTGAGCTTTAAGTAGAACAACAATTGATGCTTGTGCAGAATTTTTCCATCTATTTGTTACATGGTTCCTTGGTTCATCAGCTTATGCCATCTAATTGTGAGGAGGCTTGCAAAATAAGAAATAAGTGACCTGGGAACAGAGGGCATGCAGACTAATTTTTAAAATTATAATTGTAACATGCTTGCTTTTGCAGCCAGATCTATTAGATTTACACCTTTCTCATAGGATGAAAAGGGACTATTCAGTTAACTGCTAAAGTAAAGTAAATGGAAAAAATGTATCTAACTAATTAACAAGATTTTTGTAAGCATGTTTTTCACCATTTGCTAACTATTATTATATACCATTTCCCTCTGTGCCCCAATTTTCTCAACTGTTCAAATTTGTAAGGGGATATTTTCTTCACACAGAATCTCCCATCATCGCTGAGGGTTCAAGAAGCATAGAGCCAGTGTGCACATTGTTTGAAAGAGGCATCCATCATCTGTTCTTTGTCCATGGCCTGTTGACTTGGGAGAAGAAGTGTGTAGCTCCACTAGCCAATGTCCCACATTATATGGCAGAGAAAAAAGAACAATTGAGACTACTGCAGTCTCACTTGCCACAACTGCAAATATAATTGTATTATAATTCTACCACTCTGAGGTAGGTCCAGATTGGACAATAAGGAGGTGGAAATGAATTCATTCTACCTCTGACAGAGGACTCAGCCTATTAGTCCCCACATATTAGGCAACTTTTGCAACTATCCTGAATCTTTTTGCCCAGCCATGATACATAACATCCCCAAATAATTCAGAATGGCCTACCCACTACCACTAACACACACATCGTCTCTTCACTATTGGCTCTTCTTTTGGTGAGAGGAGTCAGCCCATAAGATTTATTTTCCTCCACACAATGCCCCCCAAAACTTCTCCTTGTCATGGTGGATAGAGTTATGGCTTTACATTTTGAAAACACTGTAAAACCATAACCCTAGTTGTTTCTCCAAATCCTTTTCATGGTTCATAAATAATATGATCTCATCTAACTTTGTGAGGGAAAATGAGACAGGGAATTTAAATATAAACCAAGACAGTGTCAGAGCCAAAATTAGAACTCAGGGTTACCAACTTATAGCCTGGTACTCAGTCCACAAAACCATGTAGCCTCTCCAAGAATAAGTAAACCATTAGTTCTGAAATATGTATAAAATGCAACACCAAGTTGTTGAGATGAAGCAGCACACCTCCCAGAGAAGTGACACAGCCTTTTCTGTAGCAATGAAAAGCAAATATCCCATGAATGGCCATCTGCGCAGGGTTAGATTAACACCATTGTAGAACTACTAAGTGTTGATACTGCCAGAGTTTATAGTTTGTAACAAACTATTCATTACATTCTTGGGTGCATTTTCTCTACATTTCTAGGTCCATTTTCACATGTTTTTATCATAAAAGGTTGTGTTGTAGATTTATGAGACCACATGCAAAAAAAAACAAAAAACCAAAACCATGACCCATGGCCAGCTGACAGGTGCATGTTCATAGCTACACAAATATTACCGCTAGGGATCAAAGAGGTACAGTAAGGCCATAAGCCTTGCAACTCTCCCAGTCCTTGTATGCTTGTTAGAAATATGTAGTACTCCATATATGAAAAGCTTACATTAAAAAAATGCTGCAGTTTGGCATGTTTATAACACTGTCTTGAGGTCATGGTAGATATAATAGCCAACAACAACAACCCAGTACCAGTGCAAGTTTATGCACCAAACTTAGGAAATTCAAAGTTTTGTTTCCTACAATTGTAAATCAGTTTGCTTGTGAACCAAAAATCAAAAGAAAAGGCAGATAGAGGTAACAACTTTCTTTCTATCTATCTATCTATCTATCTATCTATCTATCTATCTATCTATCTATCTATCTATCTATCTATCTATCTATCTATTCTGAGTTAGTCTTCATTTTAAGTATCTTTTTAACCCAACTGGTAAAGTTTTCTTCTGCTGCAGAAGAATAACTGGGAAGAACTAAGAAAATGTTTAATGGGAATGTTTATCAAAGATTCAAACAGAGCTTGCAGTGGTGTGTCATCTTTGTAATCAGAAATGAACTTAAAACAATGTGATTAACACATGTCACTGAGGCTTGGGCAAAGTCATATGGCTCCAAGTGTGAATCTTGAAGAGCTTTTGAATAAAGTGGGTAATTTCCTCAATGAGCAGACTACAGCATGAGCTGGCTGAGGCGTATATATATGTGTGGGTGGGTGAATGGTGTGAGAGGTCAAGCTTCACTGCAAGAGAAATTGTGCCTGGATTAAGCTTCAGAAGCATGCAATTTAGTGCTTTTATTTCTTGAAGATTGCATGCTTAATCTTATATAAGAATGACCGGCTGCAATGCGACTTTAGGGACACAAGAGAAAAATACATCAACAAAAGAAAAATGCATCAACACAGGTTCATTCCCCTTCCACCTTTCCCCTGCAAAAGGAAAATGAAGATCCTCAAAGAATTTAAAACAGGGGTGGGGAAAGGGGGTTGGGGGCCACTGACCTACAGAAAAATCAGTTGGGCAGCACACAAGTGAGAAACAATCCCCCCCCACACACAAATCCACACTGATGTAGCCCCCAGCTGAGAAGGAAAAAGACATTCCCCACATTCCCCTTGCACGCCAGAGTCTAGTGGGTCCCAGGCTAGTAGATTTTGAGTGCAGGCAGGCAGCAGGGGAGCTGGAATGCAAGCACGGGCCCCCAATTCTCAGAGGGGGGAGCCCTGACCCTCAGGGGCTGGATCCAAGCAAGTCAGGGGCTGCATCTGGCTCTAGACCCTTACATTCCCCAGCCCAGAATTAAAACCATACTTAAAATACACAGATGTGCAATATCTTTGGTCAAATGTGTACATGGTCTTCTCATGTATTATCAAGCATAAAGAAAGACACTTGCTCTTTCTTTCATGTGTCATTTGTCACTTAAATAAAAATGGTAATTATTTTCTAGGGAAATAAGTGCCCAGAAGGATATCTAACCTTTAAAGTTTCAGATTTCTGGGTGGCCATTGTAAACTAATCCAGTGCGTTCCTATCAGTTAATTTTGTGTGTGTGTGTATGAATTTAACTTAGATGATGTATCTTCATATAATTTATTAGAATGGAGAGAACAAGAGAATAATCAGTTTTAATATCTCCTTGTCTTTTGTTTTTGAAAGATGTCTTGAATAGATCGGCTTCTCCCAGCGCATGTTTACGAGCTAAATCATGTACACCTGGTTATAACCCAGAACAAACAAACAGGCACAATCGTGATTATAAAGCTGTCACCACTCAGCACTGGAAAATAATTTTTATTTTTATATATCAAACACAATCTGCTGGAATTACTTCAAAATGTTATTGCTTAGACATCTGAGCTGAGTTTGGTGCAGTGTATGTGTGTGTGTGTATACGAGGGTGGGTGACTGCCAGGCTGCTAAGCTATGATTCTATGATGCCCTGAGTGTTGGCATATATTAGAGTAACTTGAAGATCATAAATAACTACATGCTAATTGAGAACAGTTGGAATGCAGAGTGATCTGGCCCAAGACTCAGGACTCCACTGCTGGAAGCTGAGGGGTGACAGGATCCAGCTCAGCCTGAGAAATTCTCAGGTGGAACAAAGGTCCTGAAATGCAAATGGAAATTTGGCCCTACATGCCCATATTCTACACGTATTTCTGCACAAATAATGTAAATTCTCTCAGTTATTTGCTCTGTTGATTTGCAAGGGTTGGAGATAGAATGTGGTTGATAGTTTATCTATGCTCAATATTAACAGGATAGAATGCATAAAAGAAGAAAAAATTATACAACTTCTAAATCTCGTGGTAGAAAACCTAGCAATATTCTTGACCCAAATGAGTTCTCCCTGAATTCTAGAGCTCATCTGGAGTTTTGATTAATATTTTTTCATCCAAAAAATGCCAACTTGTGAAAACCAAAACTGTTTGCAAAACTGAGTTGAGTTCAATGAATTTCCTGACTTGAAAAGAATATCGAGGTAAAAAGTTTCTAAAGTGTCAAAACATTTATTTGTGGTATTTTTTAAATAAATGACTTTTTGTTTCAAAATTGAAGCTAATTATAGTGAAAAAAAGTTATTTTTAAAAGTTTGAAATCAAAACTAAATGTTCTGAAATGTTCAAAACAA
Organism: Apalone spinifera; assembly: GCA_030068395.1. Classification (NCBI taxonomy): domain Eukaryota; kingdom Metazoa; phylum Chordata; order Testudines; family Trionychidae; genus Apalone; species Apalone spinifera. The sequence continues at coordinate 115,400,049 of CM057847.1, forward strand.
AACATTTTGATTGCCCAGAAATGAAAACATTTTGGGGATTTGGTTTTATATGGGTATTTCTTTTTTAAATTTTGATTTTGCTTTGTAAATTTGAGATGGAGACAAATATTGAATTAAAATTCACAGGACAGGATAGTTCATAGAGTTGGCCAGAAGATGCCATCATGACTATCTAATCTGACCTTCTTTTTCATTTTGTAGGCCAGAGAACCTCACCCACCCACTCCTGAGATAGACTCTTGATATCTAGGTCATATCCTAAAGTCTTTAAATCCAGCTCTACAGAACAGTGCTGCATGAGCTGAATAGATTTTGAAATTAGTGTTACATCACTGCAATTTGTCTATACCTATCTGCTTAACAACACAATCTTGGAACAATTTCCTATAAAGGGAATTTCCTAGATTGTGGCCTACTCATGCTGGGGGCACAGGACATGGGTATATGCAAGGAACTTCCCAGGCAATGTTCCCACACAAGGAGCAAGAACATTTTCCAGTCCTTGTGCTCATGTGCACAGGCATTGTAGAAGTCTAAAGACAGAGTTATCCAACTCAAAGACAACAGGATAGGGACCGAATGCTGACCCTATGCCCTTCACAACTGGCTTGCTGTGAAATACAAAACACATAGTTCCCTTTTAAGAGCTGCTTCAATATCCCATTCCTCTGGCATGCAGTCTTTTTTTAGCACAATGCCTCCTGTTACACTCAATTTGTACAGCAGTATAGCACAGCCCACAATATCCTACAACAAGTGCCTATAAGGCACATTCCAGCTCACAGATTCCTGTAATCTTAAAGGAGAGAGAGGTTCTTCATCTGGAGAGGGGTTGTAGAGGTTGTCTGCTTTGTGCTTATATAGTGACATAATTGTCTGCCTTTGTGTTTTATAGTGACAATAATTTCAGTGACTTCATTGGAGAGGGTGTAGATTTGCAGCAGTGTGAGGTTAGAATCAGACCTAACTGAATATACACAGTATGAGTAGATTGATTTAATTTTTCAAAAGATGTTGAACATTTGAATAGTTATGCAAATCTAACCTCTGTGCCTCTGGAGATTCTCCCTTCACTAAACAAAAGCTCTAAGCCATGAGGATATGTACTGAGAATTGTCACCTGATATATCTTGTTTCAAATTATGTTCACTGAGGCCAGGACCTTATCCATCCCCAGCACAATGGGCCCCAATCCCGATTGAAATGTTTTGCCACTATAGGTTGAACTCTCTAGACTTGCATACTCTATAGCAACATCCATGGTCCAGCATGATTTTAGTTAGCTGGATGTCCACTCATCATGGGTGGTTTCCCACGGTCCCGTAAAGTTTGTTTACGGCTTTCAGTATCCTATTATTTAGCTCTAATTTACCCCTAAATGTCTTCTAGAAGCCCAATAAGCAGTGGAAGTGATAGCATTGCTGCTAAACAATATTGACCTCCTACAGTTTGAAAAATGTTTTGGTACGGCACCAGTCAGCTCCCGAGGGAGACGGACTAGAGAGGTTCAGCCTGGACCACATTAGTAATGATAAAGTGATGTAAATAATGAAGAAAATAAATACACTACACAGAAAATATATTTACACAGAGAATAACTAATGTGTGGTATTGCTAATTGAAAGCTGCAAGTGATCCAGTAATTATGAACTTATTCATAAAAGAGAAAGGCAGGTATTAGGTGGGGGAAAACATTAGAGTGCAAAAACAAGACAGAAAGGTGAATAAACTTGATAAGGCTACTTGGTCTCTTCTGACCCTGAAATCTTAGCAGTCTTTTCCATATTATATTCAGAGCTGTACAAGTATCTCTTGAAGTCCTGCTGTAGAATGCTCCATGAGACTTGGGTTATTTGAAGTGGGGGAGAGCTAGGGAGTCCACAGCTCAATGTTTTTGTTCTCATTTTCTCTCCTCTCCTTTAGAGATTTTGGAGGGCATGAGGATTTCACGTATAGTGTCTCTGACTTTAACTGCTTATCTGCTGAATAAAGGTGGCTGATATTTGTAACCCTCGCCTGAGATACCTTTGAAGTTCAAGGAGCATCAGTAGTATATTGGTGTTTTCTACTCCAGTGCTAAAGAGATAAGAAAAAATACAATGAAGTAGTTAAAGCAAGTGCCTCAAGAGGGAGAAGGGCTTTTCCAGGCGAGTTTTTCCAGCCTTTCTTATTTCCAATATTGATTAGGCCCCTTTCTTTGCACACTGATTGAATGTGTTTATGAAATACCTATACTGTAACATGTGCAACTTATTTCACATAGAGAACTTGTTGCATTTTGATAAAATAAAAGACAGTACACCTAAGGGGTTATGAACCTTTCCTTTAGGAAAGTATTGGTGTCTCTACATTCTGGCAGTTTTCTAGAGGTGCATAACATGCTGTCAAAAATATTACAACTACATACCCCATTAAGATTTACTCGTACATTGGCTCATCAATTGCAATTGAAATCTTGGGCTCTCTTATCCCTTTTACAAGCTCAGTTAGGCATAATTTAAAGATCTTCCCTTCCCTTTCATTGTAGGGTACTTTGCTCTTTTTTCAGCATACTCACCCTTAGAACTGATTTCTGAGTTTTTAAAGAAATGACTACAAAAATATAATAAACAGCTTCTGACTCAGTTACTAATGGTTTCATCTCCAGTTCCTTTGTGACTTAAAAACAAGTGTTTATTTATAAACTGCCTTCAGCAAGGATACATTTTGGGATTTATTTTATGTCACAGATTAAATTATTTCTTGTTTATTCCCTTCACTTGAAATGCATAATTAATGTTTCAGAGCATGTTTAGATTAGTGGTTACATTTTCTTCTTTACTTAATTTTAAAAGTAATTTAACACGATCTCAGTAAGACTTCGCCTTCATACTCTCCCAGTAGAACCCATAAATCAGGTTAAACGTTTGAGTCAGTGAGCTCTAATGTTGCTTTTAAATCCAGAGCACTGGTGAAAATACATTTTATCTTGTGCTACAGTAGCTTGTCACCCACCAATAAATAACAGTGCAAGTTTCACAGTTTTAAACAATCACAAATCAAGAATTTACAATCATCGTTCATTAATGGCATGGTTCCCTAGAATCTGCAAACCCTTTTTGTTATTCTAGGAGAGAAAGCACCTTTGTTCCCTGATGCTGGAAGTTGCTGTACATTTTTCTAACTGGAAATCTTAAAAATGACAGCATACACACCCACATACACACATGTGGGAAGATGTGTGCATGTACATGTGTGTGGATGAAAGATTGTCAGAGGTGCTGAAACAATTTGCATAGCGGGGGTGCTGAGAGCCATTGAACCAAACTCTAAACCTTGTATGTGATGGAAACCACTTCAAGCCAGGGGGTGCAGTAGCACCCCCAGTTCTACCACCTATGGAGATTGTATGCAAACACATAACGGTGCATGTGAGTGTGTAGTCACAGTAACCTGGCTTCACACTTCTGAAAACTTGTCACTTCACAGATGAAAAAAGTATATATATTTAAAAGATACATTTATTATGTATCAAGTTACAAAGTCAACAGACTTCAATATTGGGCAAAGATTCAATGTGTTGTTCCTTTATTGTATATGCTTTCTCTTTCATTCTTCCCCGCTTCCCTCTCACCAACCAGAGCAAGACCTAGAACAAATGGTGCCCCAGATGAGGAGTGTCTCTGGCTGCACACCTCTTCATTTGTTAAACTTTTGAATTTCTTATTTTTAGTACATTTGTAGTGTATTTCATGGTCTTTATGCTCTGTTTGCATTCATGGTTTATCCCTGTCATGAAAGACAATAAATCTGCATGCCAAGGTCTGTAAATCTGTATTTATGCATGACATATATAAGCAAATAAAAATAAAATATACAAAATAAAAATAATGTTTTCTAAGTTTATTGAAACTTTTTAAATTTTAAGAATAACTGTACTGCATTAACATCAAGAAATTGAACTATGGTACCAACATTAGGTGGACCAGTATTGAATAGTGTTACAGTAAGTATCAGCCTTATAATGTCAACTCTCGTCCTTTAGTTCAAAAAGTTGCTTTTCTCACTTTGCTGTTGCAAACAAAATCACAGCATCAGAGAGTGCCAAAACTGACCGAAGGGATTTTTCATGTGATACAATGTTACTCTTTCAGCTGCCATTTCAGTCAAATATATATTTTAATGAGACTGAGCTTTGAAAAGCTGAGCTCACCATTTATGATTGACAGGCAGCTTGAGAAAACTCCTTAAAGTAATCCATGCCTTAGGAAAAATCCTTCAGCTCTCCATCATGAATGAATCGGAGAACATGGAGGGGAGGGTGCTTCTAGTATTGCAAAATATGACTGATGTTGTCCATTTCAACATAGAGATCCCTATTGCTGACATCTGAATATTCTCAATTTGTCAGTGTCCAGTGAAGATCCATACAATTGTTTAAGATTGTTTTCCTGTCCACTGACAGCTTACTATGGTCAGACAACCCTTGGTCTTTTCATGGAGCCTCATTTGTCCACAACTTTCTTCAATGGACACTCAATGTCAAAGAGTGAGCAAAACCCCTCTCTTTTGAACGTCTCTTCTCTGCCCTAGTAAACATATTAATGCTTCTCCTAGTGAATCAGAATTGAAGACAGGCTCAGCACTTAAATTTTCTGCAACTTCGTTAGCAGCAGCAATGGCATCTTCAAATCCATTGTTTCTATAGGCCACAACCAAATCAAGGTAGCTCCATCAAAATAGTGACAGTCATGGGGCATGTCTAGACTGCATCCCTCTGTTGGCAGAGGGATGTGGATTAGGCATGTCGACATTGCAAATGGGGCAGGGATTTATATATCCTGCACCTGATTTGCATAAAAATGGCTACTGCATTTTGCCGACTCAGCACTTTGTTGGCAAAAAAAGGCAGTCTAGAGGGGGATCTGTCGAGAAAGAAAGCCTTTTTTGACAGATCCCTTATGCCTCCTGCAAGGAGGTTTACAGGATCTACAGTGTAAATACAGTGATCTCATTCATGAGCACTTACATCGAGCACTTCATAAAGTAGCTATGGACCATTACAGCAGCAAAACAATTCAGACAGAATTGATTGACCTTATGGCAAGGAAGGTGATTGATAACATAGTCATGCAACTTGGAAAAAGTGAAATATTATGCCATAATAATGGATTGCACTCCTGAAATTAGTTACAGTGAAGAGATGTTATTTACAGTTAGATTTCTTGATGATGAGGATAACTGTACCTAAGAACATTGTATTTATTTCTGGTCTGTGAACAGCTCAATGGGAAAAGATCTTGCAGAACTGTTTATGAATGTTTTTAATAAGAGTAAAATAAAGCTTCTGAACTGCTACAGCCAAGACTACAACAACAGTGCACCCATGAAGGAAAGAAATAGAAGTGTCAAGGCAAGGATCCTTGAACTGAATCTAAGAGCTTCCTTCATGTATTATAGTTGCCATTCCCTCAACATGATTGTGTCAGATGCAGAGTCATTTTCTTTACATTCAGTATCACTCTTTGGAGTACCTCAAATGATATACGTCTTGTTTTAGCATCAACTATCAGATGAAAGATCCTCATGGACAATGTTACACCTCTGACCATGAAGACACCAAGGCTACGTCTACACAGGCCCCCTTTTCTGGAAAAGGGATGCAGATGAGAGAAGTCGGAATTGCAAATACAGCGGGGATTTGCATTTTTCCCCGCTGCATTTGCATTAACATGGCTGCCGCTTTTTTCCGTCTTTGAGCTTTGACGGAAAAAAGCGGCTGTCTAGACAGGGCTCTTGCGGAAAAGAAAGCCTTTTCCGCAAGATCTCTTATTCCCTTTAGAAAAGAAAACATTTTAGGATTGACTAAGAAGAGATACAGGAGAAAATAAATAGTATGATCATTCTTGAGCCATTGCCAGGCTAACTGAACGCCTCCAAACCTCTACCATCTGTGAGTAGGTAGAAATTGAAATGACAAAGCCTGTACTCTTGTCCACATAGGGTACATCTACATAGCAGCATTATTTCAGAATAATGGTGGTTATTTCAAAATAACAATACGAGCATCTACACATCAATTCTGTTATTTTGAAATAAATTTGAAATAATGGACAGTTTATTCCAACTTCTGTAAACCTCATTCCATGAGGAATAACACCTATTCCAAAATATCTGTTTTGGAATATCAGTGGTGTTGATGCTCCACTGCTGCTATTTTGAAATAGCTCCACCCCAGGGCCATTCAAAGTAATTACTCTCCAGTGCCTCCTGGGGCTCTAAATCAATGTAACATGTCCACATTAGGGAAGCCTGACTCAGACTAATTTTGAGGCTTCCCTATAGTGTAGATGTGTTATTTCAAAATAATCTATTTCAGAGTATTTCTTGAAATAAGCATGCAGTGTAGACATACCCATAGACTGGAACCCATAAACCTGCTCTCCTTCTTTCAAGGGCACCATTTCAGGAGGGTGTGTGCATGGGGAGGCAGCAGCCGTGCACTCTATGATGTGGCTTGCTTTTCATCTCATTCCCCAGACTATCAGGGAGTGAGGGAAAGTACTTGCATTCCGTTCATGCCTCTCACACCCAGCTGGTGAAAGGAGCGCAACTTCCAGAAATAGGAAGACAAATCAGGCTGCTCACTAAGACAGAGAGGTACAACTCACAGCACATTATTACTATTTTAGGTCATCAGTCAATGGGCACTGATCACGCTGTCCCCTGCAAAGTACTGACAGAGGTAGGTTTTGCAGCTTGGAGGTGATGGGTCTTTGGGGATGAGCCGGAGAGCATGCTGACTGTGACAGCTCCTGTGCTGTACAGCTGGACCTGGCTCACTACTCCCAGGTGTGACCTGGTTGCTGGGGTTGCAGTACCTCTGAGGGCTTAGACATGTCGTTGGGCCAAACGTGAGGGAGTGACATTGCACTGGGTAGCAACACCGTAAGGCCATACCCAGCCCCATGGCATAGGAGCCTCCTCTGTTGGGTGACTGTAGGACAGCCTCTTTCCACTCCCATATGAAAGGCTTCACACATAAAGGCCCCCATTGTGCTGTTGCCACCCTACCTCCCCCAGTAGTTCTGTCACTGCTACAGAGTAACCTACAGGAAAAAGCCCTCAAATTTAAAGTGGCAGTCTATACTTTCAGAGTTGTCAATACACCAAAATTGTTACTGTGGGTTTGCAGAAGAATTTTTGTTTTCAATGCAAGCACTAGTTAGTATCTAAGTGGACACAGCTGATCACCAGTTAAATTATTTTCTCCCCATGTTGAAAATAAGGTTGCATTTTCTGTTGTCCTCCAGTATCTCTATTATTTCATTTGTTCTTATACAGGCAATGCTGTCTGTATTACGGAAGCTGCAAAGTACACAGCTCTTCAGACTGTTGACCAAAATTGAGCTCTATTAATCAGCTCGGGTGGCAAGACAGCAGGGGAAGACAGCACTTCTTGCTTCTAACAGATTGTTTCCCATGACAAGATTTTTAAAAAAGGGAAACCTTAGTTGCCAAAATTTGAAGAAGATTGGATTAGAATGCTGTTGATTTCTTATATATTAAAACGTCACCTTTATGGCACAGCTTAGCAATCTGCCCACCCCTTGATAAATATATGGCATCAACATTGTGGAGCAGAAGCTAGATTGCTTAACAACAAAGTTAACATTCTGTCATTATAGTACTACCTAATCCAGCTGTGACCAGTGGGGATGACAGCCTTGCCAGGCCCCTGAGCAAGGTGGGAGGTTCCTGCTCCACACCCCTGGAAGGGCTGGAGCCTTGAGTGCCAGGGGTGGGGCTGGGGCTAGGTAGCTCTTAGCACCACCCAGAGAGCAGTGCATCTCCCCAAGGCAGATATAGGTGCTGCTTGGAGTGTGTGCGTGGTGCACTAGCAGTGATTTAGAGGCCCCAGGGGGCTCTTGCCACCACTGCTGCCCCAGTAGCAGCAGCAGCAGCAGGGACTTGGAGCTTCAGGCTATTTTGTATTGCCAGGACCTGTTACAGTTGCCCTCTTCTTAACCCCCTGTCCGCTACTGGTGAGCCTGGATGTGACTCACATTTAGTCTCAATGAGAATAAGTATCTAAAATCAGGAAAGAGGAGAGGGGTTATGAACTGACCATCTAATTCAGTTTGTATTTGGATCGCAGTGCTAGTGCTGTCAGAATGTACCTATTATGGTTTTTGTCTCGTGAAAAGTTCTCAAACTTTTCCAGGGAACTAGTTTAGGAACAAGATACTATCCTACATGTTCTGCCTACTATTGAAAATATCATCAGGTGCCTGTCTGCATCTTTAGGCACTTAAATACCTTTAAAACTCTCACCTCAAGTGAATGGTCAAGGACACACTGGAAGTCTATTGTGGAGCAGACAATTGAATTTGGAGTGTTCAAGTCTCAACTTAGCACCCTAACCGCTAAACCATCCTTCCTCCCCTTCAAAGGGCTTTGACTAAGACTCAAGATGAATTGTAAGGCACTCTAGGACTGGTACATGTCCACTTCTATGCTACCTTAGTGCTTTGTCATCCCAGCTAACTATGACTGTCCCCCTTGAGTGACTGGTCAGGTCTGAATAGAGGATTAGCCTAATGAACCTTCCTCTTTTTTGCCTCTCTCTAAGGAGCTGAGTGCCTCCAAGGGAGGGAGCACTTTTCAAGCTGTCCAGAGCACAAGAGCTGGTGTTCTTCCTTCTCCGCATCGAATCATAGAAATGTAAATATGGAAGAAATCGTTAGGTCCTGCCCTGTGCGTGACCTAGACCTTCCCTGACAGGTGTTTGTCCCACCTGTTTACAAAAACCTCCCATGATGTTGATTCCACAGACTCCCCTTGGAAGCCTGATTCTTATAGTTAGAAAGTTTTTTCTAACATCTAACCTAAATCTCTTTTACTGCATATGATGGGGCATCTGCCCTGCACTAACCCTTTAAGGTTTAAAACCTAGCCTTGGGAGAAGGCTGAGAGAGTGTAGCCCACACCAGAGGCAGATACAGCCAATTAGGGCTCAGCTGAGGTTATATAAATAAAGGCTCCTGGAGGGAAGGAGAACATGCACTCTTGCTCTAGTTGGGGAGTAGAAGGGACTTGACTGTCAGGGAAGCTGGAGGCTTCCTGAAGCAGAGCAGTGCTAGGAAAAGGCAGGCAGAACTGGGGAGCTCTGGCCTGACCTCACTCCCAGGCTGCAGGGCCTGAGGGTATTAAGGCTGCAGTGAAGCAGCCAGGACAAGAAAAGGCAATAGGTCCATACCCCATTGCCACTGATGAGCAGCCATTTCAGACTGCAGTTTGTCCCTGAGGTAAGGATCTAGATGACTACTGGCAGTGGGTCACTGAGGCAAAGTGAGTATAGGGGAATTGGGGGTTCCCTGGGATTGGAGGAGCCTTTAGTGGAGGGGTACTGGCCTAGGACAGTCTGAGGCAGAAAGGGCGCTGTGGCCAGGAAGAGACATGGAACTGAACCAGCAGAAGATGTGCACCAGAGGCTGGGCCACCGACCAGCAGAGGGCACTCTGAGGCAGGAGTACTGATTCCAGGAGCAACCAGTGGGAGGTCCCATGGGGGTGAGTGCTCACTCTGTGACACCTGCTATTTCTTGTCCTATTTTCAGTGGGCTTGGAGAACAATTATCATGTGTGGGTCATGAGATACTCATGGACCCAGACAGCTTAACCCCTCCCTCTCCAGTGTGCACTTAGTTATAGACCACACAGAATCTTGCCAATGATTAGCTCCTGTGAGAGCAGGTACAGTAAAGATGTCAATTAGTATGAATTATAATTTTCTGGATTGAATCCACAGATAGTGGAGGATGGTGTTAGATCCCCTGCCAATTTGTATTAAACTCTATCTAGGATAGAGTGTTTTAGAAAACATTTTCAAGAGTTTAATAATTTTTTGAATTTTCTAAGTATAAATAACATCTAATTATAAACTGTAATAACACTAAAAAATAAATCACATTGCTCAAGCCATATGGGTGACTGAAACAGACATAGGGATAATTTAAACAGCAAGCTTCAACTTTACTAATTTAGGAATAGGGAGGAGGTGGTATCTGCCCACCTTCTCTCAGATATCATGCATTTAACTGGGTCCAATAGGCTTCAGTTGCCTCATACCATACAACTGAAAGTTAACTCTCTTCAGCATACCCATGACTAGCTCATTTCTGAATTCTTTCTCACACACACCAAAAAGTATAGGGGTATCAAGAATTACTTCCGTTTGCAAAGCTTACAGGTCTCCTTTTCTCCTTACAGGCCAATGGTCATAGAATCATAGATACTAGAACTGGAAAACTGGAAAATACCTTGCAAGGTCATCAAGACTGGTCTCCTGCACTCATGATGAGAACAAGCACCATCTAGATCAGTAATCCCCCAGCCCACTCTGTGTTCCCCAAATTGTAGGCCTGCTCTAAACTGATGGCTGATCCAAACTGTCCAATGGGGTTTTATCAGCAAAAGGTACACAAATTGTGCTTTGCAATTTGCGTACCCTTTTTACAACAGTTTTCTCGGAAGAGGTTCCCTGTCTATACTGGGCCAAATTTCAGAAAAAAACCCTCTTTTGGAAGAACCCTTCTTCCTCGTGGGAGGAGGAAGACAGGGCTTCCAAAAAAGCATGACTGCTCTTCCGCTTTTTTTGGTTTTTGCAGAAGAGCAGACACATTCCCTGGATGTGGTGGAGTTTTTCTGGGTACCCCAGAAAAACCCTGTAGTCTAGACATAGCCTGAATGTTGGGCTGAAGTGGCATATGGGGCCTTGTGTGCAAATTCTATCCTGGGTGACTGCCAACCAGTTAGTAAAAAATAGATTTCATTGCTCTTAAAATTCCTGTTCAATACTTGTCAGAAAAACTAATATGCCTTTTTCTATTTTAGAAATGATAAAGCTGGAATATGAGTTATGATTTCAGTATTAGTTTTTACCTGGTAACTTTCCAGGATATGCAAAACTGCAGTATACCCTGAGATGATAAATGTATCAAGTATAAAGTTTGGCTACTACATATGTGATTGTGTATGTGGTAAGGCAAGGAAAGAAGCAATTAAGGTTTCCTGGAGCCCTCGGCCATAGTAAGTCGAGTGCTTCAACCCCTTCCACTTGCAGCCCTGTTCCCATTCCACCCCTTCTGTCTGCAGCTCTACCCACAACACCACTTCTTTCTGCCCCTTCCACAGGGCTCACCCTGCTCCACCAGTCCACCTCCTTATTGCAGCCTCACAATCCCTTTTGCTTCTTTCTGCCCCACCCCACATTGTGGCCCCAAGACTAGAGAAGCGCTGTCTCAATGCCACTGTCCTAGGGCTACAGCAGTGAGGGAGAGTTCCTCCAACATCAGTGCTACAGTGGGGATCCAAGTGTTGAGGCTTCTCCTGCCACATGCTTCTGCAATGGACTGATGTCAAGCACTGGGGAATCTTCCAGGAATAGGGTTGGAAGCCTTGATAGAGGACTTTCTCCATATTGTGGCTTCTGCTGGAAACAGGGTCAGGAGGTGTTGGGGGGGGGGGGTCTCCCTGCCCCATATGCCCAGCGCTGCTTCTGGAAGTAGGAGTGGGGCTCAGTGGCTCCCCTGACACCTAGTGCCTGAGCTTTAGACACCTGCTGGCAGATATTTTTTCTAGGGCTTTCCAATTGGCCAGGGTCTATGAGCATGGGCCCTGTCAGCCCAGTGACTAATTTGTCCACACAAACAAAACAAAGGTTTTTTAGAGGGGAAAAAAACCTCCACCAAAAACAAAAGCAAATGGTCTTGAGTCAATCAGTGGTCTCTGGAAATCAGCCATGTTAAGCATGAGAAGACCATCACTGGCCCAGCACATAAAAGAATGTGCGTCTTGCATCTGGCATGGCACCACAGATGTACAGTGGTCTGTTCTGGATATGCCAGCCATGGCTGCTCTTCACTGTTCATCTGGATCCAGATGTGGTATGGGAGCCCCAAATCAGGTAGTTGTTCATGCAGTCTGATATAAGAGTTCCTGGTAGTGATAGGAACTCTTGGTAGTGATAGGAACTCTCCCCAATTCTGCCTTCCACAATGAGCAGCTGTGTGGAAAATGCAACATAGGATTGCTGCAACATAATTGGTGGTGGAGTGCACTCCCATATATCTCTGAGAAGCAGCTAGTGTGCATGTCAATGTTGTTTCCCCATTCTGGCACTTCAAGTGCAGAAGGTGGGGGCATGGAAGACACTTTAAAATACCCTGCCACTAAGGCTTCTGCTTAAAAATTCCCCAAGATCACAGATTCCCTGACCTTGGATGGCACTCTTCCAGCACCCAAATGCAAAACCCCTTAGAGAACCCAGGAAGATTTCTTCCTGTGAGGTACCCTCAAGCTCTTTAACCTTCCCTCTGGAGAGAGCTTAGAGACAAACTGTAATTTCTTAATAGCTGACATTTCAGTCTCAGGCACATTAACATAGAACCTCTTGCTTCCTAGGACACAGGAATCAGATCAGAAAAGGTCATTTTATTAACAAAACAAAGAAGACATACTTAGTAAAGTATATCTGGTTGCTAGGTGTTACACAGCAATTGAAAAAAGGCAGATTAAAAATAGAGAGTAGCTTCCCTGGGATTAAGTTTAAAAGTTACAGTGTATGGGAGAAGGGGTACATGGACTCAGCACAGAGGAGTCCAACAAGCCCAAAAAAGCCTTGGACTCCTCAGCACAGAGGAGTCCAACAAGCCCTGATCATGTCTGACTAATTATTTCCTGTTCTACTCACATATCTATTGTTCCAAGATTTAGTCCTTCCCTTGGCGTGGCTATTTCTGGAAATTCCATGCCTTGTTCCTTGCTCAGTACATCTCCCCCCAGCTCTCCTCTGCTTACACAAAGACTGCATCAGAAAGGACCTGATTCAATTAAGAAAAGTACACGGGGCTCATCTAGACTATGCTAAAGTGTCGAAAGAGTATATGAAAATTCCGCAGGAATTTGCTTGTCTTCTTCTCATCTCACTTTTGAAAGTGGAGCCTTTGAAGGTGAAAGTAGTCTGGATGCATTTTTTTCAG
>CM057847.1:115413079-115427954 GCA_030068395.1 Apalone spinifera
CCCCCCCCCCCCCCCCCGCTTTTTGAAAAGCTGTGTAAACCTCATTTTTTGGAAATTCCCTCAGAATTTGTATATCCTCTTTCCACACTTTAGCGTAGATGAGCCCACTGTTTCCATTGGCACTCCTGGCTCCCTGACAACTTTCCTGGAGGCTCTTTAGGACCCACTGTCTCTGGGCTTAATTCTTATAGGGAATTTAGTTAACCAAATGGCTAGGATGTCCTGAAAAGGATAGTACCCCTCCCATTCATCTTAGTGCATTTGCTGTATTTTGATGATCAGTCTGTTGACTGCATTCTGATGCTGGATACTAGATAGAGAAGTATTGGCTAGGACTGATGATTATACAAGTTTTGCTGGCTCAGTATGCCTATGATATTTCTCATGAAATGATTAATCTGTGTGTCTGCTAATCTAGTGCAGACAGAGTTTAAGCAACACTATTTTTTTCTTGATGAAATGTACAAACAATACCCCAAAGATAAAAACTGAAAGCCAATGTTGTACTAATGCTGGGATTTAATGTTTGGATTCACTACTTGAAGAAAAAAATCCTCTTTAAATTTAGATATTTTAGTATGATTTCTTCCTCATCTGACCAAGTCAAAATGCCCAGCAGCAAGCAAAATCTACTGAAGTAGTAAGTTATTCAGTTGAAAACCATGCTGTCTGACAGTGTTATGTCCTCAATAAAGGCTTCTTGTTTCACTGGCCTGAAGGGTGAGTGTTAGCACTTCAAAAACTGTTCAGTAGAATCTCTTGAGGCAATAAATTAATGACCAAAGATCTTAATGGTCTACAACAATCAATGAGTGTATTCCCTGTAAAATGTGAGCAATCTGGGGCTAATTTGAATAAAACTAATGAAAAGGTATTATTGTAGTATAGCTGCAGAGATAACATCTGAGGTCCATGGTATTACATTTGAATTTATGCAGGGAAGCGAGGTTCTAAAATTAAGCACTGAATCTAATGGAGATAAGCTAAGAATCAAAATAGCTGGGTGATGGGCTCTGATTGGGTATGTCTGGGCCTGAGTGGCAGTTTAAATACTGGGCTGGAAGTGGCATGAGAGGCAGGCTTAATTGAGGATTAAGGCTAGCTGGGACGGGATTAAGAGAGAATTAGAAATGGAGGATATTTAGAGCAGAAAAAGGGCTGTAGCAGGAAAAAGTCTGTAGTCTCTCTCTGGGAAGAGAGAGCAAGCCTGCCCACCTGCCTGAACTGGCCTTGGCATCCTCTCTTGAGCAAAGAAGTCTGGTAAGAAGCCAGAAGAGAGAGAAAAGCCACTGAGAGGGGAGCAGAGTCCAGGGGTAAACATTGATAACAGGGCAGGATTTTGCCTACCAGTGAGAACTTTGGGAGGTGCTCAGCTGAGGATCAGAGCATCAGGAAGAGATGACTTGAGAGGTCAAGCCTGAGGCAGTCTGAACTTGCTTTGAGTGTATTCTTATAGCTTGGGATTTTACTGGTGGATTCTAGGGGGAAATCTTGAGAGTTCTAGACATGAGAGAAGGGTTAGCTTAGAGAGTTGCTGGGAACTGGTGGTGGTGGAGGGGGGCAGAATATGGCCCAAGAAAAGCTATGATAAGAAGAAGTTTAGGGAGAAAACAGCAAGGAGCTGCGTGGAGTGGTCTTTGGCTGCTGCACTGTAGTGAAGGACCCAAGTTCCTGGAGAGGGTGATGAAGCCCCTGAGAAGGGAAAAGGAAGATGGACAACTCATATAATAACTCATATAATAGGCCTGGCATATAATAGTAGTTATATAGGCTTTATTTTATAGTTTACTTATATAGAGTTAGCTTTGTTTTATATACTTAGATTTATATAATACAGATTTTAGAATTACATAGATTTTGTTTTATAGCAGTGGAGGGTGGGCAAATTCCAGACTATGGGCCAGATCTGGAATGTAGCATTAATTCCTGGCACCCCCTACCTCCATGATTGCCAGCTCTCGTTGGCCCTGAATCACCGTTCACAGCCAATGTAAGCGGCAGGAAGCCGTGTCTTCATCTGCACCACTTCCCACCATTCTCATTGGTTACAAAGGGCGATCCGTGGCCAATGAAAGCTGTGATTGTCCGATACTCGCAGAAGCACAGGTAAACATAGTGGTGGTGGCCCACCTGGGACTAACCCTGGCAGGTTGCCATATTTTTATTGCCCATCCCTGCCCTAAGAGATGGATTTTAATTGTGTCCTGGTCAGAGGGCTGTGTCACAGGAGAAGGTGGACCATCAGATGGCCAGAGCAGCTGTCAGCAAGGAATGTCAGATGAGAGAGCTACTATGCCACACCTAGCCCCCTTCACAGGCTACCTAATAGAAATTTCAAATAAAAAAAGGAACCGTTGTTTTTTTCCAATTGACAACAAGGTTTTAGAAAGCAGTAATGGATCTATTGGTCTATTATTATTGGATTAATGTAGTGTTTAGAGGCCTTAAGTAAGAATGGTGTCTCATTGTATTAGATGTACAAACTTGACTCTGATAAATGCTTGCTTTACTTCAAAAGTTAGGAAAAAAAATCAGGTTGCTTTCAGGCTCAACAGACCAATCATTTACCCCAAGTCAGTTTGTATCTCACATCAAAGATAGTGCTTGTAACCAATCCTAAAGAAAACGAATTAAGGATTTATTAAATAGGAAAAAGAAATGAGGGAATTATTTCTAGATTAAAGCAGGCAACACATGTACGCAAATGCGTTACAGTCTATGGATCCAAAGGTAACAGAGTTCTAATAATCTGTCAGAACTTAGTCTTTTAGGGCTAAGCATAAATTGACCCTGGGGAATCTGTTCTTATTTCATAGCTGCAGCCCTGTGAGAATCCAAACAGCAAGGAAATAAAGAATTTTCATGTCATATACCTGTAATACTACGGCCCTATCAAATTCACAATCCGTTGTGCTCAATTTTATGGTCATAAGATTTAAAAAATAGTAAATTTCTATATTTCAGGTTTTAAATCTGAAATTTCACAGTATTTTAATTGTTGAAGTTCCTGACCTAAAAAGGAGTTATGTGTGTGGAGAGGGGTGCGACTTGGTACTACTCCTCTTATTTTCACACTGCTGCTGTAGTGGCACTGCTTTCAGATCCAGATTGCTGGAGAGTGGTTGCTGCTGGCTGGGAGTCCAGCTCTGAAATCGGAGCCACTGCCAGTAGCAGTGTGAAAACAAGATTAGCGGTATGGTATGGTATGGTATCACCACTGTAACTTCTTTGCTGCTGCTGTCAGAGTTTTGTCTTCAGAGTTGGGTGCTTGGACAGCAGCTGCCACTCTCTGGCCACCCAGCACTAAAGACAGTATAGAAGTAAGGGTAGAAATACTTTGATCCCTCTAAAATAACCTTGCAACTCCTTACAATTCCTTTTGGGGTCAGAACTCCTAATTTGAAAAATGCTGGTTTCCTCTGTGAAATCTGTATTTATATAGGGCAAAAGCACACAGAAGACCAGATTTCACAGTCCAGGATGCATTTTTCATGGCCGTGAATTTGGAAGGACTCTATTTATTACCTTCTTCCAGAATTTAAGCTGAAAGCAGGAGCCTTCTTGCACACAGGTATCTTCACAGGTGTAAAAAGGCCATTACCTCAGTTTTCGTATCATGATGTCTCACAATGGACTACTTAGTTTTGATAGTTCTTCTTGATGGATGGGGGAACCACTCCTCTTGGCTGGGTTCACAAGTTCAAAGCACACATTTTTACAGTTTTAAAGCATAACTTACATATTACCTGGTAGTATGGGATACAGATATTACAAAATTAATGCATGCAGCAATTTACAAGCATTTTGTAAACCGTAAATACATCCTTACAAAACATCTTTTAACACCTATCTTAAACACTATTAAGCTAGTCTGGTTGCCAGCTATAAATTTGTCAGTACTCAGCTGGCATCTACAGCTTTGGCAATAGCTGGCAGTACTGTCAATGTTACAGCCCTTATGCAGGAAAAGCAGTGAAGCACATGCATAGACTTTAACAATGTGCTGAAGTCCCATTGAGTTCATTGGGATGTAAGCACATACTTAAGTGGTTAACTACATTGAAGCACTCCTAGTTCCTGTCTTTGATTATATAAATTATAATAATTGTTATTCAGAAAGGACACAGGAAATGTGCCTTATATGCCCTGAAGTAAGTGTGTCTGACTGAGTTTACAGATAGAAGATTTGGTTAGGAAAAGGTCCAGCAAGAAGGAGCAGAGTTCTGTAATGCACACCAGGAGCACAGGTTGGGGTGCCAGAATAGGGAGAGGGCCGGGGGATCATGCCTTCCCTTTTTCACAGGCCTTGAGGGGAGGAGGAGATGGAGAAGTGTGAATAGGAGGTGCATTATTGGCAGGGTGAAGAGGCAGAACTGGAGCTGGACATCAGAGGAATAGTTGGTACAAGGATAGGGGTCAGGAGAAGAGGTGACATAATGATGGAACTTCTGGAAGATGGAGTGGCAGGAGGGTGGGGTATCAGGGTAAAGGGTTCAGGAGTCAGAAGCCCCCCACATTTAGGGTGTTTGTTCTGCTTTTGATACAAGTTCAGTCCAAGGGACTTGTTTTGCCCTGTGCATACCACTTGGAAATTGTGAACTCTGAGTAATATCTTTAAGATCAGAATATCAGATGTTCAGCATCTCACATCAGAACAGCCTGTGTGTTGTATATTACTGTTAATGTATCTAATTGCATATAAAGTATAAGAACATAAGAACAACCACAGTTGGTCAGACCAAAGGTCCATCTAGCCCAGTATCCTGTCTTCTGACTGTGGCTAATGCTAGATGTCCCAGAGGGAGTAAACAGAAACAATATGAGAAAAGTGGATAAACAGTTTGTTGGCTTCTGAATTTTCCTCAGGTCCATCATTCTCCTTGTGGAGCTAGTGAAACAGGCTGTAATGCAGAATATGACTCTGAGTTGTAATCTGCCTTTTGGATTCCCCCTAGCTTCATATGTTTGACCTACTGCTTTACCTGCTGGATTTCCCACACTGACTTCCTCACCTCATCCTCTTCCCACCACCACAAAAAAAAAAAAAAAAAAAAAAAAAAAAAAGAAAGTTGGAAACTGCTCCTTTAAACATGCCAATTTCACTGCCTTTTAGACAAGAATAATTCTGAGCAGCAAAAGGAATGGATTTCAACAATGGCTTGAACAAATTCTGTGCAAATGATCATCTTTTCTCAAGAGGGTGCACATATAGCCATACGTAAATTCAAATTTTGTATAAATCCCGTACAGTGTTTTGAATATGTAGCCCATTGCGTGATGAGATAAGTAAATATCATTGTGTTTTGTTGGGTCCTAATATGTTTAATGATGTATTTAACATTTTAAATAACTTATTCCACTGACTGTAAACCAATACACTCAGGAGTTTCAGGCAATTAGCATATAAAACGAATAACTTAGCTTTGTTTTCTTACCAATAAAATTGCTCCCCTCCATACTGCTTTTGTATTCAAATAAGGAGGCTGTTGTCTTGGTAACTTTCTACATGCTACTATTGATATTTCTTTTTTTTTTTTTTTTGCCTCTTGCTACTAAAATCCACTTTTTCTGCTTTCAGAGAGGTGCTCACATTGCTGCATATTTTTCTAAATGAAAATAAAGCAGGATACTTATATCCAAAGTCACATTTGTTAAGAAATGTAATCCCATTATGGTGACTCTATAGCTGCAGGATTATTTTCAAAGTAGCACATTTGTACTTGCCTCGTTAGAACTCATATAATCTAAACAGCATAACATTAATCAAGGAAGTATTTCTGTAAACTCCATAAAATCAATGAGATCCCATAATATTTATCTTGACTGTAAAAGAACTATAAAGGTTAAAGCATCGAAAGATAAATGTATCATTTTCCAAAAAGCTGAAGATGGATACAGCTGATGAATTACTAATTCCAAAAAACTCAGAAGTTTTGAGAAATAGCAAGTTCTGTTTTAAATTGCAAGTTTTCCTTCACTAAAAGCTGTTACACAAAACAAGCTAGATTCATCACTGGTATTATTTTGTGGAGCTGAGTAGGACTAATCAAGGGATAAATTTGGCTCTGTATTAACAGAGTCTTTCCCCGCGTCAGCTCTCCCATCTGTGAAGGGGCAGGGGAGCCCTAAGACTCGGGGGGGGGCTGAGGCTGACCAGCTGGCCATAGGTTCCTCATCCCCAGTGTAAACAAACATGTGGACAAGGGTGATCCAGTGTATATAATGTACCTGGACTTTCAGAAAGGGTAGGAATAAAGGGTTCATTTTTAGAATGTAAAGAAGTAAATAGCGGTTGTCCCCCCAGGCATCTATCCTGGACTAGTGCTGTTCAACATACTCAGAATGGATCTGGAAATCAATGACATGGCAAAATTTGCAGTCAGTACATTACTCAAGTACGTCCGAAGCTGAATATAAAGAGTTACAAAGGGATCTTGCTAAATTCTGTGATTGGACAACAAAATGACAGATTAATTTTAATGTTGGTAAATGCAACATAATGTACATGTGAAAATGTAATCCTAACTATGCATGCAAAATGATGTGATCTTAACTAGATGATATCAAGAAAGATCTTGGAGTTACTGTGGATAGTTCTGTGAAAACATCCTCTCTATGTGCCGTACTATTCAAAGAAAGCTAACAGAATGTTAGGTACCATTAGGAAAGGGAAAAATAATGACAGACAATATAATGTGTGTTGGGGTGTACAAATCACACACTGGCAACAAAGGTTTAAGTGGTTATTTTGGGTTCAGGGAGCACCAGCCCACTGTACTTTAGCAAGTATTCCATTTATGGAATGCATTAAAAGACAGGACATTAGCTCATGTGAGGGGCAGACCTGGAGGTGATCAGACTTGCAGCCCACAGTTCCAGTAGCACAGAGCATAGAGAAGTCTAAAGGCTCTGACACAGATTCCCAAAGGTGCCCAAACCAGGGGCAATCAGAGCAGGAAGTATCCTGTGGACCCTCGTTATTGGCAACCTCCACTTACTTATTTTGGAAGCTTCAGGGGGTAGCTGAGTTAGCCTGTACAGGATAAACTTAAAAAACAACAAATGGTCTGGGAGCACTTTATAGACTAACAAAACATGTAGATGGAATCATGAGCTTTGTGGGTACAGCCCACTTCTTCAGATGACCCGAGTTTTGATCAAGACTTTCTCCTGATGGGGAAGTCCTAAATTAAAATCATTGCCAGGTGTAGGAGGGGAGAGGAAGATGGCCTTAAACAGCCTTGGTTGCCAGACCAATGTTAGCCCAAAGAACCCTGAGTGGGAGCCCAATGGAGTGGGAAGGCCTGGGCTCTCCTCTGCACAACCCCCTCAGAAGTCAGGAGTTGCAGCTTATGACCACAAGGCCATGCTTCCCAGCCAGACGTAGGGTGAGGATCATTATATAATGTCACCGCATAAATCCATGATAAATCCATACCTTGAACACTCTATGAAGTTCTGGTCACCTCATTGTAAAACTACTTATTAGAATTGGAAAAGGTACAAAACTGGACAATAAAAATGATCAAGGGTATAGAGTGGCTTCTATATAAAGAGAGATTAAAAGACTATGAATTTTGAGATTGGAAAAGAGGTGACTTATCAAGGTGGTTTATAAAAACATGAATAGTGTGGGAAAGTGAATTAGGAAATGTTTTTCACTCGATCCCACAACACAAGAACCAGAGGTCACCCAATGAAATAAATTAATAAGCAGCAAATTTAAAACAAGCAAGAGGAAGTACTTCTTCACAAAGTCAATGCATGGAACTCATAGGTAAGGGATAAGGCTAAAACTATAATGGAATTCAAAAAATAATTAGATCAATTCATGGGGGATAGGTTCATCAATGGCTGCTAGCCAAGATGATTTGGGATGTGTTCCTGATTGTCATCCAGTCCCAGCGTATGGCAGGGGTTGGATCACTCAGTTGTCTGTTTTGTTCATTCCTTCTGAAGCACCTAGCATTGTCCACTATCAGAAGATAGGATACTGGGCTAGATGGATCATGGGTATGTCTATACTACAGGTCTGAGCTCCTAATCGGGGTAGAAAGACGCACAGTACTGAAATGAGCTAGTAATGAGCTAACACACTTAAAATATGCAAGGTAGACATTGGAGCTTGGGCAGAGACGTGGGCTAGGCACCTGATTTTAGACCCAGGAGAATAGGCAGTCTTGAGAGCCTGAATTGCCACCACAGCCATAAATCTGTACTATTTTATAGAGCACTAGCTTGAACCTCCTAGACAGTGAATCTGTCTACCTGCCCTAAGAGGCTTTCTCAAAGCTACTGTGTAAACATATCCACCATTTGTAGTTTGACTACTCCTAATGTATCCAATTATTTTATTTAATCATTTTAGTAGAGGATTTATTGTTGTGGTTAATTATTATTAATAATTATAATTAATGTGTGATAAGTTTATGTAGGATAGGAATACAAGATTGATACTCACTTATAAGTAAGCACATATTAGGACTATATGGTAATTCATTAATACAAGGCCTACAGGCTGAGGCCTGTAAGATTTCAGCTTAGCTATATTAGGCCTTAGGCCCAAGAAAGGTTGACACTCGCAGGTGACTCAGGAGTAACCCCATGACAATGAAGTTAGAAGATTACCCTAAAGAAGGGCTACGTTTAGACTGTAAGCCTCTTTTGAAAGAGGCTTTTTCGAAAGTATCTTTCAAAAAAGCCTCTTTCAAAAAAGAGCATCTAGACTACAACCAGTACTTTTGAAAAAGCAAGCCGCATTTTTGAAAGAGAGCACCCAGGCACTCTGGATGCTCTCTTTTAAAAAAAAAGCACTGTTTGCATAACATAGCACCTTTGAAAGAGCACTTTCGAAAAAAGGCATTATTCCTCATAAAACAAGGTTTTCCGTGGTTGAAAAAACTGCTGCGTTCTTTCGATTTACTTTCGAAAGAACGTGGCAGCAGTCTAGATGCAGGTAAAGATTTTTCAAAAAAAGGCCACTTTTTTTGAAAAATCCCTGTAGTCTAGACACGCCCAATGTGTCAGTGACTGATTTTTTGGAAAAATATGCCAGAGTGTACACATTTAGATTGCAAGACACCTGACTGTAACATCATGGGAAATACTGTTCAAACTACTGTTTATTGTTGGACTAGTTTACGCAAATGCTAATAAGTGGAACTAAGAACATCCTATGAAAAGCAGGGCACTCCAAATTTTATGGAATATGGAAGTATAAAAAAGGAAAATGAGTTTGGATACGTAAGGTAGTAGGTAGGATCATCACACAAGAAAAAATGGACTTTCTGGTACAATTAGAGATGGAAAATCTCAACAAGACATCTCTTCACCCATTGCCTCCTGTTGAGAGAGCCTGATAGGTTGGGGATGTGAAAATGAGTACACTGCTCCCTCAGGTTTTGTATATGTATTTATGATGTTGATTATCTGCTTAAGGAACATTACTGATTATGGTCACTACAGGCTTCAGATATATGTAAATCTGTCAGGATAACCATCATCCTGCCGATTCTAAAACTGTAGCAGCATGGGAAATGGATTTACTCACTAAAGGCACAGAACAATTAATTACTATGTTAATTCAACCTAAATATAGGCTACACTAATAACCGTAGTGAATAATAAGACTCAACATTAAGAGCAGGATGAAAATCTACAGTGTTATAATTATGCAGAACTGTCATACTAATGTTATTAGCCTGAAAGCTAATCTGAAAGCTGCTTTGCATGAGGACAGTCATATTTAAGGGAATTGGGCTGCATGCAGAGGCAAGGGTCCTGCACACACAGAGGAGCTCATTGGATTCGGACCACTGACAGTTATGATTTTACTACAAAAACATTACTAACTAAATCAACATTTCTTCATTAATAAACTAGACATTTCTATATGAATTGTAAACCTGATAGAAAATTGGTCTGTACTGCATGTGTATTTGTTTTTCTTTGTTTTTACAGTGATTTTATGCAGCTAAACTTCTCAGGACTCCTTTCCCCTCCCCCTAAAGTGAGCCAGGTTAGTGGATACAAATAGTACTCTTAGATATATGGCACTAGTTTTTTCAGTAAAAAATGCCTCCCCCCACTATATGATTATAAATGTTAACATGAACTTCATTGTCCCCAAGGAAAAAAAACTGCTGAAAATATTTCACCGTGAAGTATTACAATGTAAATGGATTACAACAATTAAAACTGAGAACATTGGTTTACTCAGCAAATGGGTGTTTGACCCAGTGACACTGTCTTCCTTGATTTGTAATAGTCATTTTTCACTGTGGAGAATGAGAGAATTGTGTGCATTATTTTTATAAATGGATCTTCACCTCAGCTAATCTGTGCGCTTTTAGCTTGTTGGAATACATAAAGGTAAATCAGAGGAGGCCGTAAAGGAGTAAGCAAGCGGGAATCCAAACAATGATTGACAGATTCTAAGGCCAGAACAGACTAATCTCATCATCAGGTCTGACCTCTTGTTCAGCACTGGCCATAGAACATCTCTGAAATAATTCCTAGAGCATCTGTGTTAGAATAAAAAATATTTTAAAATTGCCAGTGATGGAAGAATCCTCCATGACCTTTGATAACTTTTTCCAGTGGTTAATTTCCTTGCTATTTCTAGACTGAATATTTCTTCTGTCAACTTTCAGCCATTGGATCATGGTCTAACATTCTGAGCTACAGTGAAGAGCCTATTATTAAACCTGTTGTGTATGTTGCTATCTACAGAGTAATCGTGTCATTCCTAGGGCTGCCGACAGGGAAGGGCAAAAGGGGAAGCTGCCCAGGGGCCCAGCGATTTCAAAGGGCCTATGGCTTCCCGCCACTGTTACTGTGGGAGAGGTAGCGGCCAGAGCTCCAAGCACTTTAAATCACCACTGAAGCACTGGCTGTGGGAGGCCTGCAGCCTTATCCCTTTTGCCCAAGGTTCTGCCCCTTCCAGGGACCCAGAACCATCCCTCCCCTCTCCCCACTCTTGCCCAGGTGCTTGGCAATTCTGTCAGCCTCTTAACTTTCCTTTTAGTTAAGCTAAATAGACTGAAGGAGCTAAGTCGATCAACATATGTGTAGTCAATTACTCTATTCATTTATTGTGCATTTTGTGATGTTAGGATTGTAGAAGTATAACATTGAATAGTAGTTAGAAGGGATAAATATGTAGTAAGTATCTAAATAAGGAGGGCTGAAATGCAAGGCCTAAAGGCGTAGGCTTGTAAGATTTAGCTTAAACATTTTAGGCCTTAGAATTAAAAATGCCTGACATAAATATGTGACTGAAGAATAATCTGATACCATAAGATTACAAGAAAAGATGTGCCAAGAATTGGTGTCGCGAAAAATTAGCTGTAAACTTAATTTTAAACCACAAAATGCTTTAGAGGCATTTTATTCTACCACCCTGCCTTTAACTTCAGGATGCAGGCTATGCACCAGTGCTAATAAGAATAAAAGGAACCATACCCAGCATATAGAAAGTAGGGTACACAGTATTCTTGGGGACACAATACAAATAAGGGGAAAGACGGTAGGCATTTTTATGTTCACGTGCAGGAGATGAGGTATATTCAAAGTCACATTATAAAACGAATGTGCCCATTCTGGGAAAATTGAACTTCCTATGGGAAACTCTAGAAGGAACTCTCTCTATAATCATGATCAGTCCATCAAACTCTAAAGCTACACCAAACTGTAAGGTCTAAGGTTTTAAACTGCAACTTATTGTGATCCTTGTCAATCTTTGTAATCTGTGTAACTCTCAAACTTACTGTAAACTGCAATTTTGTAATCTTTGTAACATGCAGCCACCTTGCTTGTAACTTTCCCTAAGCTGCATTCTCTCCGAGTAAATGGAGAGAGAATGCGAGTGTGTTTGAAGAAGGCTTGGAACAATGGACCACATGGCAATGAGTCATCACAATATGGGCATGCTCCCTGCTGGATAAAGGGAAGTCTGGGCATGCTCCCTGATGACAAGGTGAATGAGTCACAGGAGCCATTCAGACACTATATAAAGAGAAGGAGCACATGTGAGATGCTCTCTTTTTCCTTCCACTGATCCTGAGAAGCTCCCCTCCAGTGTCTTTCCTCCTGGCCAGCTTCCCCAGCCATGATGAGCAGACAGGCCCTCCAGGATCCACATGCCTTGGCTCCTGCAACCCATATGTCTATGTAAGTGTGTGATTGCCTGAGGACAGGAATGAATGGGTGTGAATGAGTGAATGAATGGAGGGGTTTGTGTGTGTATGAGAGAGAGTTCTATCTTCTTTAGCTTAAACCTTTGGTGGCTGCTTTCTCCTCTTTAGTTTTACCTAATGGAAATAAACCCATACTAGTGTAACCCTGGGTGATCTCCAGTGAGAATATTTTTGTGTTAACAAGTATGACTGTAGCTATAATTTGTGCATGGATATGTATAGAATGTATCTATGCTTGGATAGTCATAACTTTAATGCTAATTTTAATAAAATTGATACAAATATATGACATTGTTTTTATGACTGTATGTGTTATTGTTCTTGTGACTGTATGTGTTTCTAGAAGCTCTACCTCTGAAACAAGAGGTAGAGACAACTCTGAACTTGAAACTATAGCTGCAATAGCTGATGGCACCACAATTACAGTGATGTAATACAACATCACTTTAAATATAATAAAACTGCATATGGCACATTTTCTAATCCTTTAATCATCCTCAGGGCTTTTCTGCAAACCCTCTGCAATTTATCAACATCTTTCCTGACCTTCAGAGACCAGGGCTACACAGTATTTCATCATCCAAATACAAACACAAAATAACCTAACTACTCCTATTCAATTATCCCTCTGTTACTGCATTAAGGATCACATTTGCTCTTTGATCACAGCATCACATTGGGAGCTCATGTTTAGCTGACTATTCTCCACAACCCTAAATCTTTTTTCAAGAGTCACTATTTCCAGGGTAGAGTTTCTGTAGATGTGGCTACACTCTTTATTCCCAGACATTTTTATTCATAACCATATTAAAATAGATGTTTGCTTGCACCTACGTTATGAAACGATCCAGATCACTTTGAATCAGCGACCTCTGCTTGTCTTTATTTAACACTCCTCCAATTTTTATGTCACCTGCAAACTTTCTCAGTGATGTTTTTTTTCTTTTTCTTTCAGGTCATTAATAAAAATGTTAAATGGCACAATCCCTGTGGGATCCCACTGAAACAGACCCACTCGATGACTTTTTTGTTACAGTTATATTTTGAGACCTATGTGTTAGACAGTTTTTAATCAATTTAATGTGTGCCATGTTAATTTTATACGTTTCTATTTTTTTGATCAAAATGTCATGTGGTACCAAGTCAAATACCTCACAGAAGTCTGTTTATTACATTGATACTATAACCTTTATGATTCAAACTTATAATTTAATAAAATAAGATATTAGTGTGACGGGATCTATTTTCCATAAAGCCATGTTTATTTTCATTAATCATATTACCCTCATTTTGTTCCTTATTAATCAAGTTCTATATCATCCACTCCATTCATGATCCTGTGATTGATGTCAAGTGACAAGTCTGTAATTAACCAGGTTATCCTGTTTAAAGTTTTTAAAACTGGTACAACATTAGCTTTCTTTGGAATTTTCGCAGTGCTCCAAGACTTCTTGAAAATCAGTGTCAATGATTCACTAAGCAGCTCAGCCATCTCTTTCAAAAGTTTTGGATGTTAGCTTTCTGGAGCTCCTGGTTTATAACTGTCTAATTTTAGTAGCTTCTATTGAGCATCCTTCAGAGATACTAGTAGAATGAAAGTGTGTTATAATCATATGAAAAGATTCTATTGTCTTTTATCACTAAATATAGAACAGAAATATTTAATGCATCCTTATTTTCCTTAGTTATACTGGTCATAGATTTCTCCTTGGCATCCAACAGGAATGGTGGAAAATTGATAACTTCTGATTTCTATTCACTACCATCAACATCCCCTTTCTTCCATTTGTTTTATTTTTTTTCATTTTTTTACAACTGCCTTCTCTTCCACTCTAACCAAAGTAGTTTTTTTTTTCATTAGCATAGCATTTTTCCTCGTTTGAGGGACAGTGGGGTTTGGGACATTTAGCACAGTTTAGCATGTTCTTAAATGATTCCCAAGTATAATTCAATTTTTTCCAAGTAAGATCTTCATCCCACCTGATTTGGTTCATAATTGCTTTCAGCTATGTGAAATTGGCTCTGGGAAAGCACTAAGTATATACATTTCTTTCCTGGATTCTTTTCTGCTTGCATATTATAATTGTAATCAAGTTATGAACATTTGTACGTAGGCTACCATTAACTTTCAGTTGTGTGATCAATGCCTGTCTCTTTGGAAAAGGCCTATTGAAAAATTTGCCTATCTTGCCTCTACACTTTTTGAGTTAATAAATTGTCATCTATAATGTTTAGAAATTCCAAGGATGTCTCAGTTGTGAAAGCACAAGACTTCCAGCATGTGTCACTCAAATTGAAGTCCCACAGGGTTGCTTTCTACACCAGAGGTGAGGAAACTCTGGTCCATGGGCTACCCACAGTTTGTCAGGGTTATCTGGTGCCCCGCCAGCAGCTAGCTTATTTACCTCAGTGTTTTAGCCAGACAGGAACCCCCCTGTAACATTCATTTTTGCTTGCCCCTCTCTGAGATGCCTGGAGCACACAGGGCACACACAGAGCAGTAAAATCAGCATAGTCTTTGAAGCCTTGACAGGAGGCCCAGATATGCCAGTTCACAGTGACCCTGAACAACTGTAAGCAGAGATATGAGGGTGATTAAGCTAATTGCTGACCAAGAGGCTGCAGAGGAGTGTCTTGACAAACCCATATTGATACGAACACACACTCGTCCGGGGGGG
>CM057847.1:115431637-115442126 GCA_030068395.1 Apalone spinifera
GGACACAGTACTCCAGATGTGGCCTCACCAGAGCCAAATAAAGGGGAATAATGATATCTGCTGGCAATGCTCCTCTTAATGCAACCTTTTCTTGGCTACAAGGGCACACTGTTGACTCTTATCCAGCTTCTCATCCATTGTAACCCCTAGGTCCTTTTCTGCAGAACTACTACTTAACATGTTGGTCCCCAGCTTGTAACTGTGCTTGGGATTCTTCTGTCCCAAGTGCAGGACTCTGCACTTGTCCTTGTTGAACTTCATCAGATTTCTTTTGGCCCAATCCTCCAATTTGTCTAAGGATTGGAGCTCAATTAACCTGAGCTCGTGCTGTTTCAAAGGGTTCATTGGGTCAGTTGACCCTGGGACAGTTAGTTCCAAATTCAATATCTACCTGTTTTCTTGGTGATCATGGCTGACCATTATCATAGTTCTTTCAAATCACTACAAATACACACATTAGTTAAACATTCATAATCCATAGTTGTGTCATTTTCTAAATGGAATTTCAGCATTCTTGGTAAATTTTATATCCAATCTGGCTAATGCTAAGAGAACTCCACTCCCAGAATCCTCCACAAATTCAAACTTACCAAGTTTTACTAGACTGATCTGTTAACCACACTAATTTATAGTAATTCAGCATCATCCCGACACCATGATTTCTATATCATTCTAGTGCCCAATATCATATGTCCAGTTTTCAAAGTGCCGCCCTCTGTTATTCCATTGATTTGGGCACTTTTCTATGCACATAGCTTCTACTCTTATCAACCTAAGGGCTTCCCAATTCTCCTCCACAGCCTCTATTGCAGCATATTTCATCAACAATTTTTACTTCTGAAAAAAGATCCAAGATCTGCAACAATTCCCTCTTAGCTCTGTGTTACAACTACTCCTCTACATGTTCCTAAATAATTTTCTGCACAATTCTATTTGGTGCCATCTTATGGGCCCCTAAGGTATACAAAAATGTCACCAACTGGTCCCGTGATCTGCCTTTATTCCTTTGGTAGCTCAGGACTGCTTCACCACAGAGACCCTGCAATGAGCCTCCAGACAATGTGAAATCCCCCCATATGCACCCAGTAAACAATACTGTGCCTGCAGATCCACAGCACTGTTTGCCTTGCCTAGCTACCCACATATGGAATGAAAATACAATGGAAAATTAACATGGAATCCACCCATGGTCTGTATGCTTCAGAATACCAGTGCCCAATTGCCCATCATTGCCTTAGCCTTCCTGCTCCAGCCCTTTGGGCCATTGCTGTTCTTGCCCTGATTTTAAAAGAGTGAGAACCAAATTCATATCCATCTATGGAACTCCTTGACAGATGAAGGCCAAGACATGGAGGATAGGTCCATCAATAGCTATTAGGTAGATGGACAGGGATGGTGTCTCTATCCTGTTTGCCAGAAGCTGGGAGTGGGTGATGGGATGGATCAAATTATGATTACCCACTCTGTTCATTCCCTCTGTGTCACCTGGCATTGACCACAGACAGAAGAGAGGATACTGGGCTAGATGGGCATTGGTTTGACCCAGTATGGCCTTTCTTATGTTCTTATGTGCTAGGTAGCGTTTGCTACCCTAGGATCCAAATCATATCAGCCTAGGTGAATCCATCTGATAAACAAACAGACACCCTGGGACAGGTCTGGGAAAAATACTCTCTGTGGGTGAGTTCCAGCCCACCAAGCCACCAGATCCGGCCCATGGATGCAGCAGAGAGCCTCAGGCAGATTCCCTGCCTGCCCCTTGCAAGCCGCTGAGAAAAGCTGCTGTGGAACTTTGTTTGAACAGCTGCTCCTGCCCACAGTACAATCCCATTGGCTAGTTTCCAACCAATCGGAGCTGTCTATTGTCGACAGGCAGCTTGAAAAGTACTCTCCTTGCCTCCCATCAGGCTCGTAGCTGTTCAAAAACCACATGGCCCCTGCAGCCAGTGTGGGGTGGGGAAAGCAGGGGGTCTGCTTGAGAAGGCTGCTGGCTGGGAGTCAAGCAGGTAAGTCTTCCAGCCAGAGCTTGCCTCTGGCACCCCAACCCTTTGCCCCTTATCCGATATAACCCAAATCTCTGTCTTCTTCCTGCCACTATATCCCTGTCTAGATCCTGCATCCCAATCCCCTGCCTCATGTCTCAGCCCCCTCCTGTCCTAGGTCACAAACCAAACTCTCTGCCCCCTCTCCTGCACCCTTGCTCCACATAACCCAAACTCTCTGCCCCCTCCTGCCCCCATATCCTCTCCCAGATCCTGCACTCCAACCCTCTGCCCCATGTTACAACCAAAACCCTCTGCCTCTCTCCTGCACCCATATCCCTCCCAGATCTTACACCTCAGTCCCCTATCTCGGGTCACAGTCCAAACCCTCTGCACCCTCCTGCACCCATTTCCCTTCCCAGATACTGCACCCCTGTCCCGTGCCCCAAGTCACAAACCCTTCCTGCCTTAGGTCACACCCCAAACCCCCATGCAACCTAGTCACATTCCCCAGGTCACTGCCCCCTTTTGCCCAAAGTCACAACTCAAAACTCTACACCATAGTCCCCTACCCAGGTCACAGTTGCTTCCTTCACCCAAACTTCCTCCCAGACTCCACACCCTCTTCCTTCACCCTCTTCCTCCCAGACTCCACACCCTCCTAATCCCTTATTGCAAGCTCCCTTCTGCACCCAACCTACATCCCAGACCCCGCATCTCCTCCATTGGAAGAGTGTGGCCCTTGACTATTTCCAAATTCTTGGAGTGGACCCCGATCAAAAATTATTGCCCACCCCTGCCCTGGGAGCTGGGTCCAGTCTCTTGCCCATGTAGCAAAGATCCCACCTCCTTGTCCCTCATGGGTCTCCAATCCCATTCCGTCCACCCAGTGTTGAAAATCCCTCCCATCTCTGCTCTCTAGCACACCTGCTATCCCTGGATGGAAGGAGAGAGTCATCTTCCCATCTTATTCTCATCCAACTGCTACAGTTTGGAGAAGAGTCTGAAATCTGATCTTTCTCTACAAACTGCCTGCTTCTCACAGCCTGGGGTTGGGAGGAGGCTCCTCCTGCTTCCCTTTCTTACTGATCTGTTTTCTTGATAATTTTTCTTTTCTTAGACTTGTTTAGATGATGCTGACAGGACTAAGGTGATGTTTTCATTGTGTTGAAAGACATAGATAAAAGGATAAAACATACAAAAATTATGTTAAAAGCCTCTGTATTTGGAAAAACAGAAACAAGGTGACTTGAGGACATAATGACATGAAAATAGTGTTGACAGCAACACTATTTACATTGAAGCTTGTGTATGCACATTGTACGGATTATGTAAGACATGCTTAATGTTAATTTGAGGAAAGCTAATTAACCTGCAATTTTAAAAGAAACAAAATCTACAAAGGCCCAAGACAGAGAAATACTAGACTGGAAACTGAAGGACCAGATCAGAGAACAATACATCTCTTGTAAAGGGAAAGAGAGCTTCTTGGCACTTAGAAACTTGATAATTTGGGTTCCCTACCTAATTCTCCCTTTTGCTGCAATTTAAGCCCATTGCTTTTTGTCCTATCCTCAGAGTTTCAGGAGAATAATTTTTCTCCCTCCTCCTTGTAGCACCCTTTTAGGTATTTAAAAACTGCAGTCGTGTATTCTCTCAGGCTTCTTCTTTTCCAAACTAAACAACCCAGTTCTTTCAGTCTTCCCTTGAAGGTCATGTTGTGTAGACCTTTAATCATTTTTGTTTCTTTTCTCTAGACTCTGCCCAGTTTGTCCACATCTTTCCTGAAATGTGTTGGCCAGAACTCCAGTTGAGGCCTACTCTCCAGTGCAGAGTGGAGCAGAAGATTACGTCTTGTGTCTTGCTTAAAGCACTTTTGTTAATGCATCCCAGAAGGATGTTTGCTTGTTTTTGCGGCAGTATCTCTCACACACACACATACACTCACAGTCATACAGAGAGAGATACACAGATATATAATATGTTAATTATAAAATATCACAGAATAAAAATTAAAAAGTATAGTTTTGTTCTTTCAGCATTGGCTGTTTTCTAGTTATATTTGACCTTGTTTTTCTTCTATGGAACTGCAATGTAATATTGTTCCTCCCTATTCAGCTTTAAAATGCTTGGTTTTCTCCAGTTAGAAAGTTTAAATAAAACTTCCATATATCTCTGCATGTGTTAGTTTCAATGGATAGCAGAAATCTTCCTGAAAATTTAGCTTAATAAGTGGTACCAAAACAGGGTTTGGAGATCTGATTGCTACTGTCAGAGCACTGCTATAATCTGACTTTCTTTATCTAGCTTGAAAGTCTGGTCAAAATTCTTACTTATGCTACCACAATATGAACAAATCATTTTTAGCTGCTGCTTATTAAAAGCTGTTGATGAAAATTGTGGAAAATTGAAATTCATGCAAACCTTTCTTTTAGCTTGGATTTGTCCAAGTTTATATCTCCTGAATTTCATTTTGAATGAACTCCACAACTCAAACCAAATCCTCATCTGAGCAGTCAAGCTATATGTCAAAACAATGAATGAAGATGAGTTTCACATGGTTTAAAAAAAACCCCAAAACCTCAATCCTAGAAATCCATGTTAGTTCCCTTGAAAGTATGCTAAGTTTATTCAAATTGGGTCCAATATGAATTGCAGCACCCCATTGCCAGGACTCTTTGAGAAGTTTGCTTTGTTTTGCTTTGAGTTTCTAATCAAATCCAAAGCCCAACTATTCATTGGAATTGCACAACTATGCTACTGATATTTTTTCTCTAGACAGCACATATATACCTTCAGAGAATCAGCTGCAGCTGCTAGTTTAAGAAAATCTGGAATTTACTCTATCTTGATTTGGATCTACCAGTGGAAAAAAACCTCTTGTGTTACAGCTGTGCTTGCTGGCCTACTTTCATTGTAAAGAGTAAATTAATGGGTTTAACAGACTTTAATTGAAAATGCATTCTTAGCAAAAATGAAAGAATTTGGAGACCAACAGTGCAATGTTGTTTGGAAATGTCTTGAAAGAATTTTACTTAAGCAGAACTGTAATAATTAGGTTTTTTATTAGTTTTTTTATCAGGTCAACATGGTGTTTCAACTGCTAATGAATGACACTTCAATTTAAATATGGATAATAGAGTGAAGTCTGCTAATCCATAATTATGAGGAGGCTATTGTAAATGGCAAATGGAGTCTATTCCTTAGATAACACTGGATTCCATATTTGCAACTGTTCTTGGTATTTTTCATATGTAAACTTATTTTAAACATACTTTAAAGAGTTGAATGTCTTAACTTCTGCTTAGCTGTTCAAAAGAGCAATTTCAATATACAAAATCAACTTACACTTCTAATTTTGAAAAGGAAGATAATGTTGCTGTAAAATTATTAATATAATTGCCCCAAATGTTGCTTTTGGTTGGCAAATCTCAAAACATTGATTTGATGTAGCAATATTTAAATAAAAAAGCTGGAATTTAATTTCCATGATCTGAAACCAGATTTGTATATGCTTTAAAAATATAACTCTTGTCTTTGTCATTATTCTTTATTGACAACTAAAAGACTGAATCATTTCTAACACCATAAAAATTGTTCTCCTTCTTTTACTTAAAGAAAACAATTTAGAAAATATACACAGTCAATTGGGCATTCAAGTATTTAAGTGAATTTGTTAAATAAAAAGGGTGAGAT
This sequence comes from Apalone spinifera, assembly GCA_030068395.1. Taxonomy (NCBI): domain Eukaryota; kingdom Metazoa; phylum Chordata; order Testudines; family Trionychidae; genus Apalone; species Apalone spinifera. The sequence continues at coordinate 115,437,316 of CM057847.1, forward strand.
TGATTTGAGTTTAATTGGAACATCTGAAATAAAAACTCTGCATGACATTCTCTCTGTACAGCTGTTCTGAGTTTAAATAAAAAAGATAGAATATAGAGGTTTGTATTTCTTTAAAAATGTCTGACTCATGCATACAGCAGTCCATGCCAGATTCTCTGTATCTCTTGAACCCTGTAGACTTATATAAAATCTTAACTTCTTTGACACCGATGTGAAGAATCAAATTAGCTGATATGAGGCCCACCATGACTTTGTGGCTAGTAAAGAGCACGACCAAGATCAGTAAGCATTTTGTCAGCACTTCAGTCATGCGCAAACATGGCATCAGTTTGTACTGAAGACCACGTGGCTGTACAACAACCACAGAATCTGAGTTTAAGCAATTGAAGTTTCTCCACACTTCTTTAGAGGGCAGCAGCTAAATGAAGCTGCTAAGTGACTATGCCTCAGCCTCACCATTTATGGGCAGTTTGGTGCTGATCTCCCATCAGCAAGCCTGGTTACTCAGATTGTGAAGGAAAGAGTAAATTTCATTCTAAGTGATTATGATGTGATTGATACAATTACAGCTGCTGTTGACCACCACCATTGTACTGACAGCCGAAACTGAACTCCAGTCTGAAATGTACATTATTACAGCATAGTTCTCAAAGGGTCAATGAATTTTCAGAGGTTTTTTTCCCCAGTACCCCTGATTATTCACTGTGGAAAAAAAAGGGTGTGCATTGCTGACAAAACAAAGAGGATGGCATGGATACACAATGCATTTAAAACATGTAATAAAGACACTATAATATAAAGGTTTGAGTTTGTGGCCCAAATCTTTAATTGAGCCTAATTTCTACTTGCAGCAGCTAAACAACTTTGCATTTCCCCTGTCCTTCGATCTGGGAGCTAGTCTCTCCCTCAGTATAATTTAAAGCCCTCTCAGTATTAAATGACACTCAGCTACAAGGCCACCTAAGGAACTATTCCAGACTACACTAGAGTCACAGTTCTTCCTGGCTGTGATATACCATTTACATCACCTCATGTTTCCCCATATGAGAGTACTCCTCCATTTGGCTACTTCTGCCAGATTTCTGGTCTTTTTGCAGTAGTAGAGTGCCTCAGGAGCTATGGTCTGTGTACTTAGCAAGCAAGTGGGTTTGTGCCTATTATAAGATTGCCAACTCTCCAGGACTCTATAGCCTGCTTGCTTGGACTCTATATCTCTTTCATGAATTTTTGTTTTCTTATGGTTTTGATTATTTATTATAATAAGGTTGTATGTTTATATTAAAGTATTTTGCTGTAACGCAAGGGACCTACATGCACGTCCTGTATGTTGAGTTAAGGCAAAGTTAGCATACATATGTCTGGGATCTTTCACCCAGGTAGCAAAATTCGCATACCAGGACCTTATACCTAGATTTATAGTGATTTACTAAACGCGAGACCCATATATGGTGGTGACCTTTAAAATAGATAAATAAAAGATGAGCTGAAACAGGTTGGCAAAAAGGGTTTCCTAAGTTCATTGTCTTTTAAACTTAGTAGGTACACCGCAAGGAAAAAACAGAAATAACTGTTTAGGACAAAAGTAACAGATGTGAGAATGATCTAATACTAATATATATTAATAATATTAGACAATTCTCATATCAGTTATTTTTAGCCTATTGTTTGTTTGTGTATATATATACAGAGACAGAGACAGAGAGAGAGAGAGAGAGAGAGTAAGGGTATCCTTACATTTTTTTGAACATTAAAAAAGGACTTGAGTTCTCAAGCTCTGTAAGAGGGGTGGCCCACCATGCCACAGATACTTCTGAGCTTCTAAGTTCCAGTTTTGCTAAACTTTTGAGTTCCTAGAAAAACATACAAGTTTAAGCTTCAAGCTTTAAGGCTTCTTTGTTTATTAGTTTTCAGTCTTTTATGTTTAACTGAGAGTTTCAAGTTAGTTAAGTAAAATTCCAAGTTAGCTCTGTAGCTTCTCCTAATCTATGCACTCCTGTTCCAGAATTGAGGATCCTGGACAGAACCCTTTTAGCATGAAAGATGACAGGCTAGTTCTTTGTCTTTTACCACTGGGTTTTCAAGAAAGGGTGAAAGGATATTTATCAAAAGCTTTATAGAATATCCTAGAACAATATTATTGCATTTGTAATTCTGATTATTCTACAATTAGTTTACTATTTGAGTTCTTACCCATGTATTTCAGTAAAAGTCTTTGACACATTTTTCTCGGTGTGAATGTCATCACACCCCCAAGGATCCTTGCATGCTCTTTGCAGCATGATTGTGGGACAAGAACCTTATTATCTTCCGATCAAATTATCTAGTGAATTTATAACCCATGCTATCCACATTAATAAAATTAACTTTCTAAAATCAGGCAACAGTTTTCAAATTTCAGAGTTCTTTGGATAAACGTTTTCCTCTGGATATATAGTGGCCTGAAAATTTCAGGATATGAAACAATGTGTGTTTTGAAAAAAATTGAATGGATGAAAATTACAGTACCAAGCAACTTGAGCTGAACAGGAAAATACTTACATCACTGGCCAGCACAATTCCTTCTTTTCTCTACAGTGTAAATTTATGTCCTTAATTAATTTCCCATGTAAGGGGTCCTGCACTGACCTTCTGCAACTATTGTGCAGCATGGAGGCACAATTATTCTGATGGGCTGTAGACAGTGTACGCTGTTGCCTGTGCGAGGCTGTTGTAGAGACCTTGCAGCAAGTGTGTGCAAAGACAGCAACTGTCCCTGGCTCCAACACATAGCCATAAGCATGGAAAGGATGCATCCTTCCTTTCTTCCATCTTGCGCAGCCATGCAGGACTGGGCGCCATCTCAGATTCTTCATCTGTCAACTTGAAGAACCAGGCTATTTTTCTCTTGTAGTTAGAGATTGTGTTAAGCTGGAAGTGAAGCATGGCTAGACAGTAGCCGGCTGAAGCAGCACATTGGCAGCAGCAATTCACCCATGTTTTTTTCCATTCAATTAAATAACAAAAGCTGCTTGGTGCCCCATTTGCATTTCACTATGCCACAGCCATTTACCACATATGGCACCGTTTGCCAGGATGACCCTGTGAGCTGGTTATTGTTGGAGGCTTTACAAGTTAGGTTTAAAAAGTGGTTGTGATTGCTATTTCACTCCTGTAGAGTTTATAAATGGGTCTTCACAATGTGGAATGTCACATCTTGAGCACTGTGCTTGTAGTTCTTGTGGTGGTGATATCACCACAATTGATTTAAGAATGATAAATGCACTTGCAAACTGCTGATTTTGAGTTCTCCTTCAGTGGACAAGATAAATACTTAGAGCATTGTCACAACCTTAATAATATGTACTAACCTGACAGTGGCTAAATGTTTGGATTGCTCCTGTTTCTTGTTTTACCACAGGAATATTTATCACTATTAGCATATATTGGCAAGGTGAAGTGTCTAGAGGAAAATGTTTTATGTGAGTATCGAATATGCTCTTATAGTTGAGGGCTTTTATGATTATCTATCAAATCCTACTATGCCTATTACCATGCTATCTGTGTGCTCAATACAAACATCTTTACTACTAGGATGGCAATCTTTGCTTTTGTTTACATTACTGCATATCATGAATCATTTGGTATGGCAGACAAATTTCAAGGAAGAATGCTGCGGATCATTTTGCAACATTTCTCACTACTTCGATGAGTTTTGCATTATGTTCTGAATGGCTATGTCTAGACTGCAGGCTTCTTTTAGAATAAGCTTTTCCTGGACTGCATAGGGCAAGGTAGTTTTTTAGGTATTCACAGTGAGGGATAAATCCTGGTGGTTCATTGGATGGGGTTTGGACCTGATGATGTGTTGTTTGGTTATCATGTTATGGATAGACATTTGCAATGTGCACATCTCAGTAATATTTATGAATGAATCTGTTTAATAGAATATGTTCAGGGGTCAGATTGGGAAGAAAAAAAGATTGTGGAGATGTTCAAAATAATCATGCATCTGTCAGAGCTCCACCGGTGTCCTTGGTCTTCTCCTTCCATCAATGATGCTTTAATATGCTCATGGGCTCTGACAGTTTCTTTGGCTCTTCTTTATGGAGCCAGGGTCTGAGATTGGAGAGGGAGGAAGCATCACTCTCTTGTGGCATCACATGAGATATTGCTCACAGTAAATCTATGATTTGCCCTCTCTTCTCTTTTCCTATATGAGGGATGAAATAGTTAAATGTTGACATTCATATGATCATGGGGCATCTCAGTTAATGAGTGAATGGGACAGCACATACCTCTCAGAGTTAGTTTTCTAGGATTCTGAAGCTTCACTAATAATTACATTTACATAACTAATATGGTTTTATTTTTAATACATTAACACTGTACATCGAATAACAAAGTCTACTTCAACACTTAAGGCAATTATGTATTTTTCAGGGGGTTTTACGTGGGAAAAAGACTGTGTGCTGCACTATTGGCATCTCCTCCCATTTTATTAGTGAAAACATATGTGAGCTGATGAACACGGTTGCTGGCTGAAGTGTGCCTCATAAGGAAGTGCTTGACATTTCCAGTTTGGAAACCTATTATTTGAATGTGAATAGGCTTTGTTTGCTTCTTAATTTGTCAGCATGAGTTGTGCAATTATGGTTTAGAAACAAATTTTGAAAAGTTGCTTTCTTGCCTCATGTTGTTTAACAAGAGTAATTGTTGGTATTTATGCTGGCTGTTTACCACATTGTTTTATTTTAACTATTCCAAATCCAGGCAGAATGGAGCTATTACAGCTGTTAACTGCCATGTGACATATAGGAGCTGATAGATAACCA
>CM057847.1:115444700-115456065 GCA_030068395.1 Apalone spinifera
GGATCCCCCTTGTCCACATGTTTGTTGACCCCTTCAAAGAACTCTTATAGATTAATAAGACATGATTTCCCTTTATACAAACCATGTTGACTTTTGCCCAACAAATTATGTTCTTCTATGTGTTTGACAATTTTATTTACTATTGTTTCGACTAATTTGCCCGGTGCTGACGTTAGACTTACCGGTCTGTAATTGCCGGGCTCGCCTCTAGAGCCCTTTTAAAATATTGGCATTACATTAGCTATCTTTCAGTCATTGGGTACAGAAGCTGATTTAAAGGATAGGTTACAAACTATTGTTAATAGTTCTGCAATTTCACATTTGAGTTCTTTCAGAACTCTTGGGTGAATGCCATCTGGTCCCGGTGACTTGTTACTGTTAAGTTTATCAATTAATTCCAAAACCTCTTCTAATGACACTTCAATCTGTGACAAGTCCTCAGATTTCTCACCTACAAAGAACGGGTCGGGTTTGGGAATCTCCCTAACATCCTCAGCCATGAAGACTGAATTCATTTAGCTTCTCCGCAATGACTTTATCGTCTTTACATGCTCCTTTTGTATCTCGATTGTCCAGGGGCCCCAGTGGTTGTTTAGCCGGCTTCCTGCTTCTGATGTACTTAAAAAGCATTTTGTTATTACCTTTTGAGTTTTTGGCTAGCTGTTCTTCAAATTCCTTTTTGGCTTTTCTTATTACATTTTTACACTTACATTAATTTGGCAGTGTTTATGCTCCTTTCTATTTACCTCACTAGGATTTGACTTCCACTTTTTAAAAGATGTCTTTTTATCTCTGATGTTTGTGAAATACTGGGACAGAGAGAGAAGTACTTAGCATCACAGCTAAACACAGTTTTCATAAAGACAATATTTTACCAAAAGAAGCAAGTAATAAGGATTGGAAATGCAATTCAAACGATAGCATTGGAAGGAAAGTAAATCCATCAATTATCCTTTTCACGTATGTTACCTGTTATAAATTATGTCACTGTTAAATATAATCTTCTATTCCATCCCAACCATTATTTACATATCCCGATTGCTCATTTATAAAAGTCACGTTTATTCATCACTTTTATTTGAAATGCAATTTAGTCAAAGGCATAAAACACAGATAAGAAGCTAGCTTGAAATATAGGAGTGCTTAAGCTAAATAAATTAAAGGGATGAAGAAAAAAACCCCACAACATTTTCTTCACCCTACTCACTTCCGAGACAGCCCAAAAAGTGTTTTAAAAATTCAGATACAATGTGAATACTAGTGGACATCAGCAGTGGGGAAGACAGACTTTTCGACCCTTGGACAAGGGGGCTGGGGCTTTCGCTCTTCACTTCTGGAAGAAGAGGAAGAGGTAGGGTGAGGTAGCCAGCCTTGAGTGCTCCTTGGAGCATGTCACACTGCCCCCCAAAGCCCTCAGAGCTACCCGGAGTGTGCCACATAGGGTTCCAACAGCAATTTAAAGGAGCATCAGTGACCAGGAGCCTCAGGCTCTTTTGAATCCCCTGGACATGGGATAATTGTCTCCTTTGCCCCACCCCTATTCATTTTAGACTTTTCTGAGGAATGACAGACACACTACGGGTAAGTCTACACAGCAGTGTTATTTTAGAATAACTGATGTTATTCCAAAATAACATAGTCCATGTCTACACTACAAACAGTTATTTCGACATGACATTGAAATAATGTCGAGCTGGAGGATTTCTTACTCTGACTCCTGTAACCCTCATTATATGAGGAGTAAGGGAAGACAGAGGAAGAGAGCTCTTTCTCAGATTTCCTGATGTGTAGACAGCACCAAAAGCCAAAATAAGCTATTTTGATTTGAGCTACACAGTTGACGTAACTGAAGTTGCATAGCTTATTTTGGCTTTAGCCCTGCTGTATAGACATGCCCTGGAATAGCTTTTTTTTTTTAAGTGTTTTTTAAGATCACACTTTGGTGTAATATTGTACAAAATAAAATTATTTTCAGAACTGAAATCATAACATCCAATGCAATTAAATAAATGTGTTCCTATTATCCAGCTACACATTTAACAGTCAGCCCAATCTAGCTCCCAGTGAGAAGTCTCTCCTTAGACTTCTGAAAAACCTGGATATGATTAATACAATATGCTCCTGAGAGATATTCAGATATCACGGAGTTTAGCATAATAAAAATGAGAGCAAAAGAGATATTGAACATTCACAATTTCAAGCCACTAGGTGTCCATTTTGGAGCCTGTTGTCAATTAAATGTATTATTAGTTTTTCAACACATTCAAAAATGTGGTGTTTGCAGATTCACACTGATCCACACCATCATGTTCATTAACATCTCTTTCCACTACTATCTGTACTTATTTGCCCTCCATGCGCAGCTTCTAATAGTTCATTTCCCCTCTTAGTTTAAACTATTGACAATCTTGGAAACAGCTTCAGAGGGGTAGCTGAGTTATTCTGTAAAAGGAAAAACTTAAAAAACAATAGACTAGTAGCACCTTGAAGACTAACAAACCATGTAAATTGTATCAGGAGCTTTCCTGGGCAGAGCCCACTTCATCAGATGACAAAAGTGTTAGAAGTCCAGATCCAAGAATAACTAAGGGAAGAAAGGAAGGGGAGGGGAAAAGGAAAAAAAGAAAAAGAAAAGGAGGGGAGGAAGAAAAAAGAGAGACAGTGAGTAGATAAGCTTCAGAGGGGTAGCTGAACAGGAAAGCTTCATAGGGGTAGACTGTAACAGGAAAAACTTAAAAAACAACAAAAAAAGGGCTTGTTTACATGACAAGGTAGTGCATAGCAAGCCAGGGTCTGAACCTACAACACACTAGTTGTGTGCACTAGATTGCCAAGTGAACCCTGTTACCACACGCTAAAAATTTTGTAGTCTGTTTTGATGTACTCTGTCCACTGAGGTAGCTAGATCTCTAAGGATGTAGATAGATGTTTAGTGGATTTTTTGAAAATGCTTAAGTAGAGTAAGTGACAAAGGAGTCCAGCACTTTGCCTACTTAAACACCTAAAAGAATTTACAAAACCACGCATTTATATGTTTAGGCATCTGATCCCTATGGACTAGCTAAACATTTCTATTTTTTCTATGAGACATGACTAGTGTTTCAATTTTTTACACCCATGTGCAGAATAAAATTTGTTGTGTGCATCGAGGCATATAGAGGTGTGCACCAACAGTAGAAATATATGCTGCCGGTGATGGGTGCTGCGGGTGCTCTGCTAATCAGCTGGACAGAACCAGAATCTCTTCTGGGTGGTCACCTAAGCATTCATCTTACAGGAAACACTGAATCTGACCCTTATACCTTTGAAATTGGTGGCAAAACTGTTATGCTGTTGATTAAAACTTAAAGAGGCCAGATTTACTCCAGAGAGTCTAAGGCTTTAGTATTGCCAACCCCAAGCATTCAAAAGTCTGCCCCCAAAAATCGCAAGTTTTTTTTTAAATAATAAATGTTAAGTCTTTATATGTAGGTCTTTGTATTTGTTTTCTTTCTCTTTTCTTAGCCTTTAGCAGTCACATTTTCAAGCTTTTGCTTATGTTTATGCCAGCCTGCTTTCTTCAGGCAAAGCACCTGCTAAGGAATTGAAATAAACACTGAATAATCAGGAGAATGTGAGAGTCATGCTTTTTCATTTCCTTTGGCTTTCATCAGCATGAGTAGCCATGCTGAACAGAGAACTAAAATTATTAGTAAATTGTACACGGTTTTGTGGCCACTGTTAAGTGCCATGTACTTTTCATTGTGTGTACACTTAGAAACAAATGAATATCAGGATTTCATAGTGGAAAGACAATTATTTTATGGGGTCAATCCAGTTCCCATTTCCATGTAGTTGAGATTCCACCAGTACCCAAACTGCTGCACTTTTGTGGTCAGATGTGGGGGGGTTAGATGATGCATGTGGGATGCCGTAATTATGCTCAGGGATTCACTGGTGCATAGATTCTCCCATCCTCTCCACCATGGAGATAATTCAAAAGATCATGAAGAGTCTATACCAGCAATTGATTTGAACTGGCTTTTCTGTGCAGCTTCACATCTATCCTGTGGCCTAGGATTCTTCCAATTAGCCCCTTGAGCATCTGTGCAGACCCCAGTCCAGCAGTTTGGGCCAGGGACTGGGGTTTGTACAATACATTATAGATAACATTTACAAAACTGACTTAGCCACCTGCATCCCAATGAAAATCAATAAGACTTGGGCTCCTAAACCACTTAATTTATTTTGAAAAATATGTATGCATATGTATGCATGATTTTCACAAACACAGGCATACACAAATCAGATACCTTCATGTGCAAATGGATAGCTCTTAACATTTTTGATAGGATTCTCAAATACATAAGGAAATAAGGCCCAAAGCCCAGAACCTCAAAAGTATTTAGATACTTAACTCTCATTGATATCAGTCACATGGGCATTTGAAAAGCCCACCCTACATATTTACATTTCACAGACCTTACTCTTTTGATTGTTCTCTCATTGTATATTCAATGTGGTACATTGAGTGGCCTGGTACAAGATGCACAGTTGTAAACCTTGAAAAGATTTCAGTGTTTGAATGTGATTTCTAAGTGGGATATTGAAGGATGCTCATTAAGTTAATGATTAGGGAGGGACAGGAGAATTCTAAATTAGCTGTTACCACTCAGAAAGGAGGCCTTGGAGTCATTGTGGACAGTGCTTTGAAAACATCCACTCAATGTACAGCAGCAGTCACAAAAACAATCAGAAGTTGGGAATCATTTGGAACAGAAAATAGGATATTGCTTCTCTATTAATCAATAGTAAATCCACAGCTTGAATACTGTGTGCAGATCTGGTTGCCCCATCTCAAAAAGATATATTGGAATTAGAAAAGGTTCAGAAAAGAACAACAAAAATGATTATGGATATGAAAAAGCTGCCATATGAGGATGGATTAAAAGACAGGAAATTCAGCTTGCCAAAGAGATGACTAAAGAGGATATGATAGGGGTCTATAAAATAATAACTGGTTTGGAGAAAGTAAATAAGGAAGTGTTATTTACTTCTCACAATATAAGAACTAGGGGTTATCAAATGACATGAATAGTCAGCAAGTTTAAAACAAACAAAAGGAAGTATTTGTGGAACTCTTTGCCAGAAGATGTTGGGAATACCAAGACACTAACAGCATTCAAAAAAGAACTAGATAAATTCAATGGCTATTAGCCAGGGTAGATAGGGAAGCAAAACCATGCTTTGAAGTATCCCTAGCCTCTATTTGCTAGAAGTTGGAAATGGATGATTGCCTCTTCTGTTCATTCCCTCTGGAGCACCTGCCACTGCCCACCAACAGAAGACAGGATACTGGGCTAGATGGATCATTAGTCTGACCCAGTATGACCATTCTTATGTTTATTATACTTTTTCCATTGACTTTACTATCCTAGGATTAGGCTCATAGGGACTGACACTACGTAGAGATCAAGTGAAGCAGCCACTGTAGGCTATTGGAAATAAAGTCCATGCTAGAAAAAAAAACGGTTGGAATTGATTGGATTTTGTGTGATTTTGGATTTTTTGTGACCTAAGCCTATTAATCAATGTAAAACAATTTCTCTTGACTTAAGAGATCTTTCTAGTTGTTATTTGTTTTATCATAGAACCTAAGAACCTTAATTGTGGACCAGTACCCGATTGTGCAAAGCACTGTACAAACACTGAACAAAGAGACACCCCTTACCATAAACAGCTTACCATCTCATTACAAAACAAGAGACAACAGGCTCTTAGTGTTGGGAAGGGGCTGTAATTTGGGGTAGGAAGAGAAAGGAAGGGAACACAGAAAAAATTGAGGAAATGTGTAGGAAGAGAATCAAGTGATAACATGGTGAAAGAAACAAGAGTCTCTTTGGGATTTGGTTGTGTATTGTTTTGTCAGTCAGTTCTTTTGGGTTGGAAGCCCATTTCATATTTTTGAAACTGAAAGGATGAATGTGTTTGCATCTTGACAAAATTAAGGGGACACTCTGCTCATTTAGAAACATAGTGTATCAACATATAAACAAACATAGGCAGTATACAATAGTGTTAGGTTATATAGTATGAAACATTTTTATGAAATAGGCCATTTATAACCATTAAACTCCTCGTCCAGACTGCTGACACAATGTGATTTTTACATACTTCTATTTCCTCCAATTTAATGAAGAAGAATGGCAACACGGCTATATCCCTACAGTAATCCTTTAGCAAGAGTAAGGATAAAATAGCCAACACGCATAATGAGGAAAAATGAGAGGGCATTAGCATTAAATTCATCTCATTATCAGCTCTTACAATGGAGATAAATGATATATATAAGAGACACATGCATATCATTTTTAATTGTTATCCTGATTAGGACTGAAAGGGGGGGTTGATTCCCATTTTGACTCTGAATACCAGAATCCCTATTACCAACTGGCAAGTATATTGACAACTCAGAGTGATGTTGGGCATACATACGGGTTTGGCCAATAATTCTTTAATTCTATCATATGACTTAATTGCTTAAAATAATTTTATGTACTTTACCTAAAAATAAAGTTCAACTACATTGTTGGCATTTCTAGGTTTGCACTAAGGCCTTTCCTTAAATAGCAGCACTTTGGTGGGAATCAATGGGAAACATCCCAGATGTCAAGGATCTCTCCAAAACTACAATGAATGTTCATCTGACATCTTCAGGCTCATTGCAAAGGTGCAGGGCCACTTCACAACATGGGCTACCAAACTGTATATTGCTAAAATAAAGAGCTTTCCAAATTGTTAGAACAGAATTGTTCTTGCAGATTCAGACTAACACAGCTAACCCTCTGATACTTCCAAATTGTTTTTTCATCAGAAGATAGAAATATAAATGGAAGGAGAATAATAATCACCATGCTTAGATTAGTCACAACACATTTATTAAAACACAATGATTGTAGTAAAATGTTGCATTTATTGGGCCAAATCTTATCGTATTATTACATACGCATATGCAGGATATTTATCTCACAGACCTGAATGGTTTCATTGCATGAGTTAAGTAGTTTTCAAACTGCTCATTGCAAAAGACAAGTACATATCAAATTTGCTTGTTCTTTTTATGTATGCACACATTTGGAATTTATTTGGAAATTAAGCCCTTAAAAAAAGTTTATTATTTTTGCCCTTTTAGAGCCTGGTTCATTACTGTCTTACTCCAGTTATAAGCTGAGGGCACATCAGTGATGTCAGTAAGACCCCAATCATGCAATGAGTTGCTCATGGATTGCTTTCATGTGAAGTCCCATTATACTATCCTACGTACAAGTTATCTCTCACAAATATATGGAATTTATCCAGAAGAAAATATTTTGTTGTTTTCTTTATATTCTGAACTAACCTAGAAATGTAAAGATGTAAATCCAAATAAGCAAAGGAGTATTGCAAATCTGATAAGGTTTGAAACAATCTGAAATTAAATGTCTGAAAATCTGCAGAAGCTATAAAAGCCTGACTGCAACAGTTCAAAACTATAATTGTAACATATGGTGAAGGAACCTGTAATCCTGTGACTCACTGGCCCTCAGTTATTTGGCGCAATGACTAATATGTAGACATCGTAGATTTCAAATGTTATTTTCTGCTCCAATCTCTTCCTTTTCCTAGAGAAAACAGCTAAAGCTCCAGTCTCTTTCCTTTCCCAAGGTTGGCATTAAATGAACATGGATACATATCAATGAATTGATGCGTCTCAAGCATTTCTTCCACCATGGTGCATATTATGGCAGCAGCATATTGGCTACCTACCTGCATGACAAGTTCTTAGCAACAGAAAGCACCCTTGCCTCATCTTCCATGCCCGCCCATCTCTTGATGTTATCTACAATCTTCAGATGCCTTTCTGCTGTCTGTTTGATCATCAGCCACCAGTAAAATTACCCAGTGGGTGAGTAATGCCTTCTGTCAGATAAGTTTCTTCAGACAGTCTGCCCCTACTTTTTATTCCACTAGGACTTATTGTGTGTCATTGGTTGTCAGTGGCCGAAATGGAAATGGATCCACTGCAAATAATAACTTGCAGAAACAATGTCACAATGTCTTCCAGGAAATCACTCCAAATTTCATGGCAGGTGTAAAATTAATCTGCCATTCTCTAAGAGTTTTGCTGCTATAAACACACTTGGTCAAATTCAGCGTTCCATTCTTGACAATGGGGGTCATACCTTAGGTTCATTTTTGGTCTATAGTACACAACTCCTACCATCAAATTTTTCCTGTAAATTCATTAATTGTACTATCCGCATTTTTTAAAAAATGAAGGGGAAAAATCCCTTGAGATTTGCATTTGCAGTGCAATGTATTTTTCATGCTCTTTACTCAAGAAGTATGAGGGGAAGCTTATTATCCTTGAGAAGTTGCCATTTAGTCAGAGCAGTGTCAGAATTTCACCATTTGTATTATAACAGTACAAAATGCTACATATCTTAAGGAAATAGAAAAATATGCCTTGGTCCTCATATTAAGTAACTTTTAGATGCATAGCAGAGTCTGTATTTTAAGCAATTGCAGCAATCAGTTAATTAGCCATTACATAATTATGGAATCTTATTAAGGCAAGCACCATTGAATTCTATTGGCCCGTATTTTATCTCTAGGTAACTGACAGAAATTAGCATTCTTACGGTTAATCAAATCACAATTTCTAAAATATCTGCAGTCTAATGTGCAGTTCTCATAATCTTACCATGATTTGCTAACAGCTGTGAGGAGCAGACTACAAAATGCAATAGACTCATGTTCTCATTCAGTTCTTTCAGTATATATATATTTCAGTGGTCACAACTAGTAGATTGGGATCTACTGGAAGATCTTGGAGCCTCTCACAGGTGATCCTGACTGGTTTGGCCAGGGAGCTATCAAGCCCTGGCACTTCAGTTGCCCTTCCACCCACTGTCATGCTGTTCCTGCCCTCTGCCTTGGAGCTGCCATCCTGGGAACCTCCTGCTTGCTGTGCAGGGTGTGGGAGGGAGAAGAAGAGTGTGCTGATGTCCCTCACTTCTGTTTTCATGGTGTTATGGTGAACTAATGAACTTATATCACTTATCAGGCTGACATCTTAAATCCGCCACCACAGTCACATTCAACACCTCATTGCTGCTTTCCTCAGCTTTAGCGGAGCCTTCTCCCTATCCTGACTTTGTAGTGATTTGGGGATAATATTTGCATAATTCACCTCAGAGAACACACTTCTTGCTTTATTGCTGAAAGTCCCATTTAAAAGAAAATGCAAAGGAAAAAAATATAGTTCAAAATTTCTCAAATATAATCTTAGCCCACAAAATAGATTTTGAAACTAAATTCTACCACAATTGAAATCCCATTTTATAGCCTAATTGTAGATGGTATTAACTGTCTGATTTCTAGCATTTTAAATATAAAAATCAGAAGATAATCACTGAACATATTAAGCGTAAAATAATCAAAAAGCTTATTTGAAACACGATTTTATGCCACAAAACAGCAACTATGTAGCTTGAAGAGAGTGGAATAAAATATGCCTTAAGAATTCTCACTGGAGAATGCACAATATTGTTGGCTAAGGGCGTAGTATAATTATCATGATGAGATTTTTTGAAGCAGAAAATGATATGTCTATATTTATTAAATTGTATTAAAATATGAATATTAGGTGAAGCTGAAGAAAATAAGCCTAAAAATAACAAAACACTGATTATGAAATAATGAACCTGTTCTTGATCCTTACATGTCTTTTCACTATTTAAAACTTTATTTGTAGTACATTCTGTTACAATGTTTATTGTTCACTTTTAAGATATGATGTATAAAATATCAAGCATTCATATACAAAAGCAAAAATGTGCATTCTGTTTTACAGCTACACTAATTTTCATACAAAATTACTGCAGCTGCAACACAAAACATATGTTTTCACAAAGGTTTGTGTCTTAACTTTCTACCAACATGTGCAAATATCTAATTTTCATTTGCAGTCATGACAACGGTTCCTGTAAATAACTATATGTCTCTCCAAAAAAACCACACTTTTCTTTGCAAAGTTTGTTCCTTGGATAGTTACGGCTATCAAAAAAGAAAAAATATCCAGTAATGTTATATCCTTTACAATGCATTTCTGTATCTAACTTAAGGGCCATGGCTGAGCATTTAATTTTTTTTTGCAAAATACTCCAAACCCTATTTACTCCTGATAACTCTGCATGAACCTTTAAATCTGCCCTGATCATCCATTCATTTCTCCCAAAAGAATCCCATTAGGCTGATTCAGAAACTGTCCCCAAAACCTTTTCCACCTCTTTAATAAGCTTTAAAACATACTTCCTTTTGTTTA
The DNA here is from genome assembly GCA_030068395.1 of Apalone spinifera. Lineage (NCBI taxonomy): Eukaryota > Metazoa > Chordata > Testudines > Trionychidae > Apalone > Apalone spinifera. Next base: position 115,455,046 of record CM057847.1, read on the forward strand.
TTTTAATTCTGCTGCCTGTTAAGTTCATTTGGTGACCCCAGTTCTACTTTGTGAGGAGTAAATGACACTTATTTACTTTCTCCACACTAGTCATGATTTTATATAACTTAATCATGTGCCTCCTTAGTCATCTCTTTTCCAAGCTGAAATGTCCCTGTCTTATTAATCTCTCTTCATGCATAAACCATTTCATACCCCTAATCATTTTTGTTGTCCTTTCCTGAACATTTTCCAATACCAATACATAGGCCCATCCCATCCCTACCGATACACAAACCATACAACTGCTTATGGCACCATGAAACTTGGCTCCAGATTTCATGGTGCCCTAGTAACTATGTGCCATGTATTAGCTCTGGTGGCCAGCCTCACCCCCTCATCAGCTGCCCCACAGACTGTGTCCAGCTTCTACTCATCAGATGGTGGTGAGCAGCATGAACTTGTGGACCGGAGGACTCAGGAGGAGCAGTGGGCAGATGTACAGCCAGCTTGAGAAAAGATCAGAAGGGGAAAACACTATTTTTCTCTGGCCAGCAGTTCAGCAATATGCTGTTCCTCCTGAGTCTTTGGTGAATAGGCTTACGCCTAGCAAGGCTGACAGCCTTGCTGGGACTCAGGACAATGTAGGAGGATGCCCAGCTCCATGTTCCTGGAAAGTAAGTGTCCTGGAGTAGAAGGGGAAGAGCTAAGGAAGCCAACCCTCAGGGCAACCATGCCCCCTCCACAGCCCTCACAGCTGCCTAGAGAGTGCCATTATGGCACTCCTGCTGCAGTGCAAATGTAGTGGCGACAGCCAGATTCTTGGCTTTTTTGAATCTCTGGTCCCTGCGGCAACTGGTAACTTGTCCCCTTAGCTCCTCCTGTAGGTGGGTCTGCTCACACTGCTTGCCACCACCCAGGCCTCCCACATGTTCCTCTCATTTTGCAAGTGAGCTTCCCTGGCCTGCAGTATTCTTGTGCCACACAACAGAAGACTGGAAAAGGGCAAATATAGTGCCCATTTATAAAAAGGGAAATAAG
>CM057847.1:115456165-115467500 GCA_030068395.1 Apalone spinifera
TCGATGACCTCTTGAGGTCCCTTCCAGTCCTAGTATTCTATGATTCTATGAACTTCTGCACCACAGCCTCCTCCCATTCAAGGTGTTGTTGCTGGGCTGCACGGGGTATCAGACGTGCTACGGATTGCTCTGCCAATATATCTTTTTGTGGGATGGGGGATGGCCACATCTTCACACAATATTCAAGATGTGGGTGTGCCATGGATTTATATAAAGGCAATATGATATTTTCTCTCTTATTATCTATTACTTTCTTAATTATTCCTAATATTCTGTTGAGTTTCTTTTGACTGCTGCTGTACATTGAGAAGATACCGCTCAGAACTGGAAGCAAAAAAGATGAGTCACTTGGAGAGATCCTGTGATGATGCACATTGTTGAGATGAGTTGCATATCAACAAGTTTAGCATGTAACAACAGAGTCAATACTTACTAGCAAGAATGGGTAGGAATGGTGTCCCTAGGCTCTGTTTGTCATGGGCTGGAAAGGATGCCAGGAGAGGGATCACTTAATGATTCCTTGTACTATTCACTCCCTCTGGGGCATCTGGCATTGGCCACTCTCAGAAGACTAGGATACTAGGCTAGATGGGCCTTTGGTCTGATCCTGTATGGCCATTCTTATGTTCTTATGATGCTACATTAAATAAACAAACAAAAAATCCAACCCTCCCCCAGAAAAACCAAGGAGTTCTGAGGCATCTTAAAAACTAACAGATTTATTAGGGCATACGCTTTCATGGGTAAAACCTTTTCATCAAATGCATTGGAGTGGATATTATAGAGACAGGGATATATACATATCAAAATAAGGGAATTACTTATCAAATATAGGACCAGTGATAATAAGGCCAATTCAGTCAGAGTGGATGTGGCTGTCTCCCAGCAGCTGATGGGGAGCTGTGAATACCAAGAGAGGGAAAATTGTCTTTGTAGTGAGACAACCAACCTAAATCCTTATTCAGTCCTAATTTTATTGTGTTACATTTACAAATGAAATTCAGCTCTGCCATTTCTCTTTGTAGTCTGGTAGTCTGGTTGTGGGGGGGGGGGGGGGGTATTTTGTTTTGTTGGAGAAAGATAGCTTCTTTTAAATCCATTAGAGAATGTCTAGGGAGGTTAAAGTATTCTCCTTCTAGTTTATGTATGTTACCTTTCTTGATATCTACTTTGTGTCTATTTATCCTTTTGGCATAGAGAATGTTTGGTATGGCCAGTATACATGGCAGAGGGGCATTGTTGGCACATGATGATATATATCACATTAGAAGATATGCAGGTGGATAAACCCCTGATAATGTGGCGTATGTAGTTAGGTTCTATGATGGTGTTGCTTGTATAGATATGTAGACAGAGTTTGCAATAAAGTTTGTTGGAAGAATAGTTTCCTGGGTAAGTGTTTCTGTGGCTGCTGATGAGTATTTGCTTCAAGTTAGGGGGCTGTCTTTAAAAGAGGGCTAGCCTGTTTCCCAAGTTCTGTGAGAGTAAAGGATCATTTCCCAGGATGTACTGAAACAGTGCACTGCTCTTGAGTACAAGATAAAAAGGGCTGAAGTCTTTAGGGCTGGAACATCTGCTTCCCATGAAGAACCTGCTGGCTTGCTGAGAAGGCTGTTGCATGTCTCGTCCTTTGCTTGCTATCTTGATCTTGTGGCTAAGATGCTCAAAATGTCTTGTAGCTCTCACAGTGTAACTCTCTTTGCTGCTCGAGGCTTGATAATCAGTCCCAGAAGTTCTCCTATTTTACCCTGGGGGAATCCAGTTATGGAATGTGTCCACAACACTGAAACACTCCTTATAATCTAGCATGCCTGGAAACAGCAAACAAGTCATCCAGATAATGTACCATCTGGTGTAAACCAGACTGCTGAACTTCTGTCCATTCCAGCATTGCACTGAATTTTTCAAATACCAAGCAAGAGATGGACAATAAATTAGAAGTGATTTACTGAAAGAAAACTGATTCTCAAACAGAAAAACAAAAGATTAAAATTAGAAGGATGTACTGGCAACAATCAAAAAGACAATTTGATGCTGTATTTTGCCAAAAATAGTCCTGCACCAGAAGTTTTTATCATACCAGGCACAGGTCCTAATCATGGACACAGCCTTATCAAAGGCAAAATAATTCAGTGTACATTATTAACTGAACTACCCCGCGGATATGACAGATGCTAGGTAAAGTCATGCCTTCTTTGAAACGAAGCTTGGAGGAGAAGCCCAGAGGAACCCAGAGGTTCTTCTTAGGTAAATTACTGAATGGCCCTGGACCTCTATTAGCATTGGTTTCCTATACAGTGTATACTAACCCTTCTATTTACTTCAATTTTTTTGACTTTACCCGCATACAGGGAATCCTATCCCTCAGAGTAAACCTTTCCCATAAATATGTCCCATCTGTCTTTTTTGAGTAATCCGTGCCAATCTAGACGTGGTTTTGTGCAAGAAAGCCCCGATCGCCATTTTAGCCATCGGGGCTTTTTTGCGCAAAACGGTTCTGGGTTGTCTACACTGGCCCTCTTGCGCAAAAGCATTTGCGCAAGAGGGCTTTTGCCTGAGCTGGAGCATCATTGTATTTGCGCAAGAAGCACTGATATTGTACATTACAAAGTCAGTGCTCTTGAGCAAATTCAAGCAGCCAGTGTAGACAGCTGGCAAGTTTTTGCGCAAAAGCAATCACTTTTGCGCAAAAACTTGCCAGTCTAGATGCAGCCAAAGAGTATCTGAAACACAGTGAGCTTGATTGGAGACAAAGCTCTTTCCCATTATCCCTGCTGCCAACTCCTCTGCTCCCCTTTCCTGGACCCTGAACACCAACCTGCCCTTGTATCTGGAGCAAAAGGGGGCTAGGTTTACCTCACCAACTTTTCTATATATTGGGGTCTTTCTTGAAAGCAATTGGAAATGTGGCGTGAGTAGTTCCCAAAACACATCTCATAGGCATGATTAAATTTGCAGATGCTCTGAAAACAGCTGTCATCATTCAAAGCCCTGAAAATATTATTCAGAACACTGGGTCTCTATTGGGCTTGATGGGTAATAAATAACGTGGTATTGTCTGTTCTAATCAAAGCGAGTGATACAGGAGGCACCATTGACTCCCAGCCTGTGTTGCAGCTCTTCATGGCTAATCATCGTTGAGCCAAGCCTTGTCTCCAAATGTATTACATGTCTGTCTGATCATATCTATGCATATTTGAATAATGCTGGTCCTTCTTTCCAGGAACTGACATCTGTGTAAAGCTGCTTCCCAGTTTTCCCAGGTTCTAATCACATTTGGAGATTTGACGTCACTTCTTTGCTTGTCCTGTCCCATCTTACTTTTTGCCATAGCTTCCCTTTGGAGTGATGATAAATATTTATGTATTCATCTCTCAGTATCTTTATCTTTAGTATTACAGAAAATGTGAATGCCAAAAGAATATCCTCTCCTGCATAACCATATTCCCCACTAACCTCCTCACAGAGCCTTCATGTTCTGAGGGCCCCCCTGGATACTCTCCAAATGGCGTGTTCATCCCATGAACTAATATACTCTGAGGGGATCTGAATTTTACTTCTGCCATATTTAATGATTCCTACCCCAATGAGTGGGGACAGCAGCATCTGTCACTGCTGGCAGGCTGCCTGCACATGAAGATGCTGCCGATGCTAGATGCCTGCAAATCTTTGCTAGTGCTGATATGCCTGCTGGTAGGTTGATCCTGTCAAGAGGGTCTTTATAGGGCTGCATGGGGTACAAATATTCCCCAGTTTTCTGGTCAAAGCAGTGACCTTGTCTTAACCAGGCTCCACCTGATTCCTGCCCTTACCATATCCATACCTGGCAACTTTCCCCCTTCTTCCCACTTCCTGTGTGGGAGCCCTGAAAGAGCTGACAACTGTCTTCCAGCTAGCCAGCTAAAGACCTGCTTGTCAAAGCATGAAGGCTGTATGTGGCACATTGACCTGATGTTCAGCAGGACTGAGCAGCCCCAGCTCCCTCTGACTGAATCTGGAGGCAGTAGGAGTGCAGGTAATCAGCATATTGGAAAACCAGGTGACTAATATGTGTGCTTCATTTTGAATCTAGTTTTAATTCCCAAATAGAATGCTTGGAGGGCTCAGTCCCTGCACTCAGTTAAATGTGGGGGTGTCAACTTTACATTGCCCCCCTCCTTTAACTGAGTGAAGAGACTGAACCCTCCAAGTGCCTTCCGAGGTGTAAACCATTTAAAAATGTGCTAGGAGCATGTACTCTCCCCTGCACGTGCTTTAGCCAATACTGGCAAATGCCTAGCAGTGACTCACTGACTTTTATTGTATAAATAGTGTTTCTTTGATTAAAATTTGAAAGCAGGTACATGGTTATATTAATAATTGTTTTTTAATATAGCTGAATATAGCTTATTAATAAACACCCAGTACTTACTTCAGATGTATCAAATTGTGCTGTTATCTGCAAATGTGTTCATTTCCATGGAAAGACAGAAATTGGATGCCAGTTGCCAATTAGTTCTCCCTACAGCTACTGGTTTGTTATCTGTGTTTGAATATTAATGAATGGGAATTCCATGTATTCATTAATATTCCAGAAGTCAAACACTACTCATTATCTCTTTGATGAATCCAGCCTATTGTGACTTATAGCATCAATCACAAAAAAATCTGCAAGGTAATGAATTACTGAGTGACTGAAGGAAACCATAAGGGATATTAAACCAACCTTAATCTTTTTAACTAATGACATCCTAAAATGAATGCAGAAATTAGAATGTCCATAAATGGGAATGGTAGAAATCTTTAGTTATAAGCTGGTCCTTATGCTTCTGTTGTCCTTTTCCTATATTAAAGGCCAGTTTATTAAAGGAAAATAAAACAAGTTAATTTGATTTTTCTTCAGATATGTACTGAGGTCTAGAGAGAAAGGTTAAAAGTGCTAGTGGAAAGAAATGTTATTGACATGGTGTTTTAAAAATACAGTTCTCACAAATTTGTAAATGAATGATATCCCTGCTGAATTTCATGTGTAAGCCTATTTATAAGGGCAGAATAGCCAAAGGTGGAATATAAGTCACTGATTCACCACATGCCACTTGTAGACTTCCCATGACCACCGAAGATGGACAGACCTGGGGTGATGGCTAACTGTACTCCATGTGATTCTGGAAGACATGGTATCACCTAATGCCAAGGCCTTTCAGCCTCACTGAACATGAACAAATGCATAATTAGAAACCAGACTGGCTTACTGGTGTACTGGCATTATTAACATACATGTTAAATGTGTACGAATGTGTTTAGTGGTGGACATGATGGCATGTTTGTGAGTTGTCCCATACATTAATCTCACTTATATATCGGTATCCCATATTGTAAGGTAACATATAAGTGTTTGCTTTGTAACTATTGAAGTATTTTCTATGAAACTGGAAACTCCCACAATCAGGAGAGAAACATTGCCAAGTGCGAAGTGCTAGTTCATCACAGGATATTGTCTCCTACCCAACAAAAGAAGGTCTATACATTCCAGACAAACCATTTTGGAACATCAGTTGATAAAAGATTTTGTTAATTTCTTTCCCCACACAAAGTGGGGATGTGCACAAATCTGTGTCCCATAACAGTTTAAACTCTGGAGGAAGAGAATAAAAGTCCTTGACCAGAAGGGAGTGTATCACTACATTCCTTTAAATTTGAGGAGAGCAATATTTCTAAGCATAAGTAATGGGTTCCCAAACAGCTCAGCTTGGGTTAGGTCTAGAGGACAATATTAGCTTGCACATTACAGCAGCTTCTCTTGCTTTTTGGAACTTAAGAGTGTAACTCATTTACATGTGTATGTTTATCTGTGTTAACCTTATAAGCAAAACTCGTGTTTCCTTTTCTTAGTTATTAACCTTTAGTTATTTCATTATAGAGCAGGCAACAAACATTGTTTTAGGTATATGATCTGAGGTGCAATTGACCTGGAGTAACTGACTGGTCGAACCTAAATATTGTTGAGATTTTTGGGGTAAGGATCAATCTATCATTAAGGCAGGGTTGCCTTGGGGGAAGATAGACTATTGTGACCAAGGGGACTGTTTGTGACTCCATGGGAATGTTGTCACAGTGCTTGAGGAGTTCACAATTGATACTTGGTTAAATCTATTTACAGACCACACAATCAGCTTGGGGTTCGTTCTCTGATTTTAAACAGTCTGCCTGACGTTGCAATTGACTTTGTTGTGCCTCTCCAGATACCTTAATGCTCCCACTAGTGCCGGCAACATCTGCACTCTTACCCAATAAGGAGATCCTGGTGTCTTCTGGTACAGGATGTCAAACCAGAGAGCTTTGTCCAGGGCTCTAGTAGACAATGCATCTCTTTTGCCTGGAAGTTGTCTGCCAACTAAGAAATATATAACTTTACCAGTAACACCTGAAAAACATCTTAGATAAGATAATGGAGATTGCCTATCTCCTAGAACTGGAAGGGACCTCAAAAGGTCATCGAGTCCAGTCCCCTGCCTTCACAGCAGGACCAAGTACCATCCCTTACAATTTTTTGCCCCACATCCCTAAACGGTCTCCATAAGGATTGAACTCACAACCCTGGGTTTAGCAAGCCAATGCTCAAACCACTGGGCCAGACACAATTTCTTTAGAATGACATTTGTAGATCCTGATGCTGTCACATGACTCTGGAAGTCTGGGCCTTTGATATGTACCTATGGTGACCAATCCAGCTCAGTTCTCGGGCAAAGACTAATGAGAGAGGACTAGTAATTATGTTCTATCAGTATTTGGAAGAGAGTATAGGGACAGGAACATGCCAAAGGAAATCTCTTTCAAATAATCACCCTAGTCCAACAACTAGTAAAATAAACATGTTTTATATGAAAAACTTAAAAAACAACAAATAGTCTAGTAGCACTTTATAGACTAACAAAACATGTAGATAGTATCATGAACTTCCGTGGGCACAATCCATTTCTCAGATGACCGGAGTGTTGGAAGTCCAGATTCAAGCATAAATAAAGGACGAGGAGGGAGGAGAAAGGGGGAAAGGGGAGAAAGAAAAAAAATGGAAGGGGAGGAAGAAAAAAAGACAGTGAGTAGATAAGCTTCAGAGGGATAGCTAAGTTTTATATGGATAGTCAGCTTTTCTATCATTTATTAGCTAAATTATGCCTGGTAGTTCCATACACAATGCATTGTAACAGAAAGTGAAAAGTTTCTTCTGTGAACACACTTATTTTTCTGTAAGTCCTTTGTTTAATAGAGCTTCTTTGTACAAAAAAAATGGGAGTTTCAATAAAAAAGATTGCAATAGAAATGTGTAATAGGCTGGTATGCAACAGTTTTCCACAGACCTACCAAAAGAAAGATAATAATTAGATTTTCAGAATTCAGTTTGGTTTTAAATTATATTGTCTCTCATTATTAAGTACCGAATAATGTGCCAGAAACCACCAGTCCAAATCGAACTCTACTATGAGATTTGAAAAGCTTATTTTTGAAGTGTAGAGTTTTAACAGAAATTCTGTACTGCTGTGACTTTTACTTGAATGGAGGCTAACCTGCTGAGTTTATTGAAGGAGGATTAGAGGAAAGTGGCATTAAAAAATCATGAAGCAGTTAAAGTAAACCTCTAGGCTAGCAAAACAACAGCTTGGATACAAAATCAGCAGGACAAAATCCACAAATTTTACCTCCACAGCGTATGGAATTGAATTAGCGCCTTCCATGAGCAGTGTTGAGATGTACACCTACTGAACTGAAAACAGCTGAAAACCTGAGATTATCTTCAATATGTTTTACAAACCCTCAGGCAGAAACAGAAAAGGCCCCATCCTGTAAGGCACTGAGCACCTTCAAATCCATTAAAATCAACATGCATTCGGGCATATAGAGCTTTATAGGAAGTGCTCAGCATCTCATGTAACAGTCCCAGAGTAAGTTAAGCCCAATGGTGACAGCCACAATGTCCATTTCCTCTATATGCCCAAAATAGCAGATAGAGGTTAGTTTGATTGCTATACTATTTTGAAGTGTAGAATTCAAAGGTAAGTTAAATCAGTAAGAAGGAAACATTTCTGAAGGAAACACAGTTCACAGTGTTTTGTTTTGTTTTGGTTTTAGGATTTTTTGTTTGGTTGGGTTTTTTTTTTGGGGGGGGGGAGAAAGGAAAGGAAGAAACTAGACTTTGGTATAGCTGTAGTATTAAAACCTCTTATTTATGACCAACATATGCACATCAAATCATGTCTTACTAATATTTAGGTACCAGAAACAGTGAGGGTAAGAAGTTCAGGACCAAACTCTCTGAAATTGTCTACCTAGGGTTACATACATTTCTGTCTCAGAATCCTCTGATAGCACACCACACAAGAGGCCTCCTGACCCCAAGCTTGTGATTGTGACATGCACACACACATATATACACAAAGGGAGATAAAAGTGTCATAAGAGGAAAAACATTATGCTGTATAATAACTTGCATAAATCAGATCTGCTGACACCAGCTTTCCAGCCCTGTGGGGCAGATTCTGGCTATACAGTAGTAAAGCTATAGGCCATAGGCTACCCTTAGCTCTGCTGCTAGCACAGAAGGCAGGAATAGAGAAAAGAGGTGTAGACATGACACTCTTCTGCTGCACTGATCCCTGTCTGTAGTGTTGTTCTCTTGGGGCTGTTAGTGACCATGTATTTTGCAGTAGTCCACATGCAAGGTAATTCTTCTGCAGGTAGTATCCCTAGCATGGTAAAAGTTGCAACTATGAGCCTGATGCTGCAGATTGCAAAAATATAGGTTGAAACTCCCAAAACCAGGACTCCCTCATCCGGCAGGACCATGGGTGTTCCTGGACCAGGGTGTCCTGGCTGGGAGCCCCAGAGGCAAGAGGGTTGGTAGCTCAGAGTCCAGCAGGGCTGGGGCTAGGGCTGGGACTGGCACTGGCACTGGAGCCCTGATAATGCAGCAGGGGCCTCACCAGCCCCAGTAGCAGGACTGGGGATGCAGCAGTTGCAGCAACCACGGTAGCAGAGCTGGAGATGTGGCAACCGCAGCAGCCCTAATAGTGGGGCCAGGGCCAGAGACTCGGCAAACACGGCAGCTCTGATAGCCGGGCCAGGACATTCTGGGCTGTCGGGGCCTCAGCAGCATGGCAGCCTGGCAGTGGGGGTGGCTGGGGCTGGAAGTCGGGGAGGAAAGGTGGTCTGGGGAGCCAGTAGCAGAGGACTTCCTCTTGTCCAGCAAATTCCCTCATTCGGGACTGGTCAGATCCTGAGGGTGCCAGACCAGAGAAGTCCAACCTGTATTCTAAGTATAGAAAGACTTCCTTATTAATTGGGATTGAAGTCTAGATGAGATTTGAATAAGAGGAGTTGTGACTGAAGTATTCAAAATAATGAATGACATGAAGAAAATCAGGTGGGCACTTCTATTTATCCTTTTTGCTACTACAAAGGGGGAAGGACTATCCTAGTATGTAAGATTATAGGCTCCTTTTAGAAGGGATTCTTTTTCTGTCATCTGTGTTTGTACAGTACCTCAGACTATGGGATCCTGGCCTCTTGGTGCTACTACCATAGAAATAATCATTACTACACCCAATTCAATGTATTTATTGTATTTATTTATTTAGCATGTGCATAGTCATCTAGCCAAGTAATGGTGTCTGCAGTGCATAATGTATCTCTTCTCGATCATTGCTGAACCTAGTCAATGGTCATTCATCAATAATATGCATTATTGTCTCTTTTGCACTGAAACTGAACAAAGGGCTATCACAAAGGCCCCAGTAATATTGGTTCTCGACACAGAGACCTTATTTAGTCTGGAGCCTGTTCAATAGGGACCACTGGCAAGTCAAAACCATGCAGGCAGTTTATGCAGTTGGCACTGAGGGACTGGTTGGGGATTATAGCAGATATCTATTCTTCTTGCCTGAGTATTTCTGGGAGTTTCAAGCTTAGCATTTTGACATAACTGATGAGACCATAATGGGCAATGTGATGGCAAATGTGCAGCTAGGGGTTATAAAAGATAATTTTGCAATGACAGGCTTGGGTGCATATGTACTTTCTCCAGTAACTTGCCAGCGGTAATCTATCATCTGATAGGAGGAGAAGCAATATTGCTCTGAACTGGAAGCCATGGAAATGGAATCATTCCATAGTATAGTATAACATTGGGAAAACAATTCAAACTGGAAATGGAACATTTTGATCTGAAAGGATTAAAAAAAAACATTTTATGGATAATTTAAAAATGTTCAGGTTTCATACCAAATCAGAACAAAAACCAAATTTGAAGTCTCAAAATCCTCTTTGAAAAATATTTTCATTCCCAGCCCAACTCTAATCCTAACCATGGTTGCCACAATGATCTTGGAGGAACTAAAGAGGACTTTTTCATGGTAACAACTGTATTTGTAGAAGTGGGGTTTTTTTGGGGGTTTTTTTTGTTTGTTTTTTTTAAGATTAGACATGTAGTTAAAAAGAAAAATGTTGTTGAATTGCCACCTGGAAAGTGACTAGCATTACAATATGATTTTATTTCTGTAATGTCAATAGTAAGTGGATGTACATTGGTGGCAGAGGATACTCAACATCTAAGTTTCCATTGAGCCTTGAATGTTGCTTCAGCTTGTCAAATGAGCTTATAACCTGATATTAACAAAAGTGGCGAGGAGTCCTGTGGCACTTTATAGACTAACTGAAGTGTTGGAGCATAAGCTTTCGTGGGCAAAGACCCACTTGGTCAGATGCATGTACTGGAAATTTTCAGAGGCAGGTATAAATATGCAGGCAAAAATCAGGCTGGAGATGACGAGGTGGATCCAATCAGGGAGGATGAGGCCCACTTCTAGTAGCTGATCTGGAGGTGTGAATTCCAAGAGAGGAGAAGCTGCTTTTGTAGTTAGCAAGCCATTCACAGTCTTTGTTTAATCTTGAGTTGATTGTGTCAAACTTGAAGATGAACTGTAGCTCAGCAGTTTCTCTTTGAAGTCTGGTCCTGAAGTTTTTTTGCTGCAGGATGGCTACCTTTAGATGTGCAATTGTGTGTCCAGGGAGATTGAAGTGTTCCCCTACAGGTTTTTGTATGTTGCCATTCCTAACATCTGATTTGTGTCCATTGATTCTTTTACGTAGGGACTGTCCAGTTTGGCCGATGTATATAGCAGTGGGGCATCGTTGGCACATGATGGCATATATTACGTTAGTAAATGTGCAGGAGAATGAACCAGTGACAGGATGGCTGATCTGGTTAGGTCCTGTGAGGGTGTTGCTGGTGTATATATGTGAGTATATATGCTGGTGTATATATGTGGGCAGAGTTGGCACTGAGGTTTGTTGCATGGATTGG
>CM057847.1:115482770-115494539 GCA_030068395.1 Apalone spinifera
TTCCGTTAAAAGCATTTGCAGAAAATCATGCCAGTCTAGACACAGCCACAGGGCTGGTGGATGGGTCATAGCTCTAACTGCATGCCAAGGACAGCGAAGCCTGGCAGGTAGGTTCAGGCCAGGGAGCTTGCTGAAATCACTGGGCCAGGAAGGGAGCCCCAGATCCTGACCTTCAGTGGTCTGGCAAACTCCCTTGTTCAGTACTGAGGTTGCTGGACCAGTATCTCCATCTGAAATTTCTTTTGTGAAGCCTAGGAAATAGCTTCTGTTTGCACTGTTCAGTATACAGCTGACAAAATAATACAGTAATATTTTTCTTTACCCTGTGCAAAGGAAAACAAATTATATTGTTTTTAACTGAAACTGATTTTTTTTCAATTTTGGAAAACCAGAATCTTCATTCAAATGAAAAGAAAACATGGTGAATATTGAGTCAAAATAACTTTCAACATCCCTTTAGAAACAGTTTTGATTTTTTCAAAACCAACTTTTGACTTTCAGAATTTTTACTTGCAGTATATTTTGGCTGAAATGATTAATTCAATCCAAATTTAGGAATAATTCTGTGCCCTGAAAAATAAATGGTTTAGTAAACGTAGAATTCACTGAAAATATTTTTCCCATCAAAAGGTGATCCATATTTCCAAGTACTGGTTGGCAATCATTGCCACTATTAACTGAGGTACAGAGACAATTAGGGTAACATTTTCAAAAGCATCTAAGTTCCATTTTTTGAAAGTGATGTATGCCTTTAGAAACCCAATATCATTAAAAGTCATTAGAACTATAGGCTGTGTCTACACTGGGCCACTTATTCCGGAAAATCAGCTGCTTTTCTGGAATAAGCTGCGAGCTGTCTACACTGGCCCCTTGAATTTCCGGAGAAGCACTGACGATCTACTGTAAGAAATCAGCTGCTTTTCCAGAAAAACTATGCTGCTCCCGCTCGGGCAAAAGTCCTTTTTCCAGAAAACTGTTCCGGAAAAGGGCCAGTGTAGACAGTACAGTAGTGTTTTCCGCAAAAAAGCCCCGATCGCGAAAATGACGATCGGGGCTTTTTTCCGGAAAAGTGCATCTACATTGGCCACGGGTGCTTTTCCGGAAAAAAGGGCTTTTCCGGAAAAGCATCCTGCCAATGTAGACGCTCTTTTTCCGGAAATACTTATAACGGAAAACTGTTCCGTTTTAAGCATTTCTGGAAAATCATGCCAGTGTAGACGTAGCCCATGTTTAAATATCCATGACGGCCCATGTCAGTGGATTAGGGCTCACAGGCTTCAGATTGTAGGGCTGTTTAATTACTATGTAGAAGTTTGTTCTTAAGCTAGAGCACAAGTTCTGGCATCTTGTGATGGGGCAGAGTCCCAGAGCCCAGACTACAAGGACGGACATCTACACTGCAAATAGTTCCACAACCTGACCCTTGTGATCTCTAGCTGACACAGGTCAACCATGGGTGTTTAATTGCTGTGCAGATCTACCCGCAGTGACTTGGCTGTGGTCACACAGGAAGTCTATGTCAGAGCAGAGACAACCTGGGTTGCCTGTGCCTAGAGTTTGTAACTTAAATCCTTTGATAGGCATAATATTCATAACAGAACTCATAATTTACGAGTGTTTCCATCACATGTCCATTTCTCCAATAAAATTTAGAACATATTCTCATATTACATAAGAATATAAGGACAGCCATACTGGGTCAGACCAAAGGTCCATCTAGCTCAGTATCCTGTCTGCCAACAGTGACCAATACCAAATGCCCCAGAGGAAGGGAACGCAATGGTTAATCCTCATGCGATCCCCCTCCTATCACTCATTTCTAGAAAAACAGAGGATAGGAACAGCATTCCTACCCAAACCGGCTAATAGCCATTTATGGACCTAACCTCCATGAATCTATCTAGCTCTTTTTTTAATCTATTGTAATTAAAGGATCCTACAATCCTTCCTTTCCACATTTGCACAGGAAATGAAGGAACTAAGTTACCCATAGTTCATTATGTTCTCTTCCAAACTTCCATGTTTTTTTCCAGTGCACTTTAAGAGATGTTTTGTGCAGTTTCACAGTTGTTTTGCTGAAAAATCTCTTATTTTATATAGTTATATTCCTATCAGGTAATCTTGACCTATAGCTTCTGTTTCCATTTCTAGGTAGCCATTATTTCTGTCCTCTTTGCCCTTCTGTTTTTTTCAGTAAAATCCAATCCTCACTGCTTTGGTCAACAGACAGAAACTGCTGATTATCTGTACCACATTAATCTCACTCATATCGCTGATTACGTTGTTCCTTTTTCAGGTGTTCTTGTCCTACATTTCTCCCTGAAAATATACAAATGATTTTACAGCACCTACCTCTAATCAAAAGCTTAAGTGGCAAAGAAGGATCTTTGGATTTTAAGTTTATTATTTTCCCTGGAAAGCGTATCAGCACCTTTACCTGAGTGGCATTTGGGCAAACTTCCTTATACTCAGGGTTAATTGCTGCTGGAAAAAGCAATCTCAGGGAAACCTTACAGCTATTGATAACAATTTTCTCCCATTAGGCCATACAATCTCTTCCCTGTGTTGCAGGGAAGTGTAGTGACCAATCAAGATTTGTATTATTCAAAATTATTTCATTACAGGGATGATTTCTTACTAACTCTCTTTAAAAACCAAAGTCTCTGCTGCTTGTTCCTATTTCGTTTGTCTCTTTATTGTACAAATGTCTGACTATTAATCTATCTTCAAGCTACTTTTGCCAAACATACCAAGACTATTGTGCCCTTGGGATCCTTGAACTATGACTACAGTGCCCCACATATTTTTCACTGAGGTGAACTGACTTGGCAAATTCATATAATTAATTGGCCTGCTGGTTGAACGTTTGACTATTAATGCCCTGTTAAACAAATCTGCAACTAGATTTCACAGTGAACACTTACACATTGGCACACATTGACCTTTTTATTTCAGTGTCACTATTCCTACCACAATCTTCCGAAACTAAGTATTCAGAGTGGACTGATATTTGACATTAAATATAATTTGGAGTAAGTGGTGGTGTATACACTACACTACTCTCCATATGGGGCCTAAAAGATAATTTAATTCAGAACTTAGCTTGCACTCATTCCTGCATGCCTGAACCTAATATACAGGTAACTCAGAGATTTTCTTACATACCTGCACAAGTTTAAAAGGGAGTATTCCGAGAAACCAACTAGTCCTTAGGTAGAATAATGGGACCTGCAACATGTGGAATTAGCCTCACAGATCTCTCAAACATTTTTTAAGTTATGAGATATTTTTCCTTTCCATTTCAAAATGCACAGAAGGGAAGGCCTGACATCAGAAACTCAATAGATTCCATTTTCCTTACCAGTGCTACAGTGAGGCAGGGCCCAGGTGACGTGCATTAAGTGGCATTAAAAAAGAAAAACCTAGAGTAAGATTTCTGTATATTACGTTAGCTACATTAGCTCCCTGCCTTTGAACCCCTCCTAATCCCATCACTAGTAACAGCAGCCTGCCTAGCAAAACCCAACTAATACTTTTTTGCTGCTCCACCTGCTACCATGTGAACCCATCAATGGCATATAACATGAATTGATGTTGCTCAGGGCAGCAATAATTTAAATAGCAGCAGATCATGAAGTAATCCTATTATGTTTTTTAATGAGACTATAACTTTTATACTTGAATGTCCCATGCATCTTTTCCCTTTCTTCTTATCTTCTTCTGAACTGCATCCAGTTTATTAGAAAAATGGACAGTGACCCTGCATGTGGTTACTTTGTCGGAGTGCAAGTAGAGAGGATAGAAAACAGCCAGTTTTCTTTCCCTGACCATTTTGCATGATGTTTCCATGCTTCTGTTCACCATGCAGATAATGTAGCAGAGGGGAACAGTTAATATTCCTGTTGAACAATAGCAGTCTTCTGCCAGTGATTCAAAGTCAGTTTTCTATCACTACAATTTTGGAATTTTGCTTACTGTATTATTTTATTTCCATTACAGACTCTGTCCTGAATGCCATTAGCTACCATAGCACAGCCATTAGTATGAAATTCTTCAAGAAACTAAAGATTTCACAGAATTATTTAGATAAACAAATCTCAGTGGATATGAACACTAAGCCATTTTGTTATGAAAATATTTTAAGAGGCATTGTGAATGGGATTAAAATGCATTTGACTAAAACCAAATAGAAAGAGCCTATTAAAACATCATCCCCATTATTACTGTTTGCCTTTCTTTCTCAAACAGAAATAAGAAGCAATGAAAGCTTTTCAGAAAGAGGGAGAGAATATTTGCTTTGAAAGAGAATGTACCAGAAGGAGAACAGTAAAGTTTCTGTCTTCTTCAAGAGATTGATTTCATAAGACACTTTCTATGATGAATGAAGCTGAAGGAAATGTAACTGTCTAGTACAGCTTTTTACTCTCATTTCTATAATAGCATTTAGCTTCTGATTGACTCAGTTGGTGGAATTGATGTAAAATGGAATGTAATAAAGAAATAATCGTTTCTCAACATTTCAGTTGCTGTCAAGTAATTTCTGCTTAAACTATAATACTTAGACAACTGTAATTTTTAATTGAACTTGTTGATATGGCTCTTCACCAGAATATTGAAACTGTGTAATTTACATAATAATACTCTAATTAGCATATTTATTAGTTTCATCTGATGTGTCACAAACAAAGTTTTCTAATCTGGTTTTAGTATGATCTAACCTTCCACCTCTATTGTTGTTTATGTGAAGATAATCACATACCTGACTTTGTATGAATTTTTTACAATATGAATTATTTGCATATGAATCTCAGGAAAAAAGCATTTAAAACATTTTATTGATTTAAAGATAACCATTATTGAACGTTTGTGAATAAAGGAAATCTCTTAAATGATCATGTTAGCTCTTTCAGCAAAGTTAACTTATTTATTAGCATTAGAGCTGGCAAAATTATGTGAGGTGAACCATTTATCTGTAAAATTTAAGTTTTTTATTTACAAATATTAACATACAGATTTTGATTTTTACAAATTTCTTCATACTTTAAAATTATCTGGTTAATGTTTTACAAAAATTTCCTTTCAGCACCTGAATTCATCACAAAATGTTTGCCATAACAATACTGATCTACATCATGTGGAATCTCCTCAGTGGAAATTTTTAAGAGATACTTAGAAAAACACCTGTGAGGGAAGGTTTAGATCAGTCATGGGTAACTGTCAAGGGGGTGGCAAGCCCAGCCTCCCACCCACCCACCCCAAGGCAGGGTGCAGAGCCTCTTACACCCCATCTGGGTTGCTCCATTCCATAACTGTTACCATCACTGGGCCAGTAGCAGCCTCTGTCAGCAGGGCAATAGGACTCAGCAGCCAAGTCAGCAGTCCAGGTGTAGTATCCCTCTTGGGGGGGCAAATAGAGTGGGGTAGAGGGACCTGGGCTCCCCCTCTCCACTGGGTCCCAGCCCAGGACCCTGTCAGTGGTAGGCACGTCCTACCAATAGCTCAGTGGGGAATCTGCCAGAAATATGCTGAGCTCTCGGGGATTCCAATACCCCGCCCTGTCCAGGATTGCTGGCATCTTTCCCACCTGTGTCCTCCAAGCTGTCTGGTCTCTGCCACAGCATCCATCTGCTGCTTCTCTTCCAGATTGGAAGCCTCCCTGGCCGGTCTCCACTCACTGGCCTCTGCTGTGGTGTCTGTCTGCCTACTGCTCCTGATTCAGAGCTCTGCAGCAGCTCCTTCCCCTGCAGTGGTCAGCCCTGACCAAGCTGCTCCCACAACTGCTCCTCTAGTTGGAGCATGCCCAGCACAGCTGTGGGGGTGGGGCTCCCACAGCCATGTAGGCCTGGTTAACTCTTGCCGGCCCAGTGCGGAGTTGGTATAGCCCATTGCAGTAACCTGCAGTCCACAGGCTGGCACATGGACGATCAGGGTAAACCTCTGGCGAGCTGCCAGACAGGTTGTTTACCTTGTGTCTACAAGTACGACTGTCCTCATCTCCCATTGGCATGAAATGGTGAATCGTGGACAATGGGAACTATGAGGGTATGTCTAGACTACATCCCCTGTCGCCAGAGGGATGTAAATTAGACATACCGAAATTGCTAATGAAATGGGGATTTAAATGTCCCACGCTTCATTAGAATTAAAATTGCTGCCACTTTTTGCCAATGTGGCAATTTGCAGGCAAAAAGCGGCAGTCTAGACAGAGATCGGTCGACAAGGAAAGCCTTTTCTGACCGATCCCCACCTAGACTGCCACTTTTTGCTGGCAAATTGCCCATTTTTATTCTAATGAAGCGTGGGATATTTAAATCCCTGCTTCATTAGCAATTTCGGTATGTCTCATTTACATCCCTCCGGTGACAGAGGGATGTAGTCTAGACATACCCTGAGAGGGCATGCCCGCAGGTGCAAGGTAAATAACCTGACAGCCTACCAGTAGCTTAACTTGACTATCTTCATGTGTCCTGCAGGCTGCAGGTTACCCTCCACTAGTCTAAATAATACTTAATCCTGTCATGAATTTAGGAGATTGGACTGGATGACCTCTAAAGAGCCCATCCACTCCTACGAGCCTGTGATTCTGATTCTATATGACTGAACTCAGGAAATAAGGCCTGCAGGAAGTGGACATTTTTTGTTAAAAAAGAAGTTGAGTCAAAAGCTCAATTTTCTGTCAAAAATAGTTTTGAAAGAAAATCTTTGACCAGCAGTACTCACAAACACAGAGTGCTCACAAATTCAGAGTGACAATCTTTAGCATCTACCATGAGAAGGCTAGTCCTTGTGACTAAGGTTTGGGACTTGGGAGATCTCCATTCCATTCTCCTCTTCTTCCTGTGTGGCCTTGGGCAAGTCACTTAGGATACATCTGAAGTGGAGCCGAAAGTATAATTGCCAACTCAGCTAGAGATATGCACACTAGCTTTTTGGAATGTTAGCTTGATCAAAGAGCAGTATAGATATGACAGCAAAGGCATTGGAATGGGCTAACCACCTAAGTATATACCTAGGCTAGCCTCAAAGATTCATAGAATCATAGATGACTAGAACTGGAAAAGACCTCGAGGGGTCATCAAGTTCAGTTCCCTGCCCTTACAGCAGGATCAAGCACCATCTAGATCATCCCTGATAGATATCTATTCAATCTGCTCTTAAATATCTCCAGAAAATGGAGATTCCACAACCTCTTTAGGCAATTTATTCCAGTGTTTAACCACCCTGATAAGAAGTATTTCCTAACGTCCAATCTAAACCTCCCTTGCTGCAATTTAAGCTCATTGCTTCTTGTTCTATCCTCAGAGGCTAAGGAGAACAATTTTTCTCCCTCCTCCTTGCAACACCTTTTGGAGACTTGAAAACTGTTATCATGTTCCCTCTCAGTCATCTCTTTTCTAAACTAAACAAGCCCAGTTCTTTCATTTTTTCTTCATAGGTCATGTTTTCTAGAACTGTAATCATTCTTGTTGCTCTTCTCTGGACTTTCTCGAATTTCTCCACATCTTTCTTGAAATGTGGTGCCTAGAACTGGACACAATACTGAAACCGAGGCCTAATCAGTGCATAGTAGAGCAGAATAATTAGTTCTCATGTCTTGCTTACAACACTCCTGTTAATGCATGCCAGAATCACGTTTGTGTTTTTTACAACAGCGTGACATTGCTAACTCATTTAGGCTGTGACCCACTCTGATCCCTAGATCCCTTCTTATAGTACTTCTTCATAGACAGTTGCTTCCCATTCTGTATGTGTGAGACTGATTGTTCCTTCCTAAGTGGAGTAGTTTGCACTTGTCGTTATTAAACTTCATCCTGTTTACCTCAGACCATTTCTCCAGTTTGTCCAGATCATTTTGAATTATGACCCTATCGTCCAAAGCACTTGCAACTCCTCCCATCTTGGTATCATCTGCAAACTTAATAAGCATATTCTCTATGCCCATATCCAAAAAGTTGATGAAGATATTGAACAGAACCGGTCCCAAAATAGACCCCTGTGATACCCCACTTGTTATGCCTTCAGGATCTCAGATAGAATTCTACTATGGGCAACTAGTGTAGCATGAGAGCTGGTTACCCCCAGGTACAATTCTGTCTGAGATCCTAGGTACATACTGGCTTAATTAGTACACATACATCTACCTGAAGTGGAAATTAAACCTCCAATCCAGTGCAGATGCACTGTTCATCTCTCCATGACACACCTCCATCTGTAACATGGTTGTTGTGAGTATAGCCCTGTGCTGATACAAACGTCTAGCTGTGGATGCAGTTATCCACAGATAGAAAATGAGTCACAGGACTCTATTCCCAGGATACACTGCAACTGAAGGAGAGGAGTGTAGTTCTGCCACTCCCGGGAGCCAGTACTCCATGCCAGCAGCTCCTCTTGGCTGTATGGCTTTACTATCCCCAACCCTGCTGACAGCAAGGCTGCGAGACCTAAGATAGGAGGCACAGCTAGGTGTAGGGACAGAGGCAGCACAGCCGCACAGCCGGGAGGAACTGCTGATGTGGAGCACTGGCTCCTGGGAGTGGTGGCACCACACTTTTCTCCTTTGGCCACAGCGTCTCCTGGGAGTAGAGTAGATACCTATTTCTATCAATGGATATCTTCATCCCCAGGTAAACATTTGTATCTGCACAGGGCACTAGTTGTGAGGATAAATATGTTAATTATGTGATATAATCAAATACTACAGTAACCATGTAAGTGCCTTAATAAGGGGCAAAGCCCAATGTTCTAATCCCGTCTCCCAAGGGAAGAACTCTAAGGAAAGAGTGAGTGGAAACATTCAGATTATTATCCCTGGATTCCAAAATAAAACTATGGGGAAAGAGTGAGATAGCCTTGAAAAAATAATGAAAGAAAGATCTATCATTTGGACCAGATTACCCTCTTGTGAAAAATATCTACTAGACAAGGGGAGTCTAAATCTGAAAAAAAAAAAACCAAACCTATTTCTAAACCCTTAACAAGCCAAAGTAATCTCTTTGGTTAGACTATGTCAATGTATTCTGAGCATTTCTCTGGAAAAAAGTTTTTGAAAAGAAAAATCTCTCTGCATAAATTCATTATGTGTTCAATAACTAAATTAATGTCATGAAAAGGACTTCAGATGTCAGGATTTTTTGCAAAGGAAATTATTTTAGCTTCTACCTTGAAATCAAAGGTTAAAATGAGAGACAGTGCAACCTTGATGATTAAAAGAGGATTAAAGTAAAAATTCTCTCTGAACCGAAGTGCAAATTTTCTAATGAAATGACAAGGCTATCTTTTCTTTAGGAAAGCATTTTTGACAAAGTTCCACATTTGAGGTTAATGACATGTCTAAATTTTGGGAGTTTTGGAATAAATGAAAAGTTAGCTCAGGAAACTAAGTACAGGGGAAAAAAACAAGGAATAAAGTAATTATAACACATGCTACTATATTGGTAGGAGTAATAAATAGTAATAAACACTACAGAAAATGGAGTCTTTTAAACATTGTTCACCACATACTGCCTGATCCAAAACCCATTGAAGCAAATGGAAAGATTCCTACTGATTTCAAAGGCTGATTAAAAGATCAGTACTCACAAGATGAGATATATAAAGATGCCGTTTACAGAGAAAATATAGAAGGAGGATGATTAGTAATTCATGGGCTAGCCTTACTGGAGATACTTAATGTAACGGCTGAAGATATTAAAGGGACTAAGGTGTAAATGCTATTCAGTGCTGATTATGTGAGATAAGTGTATGAGAAAGACACCTGGTCACATAAGAAACTAATACACATCTACAGAATGGCTAGGTAAAAAAGGCAGATTTATATGGTACTTGCAGCAAAAAGAAATCTTTCCTTGGTCATGCTGAGGACTACTATTGGAAAAATGCCCTAGAAATCTGGGACATTTTCTCCTCTGAAAAAGAAAAAAAAATGTTGCTGGTGTTTCTAGTTTGCAAGAGCTTTGCCAGTGAGCACGTTTGGATTCAGTAGTATGGATATTACACTCGTTTGTGGGATATGCCTTTCTACAGAGTGTCTGTGGGTGTGACTTTGCCTGGAAATGTGTGGTTCTGTCTTTCAATGTGTGGAAGGTCTTAGAAAGGTAAGTCTCAATGTGGGTGTAAATGCCTTTGTAATGCTTGCAGTTAGGTTTTTATTTTAATGTGGCAGGCAAAAGAATTAATGCTGAGACAGGTGTTTGAAGTCAGATGCTAAAATCAGATATCACTGATAGAAGGTAAAACTATCTCCTCAGGAAAGGGTCCCATTGATTCCAATGGGAACTAGTTGGAGAGAGTCCACAGCAACTGGATTATGAATACACTTCTCCACTTTTCCCCCTTACCCTTTCCTGTTGGTGGTCATCTATCATTGGGCATTCTTTTCTGATATCTTTATATGTTAATGTAACACGATCGTCCCAAACCTGGCATCAAAGCCCAGCTTTGCCTCAGTTTCTCCACTTGTGCAACTCACTGGATAGCTATGTCAATGTAGCTACCACTAGTGTCATTATTTCCTTCCCTTTCCCTAGGGATGCATTTAACATTCAGACATAATCAATGTTTGACATTAATCAACCCAATCAGGTTCTGCCACCTGGCTCTCTTAATGGCTCTGAGTCAGAGAGCATCTACTGCTGCCTACATAACAGATATCCCCATTCAACTCTTTTACTCAGTTGGTATGGCATGTTCCCTTCCAGATCCTTCCCCTGCCCCAAGAGCCACCCTGTAGCTCTTCCTGTAAATTGAGCTACTTGCTAATTTTGTGTCTCTTCATATAAAAGGCAGGTAGCTATTGCTTTGAAGCTCTCTAGCCGGATCAGCTGATCATCGGCACAGCGCAGTGGCCATTTATATTTTAATGAAGCGGGGATTATTTGACTATGCCGAGTAAACTAATTTACATGGCTCCGTCGACGGAGCCATGTAGTCTAGACGTACCCATAGTGTAGAGGCTTTCAACATCAACAGAAGGGGTTCTCCATCAATATAGTTAATCCAACAGTAGGAGAAGCAGTAGCTAGATAGAAGGATAGAATTTTTCCATCCACCAAACTGTGGCTGCAGTGGTGATGTAGTTGACCTGTGTCACATGGGTAATTAAATAATTTGCAGCCCTAAGGGACATAGCTATATCAATCTAATTTTTAGGTGTAGACCCAGGCCTAAGACAAGGAGAGGCTGAGCTTCAAAAGATATAATGTAGGTGTGAGAGCAATACATCTGAGATGTCTCTGAATATTCAGGGTGTCTGTCACTACTAGTGATAATGATATGTGCACCACTGAAGATTTGATTCACATGAGCAGGAAAAGTTTGGATGATTGCCAAAACTTATTCAAACTATTTCAGTCTGTACAATCAGAAATATTAGGATGGAGATGCTGCAAGAGCATGGGCTTTTTTTGTGACAGGAGATGATAGAAATTTTTTTGAAGAAAAAAATTCAGTAGAAAATTATTTTTAATCAGTACTTTTTTTGATCACTAGATTTTTCTTCATTTCCCCAACAAAAATTGGGAAAAAAGATGTTTAGTTTTCATGTCTTTTTTGTTATTCCCCCTCTACTTCTCCCCCTTTGTTCACCTTTTGTAATGTCAAAATGGAAAAAAAATGTTTAAAAAGGATGGAAAAAGGAAAAATAGGGAAGAGGAAGGAAAAATGGGCACAGAAAAACACTCTAAATCTCACATAACTTTTCTAAATCTTCAGACCAAAAATATTTTGATTTGTTTTCATTTTTCCTGTTGACTCTAAGTCCTGGTTTACACT
>CM057847.1:115510205-115528862 GCA_030068395.1 Apalone spinifera
TGACACTTCATTCCAGGACAGCTCCTCAGATTCATCACCCACAAAGGACGGTGCTGATTTGAGAATCTCCCTAACATCCTCATCCATGAAGACTCAAGCACAGAAATCATTTAGTTTCTCCACAATGTCCTTGATGGCTCCTTTTGTATCTCAATCATCTAGGGGATGACAGGTGTTGGAGTAGCTAGTCCTGGATACCATAAGTGGAGAGGCAGTTCTTGATTTAGTCCTAAATGGTGTACAAGATCTGATCCAAGAGGTGAATATAGCCAAACTACTCGGTAATAGTGAGCATAACAGAATTAAATTTAACATGCTAGTGGGGAGAGTGAGAATACCAAAAAAACCCCCCACCACAATAGCATGTAGTTTCAAAAAAGGGAGTTATACAAGCATGAGGAAACTAGTTCAACAGAAATTAATAGGAACAGTGCCAAAAGTGAAATCCCTGCAAGCTGCATGGAAACTTTTAAAACACGTAATGGAGACTCATGCTAAATTTAAACCTCTGAATGAAAATAAAATAAAATCAGAAAGCAGCTCCCTCCTTCCTCAATGCCAGTATGGTTAAGTAGTATGCTTGCTTGGCCATGTGCTTCATCAGTAACTGAACAGAGGAGAGGGGGTGTGGTTCTTCCTGGCTGCCTGTTACTCCAACAAGCTGCTCCCATTGCCTGGGGTGTTCCAGAAACTGGCCAATGGGAATGTGCTGGCAGGGTGACTCCTAAAACTCCCCTTATCCCCTCCAGTTTTAAAACAGAAACGGAGCCTTGCAGCCACCTTTCTGCAGGTGCATGCAGCTGCAGGGCAAGTTAGGGAGCCTGCCTGGGGCTCCCTGCTGCCTCAACAGGCTGGATCTGGTGGCTTGGCAGGCTGGATCAGGCCCACGGGCAACATTTTACCCAAGCCTGCCTTAGAGGAAGCCTGTGAAGAGGCCAGATATCAGTAAATAGAAGGGTAGGGTCTAACAGAAAGAAGGAAGAGGCTATTGGCAAATTATGGGTAGAGGTGTCAGAGCGGGAAATGAGTGCTACCTCCCTGTTTAAACAACTATGTCTGGGTTGGAGGAGCCTCTCTTCACTTTGCTACAACAAGGGGGAATATCCAGGGTGGTTCTTGGGAAAGCACTATTCAAGGTTTTACCAAGGGAGGGAAAAGAAATGTAAAATCTTGCATGAAGGGCAGAGGATAAAAAACAAAATAATCTTCCCCCCAAATATTTGGATATTTTTTACCAGAAGTGGTAACTTCTATATTGACCAGAGAGCCAAATTAACCTACTAGCTGAGGGAGACTGTAGACTAAGAATGGAAACATGAGTATGCTTGATACTGAACTTTTGCAAGCAGACTTTGTCTATGTCTACACTTCAGTGTTATTTTGGAATAACATCAGTTATTCCTAAATAATGTTGTGTGCGTCTACACAGCAAGCCCGTTATTTTGAAATAAATTCGAAATAATGGGTTTCTAACTCTGACTTCTGTAACCCTCATTGTATGAGGAGAAAAGAGTGCTCTATTTCGAAATAACTGCTGTGTAGACAGCACCAAAAGCAGTTAGCGTAGCTCAAGTTGCATAGCTTATTTCCAGTTTAGCCCTGCTGTGTAGATGTGCCCATAATATTTGTGACAGGCACTGGTTGGCTCAGAGGATTTGTAATGGATGAGCCTTCCATTTGCAAATCACTCTTTATAATCTGGACCAAGTTGAAAGGGACACAGGCAAAGGCCTCAGTGGTTTTGTTGTTGCTATTGTTGTTGTGTTGCACCCTCTAATATAAAGTTAAAATATGCAACACCCTTCCCAAATGCTACTGAAAAAACACAAAAATAATAAACCTCTTTTTTTCCTCCAGGTTTTAATTGGGCAGAAAATTTAAATCCTCAATACTTAAATGGGCTTCAAACATTCTGAAACATGTTATTCCTATCTCTTCTCATTTAAAAGCCAGCTTTAGCTGTCCGATTAGAGAAGCACTAATAAATCCTTAGCTTCACAGAGGAAAGGATAACCTTTTAATACTCATTTTATTTATGAAGAATTCAAGTAACATTGTAGTCCAACAGCATGCAGAAAGCTTGTTCTTTTAACAGTATCAGATTAATTTTCATATTCATTTAACTGTTATATAATGAAGAGGGATTTTTACTTTAATGTTTACAGTTGGTGCATAGATAAATCATAAATAGGGTTTCTAATTTTTTGCTAGTTATTCATGTGAATTCCATTACAGCCACACGGCAGGCAGTGATGCACTTCAAGGACTGTGCTGATGTTGATGTTATAAAGAAAAAAAGAACAAAGTTTAAATGGTCTGAAAATGTCAGCAAAATCCTGCTAGTAAATTATGACCTTGCTATTGACTCTTGAGAACCTTTAGTTACATTTTTTTGTGTGCCATTGTAATAGTATTCAGGTGACATAAAGAAAAGGTATTGCAGCTGACCAAATTCATAACCGAAAATGATTACTGGGTATTTATTTATTGGTGTCATGTAAACTTATTTATAGAAGTTAAAGCCATGTTCAGGAAAGCAACAATATGCAGTAAACTATTATGAGAAATATTAGTAGCTATGTGCGTAGCGGAATTAGACTTCTTTCTATTAAAGGTTACTATATAGAGCCCTAAGATGCAGCAGAATAAACAGCAGGATATTTCTTGCAACTGTAAAATTTGGATTTTTGACCTACTTGTAACTCATATTGAGGCCCAAAGCCTCTCAGCTATATTAGCACATACAGGCTAATATTCCAGGCACATTCCTCCCATTTAATTGAGGGCCTAAGCCAACTGATCAGTTTGATCATTCAGAGTTGTTCATGAGTAACAGAACCTCAGTACACATACATAACAAAAAAATTAGTCAGACTGTATGTTTGTCTATCTTTCCTCTTCTCTTTTGCTCTATTTTATTGTTCCTAAAAGGTAGACTATAAGGACTTTGAGACAGGGATCATACTATCCCTTACTTGTCTGATGTGATGATAAATATTAACCTTACACTGGGCCAGAAAGGATTCATGAGGAAGATTTATAGCATTGTCAGTGCACTGCTGTATATCAACATTTACACAACATGTTCCACTGATTTAAATACCATATTTGCATATGTATAGCATAGATAATATTATTGAAGGCAACAGTGTAAAGATTTTAGTGTGACCACAGTTTTCTGTCTTTCTGTATACATTGTAATATGTATCAAACCTCACCTTCCAATTGTCATCCCTAAGAGCTAAATTTATACTTAAACGACTGCTTAATTTAGGGTTATTGTTATTTTTCTAATAAACATGAGTTTTCTGATGTAAACACTGGAAATTATTTAAACATTGCAACAACTTTTGCAAATCCACAATATCAAAAGAAACTAGAATATTTAGACAAAACTAACATTTCTGTTATTGAGGAAATCTAGGACACATTCAGTGTATTTCTATAGAAGAAGCATTCACATTGTCTACCTCTGCTAACTCAATACACCTGCTCAGGTTAGTCAAGAGTCATGCTGTTTATGAGTCAAGTGGGAAGAAAGTACAGGTTTTTAAAATTTTTATTTCTTAAAAAAAGTACACCAAGTATGAAATCAAATGTAACTACAACATTTTTGTATGCTCTTGAGAAAGAAAGCCTGAGAAAAGATAATCTCTTTGGACTAGGTTTTTGAATGTTAGAAACTCTCAGATACACTGAGACTCAAGAACATTTCCACACTTGTAAGAAGGAAGATTAAAAATGTCTGTATGCTACACAGACAACTGGAGGCAAATTCACCTGCCGTGAAGACACACATGTAGAGGAGAAAATGGCAGCAGGATTCCTTGTCAGTCACTGCAGATGAGAGCAGAGAAGTGAATGATGTGAGATTTGAACTACCAGAATGAAGCATGAGGAAATGGCAAGACGCTATTGCTTGTTATTGAAGGGCAAGTAGAATTTTTTAAAGGTTACATAATCATTGCTTCAGGTTTGAAAATCACCAATGTTGAAATCTATTAAATACAATAAAAATAAAGAGGGGTTACATTTCCAGTCTACTGACAAGGGGTCCATGAAAGCAAAATTATAAGCCTGCCTGCATCACTGGCCTGCAGTGCCCTTGGATTTCTCCATCCCAGGACAGCTATCTGTGACAAGGGAGTTGGAGAGTAAAGAAGTTGTTAGAATGTGCATTCAGCCACAATAGCCAGGGGGGAATGAGGTTGGGACTGTTCATTCAATTGTGAGAGTGTGTTAGTTAGAGACTTGAAATACACTTGGGCTACACTGGCAGCTTCTTGCGCAAGAACTGGTTTGCGGAAGAGTTCTTGCACAAAAAAGTCTTCCACGAGAGCGCGTCTACACTGGCCTGTGCTTTTGCAGAAGAGATGTGCTTTTGCGCAAAAGCATCTATGGCAGTGTGGATGCTCTCTTGCGCAAGAAAGCTCTGATGGTCATTTTAGCCATAGGGGTTTCTTGCAGAAGAAATTCATGTTGCCTGCCTACACTGCCCTCTTGTGCAAGAGCTCTTGCACAAGAGGGCTTATTCCTCATGGAGAGAGGAATAACTCTTCTGGAAGAAGCCCTGATGCTAGACTGTAAATTTACTTGTGAAAGAACGCGCGTGCAGTGTAGACACCCGGCAAGGTTTTGCGCAAGAACAGGTGTTCTTGAGCAAGAAGCAGCCAGTGTAGACGTAGCCCTTTGGTTTTCTTAAACTCAATGGCAACATTGTGTTTTGAGTTCTGTTTTACTTCTGCAGCAAACCACTTTGATTTCCACTCATCAAAGCATTAACCTACTGAATATTTTCTTCCCTGTTCTTCTATCCATCAAAATAAACTCTGATATTTAGCCAGAGAAATTAATAGTTTTTTTTCCCTCACTGATTTTCACCTCTTTTTGTTATAGTAAAAAAACACACATAAATTCCTGAGAAAAATACATTAAATAAAAACTGAAAATGAAGGTCCTAGTCTACCCTGATATCTATATGAAATGCTGTTGCTGCTCTCATGACTCTGATTTTACCATCTCCTCAAATTTCTCCACTGGCTGTACTGTATTGTAGTTCAGGCTCTTTACTCTTGCTCTCAAAGGTACCACATAATCTTGGTGTGGTCTACATTTCTGCTCTTATTCATTCCTTTTCATGCCACTCCCACTTAGCTCCTATTGCTGCTCCTTTTCTTCCTTTTCCTTTCTTCCAGATTTGCTCCTTTTTCTATGCTCCTGTTAGGCTCTGGACAATCTCAACCTTTTATCAGCCTTCCTGATGTAAAGCATTTCTTGAAGAAGAAAAAAAGTCGTAAAAGATGACACAAATTGATGGCCATTGGCATCTCGACCATTCTTGCTCATGAACACTAATTGTTATATTCACCATATAAACAAATAAGATAGATTAAAAATATAAAATACTTTTTCTGGAAGAACATAAGATTTGTAACATAACATTTGATAGGATTCTAAGGTTTCTTAGAATACAGAAACCCTGGCATACAAGAACTATAAACAGCAAGAGACAGAGAAGGCTGTTCTCCATGGCAGAGAGGCACAACTTAACACATCTTGTCTAGGCTGGCTTTTATAGACTAGCTGCATAATTTCCCTATCATGCCCTTTGGCTTGCAGGCAAGATCAGGGAACTCCTTACAATTGTACAATGGTATTTTGTAATTTTAATAATTTTCAGTGCATCATAATAATGAGTAGTTTTTCTGGTAAGCTGAGCACTTGGGTGGCCACCCAGTAGAGATTCAGGCGCCACCCAACTGATCAGAGTGCCCAGAGCCACCCATAGCAAGCAGCTTGTGTATTTACTTGTGGTGCACACTTGTACATGCCTCAGTGCACATAACAAAGTTTATTCCTCACATGGATGGAAAAAATTAGAAGGAACATTGCTAATGAGTGGAAGAGTCTTTGGAGTAAGCAAACACAAATATTACATCTCAAAAGCTATAATGGTTAACTCTCTCTAGAAAGAGTTAAACAACTCATTTGAATGTTACATGAGAAATTTGCTAAAAATGTGATTGTTAAGGAACCAAATCACGATTACACAAAACCTAATTTTCTTAAGAAATATTATGTTTTGGCATAAATCTGGCTACATTAGTAAATGTTTAGTGTGAGTCATAGGTAAACAATACTCTGGTCAGCAACTGAAGATTTTAGTAGGACTAAATTCACCAGTGGCATAAGCTGGTACAATTCAAATAAAGTTGACAGTTTCACCTTCTTATGCTACTGGGAAACTGAGCCCTTTATCTAGGCAAGGGGGTCTGTTAATTCTATCATTTTCTTTTTCTTTTTCAAATTTAGAGATCATGAGATAAACAAAGTTGTGAAGAACCATGTATTGTCTTCTTCAAAAGATGTCGTTGGTAGTTAATTCCCTGTAGAATAAAAAACTTCAGTTTTGTGGACATTTAAAAAAAGAATTGAATCTAAGACTTTTAAAAAATTGTTGAAAGCCTTTCTTTTCAAATATTCACACATCTAACCTTCTGCTTTCACAGAGAGGCAGCCCTCTGCCTTGAGCAGAGGCTTATGTGATTGATTAATTGATTAGCTTACCTCCTACAAGCTTTTAAGGAAGGCATCTTAATACCCGATATTATAAAATAAACATCCTGCTCTATTACAATAAATAGTTTTTAAAAACTGCAGACAAACTGATGTTATTGGAATTGGGATTGAAAATCCTGCATTTGGTACTGCTATCATAATAAAAGGGTGGAAAAAAACTCAAGAAGTTACCTAACTCATCCCTTCCCCATGCTAAATCAGCATTAAGTTTACCTAAACCAGCACTGACAAACGCTTATGTAACTTTTCTTAAAAACCTTAAAATGATGGAAATGTAGCCATGTTAGTCTGGTGTAGCTGAAACAAAAAACAGGACTGTGTAGCATTTTAAAGACTAACAAGATAGTTTAATAGGTGATGAGCTTTCGTGGGCCAGACCCACTTCCTCAGATCAAATAGTGGAAGAAAATTGTCACAACCATATATACCAAAGGATACAATTTAAAACAATGAACACATATGAAAAGGACAAATCAAATTTCAGAACAGAAGGGGGATAGAGGGGAGGGAGAGGTAAATGTCTGTGAGCTAATGATATTAGAGGTGATAATTGGGGACGCTATCTTTGTAATAGGTAAGATAATTAGCGTCTTTATTCAAACTTAAGTGTAAAGTGTCAAATTTAAGCATGAATGACAGTTCAGAGGATTTTTTTTCAAGTGAAGTCTTAAAAGGTCTATGAAGCAGAATGCAGGTAATCAAGTCATTGAGACAATGTCCTTTCTGGTTGAAATGGCAAGAAACTGTTTTTTCTTTGTGATCCTATCTGATATCTGTTTTGTGGGCATTGATCCTTTGGCGAAGTGTCTGAGACGTTTGTCCAACGTACATAGCAGACGGACACTTTTGGCACATGATTGCATAAATTATATTTCTGGATGCTCAGGAATATGTGTTCTTGATCTTATAACTCACTTGGTTAGGTCCAATAATGGTATCAGCAGAGTGAATATGTGGACAAAGCTGGCAACGGGGTTTGTTGCAAGGGAAGGTACCAGGCTTGGTATTAGTGTGGTATGTCCTGTGGTTGTTGGTAAGAATCATCTTGAGGTTAGGGAGACAGACCCATAGTCTCCTATAGACATCCTTCTAACCTCAAGATGATTCTTACCAACATCCGCAGGAGGAAACGAGCCCAGGAGGACCTGAGGTGGGAACAGCTGACCTGCCTGCTGCCCCTGGTCCGGGGGCTTGAGGAAGAGCACCAGGAGTGGTCCACTCACCGGGAGGAACGCTGGGTCAACCAGGGGGAATGCCACGCTGACTAGGAACAAAGAAAGGATGCCTGGAACCAGCTGGAGAGCCAGCATGATGCCATGTGCTCCTCCCTTCACCACCGTGGTGGAGTGTATGGTGTTGTGCATAGAATGGGCCACCAGCCACCTCCCCAACCCCTCCATCCATTTCTCTTCTAGCCCTCCCCACCAGGGATAATCAGGGCCCCAGAAGATGGGGTGGTGGGACCTCTTGGGCTGCCAAAGCTTGCCAACGACCAGGAGGCAGGCACCAGTCCCATCCCTGAGCTCCCCTTCTCCATTCCAGGTTCTTTCTCCAGTGTCTCTCCAGTGTTTACCAGGAGAGACCCAATAAACAGTCCTATTTTTTCAGAAAACATGTCTTTATTATTTGCTGTGCAGGGGAGGGGAGAAGATGGGATGGGAGAGCAGGAGAATGGAGGGGTTGGGGATGAAAGGCACTCATGAGGAATGCAGGAGCCTCTTGTGGAAAGGCATGGGGGAGAGTCTCAGAACTGGCCTTGTACAAAACTCTTCTTAAAGGCCTCTCTGATGAGCACAGCCCCTTTATGCATTCCATATGGCCCTGGTGTACAACTGCTCAAATTCCTGGCCAGCCCTTCACCCTCAGCATCCCATCCTGCCTGAAAAGATGCTCTCATATAGGTTATGGGGCATACAACTGGCTACCACCACAAAGGGAAAGTTGTGCTCGCTGAGGTCCAGATGGGTGAAGAGACTCCTGAACCTTCCCTGTTCAGCCTGGCATTGAAGTGCTCCTTGTTGGGGTCCAGGGTGCCTATGTAGGGCTTCATCAGCCAGGGGAGCAAGGGGTAGGCTGCGTACCCCAGGATGATGATGGGCATGTCCCCCTCTCTGACTCTGATAGTGCATTGGGAGAAAAAAGTGCCAGCGTGCATCTTTCAGAATAGGCAGGAGTTCCAGAAGATGAAGGCTTCATGCGCATTTCCTGACCACCTGACTTTGATGTCAGTGAAGCATCCCTTGTGATCCATGAAGGCCTGCAGCACCATGGAGAAGTACCCCTTTCTGCTGATGTTGTCTGAGGCCCAGTGGTCGGGGTCCAGCATGGAGATGTGTGTGCCATCTATGCCCCCGCCCGCCCAGTTGGGGAAACTGATGGAAGCAAAGCCATCAATGATGCTGTCCACATTCCTCAGAATAATGACCCTTCATAGCAGCACCTGGTTGATGGCCTTCATTACCTCCAGGAACACAGCCTCAGTTGTGGATTTCCCCATGCCAAACTGGTTCCCAATGCAATAGTAGCTGTCCAGCATGGCGAGGTTCCAGAGGGTGATGACCACGTGCTTCTGCACAGGGATAGCGGGTTGCATGGTCCCGTCACCTGAGTGCAGGGATGAGCCACTCGCAGAGCTCGGGGAAAATGGCTTTCTGAATGCGGAAGTTCTGCAGCTACTGCTGGTTGTCCAATTGTTGCATGACGATGCAGTCCCAGAAGTCCAAGGTTGTCTCCTGCCCCCAGAAGTGGCATTCCACAGTGTCCAGGGGATTGAGGGGCATGTGCAGCAGCAGAAGCACTAAGACCTGGGTGATCAGGGCCTGTGATCCATGCTGGTGTTCATCCTGCAAGTCTATGTCCTTGTCCAGCTGGAGCAACATGTGGGCAGTCTAGGCAAACTGGACCATGAGCCCTGCTTTGCAACAGCTCTGGCTTCATGCTATGAGTGCTGTGGCATCTGCAAGGGCAACCAGAGCATGAGAAGGCACGTGCCCACTGAGTCCCTTTTGTGTCCCACAAGGGGGGGAGGCAGTGGAGGAGTGGCGTGTGAGGCGCCCCTATAAAGCCATAGAGAGGAGCCCCTGAAAGCATGTGTCGTGGCTTGCCTGACCAAGCAGCCACAGGAAGTATCCACCCTCCTGGTACCCTCCCCAGAGCGCTATTTCAGAATAATTCTAACTAATTTCTATGCTTCCCCATAGTGGGGACACGCTCAATTTTGTTAAATTGGGAGTTATGTTGATTTTAGTTATTTCAAAATAATTTTGTAGTGTAGACATATTCATAGAGGCCTTTTCAATGTACAGTAATACCATACTCTGTCATAAATACAGTAACCCACAACTCTATCCTTCATTAACCTCCCTATTTCACTCTTATTTCCATTTAGGTCTTATATATCGCATCCTGGTTAAGTGCTGAGATTCAGTGAAACTCCATAGACCAGGTTGCTCCTAGCTGCTATGCACACACTTACTTATTGGCACTCTGGCTGGAAATGACTTGTGTATTTCTCTAATGGAAGGAAGTAGCCTTAGGGGCTTTTTATATTGAACAGAATGACACCTGCTGCATTCTCAAATATTGAAAATCTAAAAAATGTGGCAATCAGAAGTTCAAACAGATAAAGGAAAATGAAAACAAGTGTCCTGCAAGTAACCTTTGTTCTTCAAAAGAACAAAAGACTATTTCCATCAGTGAGCTGGGCCAGAATTATAATGATTCATTATAATGACCATATAAAATTTCAGTGTTGTATTTGTATGAGGGCAGAGTTAAATGTACGTGGTTTCACTTTCTCCTGCCACATCTGCCTTTCTGCTTTCTTAGTCCCCTTAGGGAACTGTCAGAATTAAAACAAAACAAAACAAAATAACAACAATAAAATAAAACCACAGAATGCTGCTGTACTAAATTAAACTCTGTCACATCACTAATCTTAAGGCACCAGATTCTCAGCTGCATCAGTCTCCATCCTTCCGGTCCTGGCTGGTATTTCTCCCCCAGGGATTAAGCAAAACCCTGGACACATTATGGAAGGCAGTCAACTGTCAAGACAGCTTATTCACAATTCCATCTCAAAGCCACATTAAAAATGCCAGCTAGTGTCAAGACACCCTTTTTTCTGAAGTCACTGAGTCTCTTAGACAGGACATCAGCTACAACCTTTTAAGGAGAAAGGCAATCAGTGGTGCAGGCCTGTATTTTGGATCAGTGACACACTTCTGGCCAGAGAGACAACTTAGATCTATGTCCCCTAATAGCAACAGATCAGCTCCTGCATTCTCTTCGGAACAACCATATGAACTGAAAGATCTTTCTTTATTACAACAGGACACATTATAGTCACAGGCCATTTAACTCACATCTTTACTGTGTGGGCTTCTTAAGCCGCCTCTCCTGCTGCAGTGGATGTCAAGAACAAATAGCATGCCATCTGGATATAGACAGACCTCTTTAACATCTTCGTGAAGGATGTATGTGGTTGATGTCACCAAATTTTGCTGCCATGGTACCATTTACCCAAAATCTTAATCATCATTTGTACCATCAGAAGCCACATGCCCAAAAAGTAAAGAGATGAACAACTAAATGCAAAAGCTAGTAAAATTACATGAAAGAACAAGGAAGAAAAATAGACTTAAAGTGAAAAAAGG
This sequence comes from Apalone spinifera, assembly GCA_030068395.1. Lineage (NCBI taxonomy): Eukaryota > Metazoa > Chordata > Testudines > Trionychidae > Apalone > Apalone spinifera. The sequence continues at coordinate 115,521,440 of CM057847.1, forward strand.
AGCCTTATGGTTCTATCCCTGCCTCTCCAAAAGCATGTGTGAGGGGTCCTCTTCTGGAAGTTGCACAGTTTCAAGAGCCACAGTCCAAATGAGGCATGAGAAGTTTCTGATGACCAAAAATGAGAACCAAGTTTAAGGACGTGAGAAGATCCTTATGTATCTGGGGGTATGTCTACACTGCCACCCTAGTTCGAACTAAGGTGGCTAGTGTAGACTTACCCTTAAGTATGAATTTTAATATGAGTTATGGATTTTTTTAACATACATTGTCTGACACTGAAATTATCTCAAGTTAGAGGTAATGGAACTTGTTGGAAGTTTGCAGCTTCCTCTCATAAGAAGACTTCTTGTACTGTTTATTGCTGCCAACTGGTTCCTTGAAATTTCATGGGGCAGGAGAATAAGTGGAGTCCTTAAAAATGCTGAAACAAAGGGTTTTGTCCTTCTTTGTACCTTGTGTGGTGGCATGCAACAAACCCATCTGGAGCACAAAATGTCTGCAGTGGTAATACACAGGAACAAACTTCTTATGGTATCCTTACAAATTCTAATGAAAAAACTGGAAAGATCAGCCCCCTGTACTTCTTTATAATTAAAGAGTAATTAAATTATTTTAGGAGTTGATGACTTCTGTTGTGTATCACTTCCCTGTCAGACAATCCTATCAGCTACATAACTCTATCACAGAGGGAAGGAGGAAACTCATTTAATCTGGCTACTTGTTCTGAATGCTATATGAATGTACTAAATTCAGTACATAAATTTCCAGTGACTTCAAGTACTATGGATAATGTCTATCTCTGCAACTGATTTAAAAACTCATTAGCAGAACCATTTTCCTTTTAAAATTCCTGGACCCCCCACTAGCTTTACTGTAGGTTCTAGTCTTCATTTCATCTAAAGTACCTGATTCTGAAATATATTAGGATGCCCTGAATTTTCACTTAACAGTTGAATAACTTCCTGTGTAAAAGAATCAATCTGAAATCTATTTCCCTTCAGAGGACATCCAACCAGCCACAGAAGCCATTTCTTTTTTTAAGGGAGCTGGTTTGTCCTCTTGCTGAATCACCAATTAACCATTATCCATAAAACTGCATGGATTTTCATAAAATGAATGAACTTACCTTACATCAACTGCTAGGTAAGTCACAAAACACATACAGGTCACTCGCTGGAAGAATTTATAATCTAAAGCTCATTTCCTCAATAGGATCTCTGAAGATGGATACTCATGTGAAATGCAATCAAAGTAAAAAGGATGCAACATAAACCCAAGGTTAATGGGACTAGAGTCAGCTGACCCATGTTAGAGAATCCTGGAATTGAGTGTCTGCCCTGATTCTTAATCCAACATTTAAACTTTTCTAACCTAGGCTGAAACCTGGGGTTCTGGCATCCACACTTAATGCATAGATCCTAATCAAATCATTCATATCACCAGAGTCACTATCAGCTGCCCAAGATATGGACATTCTTAGCCCTTTAATTGTGGTGCTCTATGGGAAACTTTATTGCATGTTACAGGCAGTTTGAACAGCCCACCAATGAAGCCTGTATAGGACAATTGTTCTGTGCTTCACAAGCTACTGGAGCCATAAACATGAGGAAGATTCTTTTAAAGAACTGCTCTTGTACTTTCATTCCTGTGTCAGGAAATGGGTAAATGATCCACAAGGTGCTGGTGGGCATTTCAGTGGTGCTTTCTGACCCACCAAATGAACCTAACAGATTTAATGATGGAGACTAGGAGGAGCAGAAGGCAGAGGAAGAAGAGTATCCTGAAATGTCAGACTTGCACTGGCAGAAGCTGGTCAGCACAACCAGGCATTATTGCCACTGTACATGGCATTGGTGAAATTATTGTGTCCATTTTGGATGTCAACAATTTACAAAGAATGTTGAACAATTGAAAAGGGTCCAGAAAAAGAGCTGCTAGAGGTCTGGAGATGTTACTTATACAGTGAGAGACTAAATAAGTTTAATCTATTGATTTCTTTGGGAAAAAGTTAAGTGACTTTATCATAGTGTTTAAGTACCTATATGAGGAGACAAATTGTGACAGAAGAAGTCTCTTCAATCTTTCAGACAAAGTCATAACAAGATCTAATGCTTGGAAGCTGAATCTAGAAAAAAAAGTGGTTAGAAATGAGGTGCAAATGTTTTACAGTGCATTTTAACTAGCCACTAGGGATGTGCTACTTTTTCCATCCCATAACAGCCTTAAATCAAGATATGTCATTCTTAATTATTCCTCATGTGTTAAAATTATTCTTAATTAAAAAAGAGACTATTTCATTCTACTAGTTTTATAACTAGTCCATTTATCATAATTTCTGGAATTTTCCTGAAAATGCTATCAACTTTTGTTTAAAAGTTCTTTTCATGATGACTAGCCTTTCCTCCTGACTAGCTACACTTTTAATAAGGGAGTTCCTTTTGGAGGAGCTTTAATCCATCATAACTATCCCTCCCCATCAAAAAGTCATGATACCAGCTTTTCTATACTTTTTGTCATTGTATCTTTAATTTCCCTTCCCTTCATAAAGTACATGGCATTGACATGTGCCCACGGGTGACTTTTCAGATTATAAAATATCTCTGCCTTCATTTGGATTATAATCACCCTAAAAACCCATTTGACTCTTACACTCATCCACCATAACATTAACCTTTCATTAGCATTACACTGTCTTGGATAAAAAAGTAATAAGTACTTAATAATGGAATAATTCATAGCTTTCAATTCACAGTCATTCTCACTGGGGAAGACTCTAACCTTTTCCTACCATATTGAAGGGAAAGCAGACCGGATGCATGCAGCGTCACCTGATTTATGTATCTTTAAAAGTTGCTTAGAAGGCAAAATAATTGTTATTCAAGATGAAAACATGTTTATTTTGCCAACTGCATAAGTAGAATTGGGCTCCTTCAGGTTTTCCAGGCAGAATAAGGATTCTCATTCATTATACATACAATACGCAGAGAAAATTCCTCTTGGGGATGTATTACTTCTGTTCTACTTTTGTTGGTTTCTATACTTATGTAAAAGGCTTAAAACTATTGCAATTTCTCCTCATGGTTTTATTTTGATAAATGTCAGGAGGCAGGCATTTAAGTAAAATCATACATGAAAAAGAGATAGATCCACAGTTGTTCCAAGATTGGACTCAGTCTTGTAGTCCTGAAACCTGATCAACCTTCGTTCCCCCATTTTAAACCAGTCTCTGAAGAGAGTAGTAACTTTAACCACCTTTCCACTCCCCATCCCAAAAATCTTCTCCAGCCAAACTGCCTATAATGCCAGCTGCAATGGTCACATAGAGTGCGTCTACATTACACTTTTAGCAATTTGCATAGCTTATTCCGAGTCAATTTCGAAATAGCTTATTTCATAATTTTGTGCTGTCTACACAGCACCAAATTTCAAAATAGATCGCTATTCCAAAACGTCCCTTAATCCTTGTGGAATGAGGTTTACAGGGACATCGTCATAGTGAGCCCATTATATTTCAAAATAACTGGCTTACTTAAAAGATGCACAATAGCTATTTTGGGATACCGGAAGTCCTGAAATAGTGCCACAGTGTAGAGGTAGCCATACAGAGAGCCATGCACATGTACTCTGTTTTGCCTCACACCCCACATGTCACTTCTGCAGAAGGGAGATAAATGAATATAGATGGCATAGTGCCAGCTCAGTGCCACCCATCGGTTCCCCCTCTTGGGGAAGTGTTCAGTAGTCCCTGTGCAGCACTTTTATGGCTGCTTCCCTCTGCTTAGGTAGTGTAAAGCTGCTTAGAATCAGGCTCAAAGGTTTTCTCTTCATATGATGCAAAGCTATTGAAACTCATCCCTCTGAACAAAGGGCTAGTGCAAGCATTTTGCATCACTTAACTCCCACTTAGCCCTATTCTGAAAACTCAGAGTTTGCAAAGGTTTTGGGCTGGCCCTCCACACAGCAGTGAATTTTACTCCATATGAATATTCCAGAGGGGAAAAAAAGTATTTACTCTAAATGAAACAATACATAAAGACTATCTAATATGAACTTTAGTTTGTGATAATAATAAGTGATAATAATAAGTGATAATAGTTCATTAAAGTATCTCTAGCCTTTTAAAATGTCACTTGTACATTCTTGCTCAAATAAGATTGAGCTGTTGACACTAGTGTTTGTGGTTGTCTGACTTAGTAGCATTGTATATGCAATGCAATTTGTTTGGTAGTGCATAGCGAGTCTATGTTTTAAGAACTGTATACAGTCTTCAATCTGATCTTTCATACTCCAGTTTTCCATGAGTCAATGTATTTTTGTAAATAATAAATGAGTTCCACAAAATTTTAAAATTCTACAGTCACCCTCTCTGGCAAGACTTCTGTTTAATTTATTGTAACTTGCCATTCCTTCTTTAATAGCTTTGTATTCAGGGTATTATTTCATGGACTCCTTTAGCTCAGAATTCTTCTTGGAACATTGTTTGTTTTTGTTACAATGTTAATACAAGTCTTCACATAAAAGAAACAAAGAATGAATGTCAGTCACTTGATGATTAGTTTGATCAGTTACCTAATAAAACCAATATGGCTAGTGTTGTTCTAAATTTGGAGGTGACCTTTGCAATGTTTTAAATAATGAAAGAAATGATTTATGGTGATGCATCCCATGCTATTACATTTCAACATGTATAAATGATGTGCTGAAATTCTATAATGCATCAATTTTCCTATGCTATCTGTAGATACAATACCTCTACTTGAAAGAAAATTGCTTTTACATACTTACTTAATATACAAATTATTACAAAGCAACCTAATTGAAAAACAACTTTTATTATACCAAAGCTCACCTTTAATGTGAAGGATATTCTGAGTTAAGTGTTTCATAAATTTTTGCTATAATTATTTAATTAAAAAATATGAGCTTACATTGTTTCCTACAACTAGTTAGGTAATACACCTTGAGTGAAATCACTCTTTGGACTAATATAACTTGAGGTACTGTATCTGTTCATTGTTTGTGTTTTAGTCTCCTTCCTGACAACAGGTCACAGGCTCAAAAAGGCAATTTGAAATTTGTCAGCTGTCTGTCTTTTCTCTCACACCAATTCAGTGACATTTAAAGGGATCTACTGCAGAGCCTAGAAGCAGTGACTTAGCGGTGACTAAGCTGTGACTCAGGTAGGGATTCAAAACACATATGGGAGAAAAACAGAGCTGACCCAAACATGGTTTTCCAGTTTGTGGGGAAAAAAAAGATATATCAATTATCTGGTTTCATTCCATTTCAGAACAGGCAGCAACAGGAAGTAGCTGGCCCAAGTGTCTTAATGCCTGGTAGAATCCATCCCTGGGGCAATACCGGTGATAAGCTGCCCAGAACAGTGTACCTTGGAATCCCATCCCAGTACATCCAATTTCCAAAGTTTATGGCAGGATGCCTGGGACCAATAAGCTCTCAGTTGCAGAATCAGGCACTGAGCCCAAGCTAAAGTCCAGGTGCTCAGGGTTTCCAGACTCCTAGCTTCAGAGCAGTGAGCCTGGCAGCCTTCAGTGTCCCCGGGCTTTCCTGGGTCCTTTGCAGGCACTTAGATGCCCTGACCCCAGTGCCACTGACCCTGGCAATCTGTGTCCATGATCCTGGGGTAGCTTGCTGGGAGAGGTTGAATGAATTGGTGTTTTCTGATTGTGACACTTTGCTTCATATTTTTATGGAAATATGGTTTTGAATAATAATATGCATAATTCAAATATGCTTTATGAAAAATGCAACAAGTAACCTATCATTCGAGAGCTTGTGATTTCCAGAATGTGTATATTCTATTTTCATGCATGTATCCATCTTGTATATGAATGTAAGCCTACTTATTAATCTAGAATTTTCAGTGAGAGCCATTAGTGCTGCTATAGGCTTAATAGCCCAGTGCTTAAGGTAACAACCTGTAAATGGCTTTGTTATTCCTGTAATCCCAAACTTTGATTGATTCTACAAAGACAGGTGAGCATGCCATATCGTGCTGGAATCCATCTTGAATCTGATATTTTTCCATGGGGATAGGTAGAGGAAACAAAGGATTCCTACCCTGGGGAAATTCTATTAAGGAATGGGAAGCAATCAGCATTGTCTTCAGCTGGCATTTGAAATGGCCTCCCCACCCTAAGAGGATACACATAAAGAAACCAGGAAACAAAGAACACTTAGGCCTCAAGGAACTGCTAGACCCAGACCAGAGAAAAGATCATCTCTGTCTTAGAGATTTTTACCTCTATAATAAGAACTAAGGTGAGAATTATGATCTATAATCTCTCTTAGGCTATGTCTAGACTGCCAAGAAAAGTCAGAAAAAGATAAGCAAATTGCAAACCACAATTTGCATATCTTTTTCCGCTTTGTTTCCGAAAGAGGCTTTTCTGAAATTTGGCCCATCCACATGGGGCCAAATTTCAGAAAAAAGTCCTCTTTCAGAACATCCCTTATTCCTCTCTCTGAGAGAAATACAGGGATGCCAAAAGAGCACGTCTGCTTTTTTGGAAACTGTTTCAAAAAAGCGGACATGTTCCTTGGATGTAGCAGAGCTTTTCCGGGATACTGCCTTAGTCTTTAGAATTAGCAGGTGTGTTTTGTTTATTTTAGATTAGTAATTTGCTTTGATTTGCTGTTTTCACTTGAAATCACTTACATCCTGTTTTTTATACTAATAAAACACTTTTGTTTGTTGTCAAACGCAGTGTAAATAATTGCTACTGCGACAGGGTGAGGGGAGAGCCGCATCTGAATATATCTCTCTTTGATCGATAAAGAAAGTGAGCATTATGAGCTTTCACAGTGTAAAATATTTAAACAGAGCAAGATGGATTTATTTAGGGTTTTGGTCCCTTTTTCAGGTTGTGCTGTCAAGTCCCGGTAACTGAGCCCTCCCAGAACTCAGCTGTTTTAGTATCTTTGTTACTCTGTGAAGGGCTGTGCCTTTGCTTGGGGAGACCACAGCTTCTAGCCCAGCAAGACAGGGAAATGGGGAGTCCCAGAGGGCAGCTAGGTGGGCTCAGTGGTGTGATCAGCACACTGAGTTATAGTCTTAATGGTATCTCTGTGGTCCAACCTATCACACTGGTAAAAACTTGGGTTTTAGCAGAAAATTCCTGATCATCTCAGGAGATAAGTCTCCAGTTCCCAGTTTGCTAAGGATCTAACTCTTCTAGGAGCTTTTAGGTTGTTAAAATTCATGATTTCCAAAAATACATTTTAAGTTAAATTATAAGAAATTTTTCTTTTAAAACAATCTGTTTAAAATACAATCTGAAGTCGATGCAAAATATGTTAAGACCTAAACATATAGGCTACGTCTAGACTGGCCCCCTTTTGCGCCAAAGGCAAAGGAGGCCAGTCGCAATTGCAAATGAAGCGGGGATTTACATTTTCCCC
>CM057847.1:115532985-115546871 GCA_030068395.1 Apalone spinifera
TATGCCGGGTAAACTAGTTTACATGGCTCCATCGACAGAGCCATGTAGTCTAGATGTACCCATACTGATGACAAAGCTTCTGTCAACAAAGAACGTCTAGACTACATCCAGTTCTGAGATGCTTTGTCGACATGACAGTGTAGACGCAAAGGAGAGTGTAGATGGAATAATGCCTTTTGTCGACAGAACTCTGTTGACAAAAGGCATTATTCCTCATAGAATGAGGTTTACAGACGTCGAGAAAACTGCTGAGTTCTGTCGATATTATGTCGACAGAACTCAGCGGCTGTGTAGACGCAGGTATAGTTTTGTCGACAAAAGTCCACTTTAGTCTAGACATACCCTCTGTCTAGACACACCCTCTAGTCTGTAGTCTAGACACACCCTCTGTCACATAATATACATCTGTAGCATCGAGTATGGGTGTTGCAACAGCTTAACATGATGGAAGAAGTCTTTGACTAGTTTTGAAATTTAGTTTGCATTGTCAAGTGGTGGGATTTAGCATACTTGCTGACATTAAATCACCTTTGATAAAGATCTGCATGTGCTGGGTATAATCAATAAGAAACAAACTCTTGGTACAGAACCCTTGCATAGGTCTATAGAATTTTAAAAATGGCTGTTTTGCAGACAACTACAGTGTTTTAGAGAACACAGATGTAGCCCTGGTATTAGGACAGTGTTTAGGCAATGCTAACTTCTTTTTAGTTTTAACCTGATTAATGAATTGTTTAAAAACTTCTTCATTACATTCTCCGTGTTATGGTTCACTAAGCAGGGCAGTGTAAAGCAACAGAACTTCTTTTACAGCAGTAATCTTTAATTAATAACTATTGATTAATGGGCATTTAATAATAGCTAACTAATTTAAAGAAGATTCTACATTAATAATGGTATATTCAATAAAGCTTGTAATTGTTATGGGGAATTTAGAACATCAAGGGTTAAAAATTGGTAGCACTTTCCTTCTAAGAACACTTTGGGAGTTTAGAAAAGTCAGTAGTGTAGTTTATGTGTCTTATATACTGTATTGCTATCTAAAGGAAATGGAAATCAAAAGTACTCAGTACACTGAGTAATGATTACCATATTTTTTTCTATTTATTAAACCAAGTACAAATATTAAATTGAGATTATAGGGGGAGTTTGTACAGACCCCAATAGTTATGAACCATTAGAATGAATGTGTACAACATTTTCTTTAATATGCTTTTACTGTTGATTATAGCAAGCCTTCAGTATTTGGCAAGGGGAGATTCTTGTGCTTTGTCTTTGTATCATTAAAGTCTGTTAAGCTTTCACTGAGATATAAACTGTTAAACACTGCCACTTTCCTTTCTCTTGTTTTTTCATTCCTCAGGAAAATATGCCAATGTGTCAAAATAATAATGTAGCTCATGAAAATTCTAAGTCTTGGCTCACATTGCAGCCAAAGTATCGACCTTGCAAACTACAGAGAACACCTAGGACCAGCAGAGCTGCTGAGGCAATGGGAAAAGACCCAGCACACGGGCCCCAATGGTCCATTTCTTTTCATCATCAGTTGTACTACATGGTGCTTGAGCACCAATAACTCAATAAACAGCTGGTCCCACTGTCAAATACTTCTAACCCCATCTAAGCAACCTCTGGAATACTATCTTCAGCTGCTGCTAACCTGCAGCTTCATTGGTGATAGTCTGTGCTGTAATGTTGAAGATTCAGATTCAAACCTTGCTTTCTTAGTATGTATTGGTTCAAGTAATTAAAGATAGTATAATATATATGCACAAGGGAGCAGAATTAACATTGCACAGAGAACCACAAATCTGGCATTTCCTAATTTTCAATTGCCTTACTTTAAAACCTAAACAATGTCACTATTGTATTTATTTCATAATACTCTAGAGATTAATTTTCATGGTTGCTATATTCCAGCTCAGTAACTCTATCCATAACAATGTACATGTGGAAAGTACCCTTGATTATATCTATTTTTAATGTCTGATAATTAATGGTACACATTATCCTTATCCCTAAGTCACAGGACAGAATTACTAATTAAAACGATATTCAAGAGCTATTATTTTTAACTTTATTTCCTCATAATAATAATAATGGTGTCTCTTCCTCTGTATCTTGTGGTTGTGAGTTCCACAGATAAATTATGTTGCATGTTTTTTAAAATCCTACCACTAGTAATTAATTGCTTTTTTAATATCCTTGTGTGACGTTTTGTTTCTGTATTGGGAGAGGGTAAATATTAGTGGTATGTCTACCTTCTATGTCATTTTCTATGTTCACTGTTCAAGTCATGTAAATGGCCCTTAAAGTATAAATGCAATTTATGACCACTTTATGGTCCATTTACACTTTGGCATTTATATTGTGAGGACCCTTGTGTTGCAAATGGCTGCAGGTGGGGAACTCCATTTGTTTTCATGCTCTGAAATATAAAAGTGTTGCTTTTTGTGATAGGAATGTTTTGGGATGTAATATTGATAGCATTATAAGGTTTTATTACATTGAAATGTAATAAAAGGGGAAAGCAAGATTATACAATTAATTGGGCTATTAGACTCTGTTGTAGTTAGAGGTCTGTTTTATTAGTGCAATGCCTCATGCAAGCAGTTATCCAAAGGCTGAGTTTATGGCTAAAAATGTGCAGGTCCAAAATGTTAATCCTAGGGCATGAATTTGCATTCACAGCGTGAGAGATAAATTAGTGACCACAAGCATGGGATTTCACAGAAGCATTACAGAAGTAATTCTGAAATAAGAAGAAATGGGGGTAGGGCCCTTTAGCAACATGGTAGTTAGGCAGGAATTAGGGAGTTAGACTACATTCATATATAGGCATTGTTAAGAAAGGATTGACACAAATCATTAATTTTAATGATTGGAAGTATCATTATAGAATGCCACATATGGATAATGAACAGGCATTATTATGGTCACAGAAAATAATCAAATACTGTTGTTTATCCAATTGGTTACATAAAGAAGGGGTACAAAATATTCCGTCAAGTGTCTCAGTTGTTAGATACCTGAGACTCCCGAATTGGTGTCAGCTGATTGGTAGCCTTCTGCAATGATCCACTATCAATGTGTTCAACTCTTTATTTCTTGTAATTGTTGTTAGTATGCTATCATACCTTGAAAGTATTTGTTATATATGAGGCTTTATTCTGTTCGGTCATATTAATGAGTAGAATTAAATTATTTTTATGTACAGGTATAATTCAATACATATTGCTTACACAAAAATAAATGTTTGTAAGAGAGACTTCTGGAAAGAAGCTGTGATATTAATAAAGAGCATGAATGAGTTATTATTAATAAACATTAGTGTGGAAAGTTTATAGTTTCATTATTTGGTCAGGCTACAGATGTGAACTGTGCTAGGGATGCAGTAATAATTGATAATGTGCTACTTCACAGGCCAAGAATATTGATTTTAAAATAGATGTTTAAAATATATTAAAATATCGTGACACTGTAAATCTGTTCTGTTTTAGCTTGAATAGTAAAAATGCATTTATGATCAAATCTACTCTTTTTTGACAATGTATTAAAATCTATGATTCATCAGTATTGTGGGCTGCAAAATGAAGAATACATGATCCCAAATAATAAAAATGTATTGCAATTCTCTTCTATTGTTTTGTTTTTCTTTTCTTTTCTTTTTAACATGTAGATGACATCATAAAGTTTACAATGGTTATAGTTAAGGTAAATTGGTAATTTCTGATGGAACCAAAACTTGAAAATATATTGGTTTCAATGAATATTTTACTAGAGTTCATAACAAGTTTGACATTATCAGCTTGGCTTGAATACAGATATTAACAGGTTAACACACTACAAAGACAATTCCCCCCACCTTTGATATTCACATTTCCACATCAAATTCTATGAATGGGAATATCTAACTTAACTTAATTAACAATGGTCCTACTATTGACAGGTAACTGCTTTTGTTGTTATTCTCTAATTTTCACTCCAGCCCATGCGATGAAGTGTTTTTTACCACTAAAGCTCATGATGTAATATATTTGTTAGTTTCTAAGGTTAAATTAAATCAAAATGTGCATATTATGACAGATGTAAAGTGTTGAAATATTCCCACTTAATGGTGGAAGTACTTCAGAAGTCCACTTGAAAGGCTCATTTGTCATACTAGCCAACTGCATGTTTACCGGTATTCCATGGAGAGGATCATGAGAGCACTGTAGACACAAATGGCTTCCCATTCGTTTTCCAGGTTAAACTCCAGGCTATGTCTGCACAGCAGCATTATTTTGGAATAACTGACATTATTTCTAAATAACATAGTCCACATCTTTAGGCAAGCAGTTATTTTGACATAACTGCTTACTCCAACTCTTATAACCCTCATTATATGAGGAGTAAGGGAATTCAGGGAAGAGTGCTCCATCTCGAAATAATTGCTGTGTAGACAATGCCAAAAGTCTAAATAAGCTATTTTGACTTAAGCTATGCAATTAGAGTAACTCAAGTTGCATAGCTTATATCAAATTTAGCCCTGCTGTGTAGACGTGCCCTTTGTGTTGGTTTTGATGTTCAAAATTCTAAATGGTGCAGGCCTCAGTTATCTTAGAAAGTAGTAGGGTGGGATTTTCACGAGCCATTGTCACTGGCTTCACTTTGGTCCCATTTAGTTTGCCAACACTGAACACCTTACATCTTCCATCATGTAATGCAGTACCATGCCAGTAGAGACTGAGAACAATTCACCTTAATAAATAACTTAAAACCAGATGTAAGGAAGTTTTGCCATTGAGTTCCATAGGAGGAGGATCTGGACTCTAGTTTAAATTTAACAAATGGTATTGGCCTTTTTCCTTATTAATGCTTAAAATTCAAAATGCTTCATTGACTATGTCGGGTAGCCTATTTTACATGCCTTTGTTGGCAGAGGCATGTAGTCTAGACGTACCCTTATTTATACCAATCCTATATCCAAAGTGGGTTTGAATCATAGAGTAAATAAGTATATATGGTTTCTATGGCTATTTCATTGATTCCTGATCAGAAATTGTAAATAAAACCACACACTGTTTTCAACAGGCACCATATCTCCAAGTCCTAATTTGGTACCATGGTCCTCTGAAATGGGAAACCATCAGAATATTCCATCATTACATCCTTTTGTTTCTCATAATACAGGAATAATTGATAATTGCAGCAAGCATCCAGGACACTAATCAGGGACAGTATTTACTCTGAAAAACTCATTGAAACAACGGCTGAGTGCACAGCATCCATTAAAAAGACCAATGGGGCGGTAGGTTATATTAGTAGAAGGAGAGACCACAAAGCAGAAGTTATGCTGTTATTATATCACACATTTATCAGTGTCCTTCTGGAACAGCATGAAAACAATTACTTGCTTCTATACCTGGGATACCATTGTTTTGTATAGGGTACAACAATGATAATATCAACTCTCAAGAATCCATTTTATGAAGAAAATTTGAGGAGCTTTCAATCAGAGGACCTAATAAGAACTTTCAAAATCATGGCATGGCAAAAGGTTAAATAAATCCTCAAAATTTACATTAGGGTTATACTCCATACTTTATGCAGCAAATGTGGAGTAAATAGATAATCCTGGGAGAAATATTTAACAAATTGATAAGTAATGTGACTGAAACAGTAAATTGTTTCTGAAAAAGCAGGGAAGTGGGACTAACATCAGTCAAACAAATCATCCATACAAGCCTAGATGACTTTTTTTTTTTTTTTGCTGTGATTAATTTTGTATGTTTTCAAATGGAAACCAAAAGGAAATCTTAAAACACTCTCCAAAAACCTACCTACAACACATCATTTTTTTACAGTTTGCACTTTTTCTTTCTAAGACTTTCTCCATGTCCATGCAAGCCCCTTTCAGTTTCCAGATTCTCCCCATTTATGCACGTGAGAACTGCTGATTGTATAAGTATTTATTCCACTCAGAGAAAATATAGCAGCAAATAGCATGTCTTTTTTTATCCCATATTCTTCTCCCTACGGATCCATTTTCACCAAAGTAGAAAGCATGAATCACAGGCAAAAACCAAAACCTGTCACCATTTTCAAAACTGTATGAGCAAAAAAGGAATCTACCCTTTTGCTTTAATAAAATGAACAAAAAGCAAAAGGTTTCAGGAGTGGCTTTAGATGCGTAACTTTCAACACAAGACTATAGGGACTGACCTTTCTATGTAGAACATATTCTTCTCTATAAATACAATAGAATTTATTCTTTGGCTGGGTCATGGTTGCATGCATCTATCCAGATACTCCAAATCAATTTTAAAGGTACAAGGTGTTGACTTTTAACATCTGTTCTATGAACATTGCAGATGAGTTTATATCCTGTCAAAAAGTGCCTCTTCATAAGGCTTTTATTGATAGTTTCTAATCAAATAAATGCTTATTAATATCATCTGTGATATGGCTTTAAAAGCCTAGGTAGAAAGGAAATTGTTTCTTTGATTCTCTCTAATGTCACACCTGTGTTAATACCCAGGAAATATATTTGAGATTTTTTTTCAAGCATATGAGTGCATTTCTGGAGTAGTTACTGCCCTTCAGATTCATGACTTATATTGCCATCCTAGGCATGAAGAGACATTTATGAAAATCACTGTCTGATATAACTCACTGCTTGATTAGAAACCTCTACATTATATTATTGTTGCTTAGAAGAGAGAAGAATATAAACCCAAGAAAACAAAAATAAACTAGTGGTGCTGATTCTGCCCTAAATTTCACTCTGAATACCCATTTCCTTTTGTGAAATTGCAACGATGTAAATGAGGGTGGAATTTTTTTCATTATTTTCCTGTGTAAATGACATGTATCATAGAACAGGAGTGGGCAAAAGGGCCTCCACAGGCTGAATCCAGCCTGCCAAGCAGGTGGATCCGGCCCATGGAGGGCCTGCTGCTCCCCCGCCCTCAGGCCAATTAAGGCCTGGGGGTGGGGGAGCACCCAAAGACTTCTCCACTCTGACCCTGCCCCGAGAGCAGCACACAGTGCTTCAAAGTGTCGTGCGCTGCTTGCAAGTTGGGGGCAGAGTGGAGAAGGCTTCATGCGCCCCAGCCCTCAGGCCTCAAATGTCCCAGCAACTCCCAAAATTATTATTTTTAAGCTTCTGGATATTTGTTTTTGTGCACCAGCTTTTACGCCAATGCACAATACTGAAGATTTAAAAAAATATGTGATTAGTATAATTGAATAGGAGACAAAACTTAGAATAAGTATAATTTTATATCGGGGTGGTGAACTTCTGGAACTCTGGTCACACGTATTTCATCAGCCTACAGCGTGGGCTGGGCCATTGCTTAGGCAGCTCCCATTTACTGAGAATGGCAGACCACGGTCCCTGGGAGCTATGAGCAGCCATGCCTGTGGATGCTCAGATAAACAAATAATCTGGCAGCCCACCAGCGACTAACCCTGACAAAATACATGTAGACAGCACGTCAGAGGTTCCCCTTTGCCTTATATGATTAATGAAGCAGCATTCTTAGCAGAGTAGCAAGATAGCCTTAGGGTTAAAGCACTAGGCTCAATTTCTGGATCTTTCCTCAACTTCCCTATGACCTCACACAAGCCTTTCAATTGTGGTTTCTCATCTGTAAACTGGACTTAATTTTGATATAGGATCTTCAGGGAAACAATTTTCCTTTACTATGCATAGGTATGGAATCTTTTACAATGGAACCATACTCCTGACTTAAGCCTCTAGGTTCTTCTAGAATGCAAATATTTAACTATTTAATTATTATGCAAGGTAAAAGAATTATGCAGAATGCTATGCTTATCCACAGGCTGGTTACAACACAGTTAAAGCTAGAAAAAATGATTAATTCTACCTACAAGCATCCAGCAAATGGCCATTATCCATATCTTTACTTTCTATAAATAACCAGAGACATCCAAACAGATGTGCAATAATTAGAACTGGGTGAGTAACAGATTCTTTGGTTCACTAGTGTCAGGAAGAAGCACATGCAGTGGAGCCAGTCTCTGAGCAATTTAATGAGCGCAGCTGGCCTGTAATAGGCTGTCTGATTGGCTGCACTGCCTAACTGTTGTGAAGACTCAGCAGACTGGCTTTTAAGCTCAGCAGCAGGTGCACTTAAGTGGCTGCTCAACGTATTATCCATGGCTGCAGCAACTCCTGTCTTGTTTTGTTCCAGGTTACCTGGTTCTGACCACGGGCTCTAATTTCTGACTCAGGAACAACTGCCTCTATCTCAGTTAAATGACATCTGGAAGCTGCAAATAATCAGACACAAATTTTACTTTGACTCAAACTGAATTTGTTTTATGAAAATTTGGCGACTTTCTCTGTTGAACAAAGTTCTCTATTTGAGACCAAACACTTTGCTTGTGAAAAATGTCTCAGAGGGGTAACTGTTAGTCTGTAACTTTGAAAACAAGTAGTCCGGTGATACCATGGAGCATGTCTATACTAGGAAATTATTTTGAAAAAATAATTCCCGAAATAATAATTTTGAAATAGCACATCCACACTACAAGTCGGCATCGAAATATCTCATAATTATTTCAAAATAGCACGTCCACACTGATTGGAGCCTGCATTCGATATAAAACCCCCAGAAGCACTCTGGGGAGGGCCCCAGGAGGGTTGACACTTCGTGTAGCTGCTTACTGAGGCTAGCTGAGACATGTGCTTAAAGGGGCTTCTCTGTACAGCCAAGTCTCACATGCCACTTCTCCACTGCCTGCCCCCTCATGGGACACCAAATTCATGCTTTGTGCTCTGGTTGTTCCTGCAGATGCCACAGCACTCACACCATGGAGCCAGAGCTGCTGCAAAGCAGTGCCAGGCTCACGGGTCTCGTGCTGTGCCTCATGGCACATTTCATCCACACTGCCCATGTGCTGCTTCAGGACAGCAATGACCAGCTCAGACTGGAGGACCTCTTCACACAGACCTTGGTGCTCATGCTACAGCAAATGACACTCATTTTCCTGCACTCCGTGGAATGCCGCTTCTGACAGAGGGAGACCAGTGCAGACTGGTGGAACTGCATCATCCTGCAGTGACTGGATGACCAGCAGTGACACCAAAACTTCCTCATGCAGAAGTCCACCTTCCTCAAGCTCTGTGAGTGGCTCGCCCCTGCGATCAGGCAACAGCACACCCACATGAGACCCACCATCCCCCTGAAGAAGCACGTCACCATCGCCCTCCAGAGCCTCACCAAGCTGGACAGCTACAACTCCATGGGGAACCAGTTTGGCGTGAGGAAATCCACAGTTAGGCTGCGTTCATGCAGGTAGTCAAGACCATCAACACCATCTTGCTGCAGAGGGTCATTACTCTGAACAATGTTGACCTTATCATGGAAGGCTTTGCCACCATGGGCTTCCCCAAGTGCAGGGGGGGAGGGGTCATTGATGGCACTCATATCCCTATTCTGGTCCCCAACCACCATGCCTTGGACTATATAAACAGAAAAGGGTACTTCTCTATGGTGCTGCAGGACATAGTGGACCACAAGGAATGGTTCATGGACATTAACGTCGGCTGGTCAGGGAAAGCACACAACACCTGCATCTTTGGGAACTCAAATCTATTCCAGAGAATGCATGCTGGCACTTTGTTCCCCATTAAGGTTGGGGAGGTGGATATGCCCATGTGCATTCTGGGTGATGCAGTCTACCCTTTGCTCACCTGGCTGATGAAGTCCTATATGGGCAGTCTGGATCCCACCAAAGAGAACTTCAATTCCAGTCTCAGCAGGTGCTGCATGGTGGTTGAGTGTGTCTTCTGCTACCTACAGGGGTTGTTCGGGAGTCTCCTTACCCGCCTGGACCTCAGAAAGCAAAACATCCCCTACATGGTGGTAGCCTGCTGTGTGCTCCACAACTTTTGTGAAAACAACAGGGGAGACTTTCCCGCCAGGGTGAGGAGCAGAGGCTGATTGGCTGGTCAGGGATTATGAGCAGTTAGATACCTCTGCCGTATGGAGATCACATCAGGTGGCTGTGCTCATCTGGGAGATCTTGAAGGAGAGTTTCAGCCAAGGCCATCTGTGAGACTCTCCCCTGGGCCTCTCCACAATAGGCCCCTGCATTGCCTCTGTAGGAAGGGGGAAGAAGGAGGAGGAGAGTTTGTGTGTGTGTGTGTGTGTGTGCTGGGACTGGCACCTTCCTCAGGGAGCTTGGGAGGCTTTAGTTGCCTGAGAAGTCACACTACCACTCAGGGGCCCTAGCAGTCTCTGGGGCCCTAGCAGTCTCTGGGGTGATAGGAGAGAATCTAGGGGGTGAGGGTGGGTACAGCTGTGAGAATGGGGAGTTGTGGGGGCAGGGAGTTGGGGGACAGGGGTGGGGTGGTGGCTGGTGGCCCAATCCATGCGCATGACCATGCACTCCATGACAGATGTTATGGAGGAGTACATGGCCTCATGCTGGTGCAAAAGCTGCTCCCACATGGCCTTCCACTGTTCCCGGTCAACCTGGTACTAAACATGGTTGATGGCCCACTCCCAGGCCTTCTCATCCAATCCCTGGATGAGAGACTGTAGGCAGGCCATCTGATCCCACTGCAGGTCTTCCCTGGTGCTCTGTCTGTGGAGGATCCTGTGGAGTTGGGAAGATGGTGTGGGTGGTGTTGGATGTACCCAGCTGTGAAGAAAACTGACAGGGGCAGTCATCCCAGGAGTCAATCTGTATGAAGCCTAGCTCTAATATCTGAATCAACATCACAGGTCTTGGTTCAAATGATGGCGATGTGCTTTGAGCAAGGCCATCTGTTGTCTACACAGTGGGCACTGTCCTGCATGGACACAGATATCCCATGGACTAGCAGTCATCGTCCTCCACAACCCCACTCTTGTGGAGTCTGACATTAACCATTTCCTGGCCAGAGTTGATGACAATGTAAGGGAGGTGACTGGCCCCTCAACCCAGGATGGCATTTAGCTTCTTATAGAAGCAGCAGGTGTGAAGAACCACTGGGGAATGTGAACTTTGCTCCCTGGCCTTAGTGTAGACCTGCTGAAGCTCTCTGATTTTCATGCGAACCAGGTTGAGGGTCCGCATGTGTCCTTTCTGCACCAGGCTTCTGATCATCCAGCCATAACATCTGCATTTCTCCTTCTGGTCGGAGACCCTGGAGGTTGGTCTCCTCCCCTCAGACCTCAACAAGGTCCAGGATCTCCACACCAGTCCAGGCTGGTGCTCTCCCCTGGCCAGAGGCATCAGAGGGTGCTGAGAGAGTGCTGGCAGCCGCATAGGGTGAAGAGGGAGCACTGGGGGTCAGCCATGGTTCCAACAAAGGGTACTATGTGGCACATAGCTAACAAGGATGTTCTGAAGCCACAAGCCCTTTCCTTTCTGCCTGCAACTTTAAACTCTACAGAAAGGGAACATTGGAGTTGTCGGGATTGTGGCCAGATTGGCCACAAATGCAGCTGTGAGAAGCCTCTGGAGGCCAATTTTTTCAAAATAGCAGCAGCTGAGCACCCACACTAATGCTATTCAAAATAATAATTTTGAAAAAAGTGTTATTCTTCATGACAAGAAGGAGTTATTATTTTGAAATAACCAGCACATTATTTCAAAATAATGGGCTTGGTAGTGTGGACACTTTGCTTGTTATTTTGAAATAACTCCCTAGTGTAGAGTACAGCATAGAGACTTACAAAAAATATATAGGATCATGAGCTTTTGTGAGTAAAACCCACTTTATCAGATGAATTGGAGTGGAAATAACAGACATTTCCACTCCAATTAATCTAATGAAGTGAGGTTAACCCACAAAAACTCATGATACTATATATTTTTGTTTGTCTCTAAGGGCACGTCTAGACTACATTTTTCTTTTGAAAGAAGATATGCAAATTCAGCTTGAATGAATTTCAATCACTTTTTCGAAAGAGGGTTTTTCAAAAAAGCAAGCAGTCTAGAGGCGGTTCACTCAAAAACCAACCCCTTTTTGGAAAGAACGCTCTAAACCTCATTTTTTGAGGAAGAAGGGTTCTTTAGAAAAAGGGGTTTTTTTAAGAACCGCATCTAGACTGCTTGCTTTTTCCAAAAAAACCCCATGGGGAACCAGTTTGGCGTGAGGAAATCCCCCCAAATAAACCCCCACTTTTGAAAAAGCGATCGGAAGAAGATCCATAAATTCGTGCCAAATTTGCATATCTTTTTTTTTTTAAAGAAAAACGTAATCTAGATGTACTCTAAGGAACCACTGTTTTGCTTGTGGCCATTTTTGATGGGCTAATTTCATAAAGTGTATGTCTACACTGGAAACTGTATGTATGTCCGGGGCATACAGTTGTTGTGCCAAAGCCCCCTATTGTCCACTGTGAACCCTCTGAAGCATTTGGCTTGGGTTAAGTATATGCCCCTGATGGATGTGAGCAAAGATCTCTTGTCTGGCCTACTTAGTAGTGTCAGGGAAGCTATCATGTGGCTTCATCTACAGAACTCCTCTCAAGATATAAGTTGGTTCCTGGATGGGCAGTCATAATTCTATCTCTGGGCACAAGATGGGATATTATTGCTGCATACTAAGTGCTATATCACTAACCTATACTGGCTCACTTCATGGCTGCAGTGCCCAGATAGGACCTGGAATTGTAGCCATTATCACTGGACCTACTAAGGCCAATTTGGATCTCTAAACATTTTCAGTAGATAGAGTAAAGAAATTATGGATATGCTCCTAACTGAATGAGTTACACTAGCTGCATGGGGCAGACAACATGTCTTCACATGTATTTGTGCAGGGCTCAGTACCTTGGGGCTTCTGGGAGTTACCATGGTATAAATATTTAATATCAATAATTATATTAACCTTACATAAAGTTTATGAGCCTGATATTTCAATTGCATCTTTGCCTGGGTGAATCCTTGTGCTATATGGAACCTCACTTTAGATTGTGCTGGCTTTTTGGCAGAAGGACTGTGGCAGATATTTTCTACAAGCGCTACCTACTACTGGCAAACGTTCTTCTAATTATAGCCTCTTCCAGAGCCTGCACTAGTGGAATTCAATTTAGTCCCTCTTATGAATTTGGGCAGGTGGTTTGGCTCACTGTTCCTGTGGAGACTAACTAGTTGCATTACAGTGGTTGGATACTTCCAACAGGATCAATCAGGTTATGTTAATTGCAGCGAGATAATTTAAAAGTGGTGTAATGGGAAATTTATTATCTTGGGAGAAGTGCTATATTTTTAACAGTGAGGGGTATCATTATTATTATTCTTTTGAACAGGTGGTCTAGCAGCATGGAAGGAACCATGCTGCTAAAAACAAGAGAGAAGGGGAGGAGGCAGAGAAAAGAACCAGCAGGAAATGTAGGGTTTGTTTAGATAATTCAAATAACTTGTTCTACTAGATGGCTGATCTGCACCAAGAAATAGAACACTTGAAATATAAAAAGGGGAGGGAGGAGCTGGTAATGCTATTAATTGTTTTGTCAAGAAATGTGAATAAAGGATCTGCCTTTTCCCACAAGAAAAATAGCACTAAAAATATATACACTTAAATAAACTAGTTGGCTGGGAGACCTCAGGATGTATTTGTCCTTTGCCTTTTGGAAGTCACAAACAGAAGAGAAAACAATGTTTGAGGCACAGAAGGAAAGAAAGAAAATAGGCCCATTACAATAACGATGAGATTCTTGCCATTGCTTTCCAGGGACTTTGGATCAGGCTCTTAACCTTCAAGGATTGAAGCCTTCCCAGTGAGCACAAATTGTGTAAATTACCAGGGGAATTACACAAATCCTTCCCTTTCCGCCATTCTATTCACCAAGGTTGCAGATCAACCTTTCCGCAGTTCAATGTCTGCTACTTGAGTAAATCCAAGGGCTTGTCTACACAGGAAGGTTCTGTCATTAATA
>CM057847.1:115556750-115574034 GCA_030068395.1 Apalone spinifera
TGCAAATCCCCGCTGTATTTGCAATTCCGACTTCTCTCATTTACATCCCTTTTCTGGAAAAGGGGGCCTGTGTAGACGTAGCCTTGGTGTTTATAGGAACTGTGTATATTTTTCCTTCTACTGTATTTAAAAATTATTCATTAACTGTATGTTTATTTTATTTTATTTCAAAAAAGGTTGTGGAGTGAATCAGGTTATGTTTAATACAGAATATATATGAAGTAGTAAAAATATTAAATATTCAAACACCATTGACATTAATCATCATACTTGGTAAGAAACAGGGAACGCGAGCCCTGGTGTTTTTAAAAGCATTTTGTCTGCTTGCAACTTAAAATCTGGGCTTCCCAATGGTAACCAGGAAAGTATGACTTGCAGAAAAATGATGATAGGGTTTATAATACTTTCTAGGACAGTTCCTTTATTGGTACACTCGATGTTGTGCCCTTGTGCTGTGCGCAGCTTTGCCTGTTTCCTTTATCATCCATCACCCACTCTTTTTCTATAACCTTTTGAAGTAAAACAGAGAACATTAGCCAAAGAAATTACATTATATAAAAAGATACTATCGGATGAAAGGTCCCCATTTTTAATTTACTTTGTGTTGACACAGATTTCTATCTGCTATCACTTTTTCTTATCAGGCTGATGAAATAGAATTTGTGCAGTAGATATATAGAAAATACGGAGAATGGCTATCTGTCATAGTCAGAAAATGTGCTATCTGTCATCAGTGGAGACTTTATTTACTTTTGAAGGTGTTTGCCCATACATAGACTCATCGTCATAGTGTCCTTGTCTTTTGTTATAAATAGCATAGTTATTACAGATGGGCAAGCAAATACTGAATTACTTAGCCTATCTGACTGCTTACAGGTATTCCTTCAGATGTTGTTCCTTCAATCTTCATATTGAACTAGTATGAGAGAATAAAATCATGCCATTAGGATAAGAGAGGCACTGAGATCCTTATTCAGCATGCCATTTAAGTATAAGGCTAAATTTAAGCATGTGATTAATCTTATTTGCTTCAATGGAGTCAATCAATCTATTAATATGCTTAAAGATAGGCATATGACTTGCAGAATCAGGGCAACAGCCCTATATTTTATAATCCTCTTCTTTTCCAGAAGGTAGATACTTATAATAGCAATACACAGAAATGCACTCAGCATTTACCATGCACATTCAGTTTCATTTGCAATCACACTTTCACTAAAAGCTACAAACCACTTTCAGCAGTAATTCATCTTGTCAACAGCTGTAATCATTGAGGTCAAAGTGTTTGTTATTGTTTAAGGTACAGTACATTCACTACAGTACAAAAACACTAATGCATATTGGTCAGCTATAACTACTGACTTGCTTTAAAATGGGGTTGCCTATGTAAAGAAGAAAGTTTAAAAGGCAGATGTAACACCATTTCCATTGCCAACCCTCTAGTAGCAATCTTAGACAAGTGTTTTCTCCTGAGTTCTATACTCCAGTATAATTTTTATACCTCATTTTTTTCTAAGAGGGTGCCTACAATGCAAGATGAAACCATTTTTTAATTAAAGCTCCTCACCTTCAATCCAAAACCCAGAGTCAAGATTTACTTTAAATATTAACACAGTGCAGAACATCAGCAGAAATATTAAACAAAAGTGGGAGGATATGGAGCTGCAATGATTGAAGGTTACCTTTGCAGGAGTGGTAATGACATATTATAAAGGTCTGGTGAAGAACACAAAAATTAGGCGGGGAAGACAATTACAGGAAAGCAGCCAGCCCTTGATGAAAACAATCAATCACTCAGAATAAGACAGGTAGTGTTAGAAATACTACTGCAGCTCCCATGCACTGCAAAGGGCAAAAAAGCTGAGGAAAATGGACTACAGACTAGTTGAAATAATTAGGAATAAAACCTCGATCCTGGGAAAGGCTGAGAAACTTCAACTCCTGTTGTAGTGTTGTGAGTGTTCGGTGCCTTGTAGGGTGGACAAGAGATTAATTGGACACATGTATCACTAAGCATATCTTACCTGCATAATGGGTCATGTGTTACTCTTCATTGTTCAGTAAGGAGAATTGTGAATTGTGCCAGAGTTGGGGATTGTGGTGAATAAGCAGCAGTGACTTCTTGCCTGGTACTTTCATCTCAATGTCCTGCAGAACATCCTGTTCACATTTGTGGCCTGCTCAGCTATTTAGAATTGCCAGAGGAAAAAAACCTGGTGACCAGCTACATTGTGTGGCATGTTCCTTACTCATCCAGAAGCTACTGTGTTGCTTATGGCAAAGGTATTTTATTTTACATTGCTGTCCAACTCTGCTAATAGAAATTAACAAAGAAGACATGATGTAATGGACTTATAGCATTCTTGGGAGCTATGCAGAGGTCCCTATCTTCTGTGAGTACTCAGAGATATACATGGCCTATAGTCTTAGGGTTCTTAACTCTGGTCTGGTTCCATAGGAAATTAATTCCTGCCCCTAATGTTCTGACTAGATACACCTCTACAACTAAAACTTTGTGAGTTTTCTAACTTCCACGGGGGAAAGCATGCTAGAATTCATCTTACGCTAACTCTATAACTTATCTCATAGATAGAAAGACCTAGAGTGAAACACATGCCTTCTTGAGGACAATGAGAATTTTGTCATTGGCTTTAACAGGCCAATACTTCATCCCACATGCTCACTGGAGTACACACAAACACAAATGAAATGAACACTTCTATCAAACAAAACCAGGTTTGAGACAAAATCATACAATTCCAGAAATGGGGGAAGCCTATTCAAGTATTTATTCAATTGTCCTTCCAGGGAATGGATGCTCCCTAAAGTACATTATATTACAGATGAGTGTATTGTTCATTGCTTTGTGTACTCAGTTTTGAAAGTTTTACATGAGGGGTTTTCCAAGACAGAATAGCAGATGTTACCCATTCAAAAAATATTGACAGCCATTTTCCTCTAGATTTCTAAGGCTAAACAGTGCAGTTTATGAGAAAAGATATAGAATCCACATATTAATCACAGGTTACTATTGTCACTGTGCCTCCATGCACGGTGCCTTGAACACCTAGAGAGAAATGTACCTCACAGCCCACATGGGGGGTGTTCCTCCGAGTAGTGAACTTCTGGCTTATAGTGCCTGCATTTGTTATCCTGAAATGAATTTCTGGTACTGACTCATGAGCATTCAGAACCACTAACAGAGCATACATAAGGATGAAGGAAAAATGAAAAGAGATAAGAGGAGAGCAGTAAAAAGAGGGGGGAAAATCTAAATTCTCTTTCTGTTCTTTTGGGACAGAGCCAAACAAGTGACACGTGGCAAGACCAGGTAGCTGACTGGGAATTCCACAAAGACATATAGCATTCATAAACGGTTTGATATTATACAACTTTTGTATAGAGACAGAGCCAATCAGAGGTGGGAGGAAGAAGGGCTATTTGACCTGGACCTCAAACTCAAAGGAGGGGTTCAGAATTGGGCACTTGATTTTTTTTGGTATTTGATAAGTTTCAGAACTTGATTTTAAGCACATCCATATCATGACACACTCTCTCAACTTGGAGATACAAATTTAAGACATAAGAAATGTGAAAAATGCTAGAAAAAATATTAATTAAAAATATTCAAATTATGTTTCACTCTCTTTTTTCATGCCTTATTTTGTTTTCACATCTCATCATGTTTTATTTTTATTATAGTTAGGGACCTCAAAAGCTAGAAGTAGCTTGGGCTTCTCTGGACCTCTGAGAGGGCCTATACAGAACCTTAACATGCAGTCCATTCTCATGAGTAGCCTTTTACTCATTCAAGTAGTCTGACTTCAATGATACTGTGTGAAGAAAGGTTTCCAAGGTCTGGCTCCGTTGCTGGGTGTGGATCCACTCATACCATGGTAAAACAGATTTGGAATAGGCAAGGAAGAAACTCTCCTTGCAGAGATCCTCCCAGTTTGTTCCACGGTGGGGGTGAAGTTTGTTCTCCTGTAGACAGATGTGCCTTTAATTGTACCCCATCTTAAAGAATGGACTAAGTGGGGTCCAAAGGAGGGCAGGATAGTGACAGAAATGCTTTCTTGCACATGGAGATCTGTGAATAGAGGGTTCCTTCTGCACGTAAATCCAGGCCTTTGTGGTTTAGGTGCTAGCACTATTTCTGGGCTTTCTACCTGCTTCTCTGATTCAGAACACAGAGATGTGATCAGGTTTACTACCCGAAAGGGTATTTTGCATGCTGGATTGCAGTTTTAATGTTATTTTTCAATGGTAAAAATTAAACAAGTACAAGCATTAGCGTGTATGATCTTACTTTAAACTACTGATTGTAGAGATCATAACTGAGGATTTTATAACATTCTGTTGAACAACAGAAACTAGAATAGTTCCTTGTTTCTCTGAATCCAATTACCAAGAGCAAACACAATCATTTCCTTTTCTCTTCATCTCCCCATAAAGTAACTTGTTTGCAAGTATCAGTTTGAACACCTTTACAGAAAACTGACTTTTGTGAAATTGAATTATTCTGCAAAATGAAAATCTGCATGCTACTTACCATCAACATACCATCCCTGTTAAACAAAGTACTCATATGTGCTTATTTCCATTAAATGCAATGGCATGTAAGTGCTTGTTTAAAGTTAAGCACAAACTTTGTTGAAGAGAGGTGGCTTTTATGTGCATTAGTATTTTACTAAAATGTAGCAATAGGGCTAAAATCTCTTCTCTAGGATATATCCAGAATAAGTGTGTTGGCTGGGATCTACCCCTATGTAACAGAAAAAAATTCGAGGGCACAAAAGTTACAACCTAAAATAATATTTTTAACAAATTCTATTATATGTAATTACTATGGAGAATTTTAGTAGTTCATTGAAGATATTGTGCAATCCAATTTCTGCCATTTCTAAACTTTGTAATGCTTCACTTGGTGGCCTACCTAATGTTCTCTTAAGTAGTTTTAATGTTTTTTTAAAAATATGTAATTTCCCAAGTGGTGGGGGCATATGAGTGTGTGTGACAATGAGCGTCTTTTTGTTTTGTTTTTAAGGATGAAGATAAAAACAAGTTATGTTATTCATAATCATAACAACCTCTGATGTAGCTTAATTGAGCTCTGGGGCTTTCAGTTCTGCAACACAACTTCAGTTACAGGAACAGGTGCGTAAGTGAGCGAAGGTGAAAGCTCATATGTAGCCTGACTATCCTAAATAGGGTGAGACACTCCCAAAATGTAGAATTCAACTCCTGGGCTAAGTGACTCCAGGATATTATTTTCCCTGTGGCATTGCTCATCACCTCCTCAAGGGAAGTGCCAGCCTCTTCCCAAAGGGAGTGGGGAACTGAAGTAGGACATAGTCCCCCTTTGACAGGAGGCCCCACCTTTGCTCTGTCTCTTTTTCCCAACCAATGGCCAGGCCAGAAGCTGCCCAGAGACCTTGGGGCCTTGTGGGTAGATCTGGACCTAGGCAGCATTCTCCAAAGAGCTGAGACATGGGCCTGCTTTTCTACTGCTCAGGCCCGTGCCCAGAGCAGGTGAAGTGTCCAGATCTCAACCCAGCAAGCCAGGCTCCCTGGGCAACTCTTACCACAGGTAGATTCCAGCTTCTAACTTTGCCAGGGGGAAAAGCTTTAGGGAGAAGAGAAGAGGCAGGGGGAGGGGAGAAGGTCAGGGGAAGAGCGGGGGAGGGAAGAGGAGGAGCTCCAGCATGTGTCCTGACTTTGCCTTTTGAAAAAGTGGTCACACCCTACTCTTATTCCATAATGGGGAGTGGGCTGCAGAGGTGAAGTGCTACATCTATGATGTGTTTGGAAGAGTCTGATTTAACTGATCCCATTCCCAATCCCCAGACATGAGGGGAGCTCCTCTGCATGAGGTAACCTACCTAGGGGACAGGGCCACTGTATCTGGCGGTGAGGCACTATTGAGGGCATCTGGCCTGGCTCTCAAAAGTGGCTGCTTCATCTGTGGTTCTCAGTACAGAGAGTTCTAGTGCTCTGGCAGTGGCATGAAGCCAGACTTACATTCCTATTCATTTTTTGGGGCGTGCTGCCATAATTTTGCTGACAGCACAAATGACTGAAGGGAAAAGGTGCTATTTTTTCCTCAAAAAGTCAATATTTTTTTCCGCGGGATTTCACAGGACAAAGTAAGGTACATCTCTGCTCCCCAGAGCTTTCTCTAGACCAAATTTCAAAGGCCCACAGCAAACAAGAGAGATGTTCAAATTTCTGAAAGAAAGGCTGCAAGATTCTTCAGTCATGTGTTAGGTAACCTAAATATAGATGTGACACCTAGGTTCCCCTTGTTTTACAGGCACAAATAACATAATAAACACATTATAGATAGTATTAAAAATGTTTAAGATTAAAAATAATTTATTAACAGTCTGGATAAAAAGCAATAGGTAACAGGGTACATAGATAAGTGATTAATTTAATAAAGGAGTCACATCAATTAGGCCTGATTCTTCATTTTATTACACAAGGGAATGATACTGATATAAGGAGAGAGAATCAACCTCCTTGATTCCTCTAATCCTAATGTGTTAGCTATATTTCCTAGTATCTTCTTTGCTTTCCGTTTTTGCCTAACTTTGCATTATTGCAGAAAGATGTCAAAAATTAAATCACTTGTATTCCAGTAAAGCACAGTTCTATTATCCAAGGAAATAGAACAACAGTCCATAACCGTTAAATGATCTAGTTTAGGCTACATTTTTCTACAGCTGATAACTCAGTTCTATCTTGGAACACTTTTATAGTATTGATTTTATTATTATTATTTTATGCTCAATAAACTTCTAACATTTTTAACAGTTGCATGTGATTTGCTCAAGCAATAGATAGCCTACATAATAGACTTTGCAGTGAACTACCAAGGAGGACACTCCAGGTTGTTTAAACCTTGTTTTTCCCAGGAGACTATTTCATTTCAGTCTATAACACTCACAGACAAGAACATTTTATTTGATTAATATCATGCAAGATCTACTATCAAAATATTAATATCTCTTAAATAGGCATCTCCACTTAGTAAATGAAATCATCAACTTTCTCTATTGCCAGTATTTCAATATTTATCTGTTTCTGTGGTAATGGTAGCTATAAATCTATGACCCTAAGGAATAAAACATCCCTATGATTGGACAAGGAAAAGAGTTTGCACTTTGCATTCAAGTAATTTATTTTTGTATTTATTCCATGAGTTAATAAAAATACTTAAAAAAAACCCACCAGAAACTGCCCCCTACAAATTAATTTAGAGGAATAAAAATGCTCCTTTAAATTCTCTGAAGACATTCTTGCATAAAATATGCATTAGAAAAAGATCTTAATAATAAATAAAATATGGTAATCCATAAATGTATAATACATTTTTCTACATCATAGCCTATGACAATCCATCTTTTAAAAGACCATGTGAATTTGTTATGTGCACTCACAATCTGGAATGGGACACATTTAATATGTATCCAGGGAAAATTATCTCTTTTAAAAATTCAGATGAAGGCCTAAATGGCAGGTGGACACATGTATAAGATCAGCATTACTCATTTGACATTCATATGTAAATAGACAAAAGCATATATAGTTATTTGTGTCTCTTGTAATGTAAGAACATTTGGCAATTCAGGTTACTAAATGAAAAGTAATTAAAGGAGATGAAGGAAATGCATATTTTAAAACAGCTAATGAACTGTGGTATAGAAAAGATTTGATTTTTACCATTCTCTAGGGATAGCCTGGAGATGCCCATTAAATTGAATTAGTATACTGCATAATCCACAGAGATAGGCTTTCATAGCAATAAGAGACATCCATCAAAAGTTGTAAGACTCCCCATATCACTTTAAGGAAATCAGTATTTTTGTTGACAAATTGGCTAAAAATGTGGTCTATTATGCAATTTTGGACTACGAGGTAGAGGGAGCTGATTAGGAATAGAGAGGAATTCACTTGTGAATGCAGTCATGGGGAAGACAATGTAGGTAGCGAGACATAGTTGGAGGAATAGAAGGAAATATGGAACATAGGAGATTTGTGATTTACATAATACAGTTGATGCTCAAAAAAGAAATTGATATTTTAAAATAGAAATCTTAGTGTTGTGAGCTAGGAAACTGGTAATTCGGTCATTATAGCAGCACTTGTTTGCACAGCATTAGCTTTCACTAACATATTCCATCTCTCAATTAAAACAAAACAAAACAAAACCCTGTCAGCCAAATTCTGTTTATTTTTATTTCTAAACTGGTTCAAGGACTCGTTAGCTAAAACGACTTAAATGAGCCAAAAATTCAAAGTGAGAGTGCTTGAGAAATTTTGACAAAAATCAGAAATGAACTTGGCTGAGATTTTTTTCCTGCTTTCTGAACAGCTCTATTCTTCATACATACTGTACAGGTGCTCTGTACAGCCTCTAAAACATGGGTGTGATGTTGGTATGGAGTCATTAGTTGGACCTTGGAAAATTTCCCTGCATATCTTTGAAGATGGGCATCCAGAATTAGGGGATAAATTTGAAAAAAAAAAAAAGAAAGCGTTGTCCTTTATTTCTAGATTTGAAGAAGACCCTTAGTAAGAATTAGACTACCTGGGATCTTTCAAGTTTCTACAATACCCATTTTGTAGTTCTTTCATCTATCTTGCTGCTGTTTATCATATGGCATTATTTTATCTAGTGGTCTACATATGTTTAATATCATATTTAATTGTCTGTTAAATTCTGATTCAGCAAACTATTCCTATTCATCAGAGTGCTTAGGAAATGGTTAAGTTCCATTAAAGTCAATCAGATCTAAGTGCTCTGTTCAATAGGAATGGCTTGAATCAGGACCTCAAAAATGATAGAATCATAGAATACTAGAAGGGAACTTTAGAGATGATCAGGTCCAGTCTCCTGCCCTCCCAGCAGGACCTAGCACCACCTTGATCATCCCTGACAGATTTGATTTGATTGAATTCAAGTTTGAATTCCTTGCAGATACAATAGGTCATTGACACATCTGCCCTGTTACAAGGTTCACATCATTACTTTGATTTTCACTATGTAAAGCCCCATGCCTGAAAACAATATTTCTGGGAAGATGTGACTCTAGTTCAGCTTCATTCAGTGCACAGGGTAACATCACTTTGGAGGGGTATCACTTTAGGTGCTGGGGCTTCCTGCAGTGAACCACAAAAATACCTGATCCAGTAATCAATCTGGAAATGGGGAACCTTTTTTGGATTGGCGGCCGCTGACTCACAGAAAAATCAGTTGGGAGTCTCACAAAGTGAGAAACAACAACAACAAAAGCCAACCAAACAAAACCAAACCACCTCTCACTGATGTGGCCCCCAACTGAGAAAGAGAAAAACCATTCCCACATTCCCCTCATACACATTCCCCTCACACACCAAACATTCCCTGGGGGGAAGCGGGGTAGGCTAGTTGAATAAAATTTGTGCTCCAGCCCCACATGGGGATGGAAGTGGGCTGGAGCACCAGTATAGGTTCCCGAATGCTGGGAAGAGAGCCCCAAGTCTTGGGGGCTGGATCCAGGCAAGCTGGGGCCTCATATGGCCCCTGGGACTTAGGTTCCCCACTGCTGTTTATTAATACTTACATGAGTAGTTCCATTACAGGCCACTCATGTGAGAAAGGGTTGTAGGATCAAAATCTTAGATGGCAGCCCCAGACACTTGATATAAAGTGTAAGTAATGTAATTGATTCTGGAATTGACCATGTATCCTATTCACCCACAATCTCTATTTATTATATTTTTATTATATTGAAATGTAGAGTAGGATTTTTTAGCAACTGTTTCCCAGTCGTTCTGTCTTTATTCTAGGTTGGTAGCACAGCTAGACATCCTATGGGATGTAATTCAGCAAAACTTAAATGGATTGAAATATTTGCATATGAGTGCCTAGGAAAGAAACCTATATTTTTTCATATGATAAACACATTGGTACTTTTACTGCATTTAAAATGCACAACTAGTCATTTCACCACATTATTTCCACTTTAAAACACGCTTAGTGTCATTTAGTGCAATTTTATATTACAATGCTAATGTTATGTTAGCAGTAAATCCTGTTCCTTTCTCACATGCAGTACTGAATTGCTCTTTCTTTTAAGTAATCTTTCCTCTACCTCCTTTTTAGTAAATTCAACAAACATTAAGTATGCTACTGTTGCTTTTGTATAAGTACTTATATGGCACTTTCATTCTGTTTTTAGACTAATAATCTAACTTAATTATGAATGATGCTAAGATTGTACATGATTGGGCTGTCTTCTGAGAATGTAAATTGATTTCACGCACTGTTTTTCTTGTCCTTTTTTAAATAGGTTCGGTGTTCCAGATCCTATTGGTTTGAACTAAATTCTTAGATGTTGTCTTCCAGTGACTGCAGCTGTAATGCACATTTTCTCCTTTTTTTCCACATCTATTTTCATACCTGTGCTTCTTCTGTTTCTCTGACTGTTTCATGCTTGTATGGAAAGGACTTTGTTGGATGCACTTTGGTACCTTCTGCAGCACAGAACTAAGCCTTCCAGGAATGTACAGAGTTGTTACTCATGACAGGGTTTCAGCTCACATCAGAAGTGAAAGCTGAGAAGAAGGAAAAGGAAATTTGATTTGCAAACAGAACTGTAGAACTGCTGCTGCCAGATGGGTGGAGGAAGGGAGCAGGTCATGGCAGTTGGCATGAGAAGGGGACATAATTGTGCCAATGTGAGCTTGTGGTGGCACAGCACATATAAAAGTGTAGGAGCACAGCTTAGAACAGGTGTCTGGTTTTGTTGGCACTGGTCAGCACTGCTCACCCCATCCTTCAAAGACTGGTTGCAGGTCAATGAGACTAAGGCAGGCTCTCTGTCTGCATTGGCTCCACAGAGCTCCCAGAAGCAGCCGGCATTTCCTTCCAGCTCCTAGGTAGAAGGGCTGCCAGAGTGCAGTGCCCCTGATGCTAGCACTGCCTCTAGCAGCTCCCATTACCCAAGAACCACTGCCATTGGGAGGAACAGGGTGGTGTCTGCAGGCACGGGCAGCGAGTATCACAGGGTTGGACATGCTGGCCACTTCTGGGAGCAGTGCAGAACCAGAATAGGCAGGGAACCTGCCTTAGCGACGCCATGCCCCAAACTCCCTGACCCCAGTTGGGAACCCCTCCTGGCCTCTAACTTCCTCCAAGAGCCTGCACCTGGACCACATGCCCTCAGTCAAAACCCTTTCCTTATCTTTACTGCCTTCCAGACCTCACATCCCTAGCTTCCTGCACTCTGAATCCCTCATTTCTGGCCACCTCCTGTTGCCCACTCTCTCAGCCAGAGCCATCAACCCTTCCTGCATCCTAACTTCCCTGCCCCAGCCCAGTGAATGTGAGGAGGATGGAAGAGAGCAAGTGATGGAGTGAGAGGGGTATGGAGCCTCTCACTCCATCACTATGGAGAGACGGTATGGGGAAGGAGCAGGGTCTGGGAGAAGGGTTGGGGACAAGACAAGGCTGTTCAATTTTGTGCAATTAAAAATTTGACAACCCTAACAAAGAGGAGAGAAAATAAAAAGCACTCTGCTCTCTCCTGCGCCACAAGTCTCTCCAAGCCCCTTCTCACTGAGGCTACGTCTAGACAGCAGCTCTCTTCCAGTATAACAGAGGTATCCCAGAAAAGCTATGCCGTGTCCAAGGAATGTGTCCACTTTTCCAAAAAATGTTTTGGAAAAGCGGATGTGTTCTTTCACCATCCCTGTAAACCTCGCTTTACAAGGAAGAAGGGATGTGTCGAAAAGAGAGTTTTTTCTGAAATTTGGCGCTGTGTAGATGCGCCAAATTTCAGAAAAGCCTTTTTCAAAAGAAAAGCGAAAAAAGATATGGAAATTGCAGTTCACAATTTGCGTATCTTTTTCCGATTTTTCTTTGTAGTGTAGAGACAGCCTGAGTCTTGAGGAAAAGAACTACAGATTCCCCATGGCTCTTTGGACCAGATCTTCTATGGTGTTTTAACACTAGTTTCCTATTGATTTCAGTGAGAGTCTGGTACCTAAATATCTTTCAGGATCTGGGCCTTTGTGCCATCTCTTTTTACTTGAAGGAGAGAAATTAGGAATATCTAGTTTTCTAACTGTTCCTCTTTTTGGATGCTAGGAAAGGGGATGAATACTATAAGGCTATGTCTACACTGCCAGTTTTTCAGCAGAAAATATGTTAATAAGGGACTCATTAGCGTAAGTTGTGATTGCATTAGCATATTTTCTGCCTTTTCTTTTTGCGCAAGGGTTTTTTTGTGCAAAAAGAAGCAGTATGGACTTTTTTTTGCTCAATTCCCCCCGTTTTGCATAAGATCCTTATGCCTCTCCTGGACAGGCGTAAGGATCTTGCACAAAATGGGGTTTTTGCACAAAAGAACCCCATCCACTCTGCTTTTTTGTGTGCAAAAACCCCTTACGCAAAAAGAAACGGCAGAAAATATGCTAATGTGCTAGTGACTTATGTTAATGAGTCACTCCTTAGCATATTTTCTGCCGAAAAAACTGGCAGTGTAGATGAAGCCTTAGTGTCTCTATTGGAATCTCTTTACTCAGTTCTGTGAGAGGAGACCTGTGAGGATTTAGACAAGAAGGATAAAGGAATGTAGCTGCACCTTTTTCATTGAGAACCTGCAAAGCCTCCATTCTTTCGCTCCTGACTCCAAGGTAATAAAAAAGGCAGAGTACACGATGAGAACTTTCATAGCTGAGGCTAATTTAAGGAATACTGCCAAATCACATTTGGCCAAATCTGTTTGGATTGTGAAAGAGGCTTCATTGACTTCAATTGATACAGCTGAAAGAAAAGCAATATGCAAATAAGCAGCATAAAAAACTACATATAAACTTGCTTATATTAAATGAATTATCAGGTGACATTTGGTTTCCATGGTATTGCATATGTAGTCTGTTGGTATTGTTTGGAACATTGACTTTATCAGTTCATGTTATTGATTCAGCATCTTGGTTTAGTCTTCCCCCATGCAAAATGAAGCAATAGCAGATGCAGCTGGAGGCATTTTACTAATGTTAAACAATTACTTGATACTGCAAATGAAAAAAGGGATAATCACTGTATTGGACACTTTGACGGTTGACTGAATTAAAAATTCATCCTAATCAATAGAATCTGGGCTTAATAGACATGATTAGAGAATAAAATTAAGTAGATAGTTTGATTGCA
Organism: Apalone spinifera; assembly: GCA_030068395.1. Taxonomy (NCBI): domain Eukaryota; kingdom Metazoa; phylum Chordata; order Testudines; family Trionychidae; genus Apalone; species Apalone spinifera. The sequence goes on from CM057847.1 coordinate 115,569,952, forward strand.
TCCTTAGTATGCATTTCTACACAGAGGAGTTAAACAGTAATTTTAATTTTCATAACAGCCCAGTGTATAATGTAAATGGATGGCCTGTACTATTCATTCGTACTGTGACCACCTGATCAGTTCTGTTATGTTGCACCTAAATATCATGATTCACTTTGCTTAATCATTTCTGGAAGTGACGGAAATGTCACATTGCCATGGAAAACCAAAGTAAGCAAAGCTGGCCTTTCTGATTCTTATGATACCTTTGTTATTTTTTTAATTGTAGCTTTTTAGGGTTGCTTTGTAAGAAAGAAAACAGGATGATTTTGAATACACACCACATTTCCTTCCAGTGTTAACCTTTTTGTATTGTGATTAGAATTTTACATTAAGTGTTAATGTTTTCTACTAAGAAGCAGGTTAATTGTATCATCTATTTTCAATTAGCTCTAATAGAGTGCATGTATAGCTTCAGAGTCTATTGTGCATGTCCTCACGGAGATTGGGAAATGGAGTAAAAGCTATTATTTTGATGTCCTGATAAATTATGTTCCATATTATGTTAGATTAACAAAATGCATGACTAATGTCCCATGTACACATGAGCTGTGACAGCATTTTTGAATGTTAATAAATCTGAATGCTGGCTAACGTCCAGTCCTTTTTTATGGTTAATGCAAATTAAATCCACATTTTCCTATTATAGTTCTAATTTACTTCTAAATGCTCAGATTTAGCCATTATTGCTGGGAACCTTTGCACTGTAGCTCTTCAGTCAGAACTAAAAATTTAAAAAACCAACAGATTTCGATTGAACTGAGGACTGGTTTGTTTTATGGTAGCACATAATGTCATAATGGTCATAATAAGTGGACTGAATGGATGAAGTTTTGTAGGTGACAATAGCTGGAAATACACTGTAGACCTAAACCATCCAAATATATTTGCAAACTTTATTATTCAAAATTACAAAACATTCCTGCTTAAAAGTAAAGTTCAAGACAGTTGGTTTGGCCTTGTACAAGGCAGTTAGAGTGCAGGAGAGAGCAAGAGGAACTCCGTCCGTCTTCCTTGCAGCTGCAGTTTGGTTTGCAGGTGCTGAGAAGAACACAGGCATGGAGACTGCACCGCTGAAAGTACAGCTGGTCCCCAACTTACAGCCACCTCGACTTACGACCAAAGCAGTCGTAAATGCGGGCTCCGAGTTACAAACACGATCCGCGCTTATGAACAGTGCGGTCACAATGTAATTCAATGGGTTCTGAGTTACGACCATTCCGAGTTATGGCCAAGCGTTTGATCCGTAACACATTTGTAACTCGGGGACCAGCTGTACATGATGAGTTGGAGCCCCCACTCCTTGGCATACATCAAACTGCAATGGGAGGAGTGCTTTAGATCACATTGTGTAACCTTCTTTTCAGCTCTGTCCCCCAGCACCTCAGAAGGCATTGTTATTATACAGGAATAATGCCTCTGGGACTGGTGCCCTTTCTCCAGTGTAGCCTTGTCTGCATACAACTTGTCTGCTAGCAACTGTGGAGAGGAAAATCCAAAGACAGGTATGGTGGGTCAGGATGCCTGCTTTTGCTGGAGACCCCCAATGGGCCAGTTCAACTTAGAAAGTAGGTAGGGCCAGTGGCAGTGGGTCTTGGGTATCCAGGAGATGGGCTGGTGGTGAGTCTGTGCAATTTGCAAAATTACATCCCCATCTGAACAAATTCTGGAGGAAGGTGAAACTGCTTCCTCTAGGATGGATCCCTTGATGCAGCTGCCCCCCGATAGGTGTGTGGGATTATGGTGCTAACTGCATTCATTTGAGCTGCTGGAGTGACAAACCATATTTGTCCATGTTTTTCCTGTAAAAATACTGAATGATTCTTAGTGTTCCCAGCATATAGCAGGGAGTGTATCCAGTGCTCCTTCCTGGGTATCTAGCATCTGATTTAAACTAAGCTGTCCCTAATTTATGAGAACACAAGGGACTGGATTCTCAGCAGGTGCAAACTGACATAGCTGGCTTCAGGTAATGAAGTTAGGTCAATTTATGCCATCTGACATTCTGGCTCAGGATCTGCAACTGCGTCTGTCCCCAGTGCATGGCTACTTCAGCTCTTCCCAACTGTATATTAGTGCAAAGGCTAGCCACAATCTATATGGATTAAACTCCAGTTTTATGTTGTGTTTGGGATTACTTTGTGCATATCTGCCATTAGTGAGGTATACAAATTAATACTTTCTTTATTAGCTTAGGGAGTCTCAGGTCAATTATCCATACAACCCTCAAGGAGTACTCTTTTTTTTTAGAAACATCTCCATAGTATATCAGTAAATCATGAACATGCCAGCAAAGTGAATTTTACAGAAACATGTCCCTACATTAATGGTAGTTCTTGAACATTTTTCATGTCATGAGTGTTCACAAAGAAAGAGGAACGTATCTTATTCTGGGAACAAGATTCAGGTGTTTCCAGATTACTTAAAAATAATTTGACAAAGGTGGAAACACCTTGATTGTTTAAATGGTAAATTTAAACACCATTATCTAGAGGCAGCAAGTTCTTTTCTGGACAAGATCCAAAGATGGTAGAGATTACACACACACACACACACACACACACACACACACACACACACACAGACACACACACACATTTTGTATTGTCGCTAAGCCAGAACATAAGATTAATTAATTAATTTACTCATGCCTGAATGTTAAATATTACTATAAATGGTATTTACTATACCATAACAATTTTTAAGATGTCTACAGATTTTCTGTGTGTGCGTTTTGTATGTACATAAGACAGCACAGCCTATGAAAACTGAGGAAACGTAAGCTATCTATTTTCTTGCATAAATATCCTACATTTGATTCTGCAAACTCTTAGGGTACGTCTATACTTGCTCCCTAGTTCAAAATAGCCAGGTATCTGGTCAGCCAATAGTAATGCAGGTAAAGGTTTCAAACCGCTTTGACTCTGACAAAGGAGGGAAAGAGAAAAATTCCTTTGTCCCATTTGAAACCCCTACCTGCATTACTATTGGCTGACCAGATACCTGGTTAGGGACAGGAAACATAATTAACCCTTTAGTCACCAGGTGCTGGCCAGTCCTCATGGTTATGACAGGTACATAATGAGAAAGCAAGAATGTGACAGGTGGTTCACTGTGGTTTACAAAAGTTTGGGTAATCTGAGCACTAGGGTATAGGCCTACCCATGCGAAGAGTAGTTATATGTTACCATTTATGAGCCAACTTTATAACTTTCACCAAGATTTTCAAGCATGACTAATGAGTTTGGGTGCTCAACTTTAGAGACACTAAATGGAGATGATTTTCAGAAAATGTTGAACAGCCACTCTCTCAGAATCAGAAGATCTTTTAAAGTATCTTAAGTTGGACATCCAAACTCACTAGTCAATGATGAAAATCTTGCTTAAAAAACATAGGTTGGGGAAGTTTAGCTTAAGCAGAGGGCACACACATGACACACCCTCTGTGACATGATTCAGCTACATCAGTCTTGATCATTCTAGGGAAGGCTTTCATGATGACTAAGAATGTCCCATATCACACTCCATGCTAATACAAGTTTAGATCCTGATCCTGTGATTAGATGTGTACAGCTAGATTCCTGTTTAGGTGCACACACTTACACATAGCCCCACTGAATAATCTCTTTAAACATTTTTTTTCTTCCATTTTCCTATCCTTTCTTTCTTTTCTTTGTCCTTTGGGTTTTATTTGTCTCATTTTCTCTAGACTTCCATGAGTGTACCTCCTATTTTCTACTCTTCTTTTGCAATTTATTTTATGAACTATTTCCCCCCACTACTTTTCTGATCATTATTCATTACTATTTTATTTTCTCACTCTTATTCTGTTTTCTTGATTGCTCATTGAGCATCAAGGCCCCAATTCTAGGAAGCTCACAAGCACATGCTCAACTGTAACGACAGTCCTAAATCTAAGTATGTTTTACATACTTTGCTCAGTTTGGACACATCTGCTTTTCCGGAAATGCTTTTAACTGAAAAGTTTTTCGTTAAAAGCATTTTCGGAAAAAGAACGTCTAGATTGGCACGGACACTTTTCCG
>CM057847.1:115574134-115589062 GCA_030068395.1 Apalone spinifera
CAAAGAAAAACCTGTGTCCTTTTAAAAATCCTGGGTTCTCAAAATAATCCCACCTCTGCCACCATGTCATGGCTCCTTCCCCACCCTGGCATGATAAATGCAGAAGTGGGGGCTAGCAAGTGTACCCCAAAGCCTTATCTACCAGGCTTTGGTATAAAACTTCCCCCAAAATCTTAAAAACCTAGATTTTGGGAATAAAACTTCCGCTGCTACCACCCAAATATTAATAACGAGATTAGGGCAAAGATAATTTGGGAAATCTCACCCCTATTATAAAAATCAAGACACACAAGTAACCAATGCCAGGTTAATAAAAAGAAAAGAGAAAACTTTTATTATTACAACAATATTCCTGTTGCAAGCATAAGGATCAGATAGCAAGGTAACAAAATATACTCATGGAGGAAGTACACAATGGGCTAGAACTTAGTTAAAAAAAAAAGCCAAACATCTCTTAAGCAGTGCCAGATATCAGATCCCATACCCAACCCTTAAAACAATAAAGCCTAACGAAACTACCTAAACTTTACCCTACTTGGAGAGAGAAAGACATGCTTGTCCCTCCCTGTAGCTGCAGAGGACTCACCCAGAGAGATCAAAAAAGGAGAAAGGAAAAAAAAACCCAAATTCCTTTGTCTTAGTTTGAAAGTCCTACCTACATTCCTACTGGTCACTCCACCTGGCTAGGTGTAGTTAACTCCTTAATCCCCAGGCTGCTGGCTAACCCTCATAATCATGACACTCCTCCCTCCAACCAGAGGAATCCCTTTCTGGCTGCTGCCCTGTCCCCCACCTGCTCAGAGAAGCCTTCCTTCCATATTTGCCCAGAGTGCCTTCCAACCAGCTGCTGCCCCATCCCCCACTTGCCTGCAAGAGCCCTGGGCCAGCTGCAGCCATGCCTCCTCTATCTTCCACAGACTCCAGCCAGTGGTATTTGCTATGTAGGTGTCCCGGAACCTGCATAGGGCATATCAAACACATTTTTTAAGAGAAGCTTTTCCCCAGAGTAGGTTAGATCTGGGGAATGGAGGGGAGGAATGGCTGCAGCTGGCCTTAGGAGTCTTTGGCCGGGAATAAGGAGTGCTTCTCTGGGCAGGAGGTTCTTCAGCCAGCCTGGGGTTCCTGTGGTTGGGGCGGGCCACTCGGAGCTTCTTTGGGAGGGATAAGGGAGCTTGTGGCTCTGGCTATGGGAGGAGGGTAGAGGGTTCTCATGACTTCAGCTATGAGGGAGGGTGTAGGTGGAAGGATTGGAGCTGGGGACTAGCCTCTCCAAAAGGGGGCTCCATCTGCCACCTGTGTACCCAGGCCTGTGGCCCACCTGGGCAATTTAGGACCATTGGGGTTCTTAGCGGCTGTTGCCATGGCAGTGGCCAGTTCCCCTTCCCCCCATTCCTTTTAAATTGCCCAGGCTCCTGGGCAATTTCCCCTTTTGTTCCACTCCCCATTGTGGGTCTGCATGCAGATAACTCCTGCACATTATCAATGTGTGGTTGGAGACAGCTAGACAGGTCAACGAGATATGCTAATTCATTCCCTGGGCAAGCACAGTGTTTTTGTGTTCTGAGTTGACATTGTCAAGCCTTTTCTCCTTGAATTGATACCAATAAAGTACATCAGGATCAGCCAAGGAACTCTAGAGTGTTATTGAATGCAAATGCTTTTGGCTTTGCTCTCATTCTGTGCTTCTACTCACAAACATCCATCTATGCGCTCTTTTTGGGATCTCCAATGATCAAATGACTATGATGGCTGAGATACGTGCTGTAATATAAATTAGCATTGCTGCATCAAACTGACTCCTTAGTGTGCACTGTGCCTAGAGTGTGTGTTTAGCCAGGACTGCCACTAAATTTAGGCAGACACACTGTGGCTTAAGTCCAGCAGCATGCTGGGCTCCAGTGGCAAACTAGGAGTAGGTTATTTTGAATTAGGGAGGTTAGATCTCCTGCTGCTGCAGTATAATGCACAATGCCAGGTGCTTCGTTTTAAGTATGTGATTAATTCCATAAACTGTTTTGTTGTACTAAGTCCAGAAGCAGAAACGGGATTTGGGAAATTTGCAGCGGTTTGGTGCTGTGTGACAGCATCAGTGAGTCCAGACATTAGCTGTTGTGATAGGTAAACTGCCCTGACAATTCAAAGTATAAGAATTTAATATTTAGTGGGATCTCATAGGAAATACATCATTTCAACACTGCATAGGAAAAATCAGTAGAGTAGGTACCCTAGCACTGGAGGATTTCTTAGCTAAATTGTATCAAAATTCTGAACCTTATTTTTATCATTTTGTTTTGACACAATCAAGTAAATATGTTTAACATCCATGAAATCTTGTGTTCATATTTTGAAAGCCTAAGGCAGGATCTTCCAAATAAGGGAACCATTGTGGAAGGTAAAAGGGGAACACCTTTCTATTTCAGTCAGAAAAGTACAGTGCCTGTGACACTTCATAGCTTCATGAACTACATCCTAGTCACACAATCTCATCTTAATTAATTTTGCATTCTGAAACATTTATTCTACTCTCCCTGGAAACAATTTATCCTACAGTAGATCCTCCCTCAATTTATCCTCCCTGGTAGATCATTACAACATGGACTTTTGTTGTACTGCGGATTTATGTTTGACCCGTGTCTGGTGTAAATGGAAGAATCTTCATATACGTATACTCTTTATATATGTATACTCTATATGTATAATCTTCATATATGTATACTCTTTACAAGAGTAAACTGATACATCCTGAGAACACTGGATGTCTGAATGTCTGAATATTAGATTAAAAATAGTAGTCATTTCAGTGTTCTGTAAATTCAAACTTGGTGTTTACAAGCAAGCAAGACTACGCAAAGATTGTGGATATTTACTGGTATGAATATGCCAAATGGCTTACATGCCTCCTGGGATAGTGTCCTATAGGAGGTGACAACAGAGGGCCTATCTGAAATTCCCTTATATAGGAGAGAGTGACTAGTTAACATCGCTTTATGAATACTTATCTTTGCTGGGTGATCAGGGACACTGTGGATACCATCTGTAAATTAATTCTAATACACATTAGATATGAGAGAGATTGACAAACTCAGTGCATTTCAGTTAACTGGCATCATCAAAGAAAACAGTGTCTTCTCAAGAGCTGGGACATGAGTGAATTGTTTAAGCATGTTTATTTACAGTTTGTCTGCATATGAAAATTGAGCCAGAATAAGTTAGTGTGCATATTTAAAGCAAATCTACCATTCCTAATATTCTGGATTAAAACTTTTTAATTCCAAATTAGCATGATCCACTTCGCAAACAGATTAAAATGCAGGTTGGACCTCCATAATCCAGAATTCCCTAGTCCAGAAATACCCCTGGTGCAGCATTGTCAACAATCCCATGGGAGCACTCACAGGGACAGATGGGCAGATTTGGGGCAGAAGTATTGCTGGACAAAGGGCCTGGAGGGCAACAGAGCAAAGCTCCTGGGGGCAAGCAGAGTCCCAAGCAGCAGCAAAGCTACTGTATGAAAACACAGCCCCTGGGGGAAAGCAGAGCTGTTGGGGGGAAAGTGGAGACCCTGGGCTAGGACTGACTTCTCCTGGTCTGGCAAATTCTCTGGCTTTGAGAGTGCCAGGCCAGGGAGGTTCAACCTGTATGTCAGATTAAGAACATTCATCATAATGAACAATACATTCATTAGAAATAGCTGTTCTGGACTCATCTCCTAGGTAGGCATTCTCTTAAAAGGCCAAACTCCAAACCCTGCTCTGGAAGTAAGAAAACAGGAATAACAGGCTTCCTGCAGATTTTCTGATGTAAGGGGAATCACCAAGTGTCATTGAACTGTCTTAGTTGTTCCATACCATCTACTATCTGGCTGGTAGTGCTGGGTGCAATCCTGGGATGAGGGAATCTGGCAAGAAGCCTCTGTACACCGTCTTCCGTTGCCAGAATGGTACTTGAAGCTGTGAACACTTGGGTATACAACAGAGAAGCTTCAATGCATTCTAATTTAAGGCAGGGACTAGATTGATCCAAGGGTGATACTAGCTACTAAAGTGATAGAAATTCATCCCTCCCTCCCCCTTCTCTGTTTCTACACCAAGACCACTTTAGTCAGATTAGAAAAAACTGGGTAAAGAGTAAGAATCCTGAGGTTATGTTTGAAAGCAGAGTTCATGAGTTTTCAGAGAAAGTTGAGTGATTTAAAGCAAGTAGGTGCCGACAGTGGGTCAGAAAATAAACAGAGGTTTCTGGTACATGTGTTGTGAGAGTTCATTCATTGATGGCCTGGCATTAAATCAAACATTCAAAATGATAAAATCTGAAAGTATGGACATAGTGGATTGAAGGATTCAAATTGATTGGATGAAGGCCTGACTTCAAATCAGGATGCCTTTGTGAGAGGAAATTTAGTCTGGAGGTCACAGCATTAGGAAATGTCTTAAGAGATAGAAGTTTAATTCCTGTGTGATGTCAGAACAGTCACTTCATCCTGTGGTTCAGTTCCCTATTTGTAATGGGGGGATAAAACTTTCTTCCTCTCAATCTTTGTCTGTCTTGTTTATTTAGATTAAGAGCCATGAAAAGTTCACACTCCTTGTTTGCACAGCACCTAGCACAATCGGATCCCAATCTCAGTTGGGATTTTTAGGCACCACTATGATAAATAATACATAAGGACCTGATTATTGTTAGGTCACAAGTCAAAATTGAATGTAATGGTCTTATCCTATTCCTTGAAATTCCACATTATCAATCCTGTACATATTGGATGAGATTTGCTGTGACTACATATGAGGTATTGACAAGAGGAGACCAGGACTCAAATAGCAGGAGTTTATGCTGAATAAAGACATGCTTTGAATACCTCTGCTATCTACTCATCTTTTTCTTAGGTATATCAATAGTACCTGTATTGTCTAAGCACTTTGATATGTTTAGGTAAGCAAAATCATTCCCTTTCATCTTAGAGCATATTATATATCATTTTATAAATCTTGAATTGATATTTAGGATGCAAATTACCTAATTTTACCTAATTAAAAATAGAGAATCAAATTTAGGGCTCCAAACCAGTCCTCTGTTTGGAGGAATAAGAAGGGAACAGGCAAAAAAAGATATGAAGTGACAGCTCCTTCTCTAGACACATTTCTGTGAAAGTCAGCCCCTCTGGCAGTGTGATATGTATAACAAAGCTCCAATGGTTGGAAGTTCAAGCTAGACAAATTCAGACTGGACATAATGTACACATTTTGGATAATTAACCATTGAAATAATTTATTGAGGGTTTTGAGATTCCTTATCACTGGCAGTTTTTAAAACAAGAGTTGCTGTTTTTCTAAAAGGCATGCACTAGTTCAAACAGGAATTAATCCAGGGAAGTCTAGTGGCCTTCGTCATGGTAGAGAGCAGACTAGATGATCACAGTAGTCTTTTCTGGTTTTGTAATCTATGAATCTACCTACCTTCAAATCCTCAAAACTTTTCTTTGCTGCGGTGCCTACAAAATAAATTGACAACAAGCTGTAATGTACTGAGAGCAATGTCTATCATGCTAATATTGTTTCTTTGTAATCTCCACTCTCTATATCCATATATTAATACTCCTCCAAAACTGTAAATTCATTGGGGCAAGGACCATCTTGTTCTGCATTTGTACAGTGCTTACCACAATGGTACAGTAATAAATCTAATAGACACTATAGGAAAGTTCTAGTTAAATATTCAAGATTTGGGATCTTTGAATTGTTCATAGTTCCCATTAACACTGGTAGGAATAATATGCATTAAGTTGATTACTACCTTTATATCTAAATATGATTTTCTGGATACTATTGATGTTGCATCTCTCACAATTATTATGCTTACTTGCTGCAGTGTAACTAAAATAGATAGAAAATGTGAAGGGAGAACTCTCTCCCCAGATCATACTGGCAGTAGCAACTAGTGGTTTAAATCCAGGTTTTGTAGTAGGGCAGATGGGGCCCCTTCTACGCTAGCAGGTTCCAATTCAGGCTAGGTCTACACTAGCGCAATTTTTTGGAAAAAGCTACGCAAATTGCGCTCAGCAATTTTTGGAGCTTTTTCTGATTGCTTTTCTGGAAGAGACTTTTCCGCCATTTGGCCCCATCTAGATGGGGCCAAATGATGGAAAATTCTCCTCTTTAGAAGGAGCCCTAATTCCTAATATAACGAAGTATACAGGGCTCCTCGAAAGAGCATGATTGCTCTTCCAAGAGAAAACACGTTCCCTGGACGCAGCAGAGTTTACATACCTGCCTGTAGAGACGTACGCTCTGGCCCCTGGAACAGGCAGCTCATCTATGCAATCTGGACAAGGATACCACCCAGTCTGGTTGCTGGGTTACTTCCCACCATATCCCTGCCTCTCCAGGGGCATGGGAAAGCCTAGTTTACAACCTGCAGTGTGTCTCACCAGGAACTGATCAGAAGGTTCCCCTCCCTCTCCACTCACAAGCAGAAGCTCCACTGTCCCTTCAGTAGTAGTTTGTGACTCTGAATTGAGGTATGGTTCAGGGCAGTGTTGCTGCTCCTCCTGTATTTCTGCAGGAGATATCTATCAGTGTAGGCCTGCTCCCTTGCCCTGACTCTTTGGAGCTGTGCTGAGTCTTTTTTAAGTTCCACTTCCATTGACAGCATGCCCTGCAGACACAGCTGTGCAGAGCCTCTTGCAACTAGAGTTGGTCCTAAATGCCTGTTCTCCAGTGTGGGCTTTGTGCACCCAATCACTCAAAACCACTCACTTTGAATGAAGTGTGTATGCTGGACCATTTATACTGGATGAGTGCATTTGTATAATAGGAATCAGCCAGGGCAAGACCTTCATAAAAATAACAAGCTCTTATCGGTTTCATGTGTTATGTTGCGTGTCACTAATGAGGTCTTAAAAAAAAAGAGTAGTAAAGACGTGGTCAATCTGGACACCAGTATTTTATAGTTTTAGTCAACTGTAGAATGCCTAATATAAAATAACGAATCAAATCCTGATTTTTTCCCCTGTTATATAATATCTGCTCTAAAGCAGTAAGCATTAAAAAATCTTTTGGGAAAAGTAGAAAGAAAAAGGTATAGGGAAGATATGGGGAATTTTTCCCCATCAGTGCCCTGGACTCAATTTGATAGTCTGGTGACCTACCGGAGCCAAGCAGATAACATGCTAGGGAAGAATTCCCTTGGGAGAGAGGCAGTGTACAGCTCATACCATTGGCTCAGCACTGATCCCTTTGCAGTCTCTAGCTGTATATGGCATGCCAGAGTTGGAAGGGGACATCTTTGCTATGGGATGCTAAAGAGATTTAGGGCTGTGACAGCCCATAGGCAGCCCTAAGGAGGCTGCCATAAGTGAAAGCAATCTCAGAACTCAGCTGGCCCAGAACTTGAGTGGTGCAAAGTAAGAATGTTAAGGACTAGTCAACTAGTTGACTATACGATAAGCATTTGCTTATTGGACAGTTGAGTCGACTAGTCGAATCCTCCTCCCTTGCTACCCCTATCAGATAGAGGCAGCAAAGGTGGGAAAATAGGGGGTACTTCAAAGTGGCAGTGCCGCCATGGTGTTTCAAAGGGGGCAGCACTGCATGCAGCCCGGGGTCAGCTCCATGCAGCACTGCTTTGAAATGCTGAGGCGTCATTTCAAAGGGGCAGCGCCACGCAGTGCCGCACAGCCACTGCGTTTGTGTGGAGCCCAGGATCAGCTGGGGACTACCCAGATGATCCAGGGTTCTGGGGAAATGCCACTCTCCATGAGGGTGTTTTCACTTTGAAATTCATAAGAGCCCCCGCTGGGGACTCTTGTACATTTCAAAGCTAGCACCTGCGTGCAGCCCAGAGTCAGCGGGACTTCCTGCTGGCCCCAGGCTGCATGTGGAGTTCCTTATTCCTCCTTTGAAATGTAGGAGTTCCAGTAGGAGCTTTTGTACATTTCAAAGGAGGAATGCGGAAATTCCATCGACTACCCAAATAGCAAATTAACCGATATTTAGCATCCTTAGTGCAAAAGTGGGTAAAGCTATCGTTCATTCCACTCTCCTTGGTTGTAACTACTGAGTTTAACCTCCAAGAGGTGCAGCACAGAATCAAACCCCCTATGCTTATGTAAGTGCACATGGCCAACAGTCAAATGAGGAATCTGAAAGTTCAAAGAGGACCCAGGAGAACTCACAAGGAAGGAACATAGAGGACACAGAAAAATCACTGTACACAAGGAGAAAGTGAGAGTGTGATAGATAATAAATACCATGTCTGGAACAAATTTTTGTATGCTTTAACAGCATGCTCCAAAGCCCAATATTTTCAGTAGAAAGATGCCCATTGACTTCAGTAGGTTTTGGCTGAGCCCTAAATGATGATGCAAGCTATTCAGAAGTTCACCAAAATATGGGAACTATTTATTTTCCTTGATTGGCTGGGCAATCTATGTTCAATTAATAGAGTCAATGTGTGGCTATGGTATTATAAAAGTTTTATGTAACCCACTGGTGAGTAAGCGGAAACATGTATCTGTTTCTTGGTCCCAAATACAGGTTGAACGTCTCTAAACCAGCACTCCCTGGTCTGGCAACATCCATGGTCCAGCATGACTTTCGGTATCCAGATATCCACTTACTGTGTGTGGGGCCAAGTTTCTGTGGTCCTGCAAACTTTGTTTGCAGTTCTGTCTCTCAGTGTTCTGTGCCATTATTTAGCTTTAATTTATCCCTAAATCTGTTTTCAGAGAGTATGTCTACACTGCATTCCTCTTTCAAGGATGAACGAAATTGCAAATAAAGCACGGATTTGAATTTCCCATGCTTCATTTGCATAATTGCGTCCGGGTGCTATTTTGAAATACCCTATTTCAAAAAAAGAAATGCTGTCTAGATACAGTTATTTCGAAAGAAAACCCTTCTTTTGAAATTACCCTTACTCCTTATAAAATGAGGCTTAAGGGTAATTTCAAAAGAAGGGTTTTCTTTCAAAATAAATGCATCTAGACAACATTTCTTTTTTCGAAATAGGATATTTCAAAATAGCGCCCGGATGCGCTTATGCAAATGAAGAGCAGGAAATTCAAATCTGCGCTTCATTTGCAATTTCATTTGTCTGCATTTGCATTCCTTTCTCAAAAGAGGAATGCAGTGTAGACATACCCAAAGAGACCAGCCAGCAGTGGAATCAAGTCCTTAAGTTTTTTTGGTGAAAATGAAAGGTAAAAAAACCAGCATTGCAAACAATGTTCTGTTTATTCGACTCAGCCACATAAAAATAAAAAAGAAATTCACTTATTACAAGATCAATCTCTGCCCAGGTAGTGAGGGTGCCAGTCTAGAGAGGTTCAACCTGTACAGTACAGTTTAGGTTCCATGGTGACTGATATGGGGTTACACCTAGAGTCATATACTTTGAAGCTATGCATAAATTGTATAGGTAACACATAGTACCTGATGGAGGCATGTATATTGATGGAAAGTTTACAATAGATTTTCTTGTAAGACTTGACTACATTGAAGGCAGCAGAGCATGAAATTTCAATTATAAAATTACATATAGTGTTCCCTTAGTGAGTATAGTGAAACTAGTTCCAGAGGATGTCTTATGCTCTGTTTATATACAGGATTCCATTGATGCTATGCTAAATTATGTATACTTAACAATTAATATGCCATATTTATATATTTACAAGGTAAATTGATATTTGTTCTACTATAATCCAGACGTATCCAATACACAGATAAAGCAGATTTAAAATTGAGTCGGAACTAGTGATGGATACTTAAAAAAAATAGCAGGATTCTCTCTTTGGATCTGCATTTAATGATAGAACATATAATAAAGAAATTATCCACTTTAAGCATTTCCACACTTAAAAGGCAGTGGAGTATCAGTAAACATTAGGAGTGCATCACTGTCCAGGTACTTATGTCCCTAAAAGAAAAGGGAGCTATTACTAGCATATACACGGGATAAATTTTGTGCTACATTTTAAACAGAATGTATACTTTCCACTCATTTTATTAGTCAAAATTGTAGTGTAATAGCTCACTTTTGAGCCTATCTCATTCAACTCACTTTTGATGAAAGAACAATTACTTATTGCGGAATAATGCAAAGACTAGGCACAGGGTGATCACAGCAGGTTAGGTTAAGTGTTTATTAGAAAACCACAAGCCATTTAAATTAACCCAAATGACCATCATGTCAGTTCAAAAGAAACATGTGCTTTAATTTGTTAAACTGTAACCTTTGCACTATTAGAAAAATACTTTGGCACAAACACTTTACAAATGTCAGCAGAAAATCTATACTCCATTTCTTCACATTGGTTTTGTGACATGGTGTTTGCTGATATTCGACAAGGGATAAGTTACAATTGATTTCCTTCGGACCCAACTCCTTTCTCTTGTATTATGGGGAATTAAAGGGCAAAAATGACCTGGTTTTTTTCCACCAAATCATTCATATGGATATGCTACAGTAGGTAGACTTAAATGCTGCCTGAAATTTAAAGGTCAACAGCATCTCTCAAGAAAGCTTTCAATGGTAACAACTGAAATGGAGGACAGAAGCTTGAAACGAGCAAAAATAATATAGACAATGCAGTGTTTCACATATTAACAATACTCTGAGACATTTTTCTATGTATTTTATTTCTCTAGACTATTCTTTTGAGCTCACATATGAAATAAATTAGGATCAGGCAAAACAGTTTGTTTTTAAAAAGAGGTAATCCTGTTGATAAGGTTGATATGAGTTATCTGTTACCCATGAATATTCATCTGCTCCTTTTATTAATGTTGAAAGCTTTAAGTTTCTCCTCCCTGAAAATCAGACATTTGCTTCTCTTTTCAATAGGGATTGCCTCTATTGTAATCAATTTTGAACTGGATGGAAAGACGAAGGCATCTATAAAAACAAACATTTATTTCAGTTGTGTAATTGTTCATAAGATTTGACCATGAAAATTTAATATCTCAAAAATGCATGTTTGAGTTTTGGCTATGGGGCTATCTTTCTTCAGAAACTTAGTAAAAGGCAATTAATAGACGTCTCATAATGCGTCAAGAAACAGTGAGACTAGGTCTACACTGCACCCATTTGGCGCAAGAAATATGCAAATGAGGTGAAGCGTGGAATGTCGCTGCACCTCATTTGTATAATTAATGAGGCTTTTGCGCAAAAAGGAGCCATCTACACTGTTCCTTTTTGCGCAAAACCCCCTCTTGCGCAAGAGCCATTCTTCCGCATTTTTTTCAGGAAGAACGGCTCTTGCACAAAAACGGAGCCTAATTAATTATGCAAATGAGGTGCTGCAATATTCTGCGCTTTGCCTAATTTGCATATTTCTTGTGCCAAACGCGCAGTGTAAACATAGCCTCAGTGAAGATGATTGTGTTCCAAAGATTAAGTACTATCTAATGAAAATCATCCATTTCCCATGAACTTGATAGATAAAGTAATACAGATATAAATATGAAATACTAATACTAATTATTAATCAAAATAAATTCAAAGGGGAGAAATCTGAAGCCAGATTGTCCCAGACCTCACATAGCTCATTTGATTTAAGTGGAATTGTACATGTACACACAAGGAGAGGATCTGGGTTAGTTCAACAAAGGTTCCATGTTAAGGACTTTGATCTTCTTTTGGCTTTTGACCAAAACCTAGGTGGAGACCATCCTAAGCAATATCTGAAAAAAATAAAAAGGAGACTTCACTAATCAAAAGTATGATGATATAACAAGTAATCCGGTGGCATCTTAGGCTACGTCTACACTGAGCTGCTATTTTGGGATACCAGACGTATCTCGAAATAGCTATTCCATGTCCATTGAGTACACCTGTTATTTCAAAATAGATTCCAATGTCCCTGTAACCCTCTTTCCACTGGTTAAGGGATGTGTCAGAATAGTGCTTTATTTCAAAATTACCTCAAAATAAGCTACACAATTTGTGTAGCACAAATTGCATAGCTTATTTTGAGGTAAGGATCCAGTGTAGATACACCCTTAGAGACTAACAAAAATATATAGTATCACTAGCTTTCAGGGGTAAAACCCACTTCATCAGATGAGCCTAATGATATAGACCCAAATCATGAGAGAAAGAGAAGATGAAACGATGTGTCTGTATAATACAGCAAATCTCGAAGTGTTTTATAAAGAAGGTCAATATCGTTATCTCCTCTTTACAGATAGGGAAAACAAGGCGAGGAGAAGTGGCCTGAGGTCAGCAGCAGAGCAGGTAATAGAACCCAGTGCCCTGAGTCCCAGCTCAACCTTACATCTGAGTTCTAACTCTACTGGGCCACAGAGCAAAGGATGTTCAGGGAGAGTCATCAGTTTAAATAAGCAGAATTTGTTGTTCTTATACTCTAATGTAATGTGTTTTCATGTTCTGCTCCAACAATACTTTTAGAAAGATTTTGACAAGATCATTCAAGAAAGGCTATTAAGCAAATTAAGGAGTCATGAGATAAGAGGTTCCATGTAATGGGCCTTGATTTTTTTTGTTTTGTTTTGCTTCTGAAGAGAGCTCGGTGGAGACAATCCAAAGCAAAATATGAAAAGAAAAATGAAGGAGACTCTTAACTTCACTAAGCAAAGTATGATGATATAGACACAATCTTCAAAGAATGAGAGGATGAAAGGTCTATTAGGGTGAGCAGAGGAATGGGAAGCCTCTCTTATAAAAGAAGATTCCAGAAGCTTAACTTGTTTAATCAAACCATGTCAAGTATGATGGTAGATATGATAGTTCTCTATAAATACCATGGGGGGATAAATACCTCTCCCGGAGAGGGAGAGGAGTTAAGTTAAGCACCAATATTAACACAATAACAAATGGATATAAACTGTCCATCAGCAAGTTTAGGTATAAAATTTGATGAAGATTTTTAACCGTAAGAGTGAACTTCTGGATTAACCTTCAAAACGTTAGCAATGGGGACAAAAATCTAACTTGTTTCAAGACTGAGTTTGATAAGTTTATGGAAGGTATGGGATGATGAGATTGCTTACAATGTCATGTGGCCCATCTGTGACTGATGGGGAGGGCTCCGAGTTGCTAATTCTTTCCCAGATGTCTGGCTAGTGGATTTTGCCCCATGCTCTGGGTTCAATTGATTGTGATATTTTGGGTCTGGAAGGAATATTCCCCTGAGGCAGATGAGCAGAAATCATGGGTGGTTGCCTTCTTTTGCAGCTTACTTGCAAGTTTAAACTAGAGTAAATGGTGGATTCTCTGCAATATGAAGTATTAAGTCATGCTTTGAGGACTTCAGTAGCGCAGCTACAGGTTAGAAGTGTATTACAGCAGTGGGTGGATGAAGTTCTGTGGCCTATGATGTGCAGTAGGTCAGAGGAGATTATCAATATGGTCCCTTCTGGCCTTAAATTCTATGAATCTATGAGATATGATAGAGGTCTACAAAATCATGAATGGTGTGCGGAAAGTGAATAAAAACTGTTATTTACCCCTTTGTGAGACACACAAGTCAGGGGTCATCGAATGAAATTAATAGGCAGAAGGTTTAAAACTAATGTAAGGAAGTACTTCATACAATGCACAGTCAACCTGAGTAGTTCATTTTCCAGGATTATTTTATAAATGGATTTATAAAATAATTAGATAAATTTATGGTGAATAGTTATGTCAATAACTATTAGTCAAGATGATCAGGGATGTTGTCTCATACTGGGGTTATCCCTATACCTCTGACTGCTGGAAGCTGGGACTGTTTGACAGGAGATGGCTTGACCTGTTCTCTCAGGCTATGTCTAGACTGCAGGCTTTTTGTGCAAGAAGCTTTTGTCGGAAGAGATCTTCCGCAAAAACTTCTTGCACAAGAGAGTGTCCAGACAGCAAAAGCGCATAGAAAAAGCAATGCACTTTTGCGAAAGAGAGCATTCAGACTACACGGATGCTCTCTTGAAAGGAAGCACTGATTGGTATGCATAGAACGGCCACCAGGACACCTGTGCTTTTTCCTCTTTCCTCTTTTTGCACAAAAAATCCCGCTTCCTCATCCACACATGCCTTTTTGCACAAGAACTTTTTCAAAAAAAGCGCTCTTCCTTGTAGAGAGAGGAATACCAATAGCGCAAAAACCCTTCTGTTCTTTCGATTCTCTTGTGCAAAAACGCACTTAAGGTGTGGATGCTCTGCGAGTTTCTGCAAAAACTCTGTAGTGTAGACATAGCCTCAGTTTCCTCTGAAGCATCTGGTACTGGATACCATTGGAAGGCAGGATATTGGGCTAGATCTACCATTAGTCTGAGACAGTATGATCTTTCTTATGTTATGAAATGTCACTATTTCTTTCTTTGTGGGAATTACCACAGTCTGGTATCTTAGAAACTTTGTCAATCCCCCCTAAAATGTTTAAATATAAAGTCAAGTCCTTTCACCAGATCACTAAGCAATGTGCAATGCTGAATACATTGAATATTTTACAGTCCTTCTTGACTGCAGGGTTGGTTAGAGTACATCTGTCTGTCTGTGAGTCTTTCTGCAAATCTGTTTGTTCAAGAATTCCTCCTCAACCTAAAGAGTAAGAGCTATGGGTAGGCTGCTTCCTCTTCTCCTAACTTTAAGCAAGGTCAGGGGTTGGTTGTGCTAAGACAACTGGAAGCCATTGGGAAAGGACAGTTTTCCATATTACACAAAGGAAGGGGTTGTTGTTCCGAGGGACATGATATAAGAATGGTCACTGGGGGCAGCAAGACTGCAGAGGAGAACTAAATGCAGAGTAACCATTGGGGGCAGCTGTACCACCAAGAAAATGGCTAGCAGCACTGGGGGTCCACCATCTTGCCTGCTAGCACACCAGTAAGTATCCTACCCACATGGGAAAGAACAAGCCCCAGGTGGGCTTGGTGGGGTGGCCTGGGAGGGGAAGTACAGACTCCTGGGATGGCTGGGAGATGTCCTGGGTGGGGG
>CM057847.1:115598585-115611530 GCA_030068395.1 Apalone spinifera
ACTCTCTGCGAGGTGGTGTCAGGAAATAATTCAGGGGAGACACGGTTGTCCGACCGATAGATGGATGGTACAAACAGGACAAGACAAGAGTGCTTTTATTTAAAGCTAAACTTTACTTAGTCTCAAGCACTTACACATGTCCGCAACAGGTTAGTAAAACACCGCCACCCTCGATAATTACTGAAGTTGAGTGTGGCTCTCGAGTGACACCGAGCAGGCTTCTGATGGCCAGTCTTCCATCTGCCAGTGGGGCAAGCACTTTTTAAAGGTTAGGCAAGAGGTTTTCTTCTGACCATCACTTTCACCAGATGCATTTTTTTTCCTTTTTCAGAGACTTCATACTCGGGGGCCCTGATAGATATATGTCTTAGGGCATTTAGACAAACCTCCTGTTTTTCTTAATGTATAACTCAGTGATTTCACTAGCGATTTGGGCCTCAGGAAGGATGTGGGGACAAGCTGCCCTTTCTGTGGCACCCAAACTCTCCCTTCTTCCCTCTCCCTGACTTGGTCATGCTGTCTAGGCCTATTTTGGGCCTGTTAGCTTGGTTGCTAAAGTTCAAGCAGTAAGCAATAGTGGTTCAGGCACATTACTGGATTTGCCGAAATCTCCCCATACAGTGAGGGCCATTAACACCATCCTGCTGCGCAGGGTCATCCACCTGGGAGACCTGAGGCCAGATCTGCTGCCCTGGGCTTCCCCAGCTGCAGAGGGGGCTATAGATGGAACCCACATCCCCATCTGTGCCCCCAATCACCAAGCCGCACAGTACAAAAATCGCAACGGATACTTTTCTATGGTCCTGCAGGCCCTGGTCGACCACTGAGGACAGTTCACGGACATTTTCATCAACTGGTTGGGAAAGGCACATGATGCGTGCATATTCCACAACTCCAGCCTCTACTACAAGCTGGAGGCTGGCACATTTTTCCTCCAGTGCAACATCAGAGTCAGGGATGTTGAGATGCCACTGTGCATCATGGGAGATACAGCCTACCCCCTAATGCCATTGTTTATGAAACCCTATACTGGCCACCTGGACCTGAGTAGGGACTGCTTCAATGGCCACCTGGGCAGGGCCCGCATCTAAGCCAAATGTAATTGAAGGCACAGTTCAGGTGCCTCCTGACCTGCCTAGATGTGAGGGAGCACAACATCCACCAGGTGATTTCTGCGTCTTGTGTTCTCCACATCATGGAGAGGAAGAGGGAGGCCTTCATTCTGGAGTTGGAGGCAGAGGCCAGTCAGGAGTGAAGGGCATTTGAGCAGCTATGCACAGCTGCCATCTGCCAGGCCCATCAGATGGGGGTGTACATCTAGGAGGCCCTGAGAGAGAGTTTCTCTAAAGGACCCCAATAACTTTCCCTAGGGCCTCCCCACTAGGAGTCTGTGCCTTGCCTCTCTCTGACTTTCCTACACCAATCCCTCCCTTCCCCCCTACAACACACCTTCCCTGCAGACCCAATAAAAACAACTGTTTTGTTTTCAAAAAAAGAACTCTTTGGTTTTTTATTTGGGATAAAAGTAACTGGGGAGGAGGGGGAACTGAGAACCTTGATATGGGGAGGGGTAATGAGGGATCAGTCAGAACATGGATATGGGGACGGGGTTAAAACCTTGGAAGGGGTAAGAGAGGCTCAGAGCTTGGGTTGAGACTGGCACGTGGTTCAGGTGCTTTTTCCACCCTGTGTTCAGGGACCATGGGAGTGCGGGGTCCTGAAAGAACAAGGAAATAGGTAGGAGAGGAGACTGGAGTGGGATCAGGCATGGGGGGGAGGGGACTAGAGCAGGGACTGGGAGTGGTGCTGGGTAGGCCATCATCTCCTGGATGGCCGCATACATGTTGCAGGTCTGCACCTGCCACTGTGCGTCGTCCTAGACCTTCTGGGTCAGTGTCTGCTGCATGTCCCAGAGGATGGATACATGCTCCTTCATCAAGTCCTCCTGGACTTTCCAATGCCTGTGGTTCCCCTGGGGTTGGGTGGTTGGCTTGGCTACTGGTGATTGCCCCACAGCCACAGCTGATCCAGCTGGGGAGAACAAAGAGAGGTGGTCAGTCACCCTGGAGACACTGTCCCTGAGGCCTTGCCTCACAGGGGCTCAGAGATCCCCAGGGGACCATGCTTCCTGTGAAAATGGTAAAATGTATTATTTGGACTTTTCTTGAAACCTGAAGTAAAATCAAACACCTCTATTTTTTAACACCCTTTCACCTATCCTCGATGGGTACTACCTTGGGTTTTTTTGGAACTTCCTCTTATTGTGGCATCTGATAACCCTCCTATATGAAATAAGCCAGTAGTAAAAATACCAATTAGGCTTCCCTTTCTGGCATAAAAGCTCTGCTTAGAATAGAGGTAGTTTAGATGTTTTTTTTCAGCTTTGTTTCATGGTACAGGTTTTTTCATAGGTTCCTGGGCTATAAAACCCCTGCCATTAAATATGTACTGATTCAGTATTGTTATAAGCATGTTTACATAACAGTTAGGAGATTTGTTCAAAATACTGACTGTAACTTAACCTCTAATGGTAAATATGTGGTCTCAGACCCCTGGCTTGTGGGCCAGTCCAGGGCAGAGCAATTGTGCAGTCTACCCTGGGACTCCCAGAGGGCTGGGGTCAGGGCCGTCTTTTACTGACTCCCAAACTCAGCCTTCTTTCAGCATCAGTCCACACTCTCCTCATCATGGCTTGCATGCAGCTTTGGGGATTGCCAAGGTGGGGAGGGGGACTGGTACAGTACAGTGGCATTGGTCAAGCCCCCTGCACTCTCCATGGAGTGCCATGCGAGGGAGAGGGTGGTTGATGGCAGGAAGGGGCAGGTCTTGGGAGCCAGTAACTGGCCAGGAGCTGAAGAGCATTTTGGTAAAGTATTATGGGGTGATTCTTCAGCTATTATAAGCATTAACATCAACAGTAGTTATTTTGCACATAAAGACGGCATGATTTGGTGACTTTAAAAAATAAAATGGATTTAATTAAAGTTAAGTGTGCCTTTATAACTACTATAACATTGTATTATTCAATATTAGCACCATAGAGGACATAAGTAACTGCATCATATGATCAAAAATCACTTGAAAGACTACTTGAGTTTAAAAACAATGAGTAGTCCTGTGGCACATTAGAGACTAACAAAAATATATATAGTATCATAGAATCATAGATTACTAGAACTGGAAGGGTCCTTGAGAAGTCATCAAGTCCAGTCCTCTGTTCTCATGGCAGGACCAAGCACTGTCTAGATCATCCCTGATAGATGTCTATCCAACTTGCTCTTAAATATCTCCAGTGATGGAGATTCCACAACCTCCCTAGGCAATTTATTCCAGCGTTCATAAGTTACAGACTAACATGGTACTGATACTTGATTTTAATATTTAGGAAAAGAATATGCTTATTTGAATAATATTTTACAGAAAGATTACGTCTTATTTCCTCTTAGTACTTTTACAATAGTAATTCCTATAATGTATGATTGTTAAAATTGCAAAAAAATAAAAATAAATCATCAAGTAATAAACTTTGATTCCCTGAATTCATTAAAGTATAATTGAATGACAACTGGGGACATAAAAGACTTTTAGCATTTTTGGTAAAATAAAAGACGGTGTTTTATTAATTCGTGATTTAAGATATGGATGGTGGACCTAATTCTATTTTTGTTTTTGTTTGTTCTTTGTTTAATTAACTGATAAATTCCACAATTTAGCATCAAATTGAGAGAGTTAATTTAAAGTCTATATTTTCATGTAAGTCTCAATTGCATCCAAAAAGAAGACTTTACTTAACTGCAAATGTTCTTTAATATTACTTGAAATCATCTGTATGCACACAAATCATTTTATCTCAGGGAGAAGAGTTAAGAATTTGGATGTGTCACTGTTTTTCACTGGGAGAAATTCTAATGGAGTCAGTAGAATTACTCTGTTTTTGTAAATGAAAGCAGATGTGGACCCAAGGACATTAATACTTTTAAAATAGGGGATGTAGGATCATACCTAATCCCTTTAGTTTGTGGAGAAAGGGTAATAAATGTGTTAAAATTTACAAAATAATTTATTATTAAGAAAAGCAAATAAAATGCATGAGAACTATTTAAAAATTAGCCTGAGAGATACATTAATCAATTCGGCTGTTTTCTGTTGCTATATATTTTGTTAGAATCCTTAAGGGCCAAATCTAGGAGACCAGTGTGTGGATCATTTACATAATTATATGCATTCCTATAATTATTCATGTGATTGTATTCTGGTGATATGTACTTACATGCATATAAACAATATAATGTTTAATATAAATATTTTGAAGGAAATTAGGCCCCACATTACATGAGAAGCATATTTAGTATCTTAACATCATTTATCAAGGATATTATTACTGTACATTCCACAACATCTGCTTTTCCTTCAATAGCTGGCCAGTTCCAGCAGGAATGAGGAAGCCTTAAGGGTAGATGAATATGGAAAATGATTCCAAAAAGTTAATTTATATGAACTTCAAAAAGGGTCTGTTTCAGCTTCAGTTCAAATTTAAGATGAGTGGTGAGATTGGTATATTTGTCTGAGGCAGTTCATTCTTCTCTGCCCAATGAATTATTGAATACATACCCAGTAAAGACAGGCCATCAGAGTCAAGCAATTCTTCTATGAAGCATGTTTGTATTTATCTGATGTGGACAAAAGGCACTGTCACTGATATGAAGGTTGTATCAGGCTAGGGTTATCCAATAACATATTGCAAAGGCAAGTATCTTTTCTATGCATGGTTTCTCTAACTTGTCAATCCTGTGTGTAGAGATTTATTTTCTCTTGCCTATATAGTCCCTAAAATTTCCCCATCTGCATTATCATATATCTGTTGCTTCTTATTATACATATAAGGGAAAGCTGTGCTATCTCCAATACCAGCAAATAGTAACAATTGCCAAGTTTGAAGAATTATAGGGACTGTCATATTGGCTTATAATAGAAGTCCATCTAGTGCAGCATCTTATAACATAAAATCCACACAAAGGGAAGATATGGGTTATTTCTACCCCTCTTATTAGATTTCATCCTAAACTCTGCTGGAGAGATGCTAGGGGACAGCAAAAAAACCTGATAAAAGGTTTAGAAAACCTGACATAAGAGTAAGTTTAAAAAGAAAAAACCCTGTGCATGTTTAGTCTTGAGACAGATAGACTACTGGCTCTAATAAGTCTTCACATGTGTTAAGGGCTGTTATAAAGACGATGACAATCAATTTTTAACATGTCTACTGAAAGCAGGTCAAGAGGCACGCAGACTCTGAAGGTCATTACAGTCTGCTGTCTTTCATTTTTTGACATTAAAGGAAGAGCATCTATACTATTACAAAAAGTTTACGCAATATTCTTGAACTCTCAGATCAGGAAAAATGCCATAACATAAATTCCATTGTGTTTTGTAGAAAATGACTCCAGTGTATGGAAACCAAGAGTGGAATAAAAGTCGTGAATCCTTAATTGACATAAATAAATGTGACTAAGAGTTTAATGAAAATGACTTAAAGGTTCACTGCTTGATTATGATTTGTATCTTTTCTCATTTACTCATCATCATTTATAAGTATCCTTCTAGAGGTTCAAAAATAAATATACTTCTGTCTTTAACCTATTTTATTATCAATACTTTATTATGATTCTGTTCTCTGGAAGAACAAGATAACATGGCTTCATTTTAATTACTTCCCTTATTGCACACCAACATAATTGACAACATGAGTGGGAGCATATAGACTCTGGATATCGTCTTTAATTTCTGGTGCAGAGCTGGAAACCAGAAATTAAAAAACAAAAAACAAAAAACGGAGCGGATTTCACAGAAAAACTAACAAGCCCACTGTGACAGTGTGGACCAGACCCCAAAACCTCCTGCTGAAGGTTTGTGGCCTTGCCACATCCTGCTCTAGAAGAAAATGACAATAGAGAAGTCCTCCAAGGATGCTAGAGTGGCTACAGAGAAAGCAGCCAGTTGGAGTCAGGAAGGCCTACAAAAGGGAACTGAAGAACAGAGTTGCAGTCAGTGCCACTGGAGATCTCAAGTAGAGAAGACCTGAGGTGACTGGCTGAGGAAGCAGCAGCACCACAGAAAGCTATGTGTGGGGAGCTATTGGGGGCTATACTGAGACTCTGAGATAAAGCCCTGAGGCGAGTACACAAGGAAGCTTTCTCCAGGAGGGAAAATCCTGGAGGCATTTCTCTCTGAGTAGGGAATAGACCAAGAGGGACACTATCAGAGGGTACTGAGATTGGCCTCTATTAAGAATGTACCATGGAAGGGGTTTGTATTTGACATAGAGATGTGACTGGGTCAGAGGGCGAAATGGCCAAAGACAGTGCAGGCATACACACTCAGCCAGATGGGTGCTCATGGAAGGTGACTGCCACCTCGTTACAAAGTGGTACCAGAAGGACTTTGGACTGGCCTGCAAACACAGGCCATGAAGGAGCTGCAAGGTGTGCTATGACAGAAGCAGCAGCAAGAGGCATGACCTGGTACATTAGAGCTACAACAGCAGCCATGACAGTGTCCACTCAGATGCTGCCTATTTTGGATGATAGAGACTTTGGGAAGCTGGGTGGAAAGATCCAAAATGGACTATTTTTGGAGGGTCTTTGTGGTTCAGCTTGCTGAGCATCAATGCCAACTGTTCGGGCTGCCTTGAGAGTGTGTACTTGTACCTGAGATGAGGCCAAGCACTAAAGGGTGGGAGGCCAGTGCTAAGGCCAAGGAACTGCTATGCTGGTATCTGAGGAACATTGGAAGAGGGAATGCCCCTACTGGGATGGGGCAAGGTGGCCCCAGCCAGACAGGGAGAAGGATGGGAGCCACAGAACAAAATATTCCTAAATGCATTGATCTGGAAATTCTTAAACATTGTGCATTTCTGAAATTGATTGTTTCTGGTTTGTCTAAATGGCCCAAAAGTGTTGCTTTGACCCCTTTAATATTAATCTGTTTCCCTGTTGTGATGAATTGCCAAGTGGGAGTTGCATTTCAGGATTCTGACATCCCTATTCTTATTATGGGGCTAAGCTTCCTGACTTGATTATACCTCCCACTATATGCTAGACAGCCTGGTCAGAGAGGATTCCATGTGTAACATGAGATATTTGGCCCTCCAAGAGCCCAGGCTATAGAAGAAAATGGCATTCTGATACAACTTCCAAGAGGCAATGTGCCACAATTTACTGTTGAACTTAATCAAAAAGAAATTTCTAGGTTAGGTCAACAAACCAAAATATTTCAATTTTAATCTTTTTTTTTAATTGTTATTTTCCAGCAGATAATTTTTGATTATGTGAAAATTGCCTTTTTCCTTTTGGCCTGCAGTTTGGTTTATAAATGAATGTTAGATAGACACACATGAATGACAGGTCTAAAATGTAGCCCTCATAGCACAGAATTATTAGTTTGATTTATATAAATTAATGTACAATAATTATTTTTCCTTTTTTTCTTTTTAGCTGCTGAATCTACAGCCTGCTCTAGCCCCAATTCACAAAAATGTTTCAGAACAATTTAAAAAACTAAAAAGTAATCTTCTGTACAGTACTTTTATTAGTTAATGATAATTCTTTCCAGTTGACTATAGTGCTTATGACTCTTCCACATATAAATGACTTTTTTAAAGAAAAAGCACACGCACACAGAAATGTTATATTTATTAAGTTCCTGAAGAAATTTATTTTTTTCTACTTGAAGTATGTAAACAACAGCATGTCGTACCATTTATCTACTTGCTCCGTGCCTGACAGTATCTAAATGAAATGTTCAGTCTAAAGCTTTATTTAAACCTAGAATGTCCAAAGAAGCAACTGTTTATCTGAAATATATAGTAGGCGTTTTTTTGTGTGTCTGCTTAAAGTCTGAATCTTTGGTTAGCAGCTTACTGTGGCCCAGCAGTGTACACACTGAAACTGTATAAAATATCACCAGGCTGCTACTGACATTTTCTTGATAAGATTTGCATTAAAATATATTCACAGAAACCCTGTCTTGCAAATATATCACAGCACAATCTTTATCAATTTCAAACACACTAAGTCTTTTCCATGCATAAAGCTTACAGAAACATTTGCCAGGAACAGTTACCTAAAAGGGGGGAAGAGGGAGAGGAAAAAAGGATTTTATAACTATCAGTTCCCTATAGTGCAAAGATGGAGCAAAGAATAAAAGACATGATAATAAATCCTTGTTTTATTCATCTACATTGATTTCACAGTAAATGTCTTATGCAAATCTGAAACATTAGCATGCTCTTTTTAGACACACTTGCTCATATATTCTACATTTTTTTCTTACTTTCTCTTCCCTGCACTTCATAGACAGTAATTGTAGAAGGGTTTTTTTCCCCCCTCCCTTAAGAGTCTATTATCTCATCATTTTCTGGATTGGGAAAAACACAAAAAAGTTATCATTTACCATTAGCCATTTTTATATATCAATTTTTGCAATGTCACTTAGTTTCACTGAGCATATACTAATCATGGAACACTTACAATATGGAGCAAAAGATGGACACCCAATAGTTGAAAGTGATCATGATGATTAAATGAGGCCTGTTCTTGGTGCAAATGAATCACTAGTGAAATACCCATTGACTTCCAATGCAGTAGGATTTGCAACAGTAGATGCTATTTTTCAAATGATCATTTTCTTCAAATATTGCTGTGCTAAATATAAGGGCGAATTTTATCTTTGACACAACATGATTTTCTGGAAGTGAATTACACAAAGGTATGATTTGACAATTTTTTAAATTTAGCAACTAATTTTAACTAAATTTAATTTAGGGGAATGTGTGTGTATCTAAGTAGGCTTGGCAGAGTTAGAGTTCAATTTTTTTTAGAATTTTGCCAGATGATATTTTTTAAGCAGTTTTAATTTTGTATTGATTTTACATTTTTTCAAATGTGGGAAATTGTGTGGGGCAGAAAAATGAGATCAGACAATTGAATAATAGTAAGCATTGAGATTCAACAAGCTTTATAACTATTGCAGCACAGATTGTCAGCATTATGTCCACATATTCAAAGTAAATACATTTATATCAAATTATAATAAGTTCTCAAGGATGCAAAGTGTGTAATTGCTATCAGTAAATTTGATTATCGGTGAAAATATTTCTTTCATTAGTCTGTGTATACAGTGAACTTGGTGTTTAATGGCATTTATTTTAAGTCTATAAAATGTATATATAAAATTGCATCTTCTGATTACATTGTGGCTTCTAGATGTGATATTATATGATATTAATTTGTATATGCTTAAAAGATGAATTGTTATGACATATTAATGTATCTTTATATTCTACAACAAACAGCTACAAAATGTACTGCACATAAAGATTTGGGACCAACTATAATATTCATCACATAAATTAGTTCATCTGCATTTACTTCAACACATGATTTGACTCAGCAGTTTTTCATTTAACTTTATTCAAAATGAATGGTCCTAAGTAAGTCAACTTGTAAGGCAAACAAGTTTGTTCAGGTAAGTCAATATTTATCTATAGTTACTTGGAAAAATCTGTAACACAATGGCCTTATGTATTGAGTGCCCCTTCCCATCCTTACTTGATAGAACTATAATTTTTTCCTATCCTTATGTAAGCCTGATGGACCCTGGTCATCAGCATGTGGGACTGAACCTGTGATCTTAAGAGGCTAAAGGCAGGAGCCTTTATAAAGGGTATGTCTAGACTACATGGCTAAGTCAACGGAGCCATGTAAACTATTTTACCCGGCATAGACAAAGAAGTGGGGATTTAAATAATGCCCGCTTCGTTAAAATAAAGATGGCCGCCTTGCTGTGCCGACGATCAGCTGATCCAGCACAGCGCGGCAGTCTAGACGCGGATCTGTCAGCTGGGGAAGCCTTTGCTGACCGATCCCTTATGCCTCGTGAAACAAGGTTTACAGGATCGGTCTGCAAAAGCTTCCCCAGTCGACAGATCCAGGTCTAGGCTGCTGAGCTGTGCCGGATCAGCTGATCGTCGGCACAGCACGGCAGCCATGTTTATTTTAATGAAGTGGGATTATTTAAATCCCTGCTTCTTTGTCTATGCCGGGTAAAATAGTTTACATGGCTTTGTCAATGGAGCCATGTAGTCTACACATACCCCAAATAAGCTAAAAGCCAACTGACTCTCAGCTAAAGCTGTAGAGCAAACTGCACTCTCCCTTTCTCAGTGTCTCTCGGTTACTTTTATTTGGCAGAGCAATAATTAAAGAGCATATAGTATCGATAAACTCATGCAAAAATAATAGCATCAAATATCCCCCAAATTTTTGAGAAATTTGGATCAATGCCCAAAAATAAACCCTTTTTCAAAAGATCCCTGTCTAGACTGCTGATTTTTTTTTTCCAAAAAGCTCCATTTTGAAAAAAAGCGGTGGCCATATTTATGCTAATGAAGTGCGGAATATTTAAATCTAGGCTTCATTAGCAATTTCAATGTGCCTAATCTACATCTCTCTGTTGAAAGAGGGGTGTAGTCTAGACACAGCCTAATAGTGTTATAAAATTAAAACTATTTGATTATGGTAATTGCATAACCAAACTGCCCTGCTAATGCTTTAATATAATGGATGATGATCTATTATATTTTGCATGTGGTTGTAGAAGATGGACAAGTAATGGTCACAAAACATTTGTCCAGTCAGCATTAGTTACTTGCACCCTTTGTGTGGATGACTTCCTACAATAACAGCCTAACTTTTTTTTTATGTTCTATTTCCACTAGGGAATAGAAGTCAGAAGGAGGAATCTAACCATATTCCTAATCCACGGTCAAAATATATTTCCAGAAGACATAGCAACAGAAAAGAAAAGGAATAGCAGAATTCAGATTAACTAATTTGTAGACATTGAACCATAGCATCTGGCATAGGCCAATGTAGCAAGACAGGACACTAAACTAGTCAAACCTTTGGCCTGACCTATTATGGTGAGTGTTATTTAAAGAAGTTGGTTTTGTACAATTGGCTCCATTTTATATGCATCAATTCTCTATAAGAGAAATGGCTTTCTCATACTTTGTTATGAGCAAGAAATTGTGATTACAGTAAATTTTCATTTTGTGAAAACCCCAGTCTTAAAAACAAGCATAAATTGATTAAAATGCATTTCTTTATAGATATTTCTAATTTTGTTTATTGACATGTGTTATCTTAATGTACAAAGACTGTAACTGCACTGGAAATAATAGTGATGATAATTTGTGTTAACACTGTTAGGAAGCTGGTCATGTTTCAATACTCACCAGAGTGTATGTCTCAGGAATCAACCCTACCAAAAGGATTAACTACCTCCATTTAGGCATGGAAACTCTGTCAGGGTATTAGTATAGGAAAAGATTGGTTTATTTCAAAAGCAGTGATTGTGGATCATCTTTGGACCTGAAATCAGATCAGATCATGATTCTAGCAGCCACCACATATAACTCATCTCATGTATGATATTATCTGTGAAATATATTGCAATACGTTTCTTTAGGCATGATGAGGATGTGATTTGCCAGCCTTAGATAACATTCTTACTTTCAAATTTCAGTTAGACGATGGTTTAACTGTAGCTGTTTCTTATCTCTGTCACTTCCACCTTGTGATGATCAGCTGAAATACTATCAGCCATTTCAATCAAGTTTAAAGCAAAGCAGCTAATGCTAATCACACATTACTTCTTCTCCAAGGAAGATGGGCTGGTAAATCAAACCACAAGCAGTAAGTGTCCCACCATACAGCAAAAGAAGTGAGATGAAACAAAATAATATTGAAAAATATTAAAATCAAGTGAAAACTCAAACATTAATGTCCTGACACTACAAAACAGGCTCCATCCCAGCGAGAGGAGCAGAGAAGAGGTCCTCCAGGTATGATAGAGTGGCTGTTTCTGCAGCAGCCAATCAGGACCCTGCAGATGGATATAAAAGAAGCTGCCAGGCTAGGGCCTGGCAGTTCCCTTCAGGAGCTCGACCTAGCCAGGTCTATATCTTGACTGGGAGATCAGCAGCACTACGGATGGCTCCCAATGCTATTTGAACTTAGAGCGGGGCAAAGCCCAGGTCCAGTGGCCAAAGACTGGCCACAAGCCTAATATAAAGGACCAATACCACTGCAGACAGGACTAGTCAGACCCTAGCTTCAGGGCCTTAAAGATGACCAGACAAAGACCTTGTGCGACACCCCTTGGCCATAAGGGGCACTCACAAGCGGGTGGACCCAGTTATAGACCCATTTTTCCAAGTGTAACACGTTGTGCGAGATTTTTATATATACTTAGAATTCAAACTAACATACTTATTTGGAGAGCATAAACATTTTACAGAAATCCCAATTTTTTACTGGCTTTTGGAGGGTGTGGAAATAAGTGGCCCACAGAGAATCAGTTAAGACTTCCCAATGCACACACCTAGCCATAGCACAATTAGAGAGCAGTACACAAACAGCTACAACTTACTCAGCTGATAATAGGCCCTTTTGGGACATGTACAGCTAAAGGACTTAGTCAAGCAGAGCTTCATTTGACCATGTCCTTTCTCCTGCTCTGCTCTTAGCACTTTCCCTATATGCTTCCTCTATGTCATAGAATAATAGAACACTAGAACTGGAAGGAGCATCGAGAGGTCATTGAATCCAGTCCCCTGCCCTCATAGAAGGACCCAGTACCACCTAGACCATCCTTGGTAGTATTTAACCATCCTGACAGTTAGGAAGTTTTTCCTAATGTCCAATCTAAACCTCCCTTGCTGCACTTTAGGCCCATTTATTCTTGTCCTATCCTCAGAGGCTAAGGAGAACAATTTTTCTCCCTCCTCCTTGTGACACCCTTTTACATACTTTAAAACTGCTATCATATCCACTCTCAGTTTTCTCTTTTCCAAACTAAACAAGCCCAATTCTTTCAGTCTTCCTT
>CM057847.1:115611630-115622091 GCA_030068395.1 Apalone spinifera
TGGACACAATACTCCAACTGACACCTAATCAGTGCAGAGTAGAGTGGAAGAATGTCCCAGGAAAGGGTGTGGCAGGTGGCAGCTATACTTCCAGCAGCAGATAGCTACATAGTGGCCTTAGGGGACTACATATGCATTTACATTTCAATATTGAATACAACCTGATAACACTATCATACATGTACAATCATGGAATCATAGAAGATGAGGGTTGGAAGAATCACTATGCCTAACATAGCGAATGATAATGGAAATGGGTTAGTTTAGAAGATACAATTTTTTTGTAAAAGAACAAGTTAAAAATTACTTAGAAAAGTTAGATGTCTGCAAGTCACCAGAGCCTGAAGAAATGTATCCTAAAGTAGTCAAGGATCCCATAGAGCCTTTAGCTATCATCTTAGAAAAATCATGGAAGACAGAAGAGATTCCAGAAGACTGGAAAAGGGCAAATATAGTTCCCATCTATAAAAAAGGGAAATAAGAACAACCCAGGAAACTATAGATCAGTCAGTTTAATTTCTGTGCCAGGAAAGGAAATGGAACAAGTAATTAAGGAATTAATCTGTAAATATCTGGAAGAAAATAAGGTAAGAGGTAACAGCCAGCATGGAATTGTGAAGAACAAATCATGTCAAACCAATCTGAGAGATTTCTTTGATAGGATAACGGGTCTTGTGGATAAGGGAAGAGCAGTGGACATGATATACATAGACTTAGTAAGGCATTTGATATGGTCTCGCATGATGCCTTAGTAAGGCATTTGATATGGTCTCGCATGATCTTCTTATCAATAAACTAGGCAAATACAACTTACGTGGGGCTACTATAAGGTGAGTGCATAACTGGCTGGATTCTCAGAGAGTGGTTATTAATGGTTCACAATCATGCTGGATTGGCATAACAAATAGGGTTTTGCAGGCGTCTGTTTTGGGACCGGTTCTGTTCAATATCTTCATCAACGATTTAGATATTGGCATAGAGAGTATGCTTATTAAGTTTGCAGATGATACCAAGCTGGGTGGGGTTGCAAGTGCTTCAGAGGATATGGTCATAATTCAAAATGATTTGGACAAACTGGAGAAATGGTCTGATGTAAAATATGAAGTTTAATAAAGACAAATGCAAAGTACTCCACTTAGGAAGGAACAATCAATTCCACACATACAGAATGGGAAACAACTATCTAGGAAGGAGTACTGCAGAAAAGGATCTAAGGGTCATAGTGGACAACAAGTTAAACATGAGTTAACAATGTGAGACTGTTGCAAAAAAAGCAAACATGATTCTGGGATTCATTAACAGGAATGTTGTGAGCACGACATGAGAAGTCATTCTTCTGTTCTATTCTGCACTGATTAGGCCTCAATTGGAGTATTGTGTCCAGTTCTGGGCACCACATTTCAAGAAAGATGGGGAGAAATTGGAGAAGGTCCAGAGAAGAGCAAAAAGAATGATTAAAGGTTTAGAGATCATGACCTATGAGGGAAGACTGAAAGAATTGGGCTTGTTTAGTTTGGAAAGAAGACTGAGAGGGGACATGATAGCAGTTTTAAAGTATGTAAAAGGGTGTCACAAGGAGGAGGGAGAAAAATTGTTCTCCTTAGCCTCTGAGGGTAGGACAAGAAGCAATGGGCTTAAAGTGCAGCAAGGGAGGTTTAGGTTGGACATTAGGAAAAACTTTCCAACTTTCAGGGTGGTTAAACACTGGAATAAATTGCCCAGGGAGGTTGTGGAATCTCCATCTCTGGAGATATTTAAGAGCAGGTTAGATAGACTACTATCAGGGATGGTGTAGACAGTGCTTGGTCCTGCCACGAGGGCATGATTCTGAACTCCATGATCTCTCAAGGTACCTTCCAATTCTAGGATTCTATGAACCCTCAGGAGGTCATCTATCAAGACCAACCACATCTAAATCATCCCAGCAGGGCTTTGTTAAGCTGAACCCATTCCAGTGCTTCACCACCCTCCTAATGAAAAAGTTTTTTTTCCTAATATCCAACCTAGACTTCCCCCTCTTCATCCTGAGACTATTGCTTCATGTTCTGTCATCTGCCACCACCAAAAATAGTATGGCTCCATTGTCTTTGGAACTCCCTTCATGTAGCTGAAAGCTGCTATCAAATCTCCCTTTCTCTTCTGGAGATTAAACAAGCAGAGTTCCCTCAGCCACTCCTAATAAGTTATGCTCTTCAGCCTCCCCTCCTCCCCCCATCAATGCTTCTACTAATACATCCAAATACACCATTAGCCTTTTTGGCAACAAGGGCACACTGCTGACACATATCCATCTTCTCATGCACTGTAATTCCCAGGTCCTTTTCTGCAGAACTGTCACTTAGCCAGTCAGTTGCTAGCCTATATCGAGGAACAGGATTCTTCCATCCTAAGTGCAGGACTCTGTTTTTGTCCATGATGAACCTCATGAGATTTCTTTTGGCCCAATCCTCCAATTTGTCTAGGTCAGTCTGGACCCTATCCCTACTTCTACCCTCAGTTTACGGTGAAATCTATCCCATCATCCAGATCATTAATGAAGATGTTGAACAAAACCAGCCTCAGGATGGATCGCTAGGGCATGCCACTTGATACCAGCTGCTAAGTAGACATCAAGCTGTTTATAACTACCTGTTGAGCCTGATGATCTAGCCAACTTTATATCCACCTTGCAGTTCATTCATCCAATTCATATTTCTTTAACTTGCTGGCAAGAATACTGTGGAAGACCATATCAAAAGTTTTGCTGAAGTCAAACTATATTATGTCCACCATTTTCCCAATATCCATAGATTGGTGAGGCATGACTTGCCCTTGGTGAATCCATGTTGACTGTTCTTGATCGCCTTTCTCTCATCCGGGTGTTTCAAAATTGGTTCCTTGAGGACCTGCTCCTTTATTTTTCCAGTGATTGCGGTGAGGCTGACTGGACTGTAGTAACAAACATTTCTGCTCTTTCCATACTTTTGGTGTGGGGATGGAGAAAATACACACAAAGGAGACTCTGTTTCATGTAAATCAGACACAAGTCTGTGCTATTTTAAAATATAAAATTAATTTTATATTAATTCTTTTGAACTGCCTCCAATTAGCAGCCAGTCTCCTCTCCTTAACTACAGGGTACAAACTGGTAAGTATTCTGATTGAGTAAGAACTACTTGGAATCTTTCTTTTCTTCCAGTTATGAGATGTAATTACTTTTGAGCTTTCCTAGACCTGCCCATGATTAGTGAGGCTTTTGGAATTCAAAATGATAACATGTATATTTCTAATAAACTGAAAACTTTTGCCTTGAAATAGAAGGCTGCAACTCACAAAGGAAAGGCAAGTTAGAGGCTAAAATTTGATGGTATGCTATTTAAGAGAAAGGGGACAAAATTGTGTGACCATCAGATCCTTTATATTGACAATTGGCACTGGTGCTATGATTATCAGTCAAATTGCATTAGGGAACTGCACAGATCATGGCAGAAAGAGAGAGGAAACAGATAGGTTGATAGGCAGATATTGTCATATTCTGCTTGTGTGCGATGTGATTATTCAGGGTAAAGGAGGTAAGAAAAAGAAAGCTATGTTTATATTGTCATTTTATGAGCTTTACCCTCACAGATCACAGTGAGGAATTCAAAAGCTGCAACCCAAGCTGAGTGAGTCATCAGCATTCAGAGCAAGACTCAGGACTGCAGTTGGGAAAGGGTAATTTAAGGTATGTTTACACAGCAGCATTATTTCGGAATAACAGCCAATAATTTTGAAAATAATTTTGAAATAATGGTCGGCTTATTTCGGCGTTTGTAAACCTCATTCCACGAGGAATAATGCCTTTTCCAAAATAGCTATTTCAGAATACCAGTAGTGTGGATGCTTCACTGCTGCTATTTCAAAATAGCTTCTACCCCAAGACATTCAAAGTAATGTAATTACTCCCAGTGCTTCCTCGGGCTCTGAATTGAGGTAGCATGGCCACATTAGGGGAACCTGCCTCAGACTAATTTCTGGGCTTCCCTGTATTGTAGATGTGCTGTTTCAAAATAAACTATTTCGGAGTATTTCTTCCAGAATAGTTTATTCCAAACTAATTCTGCGGTGTAGATATAGCCTAACAGTCTTCAGGCTTCCAGTCCAGTCCATTCTTGTGCTGAGCCAGCAGTGCTATTTATTTTTTACCTGCCTTCCATGTAGTCTGAACCAGGGCCAAACTGCTGAAGCCCCCGCAAAGAAGTGAGGGGTAGAACTGCTATAGAAAGGAACAAGCCAGTCACTAAAGCCATCTGACAAGGAATACCAATTATGTTGGAGAGGAGCATATGACCATTTTGTCTTCAGAACATGGATGATCATATCAGCTTGTCTACACCAAGAGGGGCACTCACATGGTTGAAAATGAACTTGTTCTGAGACATGCCAAGATCAAAGTTCACACCAAACAATTCTGATCATGCAGAAAAAATGGTCAGATCTCTTCTGTGAATAGACAATGTTTTAGAAGTGGTTTAGAGAAGCAGAGTAGTCATTTTCCTGTTAATTTTTTTATCCTTTTCTATTTATCAGTATGACCAAAAACATTGTAATGAATTTTCATGCTTTTTTGTTCATTTTTTGAGATGAGTTAATTTGTACTTCTTAGCAACAGGAACCTTTCCACCGTACATATCTTTAACAACCATTAGTTCCTTCCTCCCTGAGGGAAATACTAGAAAGGCATGGATGGCGCTTTAATCCACTTCATTTTCCACCTCCTTCAAAACATCTAAAAAAAATAGCACAGGACTACTTCAACAGATTCAGCTCTATTAAAATAATGAGGAGGGGGAAAATTTCTGAATTGAGATCCTTTCTTTTTAAATTGAATATTAACTGGGGAGGCTTAATTAATTGTAACTGCTACAGCATCATAAAATAAAAGGATTGTCAGGGGCCTCAAGAGATCTTCTAGTCCAATCCCCTGCACTCATTGCAGAACTAAGTATTAACTAGCTCACGCTTGACAGGTGTTTCTCTAACCTTCTCTTAAAAATCTCCAGTGATGGAGATTCCACAATCTCCCTTAGGCAATTTATTCCATGCTTAATCATCCTGACAGCTAAGAAGTATTTTATTTTAATGTCCAACCTAAAACAGCCTGTTCCGTAATTTGAGCCAGTTGTTTCTTGTCTTATTCTCAGAGGCTAACAAAAACAATTTTCTCCATCCTCCTTCCAACAGCTTTTTATGTACTTGAAACCCATTATTATGTGCCTCTCAGTCTTCTCTTCTCTAGAATAAACAAACCCTTTTTTTCTTCAAATTTCCTAAGAACTCATGTTTTCTAGAACTGTAACCATTTTTATTGTTCTTCTTTAGACCTTCTTGAGTTTGTCCACATCTTTCTTGAAATGTGGTGCCTGGGTCTGGACTCAGAACTCCAAGGCCTAATCAGTATAGAGTAGAGCAGAAGAATTACTTCTCGTGTCTTGCTTATAACGTTCTTGCTAATACATCTCAGAATTATGTTGGCTTTTATTTTTTGAGTGCTACAGTATTCACTTATATTTAACTTATGATTTACTATGACCTCCAGATCCCTTTCTGCAGTACTACTTCCTAGGCAGTTATTTCTTATTTTGTATAGAATCATAAGGCTGGAAGAGACCTCAGGATGTCATTGAGTCCAACTTCCTAAGCGCTTTCCTAAGCGAAGTACTTTGCGTGATAAAACTGGAGAAATGGTCAGAAGTAAACAGGGTGAACTTCAATAAGGGCAAATGCAAAGTCTGTAATGCATCAAGACCCAGATTACTTAGGACTTCATGAGTCAAAACTAATATATTGAATTGTACCTGGATTTCCCCCTTTAACTACTTATATATTTTTCCTTTTTACATATCTGTTTTCCCAATTAACTACTTTCCCATCTTCCTTTGTTTCCTTCTTCCCCTAATTCTTCCCTTGTTACTTTATTCCCCTGAGCACATTATTTCCTCTTAATCTTTCCTTGTATACATCCCTTCTTCACATCTCTCCTTAACAATTTGGGACCATTAGCAGGCCCAGAGCTGTGAGCTTTCCTTATTCCAGACTCAGCTGAGTCAATGGGAGGTGCTAGATGGCCAGAGAATGCAGTGTTGGACAACTGGCTCCTGCCTTGTTCCCTGCTTACCTGGAAGCAGAAGTGATTGCTCCTTCCCATCAATAGAGGGACAGTCAGGAGAAGAAAGCTGTTCTCAAGCCCAACAGGAAGAGACGAAAGTGGTGTGATAGAGTAGATAAATCTCACTTAGGAGAGGAAGCCCCATCCTAACTGGAGGAAGACTTTAAAAGGGTGTCTCTTAAGCACAGCAGGATAGTCGGCAGAGAGCCAGGTCTGCATTCATTGATAGAGAATCTATCTCAGGAAGGTATTCCCAGAAGAAGAACCGCTGCACAAATCCAGAATTCTGTAGCCTGCAGATGACAGTGGGCCAGGTTGCAAGGAACAACTTTAAGTTATGTTATACTCTGAATCTAAGCACCAGATGGGAGCTCAGGTGCCTCCCACTGGAGGCCCAGATTTTATGAAAATATAGCAAATACTGTAACTTTGAATAACACTATACTACAAGAATAAGTATGAGAGCAAGAAAATTCCAGCTCAGTTTAGGATTCAAGTTTGTATGTCATAAGAACTTAAGAACATAAGAACAGCCATACTGGGTCAGACCAAAGGTCCATCTAGCCCAGGATTCTGCCTTCCAACAGTAGCAAATGCCAGATCCCCCAGAGGCAGTGAACAGAACAAGTAATCATCAAGTGATCCTTCTCCTGTCATCCATTTCCATACAAAGGCTAAGGACACCATTCCTACCCACTCTGGATAATAAGCATTGATGGACCTAACCTCCATGAATTTATCTAGTTCTTATTGGGACCCTTTTAAAGTCCTGCTCTTAATGGCATCCTCTGGCCAGGAGTTCCACAGGTTGACTGTGCATTGAGTGAAGAAAAACTTCCTTTTGTTTTAAATCTGCTATCTATTAATTTCATTTGATCACTCCTAGTTCTTATGTTATGGGATCAAATAAATAACTTTTCTTTAATCACTTTCTCTACTCTAGTCATGATTTTATAGATCTCTATCATATCCCCCTTAGTACCTTAGTATTCTCATTTCTAAGATGAAAAGTCTCTCTCTTCATATGGAACCCATTCCGAACCCATAATAATTTTTGTTACCCTTTACTGAACATTTTCCAATGCCAATATATCTTTTTTGATATTCAAGATGTGGGCATACCATGGTTTTATATAGAGGCAATAAGATATTCTCTGTCTTTTTCTCTATCCCTTTTTTAATGATTCCTAACATTGTTTGCTTTTTTGATTGTTGCTGAACATTGAGTGGATTTTTTCAGAGAACAATCCACAATGACTCCAAGATTTCTCTCTTGAGTGGGTATAGCTAAATTAGTCCCTATCATTTTATATGTGTAGCTGGAATTATTTTTTTCTAGTATGCATTACTTTGCATCTATCAACATTAAAGGTAATTTGACATTTTGTTGCACAATCACCTAGTTTTGTGAAATCCTTTTGAAGCTCTTCACAGTCTGCTTTATTCTTAACTATCTTGAGCAGTTAAGTATCATTTACAAATTTTGTCACCTCATTTTTTGAGGAAGAGCTCTGCTTTCAAAAGTACGATCGGAAGAAGATATCCCATGGAATTTGCATATCCTCTTTTGACCATTCCGCATAGTCTAGATGAGACCCAGTAGTTACCTCTCTCCATTCTGATAATTGACCATTTATTCCTATCCTTTGTTTCCTGTCTTTTAACCAGTTATCAATCCATGGGAGGACCTTCCCTCTTATTCCACAACCACTTACTTTACTTAAGATCCTTTGGTAAGGGACCTAGCAAAGACTTTCTGGAAATCTAAGTACACCGTAAGTGTATGTCCTACCTCAAAATTACTTTAGTTAGAGCTATGTAGATGCCTTCTTCACTTCAGGAGTACATGCATGCCAGGAGAGAATGTAAAGTTGTGGGATCTCATGAGAGGTGACTTTCACTGCTAACCAGAGGTTTTGTATTCAAACTAGTGAAATTTCAGCCCCTGTGTAAAATCACTTTTGCCATTTATGGAGCTGTCACAATATGACTTTTCTTGAAAAAAATAACCCTGGATTTCTTTGTTTGTTTGCAAAAATGCGTGTGTGTGTGAAGATTTTTTAATTATTTATTTTTATGGACTTTTCTGTTTCATTTTTTGTGACATCTTTTTTTATAGTGGATTACCCAGAGTATTAAGGTTGGAACCTTACCTGCTTCTTTTTTGCCAGTGGGTTTTCCCTTCTCTTGTATGTGTTTAACGAATTTGCATAAAGCAGTAAGTTTCTAGCCTGCAGACCAGTTAGTAGAGATGGTTTTGTGACATGGAGTGGATTCCTTTACAGAGTAGGGCACTACACTAAGTTGCAGGAGAATGAGATTCAATTCCTGGATCAGATACACAAAATATCTTTGTGACTTTGCACAAGACATTTACATCTATCTTATGCCTCAATTTCCCATCTGTAAAATGAGAATAATATTTCTGTCTTCCCAGGTTTAGTTAGAGAATAAAATTAATTAACGAGTGTGCAGCTCTTAGATATCATAAGTATATGGATGCCAAATGCCCACCGAATTTTCTCCAAGATAAACTGAGCTGAAAGATCATAGCATGTACTGTTGCTCAGCAAAGGGCCAACTCTGCTCTCAGGAAGTGAGAGAAACTCTCATAAATGGAATTTGGTCCTAAAACCCAAGCAAAATACTTAAAAAAAGATAATAGCCTTACCTCTATGTGGCAGAAGCCAGTCAGGAAGCAGAGAGCTGAGGAGGTATTCTGGCAGCTTGCCAGCTCAGTGGTTTTAGTCCCAGCAATTGGTCTGTCTTGCCCCTTGGTCTGCAGAAAAAATGTCAGGAGGGGACAATCTGCTACTTCTGCAACCTATCATCCAGCAAATGGACGAGACAACCAATCTTTCCTGCCTCTGCCTGCAGTATGTCCAAACTGAATCTGTGAGTTCAGATCCATCTGAACCTGTGGGTTCCAAGATTTAAAGACTTAACACAAATCCAGAAGAGAGAGGACAATTTATATAGCAACCCCAAGGGAGATCTCCTTGCCTGCACCATTCTCCAGTCTGCTCATTCCATAAAGCAGGGGTGGCCAACCCATTTAACAAAGAGAGCCAAAACAGCGGCAGAAAAAATGCAAAGAACCACACCAGAAGAAGGAGGAGGTAGACACCTATCAGCATTATCACTGTGAAATGAGTCGAGGTGACAGCTTTAGAACTGTTCAAAGATTGCACAATATCCCTCTCCTGTTTGCATATAATTCAGGTACTATGCGAGTGTCAAAAGGAGTATTACATCGAGAAATGTGCTATCAGTATGAATGAGGAAAGTCTCAGCAATGTCTTCCATGTGACTGATCCTTACTACAACAGCGTTTGTATTTTTCAAAGGTCTTTCATAAGTGTTCAAACACCACACGAGTTAGTTAATCATTTCTGTTTACCCAAGATTTCAGCTGAGCAACCTTTAATATCTCATATCTCAAGGTTGCTAATAAAGGTGAGGTCCTTTGACATTCAGAAATTGAAAGATCACATCTTACTGTTGCTAATATCATCGGGGCTTAGATTTTATTCCCATCATTTTAAATAAGGGATCAGAACTTCCCTTTGAAGCATTTGTATAATTTTATGCAAATATACTCCATCATTTGCTCTTGGAATATAATTATGTATTTTATGTATGCATATGCATTACAACAAATCCTGTTAGGAAATGCCTCCAAACATCACTTATGTTAGCCTGTTAGCTAGGTCATATCAACTTTCAGTCCAAAACTAAGAAATTCTTTAAGTCAAGATGTGCCAACTAGATGGATTTTTGCCTGTTACTTCTCCCAATAGAGAAAAATAATAATAGTAATACGATTAATCCTAGGGTAAGTGGTTGATAAAAACAGGAGACATTTTCCATTACACCATCATTGAGCACTCAAAAATACAACTTATTTACAGCCTTTGCAAACAGCCTCTTGAATATCTTGAGAGACTGCAACCATAAGGCTCCCTGTTTCTTTTATCGAGCTTCTCAGTCATCTATTAGGCTTGATAAAACAGAAGAAAATGAATGGTCACATTTGGTGTATTTCCAGCTGACAGCATTGATTTTTGGCTTGTGGATAGATTCAATTACATGATGCATTCCAAGCTTTTTGTAATTGTAATTTTGTTGGATCTCCTCATTCAGTAACTTCTTAATTTCCTAATTCCCTGTGAAGTCAAAAGTCACATTGTGGGGTATATTTAAAAACACTGTGCTTAAGGTACATACATAAAACTTAGTAAAAATAATAAGTTTATGAATGTGCTAAAACACAGTGGCTATGTCTAGACTGGCAAGTTTTTCCACAAAATCAGCCGCTTTTGCGCAAAAACTTG
>CM057847.1:115623404-115644680 GCA_030068395.1 Apalone spinifera
TCATTATTTAATCACCATTTTTCTTTATTTTAACTTATTTGTCATCTTTTTCAGCAACTCCTTAAAAATCCATATTAGCATAAAAACAAATTCTTCAATAAACAGAACTAAACACTTTCATGTAATTATGAATCATGTCTTCCTGGCTTCAGAGCTACATAAACATGTCATGCACACATCAAACAAATCCATTGCTAAAGCCTGTCCCCTTGCCTGCCTGCCTAAGCACATTCGACTCACATTTAATCTTTTCTGTTCACTCTGTCACTCCCCTGGGTTTCACACAGTCAATACTGTACACTGCCCAGACTCTTGGGAAGTTGCTCAGGTCTTATATTCACTTGCTAGAATGTTACCAGTTATGATTAGAATGTGGCCCTGGTGTCTAAATGCCTGTGTTTTGGGGAAGACTAGTAAAATTGAAAGAGTTTCAAGCTGAAGCTCTGTTGTGAGGGTCAGGAGCAGCTCTCCCCTTATGCAGCCCACAAGGAGAAACTGACTTGGATACATAGAAGATTCGGTATTACTGCACATTCCCATGAATGTCCTCTGCAACAAGGAAACAGAAAGGAGAGATCACCTCCATGATTTATCTCGTTGGGAGGGCAATGCCCCTCATGACCTTGTCCATTTTCTGCCCATGGGTGACTGGTGACTATCTGTTTTACAGCCCTGGTGAAAGTGTCTTACTTACAATTAGTATTTATTTTTCTTATTTATTTGCATTACTCAGAGGTCCCAAATAGGATCAGGGCCCTATCACACTAGGTAAGTAGGCAGACATAGCTCTTCCCCTTGAAAAAAAAATTACAAGCAAATTTGAAACAAGGCATTGCAAGTTAGTATAAGACACAAAGGAGCGGGGAATTGGGAGAGAGGACTAGAGTAGCAAAGATAATGAAACAGTTAGATAGTTTAGCTCTATCATTTGATTGTCATGAATAATGTACTTTATTATCTTAAATAGATAAATAAAATCGTCTATCTCTGACTGACAAATGGCTTTGCTGTCCATGATATGCAAAATCAGGGAGGTTCAAACTTTTCTTTCTGAGACCTGCCCTATATGCTGTATAACTCTAGGGCCCAACAAGGGTGAGGGAGCAACCAGGAATCCAAGCTTCAGTCACCAGATGGGGTAGCTGGGTGTTTCTATTCTATGGGGCAGAGTGTAGCCTATGAACCATTATTTGCCTTATTTTGGCCTATTTTGATAAAAGCCAAAGAGAGAACACTTGGAAAGTTGGGGTATGTCTACACTGCCACCCTAGTTTGAACTAGGGTGGCAGTGTAGACATACCCTTGGGGACTTAGTAATGCTTCTGTCGTACATGAGACTCCCTGAACATTTGATTTGGCAGACCAGTGGCACTCTACTAGAGGGAATCAAAAATGGTACCTTCAGAAATCTTTGGGTGTTAGGCCCAGTTATGGAAAAGGAGTGGTATATCTGGAACGCTTTGGTGCCCAAAAGGGGTATTTAGGCCTAGTGATTCGGGAGATTGAGGCTGCAAATCTGACGCATAGCTGAGAAAGCAGTCCATCCCGGAGCATGTGTGTATAAGGTCAGAGAAAACTCTATTCCTTTCTTTTGTAACGGTTTGTTTCTCCTTTCTTGCTTAAATCTGCATTTAGGAATCCTACTAACACCTGAGATGTCTGGTATTTTCTGATTTTTTTCCCCGTACAGGAGGTGAAAATGCCGAGTACCTGGCAACCCTACAAACACTCAGAGCCTGGCCTGCCCCATCTCAGCCCTGAAAACCCTCAGCCTCCTGACCCCAGCCACCATGCTTACCTGGTTCCGCAAGGCTACCAGCACAAAATGGCTGCTGGCAAGAAGACCAAGAGGAATCAATGACTCCCCTGTTCCTATCCCTGCACTCACTCTTAAAGGGGACATGCTGTTTTATTTTATTTTATTTTATTTTATGTGCTCAATAAGTCTTGGAGTCTTTTTTTTGCTCAACAACTTTGGTCTCCCCCCTTTATTTTCTTCAACAGAATTTTTTCCCGGTGTTTTTTTTGGGGGGGGAAGGGATGTTCGGTGTTTTTGTTTCAACCATCTGGCAACCCTAACCTTGGGATCCTTGTGTGTGTAGGAGTTATTATTGTTATTCTAGTTTTTGCTGTGGTGATCATAATCGTTATTCCATTATCAATAACACTGTTTTCCATTTCATTTCCTGAGTTAAGGTGTGGTTGCTATCCGTCGCCTGTTGGCCCTCAAGAGGGGGAGCCTTGTGGTTCCACAGAACTGTAATCTGGGATAGGGGACGAACTTAGATCTATTCTGATCCGATTGGTAAGACTTACCCATCCAAATTTTACAAAACTCCTTCCCAGGCTACAAGAGGGACTAAGGGCTTCTGCCTCATGAGGCAGTGTGGCTGAGGTCTCAGG
Source organism: Apalone spinifera (assembly GCA_030068395.1). Lineage (NCBI taxonomy): Eukaryota > Metazoa > Chordata > Testudines > Trionychidae > Apalone > Apalone spinifera. Next base: position 115,625,808 of record CM057847.1, read on the forward strand.
GCTTTAACCCTATGGGGCCCATGGCTTCTGCTCCACTGGACGACAGGACTCAGGACTCCAAGCTTTCTGTCCCTGGTTTCAGCCAGTCTAACATTGGCTTTGCTTTACATGACTCCTAAAACAAGGCTGCGGACACCTCCCCTCCCATTTGAGAACTGCTGGCTAGATCAATGTATATCAGGAGTCTCCAACCTTTTTATACACAAGATCACTTTTGGAATTTAAATCAGTCCAGGATCTACCTCAAACTCAAATACCCATGCCCTGCCCCTCATCCACCCCTTTCCAAGTCCCTGCCCTCCTCACTCTGTGAGGATGGATACAGAGGAAGGGGGGCAGAGTGACATCCTCTGCCTCTGTCTCCCCCATCCTGCACAACAAGCAGGAGGGCAGCGGGGGGAGGGGCAGCTGAAGTACCAGCACTTGATAGTCTCCCAGCCAAACCAGTCAGGATCACCTGTCAGAGGCTCCAAGATCTACTGGCAGATCCCGATCTACTGGTTGGTGACCATTACTGTATATAGTAAAGTAAAAGTGAGTTGTTTTTTGAAGCAGAAAAGGATAGTACAGGAAAGGCCAGGATGGAAGACAGTGTGGAAGGGTGATCCATCAGTGAGGTCATTAGCATAGGAATGACAGACATGGATTCAATTCTCTGATTTGCCACTGTTGCCCTGAAACAGGCTGTCAGCAAATGATGAGGGAGTAAAACAGACCTCCATTTTGTTTAGTGTTGGATTTTACCTCAGAGATAGTTTTCCTATGTATCTCTAGGGCATGGTGCCACTCTGCTTTCGCACCCCTCCCTAATCTGTGTGCACTCGGCTCAAACCGCTGCACTCCACCGTACCACAGCTGCACACATCCCTAAAATGGCGCACTCAGGCCACACCTTGAGCTGCACACAACCCCAATCCTGCACCCAGCTCATCACCATATTTTTCCCGCCATAGAGGGCATAAAAGCTTGGGTCAGAGAAGAACTCGGGTTCGTCTCTCCTCTGTTTGTCAGTGTGCCTGTTCCATTTTCCCTTGTGACATTCCTCATTTTGCCATCCGTGGTTTATTGTTTTGGATTTTGGTAGTCCAAATCCTTGAGTTTGTTTGGCCACTGTATGTGTGGGAATGCCCCACACTCTAGATATTTGGCAAGAGCCTTGGACTTGGACTGAGTTATGATCTATTCCAACCTACCTTTGGACCTGCCGGTGTGATTGAAGGACCCACCAACACTGGATCCATAGGAGCCATTCCACGTGGTGATCAAGGTTCCCTTCAGCATTCCTGTACCGATTGGAGAGGACATGGCACCGCCTTGAGGGATCTCCCTGCTTGTCCTCCCTCACGGCTTTACACTAGCCACGAGGTTGCAGGTCACAGGCCGCATTTCTCTGTGAAGTGTACCCTTTTGTGTTGGGATTCTTTCTATCTATCTTCTCTTCCTGGGATAGGGTGGGTTGTTTACTGTTCTTAACTTTTGTGTTTGTGCTATTTTATTTCAAAATACATGGTTTGGCCCTAACCCTGAGTTGCCTGCTTTTTGGGTGAACATCCCACCAGAGATAGATACGGGAAAACCAGTCCGGGTCTGGCTTCTGTGCAGAAACAATTTAATTTAGTCAGACCACAGAACATTTGCTTACCTGAGTCTCTGGGGTAAAACCTGGGCAAGTCATGTGGTCCTTTTGTACCTCAATTTTTCAACTGTGAAAGAGGGACAAAAACTTGAGGATAAATACCTCAGTATGCTCATATACTATGGTACTGAGTACCATATAATGCCTTAAGTAGAAAGGACAGCATAGCATTAAGACAGAAAGGTTTGTGGGAGAAACAGCAATATAGACATTCAGAATTATGTCTTTCATAACTGTGAGCAAGAAGAGAGATTTTAACTATACTACATTCTAAGACATGATAAGTTCTTGTCAATTCCATTTACATTAGTTTTCTTAAACAACTCTTTGTGGATCAACAGAAGTATAAGTCCCAAATGGAGGCCTTGGGCTCCACGGAATACTACAGCTCAGAGTTAGAACATTGTAATTGTGAAAAGATTGCAACTAAATACATCTCTTTCATAGTATCTTTTACATTACTCTCGTCAGAGTCATTCTTTTGATACTGTTCACTTACATGAAAGATATTAAAATTTGTCTTAACAGCAAATAACCTTTGTTCTTGAACTATGTGGTCTATCTCACATCCATTAAAATTAATCTTGATTAATTTAGCTGTTTGCATGAAAAGGGTTTAGGTAGCAGGGAATCCATTTATTTAAGAAGCCTTGATGTTGTAGGCCAAGAATAATAAAAATCATATTAGTTTCAAGAAAGGTTAGCGTATCACACAGGTGTCTTGTGTTTTGCAGTAGTTTTGTACGACCTACCTTTAAGTAGATTAGCTGGGGGAGAAAGAAGTGATTAGCATTTTAAATATCTAACTCTTAAATTTATCAATGAAAATAAATTAGGATCATCAGCAGTCTCCTCCCTTGCCTCATGATTCTCAAATCTACCTAAGGAACTTATTTGGTCCCCATCACTGTCCTACCTGAGTGTTCCCAGCTTGAATGTATTTATCCTCACAGTATTTGTCTAAGGTACAGATGACCTCATCTCCATTATATATGGGGAAATGAGGCAAAGAGAGGCTTAAGTGACTTCCTTAGGATCACAAATGAAGTTTGTGACAGAGCAAGAAATGAAGCTATGTGGTCAAGCTAATGCTCTAACCACTGGGCAAGTTAAAACTTCATGTTATTGCTATGAATCCTCGTAATGCTTAAAGCTAACTGATATCACTTCAGGATGACATGCATTTTAACCTCCTTTCTCTATAATGAACAGGTACACATTCACACTGTCTAATCAACACCTAACAACATGAGACTACATAAATACCAAATTTATAGACTGTGCAACTCCTTCTTGATTGCAGTGATATTTTAACATTCATATCAACAATTAGGATAATTAAATCATTCAGTGCCAGCCTCTTATCTAAAAGCTTTAACACAGCTGAATTATTGCCAGGCAGGCATTCATGAGAAAGCTCTGGGTGACTGAATTGCTTTGCCTTTGACGTAATTTGTTACTCCCATGTATCATGCTCTCTCTATTACACTGAATGCATAGTTCTAGCATCAAAAAATGTTAGTTTTATGCATTTTTCTATAAGGATTTTTAAAATTAAAATCAATCTCTGTGAGGCATGCAGGAAAAGGAAAATAATCTCCAATGCTATTTCACAATTGGTCAAAATGCTTACTGGGTATAAGAAAACATAATAATATGTTTATTAGTATTGTTTATTTCATTATGCCAGACCGTTCTACTAATCATAGACAGCTGATAAGACACCCAGTGGAGCCTTCTCTCCATCTGTTCATCTATCAACCCTTCCTTGGCATGAAACATGAAGATTTTTGTCCTTAGATTGCACTGCAAAGGCAAATGTATACATGGAAAATGGTCTCAGATGTAAAAAAAAAAAAAAAAAGTATTTTATCATTTTATCATGGTTGTTTCCCTGCTGGACAGAATTACACCAACCACAGAGCCTTGATAATTAAAGTGATGATTGCCACTAGCACTTTTATTATTCCTTCTCTTATGCCACTGATGTAAGAAGGGACTATAACAACGTCCCTTTGCTTTTTAGCACTGAGAGGATGAAAGGACTGGTAAAGCAGCTCAAATGTAGATAAGAGGCAGGGAAGTACAGACTAAAGACAATTGTCTCCTTTCTGAGTCAGCTCTCTACAGTTAGATCTCATTGGGTGCATCTGTAGCCTACCCTTTTTCCCAGCTTTCAGAACAGGAGTCTGAGCCCAAGCTCAGAGAGCTACAGGGTTATTTTTAATGCCATAGCTTAAGCCCTATGGGGAGAATCAAGGCTGCAGTTTGCTCTGTAGATGTACCTAGTGTGACTAGGGAGTGATAGAGGGGGAATGCATTTGGGTGAGGACCAGAATGAAGCAGAGCTTCTGTTCCTTGGTCCAGAGTGTGGGATGGCAAAAGACATGTGTTAACGTATTAGCACAAGACTCAGGACCCCGAAGATATTAAACTTAATTCAATAAGGGTGTCAAGGAAATTCCCATATCTGTCACAGGTTGTTAACTCAGTTAGTTGCGGGGCCTTGCCTCCCAGTAGGACTTAGGAATACTTGTCCTCCTTCCAACAAGATCTCAACCTCTCTGGAGACAGGGCATGGTGGTCAGATACCCCGGAAGACTACTTGTGGAGAAATCATAATGGATTTCTCTGTAGCCTCTGCCACAGGAAGAGGGGCAAAAAGTGTTCCATTTGTGGTGTGCATAATGCTCAAGAGTGCCTGAACCTGACCTAGTGAAAAGTACCAATTCTAAGATGTTTAAAGATATTTTAGGATAGGTGCTAAGGAAGACAAGACTCAACCTATGGAATTTGCAACAATTGTTGCATTTGGAGGGTTTGACTTTTACCTTGATTATAGGGAATCAATCAAGCAAGCAAACAAATCAAAGCAAACAAAAGACATGAATTGTCCAGTAAGCTAAATGATCCTGCCATTTCTGCTAAGTTAAGTCTATAACTTGGCAAAGTTGCCTATAGGCACCATGCGACTAACTATTTACTGCTCTGGATTTTATTTAAATGCTCACTTTCCTTCAGATTTATTTTAAAATAATGAGTGCGTTTTTTTGTTGCTACACCTAATAGTCAATTCTGCAGTCATTACAGGGATACAACACATTTGTCAATACACAAAAATAAGGAAGTTAATTAAACAGAAATTAAAAGGTAGAGTGCCGAAAGAGAAATCCTTGCAAGCAGTATGAAAACATTTTAAAGACATGTAATAGAGGCTAGACTTATATGTATACTCCACATTTAAAAAAAACACACCAGAAAACCTAAAAAGTATAACCTTGGCTAAACAACAAACAAACAAAATAAATAAACGAACAAAAACAGTGAGAGGCAAAAAAAAAAAAAAACCTTTAAAAAGTGGAAGCTAAATCTGATTGAGGATAATAGAAAGGAACATAAACTCTGGCAAACTAAGTGCAAAAAATAAATAGGAAGGCCAAAAAAAAGAATTTGAAGAACAGTTAGAGAAAAACTAAAAAAATAATTATTTTTAATGTATATTGGAAACAGAAAGCCCACTAAACATCCAGAAGGGCAACTGGACATAGAGATGCTAAAGAAGCATTCAAGGATGATAAGGACATTGCAGAGAAGTTAAATGAATTCTTTGGTCAATATCCATAGATAAGGATGTGACCAAGAGTCCCAAACCTGAGCCAGTCTTTCTAGGGGTGCATCTACACAGCACTCTAAACTCAAAATAAAATACACAATTTATGTACCGCAAATTGTATATCTTATTTCAAATCTGTTTTGAAATAGTTTATTTTGAAATTTGGCACATCTACAGAGTGCCAAATTTCAAAATAATGTGATATTTCGAGCCATCGCTTATCCCTCGTGCAACGAGGTTTACTAGGATGACGAAATAGTGCACCTGTTATTTAAAAAAATATTTAGAAATAACAGAATGCTTGTGTAGACGTGGGGTAGCTATTTCAGGATACCTTCAGCATCCCGAAATAGCTGTGTAGTATAGATGTACCCGCAGTGACAAATCTGAGGAACTTTCCCAAACTGAGATGCCTGTACAAGAGGTTTTGAACAAACTGATACATTAAGTAGTAATGATTCACCAGGACCATATGGTATTTACCTAAAAGTTCTGTAGGAACTCAGATATGAAATTACAGATTAACATTGGTATGAATCTATCACTTATAACAGCCTCTATATCAGGTGACTGTAGGATAGCTAATGTAATGTTGACTTAAAAAAAAAGAGGTTCTGGAACTGGCAATTACACGCACTAAGCTTCATTTTAGTGCCTGACAAATTGGTTGAATCTGTAGAGAAAACAAAATGATCAAACACAGCCATGAACACAATATGTTATTGGAGTCAACATGGCTTTTGTAAAGAGAAATCATGATTCACCAATTTATAGGGATTTTTTGAAGGGTGTCAAACAATCACATGGTCAAGGATGATCCAGTGGATATAATACATTTAGATTTTCAGAAAGCATTTTAATGGATGCTCAATAAAGACTCAAAGGACTTAGTTCGAATTAACTGTTACTCCTCATAGACTTAGTTCGAATTACCATTTCACTGTGTAGCCGCGGGCAGTTACTTCAAACTAGTGGAATTTAAAAATGGCGACCGGACAGGAATATGCAAATAAAGCCCAGGATATTTAAATCCAGGGCTTCATTTGAAACTTTGAATGCCTATTTATTTCTGACATTTGTCCCCGTGTAGATGTGCCAAATGTTGGAAAAGCCTCTTTTAGAAGAAAAGAGGAAAAAGATACACAAATTGCAGTTCGCAATTTGCTTATCTTTTTCTGACTTCCCTGCAGTGTAGACATAGCCTAAGGGGGATATGATATAGGTCCATTAAATCATGACCATTGTGGAAAAAGTGAATAAGGAGGTGTTATTTACTCCTTCTTATAACACAAGAAATTTGGATCACCATATGAAATTAATAGGCAACAGATTTAAAACAAATAAAAGTAAATATTTCTTTACACAGCAGTCAATCAACCTGTGGAACCCTTTGTAAAGGCCAAGACTATAATAGGGTTCAAAAAACAACTAGATAAATTTGTGCAAGATAGGTCCATAAGAACATAAGAACAGCTATACTGGCTCAGATCAAAGGTCCATCTAGCCCAACCCTATCTGCTGACAGTGGCTAGTGCCAGATGCCCCAGTGGGAGTGAACACAGCAGGCAATCATCACATGATCCCTCTCCAGTCATCCATTTCCAGACAAACAGAGGCTAGGGACACCATTCCTACCCATCCTGGGTAATAGCCATTGATGGACCTAACCTCCATGAATTCATCTAGCTCTTTTTAAACCCTGTTAAAGTCCTAGTCTTCACAACATTCTCTGGCAAGGAGTTCCACAGATTGATTGTGCATTATTTGAAGAAAAACTTTCTTTTTGTTCCTTCTACCTATTAATTTCATTTGGTGACCCCTAGTTCTTATATTGCGGGAATAAGTAGATAACTTTTCATTATTCACTTTTTCCACAGCAGTCATGATTTTATATACCTCTATCATGTCTCCCTTAGTCTCCACTTTTCTAAGCAGAAAAGTCCAAGTCTTTTTAATCTCTCTTCATATTGGTCCATGAATTACCATTAGCCAGGATAAGTGGGAGATGTGTACTTAGCCTCTGTTAGCCAGAAGCTGGGAATGGATGACAGGTGATGGATCATTTTATGATTACCTCTTCTATTCATTCCTTCTGAATCATCTGGCATTGGCCACTGTCAGAAGAAAGGATACTGGTCTAGATGGATCATTCGTCTGGTCCAATACATCCTTTCTTATGTTCTTATGACTATTTAAGTACTGTAGTTCACTGTATGTGCCACTGGGTATGACCTTTTGGAATAGTTGCTTTTGTTAGGTGTGGAAGTTGTTTAGAGAGATGAAAGTATCACCTCACCCTTTACATTGGAATATATGGCTTTGGAAATGCTGAGAAAGTTTTCTGGGGTAGGGACTGTAATTTTGTTCTTTGTTTGTGCAGCACTTAGCACTCTGAGGTCCAACTCCATGACTAAGTTTCCTAGACACTATACAGTAATACATCTTAACAGAAGGTTGTATGCTGTAGCTAGAAACAGGCTCTGTCTGCTGTGATGGACATAAAGAAGAATTAAAAATATCTATGTTATGTAGACTAGCACTTTTTGTTTTCTTAAATTAACACAACAGTGAAAACGAATGTATTCCTTTATAACTGGATTTTAGAGCACAAGCTGTGAGTGCTGCAGAAGCAGCATGGCTCAGCACCTGGAGGGAGGCACCACCTGTGCTATGGCTCAGATAACTTCTTCTGGCCCAATCCCAACTAAATCACCAGCGATCAGAGCGCGTTGATGAGCTTCAGAATCCTCTGCTGACAATTTAAAGGCAAATTTACATTAAGGGGGAATGAGGAGAGGAAGTGACAAAAGGGAGGGGGGTGATTCCAGGTGGCCTCTAAAGACAGAGAAGTATCTGCCGCCATGAACCTTGTAATTTTGATTTTTTCTGGAGCTGAAAAATATCCTCAGGTTTCTGAACCACAGAGACCTGCAAACACTGATTGCATGGAAGGCTGACCTACTGCATTCATTACACAGGTCTGCCTGCAGGGATAGATAATAAAAAGCCCCCACATGCCACACAGTTGTTTGAAGGCACAAGAGCTGAAAAAGTGAATTTCTTTCTTCTTTGAAGAAGAAACTGCTGAGTCACTGCTACCTGTCCTGGAGGTTATGCTTTCTCCACATCTGGGGCTTCACTCTGCCCACAGCTGGAGTCAATGTACCCAGAACAGAAATAACTCCTGTGTATTAAAGAGGACAGAGGAAGTCACGGATAAGGCATAGAACAATCATGATTAAATGGACCTCTGTCATATCCCCCTTAGTAATCTCTTTTCCTGTTTGAAAAAGGGAAGGAGCTCCCTTCACCAATCCACTATGCAATCTTAACATCACACATAAACAGATAGGCAGGGGAAGGCGTTCACTCCTTGTCCCTTAGGAATTCTCTCTGACAACTGTTAGATTTTCTTTGACATGGGCTAAATCTATCAAATATGGATCTTGCAAGCTGAGCTCTGCATTCCTAAGTGGTAGCCGAGTTAGATGAGTATTTGTGACGTGATGCATAGTATTGACAGGAGCTGCTGAGTTAATGGAAGGCCTGAAGTGAAGGAACTGCATTTGCATCCTCAGATTTTCTAAGGCTACTATCACCACACCATATAAGCTCTGTACAGTTAAAAATAATATTCAGCTTTCCCTATTTGGCCTTTATTTTATTGTTCCTTATTTTTAACCCTTTTCTTCCTCCTCTTTCCTCTCTTGTGGTTTCCTCATTTCCTTCCATCTTTGCCATTAGTGTCTGCTTATGGTAGGCAGATACTAAAGGTTGTGAATTTAGCCCTAGACATACACTTGGTGTTCGACAGCTAAGTTTTCCATAAATAAGGTTCATAACTAAGAATGCCTAAAATTCTGAAAACAGGCCTATCTATATAATAAACCTACAATGTACATGAGTAGTGGTAAGAAAACAATAATTATTTCTTGTAACCCAGTCACATGGCATTGGTCAAGGTTATGAAATGCTACATTTGTGACAGGTCAGTAGCCACTGTATTTTATTTATGCATTTTTGCTCATTGTAGTTTTCATTTGCACTCTGCTACTGGGAAAACACAAGAAGGTTTTCCTGAGTGCCTTCTGGGAAAATAAGTAACAGAAGTTACTGTACATCAGCTGCCTCCCCAGAAAGGAATCACATTTGGGAAGACAGATGAGTGACAGAAAAGATTATGAAGTGAGGAAGCAAGTAAACTCAGATTAGTTTGCATCACCTAATAAACTGTTAAATCGGCATGAAAAGGCTTGAACCTTCCAACTTAGCATGCCTTTCACATATTATACAAAAGAGCTACTTTTTGGCAGAATTAATATCCTTTTATTACCCTGAATGCTACAAAAATTTGATGTAAAACCTAGGATTTATTCACTCTGATATTAGAAAAAAGATTAGAAACCATGTCAGATTATAGTTAGTGAGTAGAGTGAGTTTAACACCTGTAATAACCTATATTAAAGAAGATTATTCACAAATCATACAAATATATTTTTCTGTTAAGCTCCCAGTTTAAAGCATTTTATATGGTGCATTAATTTCCAACATAATGGACACTATTTGTCTGATAGTTGTCTGAATATCACTTATATTTTCTGGTGCTAGGTATTTTGTATGGTAATTTACAGTGAAGGAAAGTGTGGGGAGAAGGAGAGGAGAAAGGCTACCAAAAATAAATGATTTACCCATGCCAGTGATAACACAAGATGCAAGAGAGTTGAGAATCAGACCCAGACTCATATATAGAACTTTTGATATTTAAACATCAGTGTGGAAAAAATATATGCCAAGATTTGAAGTCAGTTTTTGGGTTCTTAAATTTGGGGTTCTAGTCCCCATTAAATCGATGGTTGTTGTTGGTGGTGTGTGTGTGACCATATGCCTCAGTTTCCTCAAGGAAGTATTCTGAGAAACCTGTAGCCTCTAAGGAGAAATAATTGAACCAAAATATTTCTTTCAGTATTTTTTAACTGCAATTAAAAGAAAAGGCAAAGTGAACTCTGATGGTTTGGAAATCCCTGAAATAAAGAATTTGTAATAGGAACATCCAGCACATACACTTGGCTACAGTATAGTGAATAATGTTAGTTAGCTCTGATAAAGCACCCAAATTGGAACAAACAATATGCTTCCTCAACACTAAAAGTTTTATTATTTTTAAAAAAACATATCAATCAAACCCCAAAATAAATACTGCCATATTTATTTGGGACACATAAGAGGCTCATGTTGATTTGTGAGAAAACAAATCATAATCAACTTCTCTTTCCATCTATATTAGGGTAGAAAAGAGTTGACTATATATAACTCACATTAATTAGCATTTCATTAAAGTAAACTGTGTAGTCAGATGCTCTGTTACAGAAAGGTAACAAGCGACTGTGTAATAAGTTAATAATCCAGAGTTTAGCACTTTCTCCCTCTAAATATAGAAAGTTCTTCACAGCAATAAAGGAACATTATGTCTACTGGCAAAGACAAAAACAATGTTTAGAAAAGATCTCAGACAGGTTGTTCTTCAAGCTCCTTTTATAAATTTGGCCTTGGCATTGCAAGTACCTTCTTGTTTTCTTCTTTTATGTAATTCGACTGTTCATAATGAAAATAGCCTTGAACTAATTTCCCTAAAGTAATTGAGGGCCACATTGGTACTACTTTGCTCTGTATTCAAGTGTTAGTTTTATCCCTATACTTCCCCAGAGTTGCTTCTGTGGCATTAATATCTCTTCCCTCCATGGAGAGTATTAGGTGGCTCTGTGCCCTCTTCCTGCAGTTAAGGGTAGAATCAGAGACACAGTCCTGTGCAGAATGGTATGTTAAAGTGGTGGTTCCCAAAGTTTTTTTTTACCACAGGCCAGCAAACCTTTTCACAAATGTTTGTTGGACCAGTAACATTTTGTTAACATATTTGCATATTAAGTATGCAAATAATGAATATGCAAATATGCAAATAAAATGTTACCTGGCTTCCACTCACCCACTGACCCTGTCTTGTCATTGCACATCCCTCTACCTCCAACCCCAGAACCCTTTGACCCTGTCCAGCCAACCCTAATAATTCAGGTCTCTGATTATTAAACCTGCCAGACTCATCATCTGATTTCCCCTGAATCCCACCAACCCAATTCCTCACAAGTTTCTCTTGCCCCGTCTGTCACCCCAATTCCCACTATCTCCCACTTCCCAACACTCCCTGCTGCCAACTTCCTTTTGTCAACCACCTCTTTGTTGCCTGGAGCCTGTCTTCATCTGCTGTTACTGCCAACATTGGCACACTGTGTCCCAGTGACCCCGACTTAAATTGACAACCTCCCATTTCCCTGGATCCTGTCCCACTACCCCCGGTGCCCCTTTCTCCATAAACCCCATGACTGCTTGTTGTGCCAAACCCTGATCCTTCCCCACTGACCCTGCAACTGCTTGTTCCACAAGCTCTGAGGCCCCCTGACTCTGCTCAGACACCCTCAGATATGCTGACCTCTGAGACAGAAGCACTAGTTGTGCTGCAACTGTTTCCATAACCACTGACCCACTGCAACCCACCTCCTCTTGCCCTTTGACCTCTAATGCCTGCCCTCCCTCAGTTCCAGCCCTCCCCTCCACCCCTAGACCCAAACAGCTCCTTGATCTCCAGTGCCTACCACCCTTTAACCCCCACTCCTATGCCCCATGTCCTTTGACACTTTAACCTCTGACCCCTATAGCCCATGCCAACACCATCTTACCCCATGACCCCATCACACCCTCAACATCAACTGAGTTGTTGTTGAGAATGGGATGTTGTTTGTTTGTTTGTTTGTTTGTTTGTTTGTTTGAAATCATCATTGTGTCCCCATGACATCTTAGGTGCTTAAGGCAGTGACAAAGCATCTCCACTCCTGTGTGTTTTTCTGGAAATTCTTTCAGTGGTTCCCCAACTGTACCCCAGGTGTTACAGCCCAGCTTCCACAGCTGTTTGCCATGTTGGTTTTTGGTAGCCTTGTTTTTGCTTGTGTTCAGATATCCATCTTATTGCTATTCTGGTGATGGAATAAATTTCCTTTCAAAGCACATGGCCAATCCATCTCCAACATCTCCTGGTAATGATGGTGCTTATATCTTTTCAGTTGCACTGTGTGAATGAATTGGTTTGTGATTGTTCTGGGCTAGAAGATACGGTGGATTTTTTCTGAGGCAGGTTGTACGGAATGAAGTCAGTTTTGGTTTGTCATATTTTCTCATTTCCCAGCAATCTGCACTATGAGGTAGTATTGAAAGTACAAAGCTCTGACAAACTTTGAATTTTGCTTTGGTGGTGATTTCCAGACAGTATTTAGGCTCCTGATTTAATGATCTGGATATCCTGGCTTGTTCCACCATTTTAAATAGTCTCTATAGAAATAGTACATTAGAAAAATGAGGGATGGGAATTTTGTAAACTAATGACAGGGAGAATAACTAGGTTTGTTCTCCTTTGATTTTCATGCCAGTATGTGTAGAGGGAGTTGCTCTTTCAAAAAAGAGCCACATTTGCCCTTGGTTTAAAGATATTTTAGCATGCAAATATAAACTGAAGGGTGCTCGGAGAGGAAAAAACTAAAATACCCGTGAGATCGCATTTACACATTTTGGTGATGTTAAACTGGATGTGAGATGTCTTTTATCTAACCAATAAAGTGTGACAGAGCAGGGGTGACACAGCAGGTTCAAGAGCTTGATGGAAGGGGAAAGAGGCAGAGAGAGTCCGCAATCCTGGTTAATTAGGAGCAGCTGAGACAGGGCGGCTGCAAAATCAATTAAGGCCCAGGCGAAACCAATTGAGGCTGCCTGGAGGCCTATTTAAGAACCCTCCCTGTGGGTGAGGGGAGAGAGAGTTGGGAAGGAGTCTGGAGAGTTGTGAGAGTGTGGAGCGAATTGAGAAGGAGTTTTGGAGAGCTGTGGAAGAGTTTTGGAGAGTGGAGGAGGAGTTTGGAGAGAGAAAGGCACCAGAGGAGTCAAGAGAACAGCATCGACATTGTTAAAAGACTACAGGTAAACAACAAAACTCAAACCAAGGTGACTAAGCCATATTACTGTGGCTTCTAGCCTGTGGGATAGTGGGCTCAACAGGGGTCAGGGACCCAGGAATGGGACTGACCCTGCCACAACAGGGAAAGAACAGAGAAAATGTGTTAGTTTCAGATTAATTTTGGTTTTGTGATAGGGTATTTATGGCTAACCCGACCTTAAAAGTGTGTCCTTTAATTATACTTTTTTTTATTACTGGAGTTTTCTAATGCAGGGGAGGTAACCTCAGGCACAGAGCCCCACAGTGCCCAGTTGCTGTGCACCATTGCCAGCTTATAGGAGCTGCAGGAAATGGCTTGGTCCATGCCACTTCCCGCAGCTCTTCTTGGTCAGGAATGGCAAACCATAGTCACTGGAAGCTATGAGTGGCCATGACTGTGGATTCTCAGGTAAACAAACCACGTGGCAGCCCACCATCAACTAATACTGAAGAGCCATGTGCGGCCCTCAAGCTGGAGATTACCCACCTCTGTTCTAGTGTATCCTTATTCTCAGGGCTTGACAAACTGCGGCGAGAGCTACTCGCCAGCCGCGCATGCGCCAGACCGACACTGTGCATGAGCACAGCGCCAGTGAATGGGGTGCACGGAGTGACCGGCTGAAATCTACTCACCCCGGGCGAGTAGAAACAGTGGTTTGTCGAGCCCTGCTTATTCTACTCCTGCTTCATGTATGTGATCCTGGTTTACCACAGGTACAGAAGTCCTCCCTTTCTGCAAAAAACTGGTCTATTAACCATTGGCACTAAAAAAGGACACAGGCCCGAAACTGTTCAGACAGAAATTGTTCTGTCTAAAAAAAAAAAAAAAATTGAAGACTTGCCATATTGTAATCTTGCTGTCTTAATGTAGTTTTTGTACATAAGAAAGTAACTACTGCATTTGAATGAGAAAATGGGGAAATGGCTCCACAGAGAGCTTAGTCATTTCAAGGATTCAGACACTAATTGTTTGTTTTGTTTTGATGTTACTGGGTATCTTTCTTGCCTTTCAGATGCTTGCAGTCAGATTTTTTTATATGTACAGAATAAGGATAGATAAACGTGTCTTGGGGGAAAAAAAGAATTAGCTCAAAACACAAATGGGACCTTAATGTTTGTTTTGCTTTTGGATATGCTTTCTTTTTGACCCTTACAATGTCCCCACTGAATCTTTGAAAGCGTGTGAGTTGCTAGCATAAAATGATAGACTACAAAGGCTTCTATGTACTGAACAGGTACAATACAGTCTTTCACATCTCCTGAACTAGAATGTCTCCCCCAGATATGTAGGAAGTACCTGACATCATAATGAATAGATCAGTTTCTACATGCCCATACACTTTCGATGCAATGGTGGTTCTTGTCATATGTGCACCTAGTAATGGGTCTGAGGCAGAAACCTGCTTCAACAAGGTCACAAAATAGACTAAATTATCTGGAATGCTTCTTATATACCAACTTCCATGAAGAGGACCAAATTGGTTGTCTTTGTAGAACTCCATAGGCACAGGATACTCCAAGAACAGCTCTTGCACAAGAGGGGATTTTTGCACAAAAAGGAGCCATGTAGATGCAAATGAGGCGCAGCGATATTCCACGCTTCGCCTCATTTGTATATGTTTTTGCGCAAGAGGCTATCGTGTAGACATAGCCCAAATGATGGCCAGTTACCGTATTGTACTGGATAAGCACGATGCACATGGAAGGCAATAAAATGCTGCTAGTCACAATGAATGAAGTTACTCCTTTAGATCACATTGTGGAGACTTGTGCTTTTAGTGCTAGTGGTCCTGGCTTCAATCTCCTCTGATGATCCCTGGAAGAGACTGTGATACAAGCGTGAGCCTTGCAAGAATTTAAATCACTGTAAACTTCAAATGCTCAGGATGTGCAGGAGTGTGTTCCACATGGGCTAAGCATGTTATGTGGTTCTTTAGTGGGGGATCTGAATAAAGGATAAGAGTCAATAGAATAATCCTTATAGCTCAATGGGAAAGACCTGTGGTTTGGTGCTGAAAGTCCCACTTTCAATCAGTCTCTACTTTATATAACAATGGAGAATAAGAATTAGGGTGTTAGAGACATCAATGTTCTGATCAGTTTTGAAGTTGTGTGGTCTCTGATTTAATGGTAGAAAAATGAAGGAATAAAGGGTTGGCTGTGTAATAAGTCATCAAAAAGAACAAATGCCATGGGTGTTCAGGTAAAGGCAAGGGTAAAAAACTAGAAATAGGGATGCTGGATGACAATGAACTTGATCCTGCAAGCTGCTAAGTGCTCATTAATGTTAGTGGTACTTGAAGATCCAACACAGGGACACTAGTGCAAACTGTACACAACTATAGGAGTAATGTAGATGTAGAGAGAAGTGGACAGAATGTCCACTGAGCTCTCTTTTTCAGTGAGTTTTGTCCCCTCAACAGACAAATTTCATCTCTCACCGCCCTTCCTTGCTTTTTTTAAAGCAAAATAAGGATCTAGGCACACTAATGGTACACCACAGAAGTCAGTGGAAATGTTGCCATGCATTGTATTGAAATATGATTGGATGGTAATTTGAAGCAAAATCTCCCATTTTTTAAACTGTTTCTATAGTTTAGTAGTATTATTTTACCTGGGATCTCCACATGCTATGAGTAAACTTCTGATGTTTTTTCCTTTTTTTTCTTCACAACATTATTGTTATGGAGAATTTTAATAAATGTCAAAATTAGTAAAAACAAAAGAATAAGATTGTTTTCTGCATGTTTGTTGTATTTCAAACAATTTCTCTTGGCTGATTTTTTTCTAACAAGGCCAAAAAATATCTACTCACAAGTAGCTAAAAGTTTTAGCTTAGCTTCAGCTAGATGTGAAGCATTTGACATCTAAATGCTGTCAAAATCCTAGTCCCAAAAAAGAGAAAGTAATTCAGTGGTGAATGTGTAACCTCTTGATTATAAAGAAGAAAAGCCTATCTGATTGCAAATGAAAGCAAGAAAATAACTTTGCAAGTTTTCTCATTTTCTCTGTAAATAGATGTCCTTTGAATTTACAGATGTCTTTTGAATTTACACAAACAATTCACTTAGGAAATTAAAATACAGTTTGTGTCACTAAATAATTTGATATAAAAGTGAATGTCTACAGTTGGCTACCGGGCAATTTAATCAGCTAAGAAATTTCAACAGAATTTGCTTCTTATATCCATCCAAAATTTGTGTATATTTAACAATCAAAAAGCCCTGCTAATGTTTTAAAATATCATATTGATAAATTGTATATCCAAAAATTAAATCATGTTGAGAACAGTTGCTAATTAATCTGTCAAATTACTGATCGCCTCTGTGCTGTATTTTTGCAGAGATCTCAGGATGCTGATTTTTTGATTGATAACATCGTTAGTACCTTGATGGCAGGGGGAAAAAGTATGGAAAATAATGTAACGAAATTTAAAGATATATACTATGTATTCATGGAATTGTCTCTGGCTGTCAGGAATGCTAATTTAGTGGTGACAGGTTGCGCATAATTTCCCTTGTGAAATAAGTTGACAACAAAAGCTATCATGTTTTTTTTTATACTGACAATTGTTTGGAATCCTTAGAGGAAGTAATGATCATCCTTGTTTATAACCAGAGTTCAAAATGTTCAAGATAAGGAGAATGTGCAGATACTGCTGTGTTACAAACCATTTTTAGCAAGAATGGGTGAACTGACCAAATTAGACTTACAGTTCAAACTGAAATCAAACTCCGTTTGAGAATCTCCAAATAAAAACCTGATATGATGTTGGGAAGGAGCTAAGGATGTCTGATATGGCTGCTGCTTTCTCCCAACCTACCTTCATGCTCCAATATTTCTCAGCCTACCAGTCCTAACTTCAGCCCTTGAACAGGTAATTTTTTCTTCTTGAAAAGACAGAGCTTGAGTCCCTAAAGGAATGCCAGATGGTGGCAGGAAGTGAGGGGTTCAAACGGGATCTGAACATTTACATACTCCCTAGAATTGGATCTTTGGGTTTTTCATCAATTACATTTAACTTTCATCTTGAAGTGACCAAATTTACTTACTTTTTTTATATTGCAATTAGTAAGTGTAATCAGGATATATATGAACTTTACACTGACATCTAGAGATGAGTTGATTGGAAAACATTTTAGGAACTGCAAAAGCGACAAGGAGTCCTGTAGCACCTTATAGACTAACAGATGTATTGGAGCATAAGCTTTCTTGAGCAAAGACGAAGTGGGTCTTTGCCCAAGAAAGCTTATGCTCTAATACATCTGTTAGTCTATAAGATGCTACAGGACTCCTTGTCGCTTTTGCAGATCCAGACTAACACGGCTACCCCTCTGATATTTTAGGAACTGACCTTGTTTGCATAGACACACTGGCACTGCTTATGTGTGCAGCATCATGCTGCTGCTTTGCCCAGATGGTCACTTTTGGCTACTGTTGGATGGCAAGGCACTTATTGGATGCAGGGATGACAAAGTACACTGGTCTACAATTTTTTAGAAGTCGTCTGCTTCAGAGATAAAATGTTTTATTATGTTTTATTATGTATTTTGATGTGCTGAATTCAAATATGACAATTAAAACAACTGATTGGCTACTGTTTCCAATATATTTAAGTTTTTACATTTTACGTCTATGTATGTTGTGTAGATAGTAGAGTTTTAATCATAAATTGTAAAGTTAGGTCTTTTCATGTGTTTATGGTTGCTTTACATGATAATATTTCACCTGTCCTGTTTATTTAACACTTTACAAATCAGCAAAAGGGTTATATAAATAACATTTATTATGAAACAAAAGGCAAAAAACTATTATGTACATAGTTTAGTCCTATTCAATGTCTACTCAGCACTTCTTGGCTTCTCTCTTGTATTCATTAAATGGAGCATCTCTTGTCACTGTCCAGCAATAGTCTGCAAGCATTGATGGGCTCCATTTGCCCTCATAGCATTTCTCCATTGTTGCAATGTCCTGGTGAAATCGCTTGCCGTGCTCATTGCTCACTGCTCCACAGTTTGGTGGAAAAAAATCTAGATGAGAGTGCAAAAAAATGTATCTTTAGTGACATGTTGCAACCAAGGCTTTTGTATGCCTTGAGGAGGTTTTCCACCAACAACCTGTAGTTGTCTGCCTTGTTGCTTCCGAGAAAATGTATTGCCACTAACAAGAAGGCTTTCCATGCTGTCTTTTCCTTGCCACACAGTGCACGGTCAAATGCATCATCTCGAAGAAGTTCACGAATCTGAGGACCAACAAAGACACCTTCCTTTATCTTAGCTTCACTTAACCTTGGACATTTTTCCACGGAGTTACTTGAAAGCTGCTTGTGTTTTGTCCTTGGCCTTGACAAAGTTCTTCATCAGACCCAGCTTGATGTGTAAGGGTGATAACAAAATCTTCCTTGATTCAACAAGTGGTGGATGCTGAACACTTTTCCTCCCAGGCTCCAATGACTGTCGGAGTAGCCAATCTATCTTGATGTAGTGGGAATCTCTTGCACAACTACCCCATTCGCAGAGAAAACAGCAGTACTTTGTGTAGCCTGTCTGCAGACCAAGCAAGAGAGCAACAACCTTCAAATCGCCACAAAGCTGC
>CM057847.1:115681882-115712195 GCA_030068395.1 Apalone spinifera
GCCTGATTTGCCTACCTAGCTCGAATTAACGAGCTAGTGTAGACATACCCTATATTATTTCTGAATAACATCAGTTATTCCGAAATAATACTACTGTATAGACATACCCATACTGATTTTAGTTAAATTATACCTGTTTCTGTGATCCTGACTGTATTAATGTTATTTATTGAGTAATACCTAAGAGGACAAACAGCCCAAATAAAATCAGAGGAACTACTTGAACCTGTATAGGGAGTCAGATTATGGCCTCATACTACTAAGATTTATTTGAGCTGCAGTTTGGTTACATATTTTCTCATTGTTTAGGTGGCATCCAGTTCTGCAGTTTTGCTTTGGCCAATATTAGGAACATAAGCTGTAAAGCTCAAACTTTTATATGAACTCCTCAAAAGTGTAGGAGTGCTTAGATCTCACTTTTTGGCTTGAATCATCTCTGCTTATTGTCCTGTTGGCATTAATCTTTCTGATGAGTTTGTTTTTCTCTTTCTGTATAAGAGACTGATACAAGCACATTGAAAAAGCTCAAATGAAAAATTTGGGAGTCTTGGCATTGATTTCCAGCAGCTTCATATTAAGGATCTCACTTATAGCCTAAAGTGGCTTTTCTTACACTTACTATTTACCAATGAATTATATTATCCATCACACACTGCTATTTGACTTGAGTTTACATATTCAGATGTGTGCATTTTAGCTCTTTTTCTGTTATGGGGAAACCACAATTTAAGACTGAATGACTTTCCTACATTAATTTGTTTACTGTATTTGACTTGTTTCAGTGTCTGGTATAGCATTGTACAATGATGTAGAATACTAATTTAACCAAATATAAAATCCTTTCCTAGACATTACATTTTATTTACACTGCTCAGTCATAATACTATATTAAATCTAGTCTCTCGTTGTTATATTTGAATTCCCAATCTAGGGATTGTGCATGCTTTATTTAATAATATGAATTTCAAGACACTCCTCTCAAAATTATAATAACTCCATTTCTCACTGCTTATGGCTGGAAAAAAATTGGATTGGAGAAAAGAACTGAGAAAATTGCAACTTGCCATCATTTCCCTCTTTCTAACTCCCCATATTTAAGCACTGAACTCAGGTGAAAACAGTCCATGGAAAAAATCATATTGTACCGCTGTTCATATTGCACAGTACAGCATCTGTGGATCTGGCCACCTAGACTGGAAATATTATTTAGTCAATAGTTGCATATCAGAGAAGGTTAAGCTCTATATTGCTACTTCATGGTTGCTGACCCAAGTAGACCCGGATAGATACACCAATGCGCCTAATTAAAAGGGTCACATGATGCCTGACATCTATTAAGAATGAGGGAGAAGCTGAAGAGCAGGACTGAGTAAAAGACCTGAGATTTGGTGAATGAAAATTGTCTAAGTGGGAGTCAAACTCTTATCATAACTTACCGCAGTATTTTCTTCTCCAAGCTAAATAAACCCTGGGTTTTTTTTCAATCTTTCCTCATGTGTCATATTTTCTAGACCGTAAGCCTTTTTTGTTGCTCTTCTCTGGACTATTTCCAGTTTGTCCACATCTATCTCAAATTGTGGTGCCTGGAACTGGACACAGCACATGATCTGAAGCCTTATTAATGCTTAGTAAAACAGAAGAATTACTTCATGTGTTTTGCTTAGCATACTCTTGCTAATACATCCCAGAATTATGTTCACTGTTTTTGCAGTAGCATTATATTTTTGACTAATGTTTAGTTTGTGATCCACTATAACCTCCAGATACTTTTCTGTAGTATTTCTTCCTGGGCATCATTTTGCATTGTATATTCGTTCAATTGATTATTCCTTCCTAAGTGAAATATTTTACATCTGTCCTTACTGAAATTTGATCCTATTTAATTCAGACCATTTTTCTCCAGTGTGTCAAGGGCACTCTGAATAATGAAGCTGGAGGAGATGGAAGGAGTCTTTTGTAGATTATAGGTCTTCTGAATTCCTATTTAAAACATTATTTGCTGTTTTGATTTTATTTTCTAATTGTGTTGGTCGGGATGAATGCCTAGGGCATTCTATAGGTGTCTGTATTTTTTTAAATTAAAATAAAAGTAAATATATATTTAGTCCCCCAAAATATTTTACTTTCTGTTCATATTTGGTCTTATGAGGGATTTCAATTTTTCATTTAAATTTGCCAAGTTCAACCCAGTTTC
This sequence comes from Apalone spinifera, assembly GCA_030068395.1. Taxonomy (NCBI): domain Eukaryota; kingdom Metazoa; phylum Chordata; order Testudines; family Trionychidae; genus Apalone; species Apalone spinifera. The sequence continues at coordinate 115,684,077 of CM057847.1, forward strand.
CAAATGTGAGTATTAAATACAGTGCAAATTAAATTACCACAATTTACAAAAAATAGAAGTTGAAAAAAGGTATAGTTTGCAGGCATTGTAACAATTTTGCAGAGGTCTTTAATCTGTGTGCGTATGTGCAACAGCTAAGCCACCTCACCATAGGTAAGAAATGAGAAATTTTCAGGGCTGTTGAACACTACAATTTTTCACAGTGGATGAGAACAAAGCTATTTAGTGCAGGTATTTCTGCAATTATGGTACACTAACTCACATTGTTCATTGGCCTTCAAACACTCACTTCCATGAAGTAGTGTTTGGGACTAGTATTAATGTGCTCTGCAGAGACATGAAATAGAAACTCTACATAAAACTGACTTATTTTAAAATTATCTGTACATTCAACAATTCAATTTTTAAAATTCAGTACTATTTAGACAATTGTAAAAGAGGACAAGCTAGCTTAGGCATATTCTGATATCACACACTAATGACCATGTAAATAGTTTGGAAGTATGATGACTTTTTTTGACAAAACTCGATGTAAGAATAAAGGTGTTCTCCATTACTATATTTCCTTTTCTCCTGACATCAGTGTCCTGTTCTGACATCAGCATCACCCCTCTCCTGAGTGGTAGTAAATGTCAGTTGCTTGCAGGCCAGCTTCACACTGAAGGAGAAAATAGTGAATCAGAGTCTAGGTACGTTTTATAAGTATATAGAATCTTGCATAACCAAAACCTACTACAGTTTCTTCCAAGGCTTAACACTTGCTCACATTCTATGAAAAAGATTGCAGAAGACTATTCATAGCATCTCCTGGTGCACCTTCTACACCAGTATATGAATATTTGTACAGTACTTTTTCCATTTTCCTTTACAAACATTAATCCATAAAACTATAATATCCTAAATCCTAAGACCTAAAATTTACTGTGCAAATATAGGTTGCTATCTGCATGCATCAATGTGCAGATTTGGAGCAAAATATATTTATTACTAATTCACAGATGGAGTAGGTGAGGAAGAAATGTTAAAATTTGTAAGCAGAATTTGAGAGTTCCTGCATTACAATCCTGCTCAGGCCACTGAATAACACTTCACTCTCAATTCATTCTTTGAAAACCCTGTATGAATTTACATAAATATTTTAGTACTTTTATAGTTCTGGATCCAGAAAAGGAAATAGACCTTGAGAGAGCTGATGGAAACACAGCTGTCTGCTTTGCTCTCTTTATTGTTCTGACTGCAAAACTGAACCTATCATGAAAGTGAGGCTTTGCACTGTGGAGGGGGGAAGAGTAGAACCCCTGCATATGTAATGGGACAGAACATCACGCTACTAGTGCTTTATTGTCTCCAAGAACTATTCAAACATTAGTGAATTTTTCCAACACCTCTGTGTGGTGTCGCAAGGTGGAGAAATGCACACATTTTTCAAAAGCACCCAAGGCTTAGATTCACAATAGGGCTTAGGTGCCTTACTGCCACTTTAGACACCTTAAGCCCTGAAACTGTTCCCATTGAGGATCAAAACATCATTGTTTAGGGAGCCTGGAACTCAGCAGGTGCCTAAAATCACTCTGGGTACGTCTACACGGCAGCGTTATTTCAGAATAATGGACATTATTCCAAAATAACATATTGTGCATCTACACAGCAAGCCCGCTGTTTTGAAATAAATAAATAAATGAATGAATAAATTAAAAAAAAAATCAAAATTCAAAATAATGGGTTTCTTACTCTAACTTCTGTAAACCGAGTAAGGGAAGTTGGAGGAAGGGTACTCTATTTCGAAATAAGTACTGTGTAGAAGTGCCCAATTTTGAAATAAGCTATTTTGATTTAAGCTATGCAATTAGAGTAGCTCAAGTTGCATAGCTTATTTTGAGTTTAGCCCTGTTTGTAGATGTATGCTCTGTGCTCAGCTTTTAGCAGTAAAAACTTCCTAGGTGCCTACGTATCTGCCTGTGATCATGAGCACTGCAGCCTGATACCTGAATGCCTAAGTCCCCATGTAGTGTATGAAAGAAGACAGGTGTCACTCTGCTATAATTACATCTGGGGCCTGATCCAGTAATCATACTTAGACTACACCTGCTAGATCAGGCCACTATAGGCAAGCTTACCAAAAACGGCCCATGGGGAAGTTGCCTTTCCTTATAACTTCTAGCTCTCTGGTTAGGAAACACACAGCCCTGGCTCAAGTCCCTCTCCCTCCTAAGAGGAAGAAGGGATCTGAACAGAGATCATGCACATACCAGTAGGCTAAAACATAACCTGACAGGAATACCCTTAGTTTCACTCTTGGGCACATCTAAACTGCAGGGGAGAAGCTGAATTAAGATACTCAAATTCAGCTATTTCATTTGCGTAGCTGAAGTTGAAATAACTTAATTTGGCTTTGGATACAGTCTACACAGCAAGAAGTCGAAAGAACACTCTTCTTTCAACTTCCTTTACTCCTTGTGAAATGAGAGCTACAGAAGTTGGAGTAAGAAGTCCCCATCTCGAAATTATTTTGAAATAATAGTAATTCAGATGACCCTGAAGAAGTGGGCTGTACCCACAAAAGTTCATGATACCATCCACATATTTTGTTAGCCTTTAAAGTGCTACTAGACTATTTGTTGGGTTTTAAGCTTTTCCTGTTACAGACTAAGTGTATGTTTACACTTGCACCCTATTTTGAAATAGGAATGCAAATGAAGACATTTGAAATTGCAAATGAAGCCGGGATTTAAATATCCCACACTTCATTTGCATAATAGAGTTATGGCGCTATTTCAAAATAGTGCTATTTTGAAATAAAACACAGTGTAGACGCGTTATTTTAAGAGAAAATCTTCTCTTGAAATAACTGTTAAACCTCATTTTATGAGAAATAAGGGCTATTTCGAGAGAAGAATTTTCTCTCGAAATAAAGTGTCTACATAGTGTGTTTTATTTCAAAATAGCGCCATAATGTGATTATGCAAATGAAGCACAGGATATTTAAATCCCAGCTTCATTTGCAATTTTGAATGTCTTCATTTGCATCCCTATTTCGAAATAGGGTGCAAGTGTAGACATACCTTAACTCAGCTACCCCTCTGAAGCATAAGAGCTCCTAATAGTCTTTGAGTGATCCATAGTGTCTATGCATCAAACATTCTTATTTATTATATGGTAGTTATTGTATGATTGTGTAAGCAGGGGCTGAACTGCTGCCTGCTATTAGCCAGCTAAAAGGAGCGAGCTGCCCTGGGGTGGGTGCACCACTACAATTGTTTAGCTGTGCAAGATAATTAACTGTTAACTGTTGATATGTAAATACAGCTCATGCCAGGATGGGGAGGGAATACGAGGTGTGGCTATGTAAATCCAATTCAGCCAGGATTGGAATGGAGGATCAGCGTTGGAATGGAATGTGGTGTATTGTAAATAATTTGGGGCTGTTGTGGGGGGGTCACAAATCATGCTACCCCTAAATGTAGGAACTATAAAACATACCACCAGTGCTTACAGGAGAGACACTGTCAGCCGATGGCCAGGGCAGTGTGTGTGTGTGTGTGTGTGTTACACCCGAGTCTTCAACTGCTGGGACACAAGGTCCTGTCGCAGCGGGCAGCCTTAGGGAAGACCGATGGGCGCCCCGAGAGTTTAACGTCCGTGTCTTAGTCCGCTAGGATCGGGATCCCTTTGCGGAGGGCAGCCAACAGGCTGACAGATGCCCCAGAGTTTACAGGGAAAGCTTATTACATCTTAGATTTTGACTGCTAGGATACATGATCCCTTTGCAGCGAGCAGTCTAGGGAGGCTGAGAGATGCCCCACAGATCTGTCCTCTGGAAGCGACACGATCCAAATGCCCAGCTCTGCCTGTATCTGTCCCTTATGACCGGCTGGAGTTCTTTTAAATTGTGCTTTGTTCTGTTACAGCAACTGAAGGAGTCAGGTTAAAGCTTAAACAGTTACAGGTTTATTAAGGAGACTTATAAAGCATGTGGTTACAATGGCTATTGCTCTATTTCTTAATTATTGACAAATATAGATCTTAAAAATGGTTACAAAGAAAATAAAGATAGAAAATAGAAATAATGGTACCAAGTGACAGCTTAATCTTTAAAGAGCTCTAATTCTATGTATATATACTTAAACAAAGGACACATACAGGAACAATTTTTACCCCCTTCTGTGCCTCTCGACTCCAGCGTATCAGGCCAGGGCTGGTCCCTCAATTCCTAGGAAAGACGAATACGAGGTGGGCCTCCCTGTGAAACCTCGGGAGGCCAATCACCTAACCCGACCAGCAGATAGATGTAAGTGTGCTGCTGGACCCATCTTTATACCCATAGGGGCCCGTATCCTCTTTCTTATCTAAGATGCCAAATTGTACTCGTCTGTTTTTGTGGTGCCAGTTCTTACAAGGGAGTTTCAAATAATTTACACTTGTAAGAGAGAGATAACTAAATTGGAAGTATTGGGCATTCTTTTCTCAGTGAGCGATTCCCCCCCCCCCAAAGACAGCTGTGTGTTTGTATCAACATACGTGCCAGCCAAGGCAGTTCTCACAGCCTCGAGGTCAACTTATTGGAATATCTCTGCTTACAGTTGTCCAGGGTCACTGAGCTGGCATATCTGGGCCTCCTGTTCAAGGCTTTCAAAGACTATGCTTATTTTACTGCTCTGTGTGCCCTGTATGCTCCAGGCAAGCAAAAATGGATGTTACAGGGGGGTTCCTGTCTGGCTACAGACACCACCATCACTGTAAGAAGTCTCCGAGGAACAAGCCTCCCCCCTTCCAGAGTTGAGTGGACTGAGCTGGGGGGAAGGGTTAAAGGGCTTGATTTAGCCTGCTTCACACCTGCCAGGTGTGAGCTGTAAGACTGGCCCAACCTGCCCCTTTCCCCCTTTGTTTTAAGGACAGTCCTAAAGCAGACTCCATGAGGAGTCTTTTTGCTAGTCCAGTGGAAGCTGGAATCCTTTGCCAGTCCAGGTGGTGGCTAAAGAGGTGAAATCACTGGTTTGGCTGGGAGCCGGACCCATTGCAGCCAGCGAGGAGCAGCGACCAGTGGCAGGCGCGGAGCGGTGGCAGGCGAGGAGTGGCTACCAGCGGTGTGGCGCGGAGTGGCGGCAGGTGACCAGCGGTGCGGCACGGCTGGTAGGAGTGGCGGCAGGCGACCAGCGGAGTGTCTGGTGGCATGGAATGAGACAGCTGATGGAGCGTGGTGGAGTGACTCGTAAGGTGCCCCCTATCTATCCCCCCACCCCCATTTGTACCCAGGTTGGGAGGTGAAACCCTGCGGGTGAACTTTTGGGCCCTGACCCGGGACAGAGACTTTTGGGGTGTCGGACTTTGGGACTTCAGGTAATTCTTGGCTGGGGTGGGGGGGCTTAGTTCATGTTTGGGTTATGAACTCTGTTTGTGGCATTTTCCCAAGTTAATGCCGTATAACTTCTCTCTCTGTTTCATTAAATGTTTCTTTCCTACACTCAGACTCTGTGCTTGCGAGTGGGGAAGCACTGCCTCTCATAGGCACCCAGGGGTGTGTGAATTACCCAGGTTACTGGGTGGGGGCTTGAGCCGATTCTGTGTGAGATGTACCCCAAGATTCTGTGTGAGATGAACCCGTCCCTGGTTGCTGCCAGGCCTACCCAGCAGAAGGGTTACTATTGATTGAGTATGGCTAGACTGCCACATCCAGGGAATGCATTTGCTTTTCTGCCTTTTTTTTTTTTTTTTTTTTTTTTTTTTTGTGGAAGAGCAAACGTGCTCTTTTGGAAGTCCCTGTATTACATGTTCCACAAGAAAGAAGGGGGCTTTCAAAAGAGGGTGTCATTCCGAAATATGGCCCAGTCTAGACAAGCCAAATTTCAGAAAAGCCTCTTCCAACAAAAGTATTGGGAAAAGATATGGAAAATGCAGAGTGTTTTTTTACTGATAGAGCCTCGCAGTCTAGACATACCCATTATGTATCATTCTCCTTTCAGTTTCTCTACTCAATTGGGAGATTTTGTTTTCAGTCATGATTTCAGTGTGAAAAACCTCAAGAGCAGTAAGTTATTGCCCATAAAATGTTGGAGGCAAAAAGTCTGTATTGTTAACAACACTGTAAAACTTTCACTAGTTAAGGTAAATAAATTAACAAAAAGCGGCACATTAATAGTCTCAGAATTTGTATAAAATGCCTTCTGGGTCCAGCAGAACTAGAGAATCTGATATCAGAAGTATTCAAACTATACTCAATGGCTGCGTCTAGACTGGCAAGTTTTTCCGCAAAAGTGGCCACTTTTGCAGAAAAACTTGCCAGCTGTCTACACTGGCCACTTGAATTTGTGCAAGAACACTGACGATCTAATGTAAGATTGTCAGTGTTCTTGCAGAAATACTATGATGCTCCCACTCAGGGATAAGCCCTCTTGCGCAAAATGTATTTGCGCAAGACGGCCAGTGTAGACAGGGGAGGACTGTTTTGCGCACAAAAGCCCTGATGGCGAAAATGGCGATCGGGGCTTTCTTGCGCAAAACCGCGTCTAGATTGGCACGGATGTTTTTCCGCAAAATGTGCTTTTGCGCAAAAGCATCCGTGCCAATCTAGATGCTCTTTCCACAAATGCTTTTAACGGAAAAACTTTTAAAAGCATTTGCGGAACTTTTAAAAGCATTTGCGGAAAATCATGCCAGTCTAGATGCAGCCAATGGGGAGCAAAACTAGCTTGCTTCTTCATAGTTGATCCAGTGGAAACTAGGAACACTGCTAGATGTTTGCGCTTAGTCCTTAGAGGCACGATGTAAATCTTCCAGAGTAACACTAAGGATGATTCTCATAGGCTCTAGAAAGAGTTCTTTCAGAATTTCATCTATCAGGGACAGACTGTTATGATTCAGCACTTTGATGAAGGATACTATGCAGGTAACTTAAAGACTTTCAAACTGCAAAGCATTTAAGAATATATGTAGCAAAGAAACATTTTTGCCATTTATTTCATTTTTTCTTATTTCTTCATTTAGTCAGCCCCAATATCAATTGCATTAGTCTCAAGTTTGAAATGAAATGTGTGCTCTCATTTACAACCTGAGTAAATTTCAGGCTTTAACATGTATATCATAATTCTGTTCAACATAGTTTTAACTTGCCTAAGAAATAATTGCAAAGAATTGTCAGCATGTAGAAGCACACCTACACTCAGTTTTCTCTATTTACAATAATAGAAGCAACATCTTGTGACAAACATAATGCAGTCTTTGTGAATACAAGCAAACCTTGTTAAATCACAAGGAAATACAAACTGAAGGCCTGTAAGGGTTCATCTACACAGCAGTGTTATTTCAGAATAACAAGCAGTTATTTTGACATAATGTCAAAATACTGTCGAGCGGGAGGACTTCTTATTCTGACTCCTGTAACCCTCATTTTATGAGAAGTAAGGGAAGCTAAAGGAAGAGTGCTCTTTCTTAGATTTCCAACTGTGTAAACAGCACCAAAAGCCTAAATAAGCTATTTCGACCTTAAGCTATGCAATTGACGTAATTGGAGTTGCGTAGCTTATTTCAGCTTTAGCCCTGCTATGTAGACATGTCCTCAATGCAAAACAAGGGGAAGGAATAGCTTGGTGGTTTGAGCAGTGGCCTACTAAACCCAGCATTGTGAATTCAATCCTAGTGGGATTTGGGTAAACATTTGAACCCAAAAATTTGTTAGGGATGGTACTTGGTCCTACTATGAAGGGAGGGGACTAGACTTAATGACCTTTCTAGGTCTCTTCCAGTTCTAGGAGATAGGCAATCTCCATTATATTAGGTATGACAATATCTTTGTTAATTACTATTTCTTATTGCTAGTTGTCCTTCAATTTGTTTCTGTTGTTGGGTAATTATTGGCATATTTGGTATTTCAATAAGTACATAAATGATTATATTCATGCAATTATATTGAATTCTGAGTGTATTCAAATGGAAATCAGCAGTGTGGTAATGTTCTGTGGAATTATAATAGCATCACCAGAATTAGGTTTTCCATGTGAGGCTGATCCTCCCATTATTGAGCAGGTCTTGTTTCAATTGAAGTTAATAGAGGATCAAGCCTCTCACCAGTAGGTCAAACAAACCAAAATGTTGAATATGTTGGCAACGTGAATTGTTTTCTGATACACTAATTGCTAGAAATAAACTGCCTACTCAGTGCTAGCAAGTATATCTATCTTAAAAAGAGCAGTTCTTCTTTTATTTGCTTTTAAATGTTATATGGTTATTGGGAAGGTGATACTGAAGTCTTTGTGTTTCCTTTTTCCCTTCCAATTTTGTATTTTGTACAGTCATTTTTTACAAAGACTTCAAGCAAATAAAGTAATTGGACAACAAATTAATCAAATTAAAAATAAAAATATATATGTTAAGGGTGACATAGCAAGGGTAAAGAGATTACAACCTCAGGTATTCTGTATCCAAAGTTGGAGGTGCTGGGAGAATGACTCAACCCCATCATAGCAATCTAAAGACCATTCCTAGACCATCATATAACAGAACTGCCCTTGAAAAAATGTCCCATTGAGAAAAGAATATCACCTAAACTAGAACAAACATTCTATTTATAGACAGACAAAAAATCATATTATAATGAAGGTTGTGAGGTTGTGGATTTTGGGTTTTTTTGAGGAACCACTCATTAAAAACTGAAGTGCTCCTCTATAGAATTGCATGCAATATATTGCAATGCATTAAACATGACTGGCACTTGGATATTGCTTTATTAGAAAAGGGATAGAATCCTAGAACTAGAAGAGACCTCAAGAGGTCATTGAGTACAGTCCCCTGCCCTCACGGCAGAACCAGGCAATGTCTAGATCATCCTTGAGAGGTGTTTGTTTAATCTGTTCTTAAGTATCTCCAATGATGGAGATTCTACAACCACCCTAGGCAATTTATTCCAGTGTTTAACCACCCTGAAAGTTAGGAAGCTTTTCCTAATGTCCAACCTAAACCTCCCCTGCTGCAATTTAAGCCCATTGCTTCTTGTCCTACACTCAGAGGCCAAGGAGAAAAAAAATTATCCCTCCCGCTTATAACACCCTTTTAGATTCTTGAAAACCACTATCATGTCCCGTCTGAATCATCTTGTTTCTAAACTAAACAATCCCAGTTCCTTCAGGCTTCCCCCATGGGTCATGTTTTCTAGACCTTAAATCATTTTTATTGCTCTTCTCTGGACCTTCTCCAATTTTTCCACATCTTTATTGACACATTACTCCAGTTGAAGCCTTATCGGTGAAGAATAGAGATAATTAGTTGGTGATTTAAAACCTACCCCAACCCAATTAAAGTTTTTCCAAATGTCTAACTTAAAACTCATTTGCTGAAATTTGCCTATTGCTTCTTGTCCTCTCAGAGATTAAGGAAAATTATTTTTCTCCTTCTTCCTTATACCAACCTTTTAAGTAAATTCAGGAAAATTATTGCCAGGTTCCTTCTCAGTCTTCTCTTTTACAAACCAACCAACCAACCAACCAACCCAATTCTTTGAGTCTTCCTTCATAGATCATGTTTGCTAGATCTTTAATCATTTTTGTTGATCTTCTCTGGACTTTTCCCTGTTTGTCCACATCTTTCCTGAAATATGATGCCCAGAAATGGATGCAACATTCCAGATGAAGCCTATTCAGCATGTATTACAGTGGAAGAATTACTCTCATTTCTTATTTATCACACTCCTGTTAATACATCCCAAAATTATGTTTGCCTTTTATGCCATGTAACAGTTAATTCATATTTAGTTGATTGTCCACTATGACCTCTAAATCCTCCTTTCTAAGCAGTCATTTCAGACTTTGTATGTGCACAACTGATTGTTCCTTCTTAAGTGGAGTACTTTGTATTTGCCTTTATAAAATGTCATACTATTTAGTTCAGACCGTTTCTCTAGCTTGTCCAAATCATTTTTCATTATAATCTCATAGTCCAAAGCACTTACAACCCCTCTCAGATGGTGTCATCAATAAACTTTGCAAGTATATGCTATATGCCATTATCTAAATAACTGATGAAGATAATGAACAGAACCAGGGATAGAACTGATCCCTGTGGAACCCCACTCATTATATCCTTCCAGCATGACTAGTCTCTGGGAATGTTTATCCAACTTGTTGTGCATCCATATTACATCACTCACTCACTGGAACTGGAATTCAGGAGAAGGTGCAGGCTCTGGGCTGGAGTTGAGGGGTGTACAGGTGGGAGGGGACTCCAAGCTGAGTCTGGGGAAGAATTTGAGATGCAGGAGGGGGTGATGGGTGCAAGTTCTGGGAGGGTGTTTGGGTGCAGGAGAGGGTTCCAGGCTGGGGCAGAGTGTTGTGGTTCAGGGTGGGGTGTGGTTTGCAGACTCTGAGAGGGAGATCAGGGCTGGAGCAGGTGATTGGGTACAGGAGGGGATTCAGTGTGCAGGAGACGGTAAGGAATGCTGGCTTTTTGAATGGGGTCAGGCTGGGGGTTGGGATGCAGAAGAAGCTATGGGAAGTCACTGGTGCTGGGCTGTGGCCTCCCACTGGGTGGCACTTACCACTGGCAGTTACTGATTGGTGGTGCAGTGAGGCTGAGGCAGGCTCCCTGCCTGTCTCAGGGCCACACTGCTCTTGGAAGGGGTCAATGTGCCCCTGTGGCACTGCTGATGGAGGCTTGGGCATGTAGCTCTGCACACTGTCCCTCTCTGTCATCAGTGTCTCAGCTCCCATTGGCAACAGTTTCTCATTCCCATCCAATGAGAACTTTGGGGACAGTGGTTGTAGGCAGGAGCAGTGTGCCAAGACTCCTTTTATCACTGGGGTGCCAGTGGGAACAGGGTGCCAGTGGGTTCTGCGGCAGGGGACAGGGTGCCAGTGGAGACAAGGGTCAGGGGACAGGGTGCCAGTGGGTTCTGCTGCAGGGGACAGGGTGCTAGTGGGAATAGGGTACAGAGTGCTAGGTGACTAGGAGTCTCCAGCACATGCCTCCTCCAGGGACTCCTCCCCCCAGAAGAGGGAAGTCCTGTCGCGCACCTCTTATCAGGACTTCTAAACCCCCGCCCACGTGGAGGAGGGAAGCCCCAGCACACGCCTCCTCTGGTGATTCCTCCCCCCTCTCCCCCATAGAGGAGGGAAGCCCAGGCACGTGCCTCTTCATGGGACTTCTAACACCGCCCGCCCCTCCCCCCCCCCGGCGCAGAGAAGGGAAGCCCTCTCACGCGCCTCCTCTGGGGACTCCTACCTCCCCTCCACGCAGAGAGTCCCCGGTGTGCCACAGATCTGCTTTGTGGTATGGCACTGGCTGTTTAGGGGAGGGAGAGCAGCCTGCGCACTTCCTCAAACCCTGGAAGTGTCGCGCAGCTGCTGGACTTCCATCCACCCATCAGGAAGCTGGCACTACCTCTCTCGTTGCTGGAGATAGGTAGTGGGGCTTCTTCAGGGTGGGGGGAAATGGGAGGGGGTCCTGAATGCCTCACAATCGATTGGTTGGGGCTTCCCGATTGATCAGTCGATCGCAATTGACGGATTGGTGACCACGGCCCTATTTTTAATGAGAAGATCATGCAAAACTGTATCAGAGCCTTTCTAAAGTCTAGATATAGCATATCTACCACTCCCCCCTATCCACTAGATTTGTTTTCCTGTCAAGGAAAGCTATCAGGTTAGTTTGACATGATTTTCTCTTGGTAACCCATGCTGACTATTCCTTGTCAACTTAGTATCTTCTAGATGTTTGCAAATTGATTCCTTAATTATTTGCTCCATTATCTTTCCTGGTACAGAAGTTAAGATGAATGGGCTTTAATTCCCTGGGTTGTCCCATTTCCCTTTTTATCATTGGGCACTTTATTTGCCCTTTTCCAGTCTTCTGGAATCTCTCCCAACATCCATGGCTTTTCAAAGATAATAGCTAATGGCTCAGATATCATCACAGTCAACTCCTTAAGTATTGTAGGATATATTTCATGAGGTCTTGGTGACTTGAAGATACCTGACTTATTCTTTCTCTTTTTTAGCTTATGATCCTACCCCATTTTCACTGGCATTCACTGTGCTAGACATCGAATTACCACCAACCTTCTTGGTAAAAACCAAAACAAGAAAATGATTAAGCACCGATGCCATTTCCACATTTTTAGTTATTGTTTTTCCCCTCCTTATTGAGTAAGGTCCTACCCCATCTTTGGTGTTCCTCTTCCTTCTAATATATTTGTAGAATGTTTTGTTATCCTTTATGTCTTTAGCTTGTTAGATTTCATTTAGTGACTTGACCTTTCTATTTTTTGCCCTACATACATGTGTTATTTGTTTATATTCATTCTTTTTAATTTGACATAGTTTCCAATTTTTGTAGGCCTTTTTAAAAATATATTAAGATAATTGAAAATGTCCTGGGCAAGCCACAGTTGTCTCTTGCCATACTTCCTATTTTCCTACCAAGTGGAATAGTTTTCTTTTGTAGCCTTAACAATGAATCTTAGAAAAACTGCCAACTATCTTCAATTGTTTTTCCTCTTAGTCTTGCTTCCCATTGAGATCATACCTGCCAACTCCCTGAGTTTGCTAAAGTTTGCCATCTTGAAATCCATTATCTTCATTTTGCTATAATCCCTTCAATGATTCCTTAGAATCATGATCTCTGCCATTGCATGATCACTTTCATCCCAAGCTGCTTTCCACTTTCAAATTCTCAAACAGTTCCTCCCTATTTGTCAAAATCAAATCTAAAACACCCTCTCCCCTGAATGCCAAGTCTAATCTCAGTGCAAATTAAATAATTAAACCATGGCATTTGTGATGAATGCACTTTTTCTAAGCAGCAGCAATGGACAAATATAAAATTATAGATTATTCTAGTCAATCATGTGCCCATTAATAGCAAAATGTCCTGTAGTGTGATTAGTTTAAAAGGGAAACCAAGATGTGTGTGCACATCTAAGGGAGCATATGAAGAACATGTCTGTTTAAATTTCACTTATTGATCCTAAAATTAAAGGCAGATGGCTAGGATACTAATATTTCTTTTTTATAATATAGCTTTCTGCAGAGATAATCTATTTTCTTATTAGATCTAAATCAAATGACAAATGACACACTACACTATATAATCAAGGATATTTACACTTGAAAATCTCCCAGAGTATTTCATCTTTATCATATCTCCAAGTAAGTGAAAATGTAGCTCAAGTACTAGAAACACATATCAGTTACAACAGAACATACTCTAATATAAACATGTACACTCTACAGATTAAATATATGGCCCAGATTCCATTCTCATCAAGATAAGCATGAGGGTATGTCTACACAGCATAACTTTACCATCTTCTACATAGCCAAACCGCTATTTCGAAATTAAATTGAAATAGCAGAGGGCTTATTTCGAAATTGGTAAACCTTATCCACAAGGAATAGCGCCAATTGAAAAACTGTGTAGACACTTATTTCGAAATAGGGGGCCTCCAGCCCTTCCCAGGGTGCCCTGCTGGCCACTCTGGCCCCAACAAGGAAAACTCCTCTCCTCTCCCCCCACTTTCCCGGAGCCCTTAAAGGGGCAGACTCTGGACACAGTGCCTGTGCCAGCTCCAAGCATGCCAGCCTAGAGCCAGCAGTTGCTGCACCTGGCCCAGTGGCCCCAGCATGAGTGAGGCAGCCAGTGCCAGCCAGCCCTCCACCACTCCTCAGAACCAGTCTGCCAGCTCCCAGGAGCCTGCCAAGGGCCGGAGAAGGCGGGTGCCTGCCTGGTCCAGTGCAGAGATCATGGGCCTGGACTGGGAGGAAAGAGACAGATGGAGCCTGTGAAAGGACTTGGGGACCAGGGGAAGCAAGGGCCGGGGTGAGGCCCAGCAGCCCCAGGAACAAGGGGATGTCCCACATGGGGTATCGGTGCTATGTGTGTGGGGAGGTGAGGGACATAGCGGCACAATGCCCAAATATTGAGGAACCCTATGCAGTGTGACCTAGGGATTTGAAGGGCCCCTGCAGCTTGATAACCCTGGCAGGGGTAGCGATGGCCCCCCATCAGAACACTCGGCAGGTAAAGATGAATGCCATAGAGAACATGGCATTGGTGGACTCAGGGAGCACCATGACTTTGGTTTCAGGGCAACTGATAGGACAGGACCAGCCGGGCCAAGTGCACAGGGATATCCTGTGTTCATGGGGATGTTGGCTACTACCTTGTTACCCCCGTGAGGTTAGAAATCCAGAGTGGCAGCCAGGGTGGTCCCAAAGCTCCTCTATCCAGTTGTGATCGGGCAGGACTTCCCTGGGTTTAGCAATCAACTCCCTAGGGAGGAGGGAGAGGTAGAAAGCCCACCCCCGGCCTTCCATGAGTTTTCACAGGACCTGTTTTCCGAGCCTGGGAAACCACGGAAAATGAGGTGGGAAAGGAGGACCGCCAAGAGCCTGGGCACGCAAATCTTGGCCCCAAAACAAAACCCAGCTCTAGTTGGACCGGAGGTGGAGCCAACCAGCAGGAAGGTGAGGCAAGAGGCAGGTGAGCCCAAAGCTGGGCCCAGCTCAGCAGGGCCCCCAGGGATAGAAGAGGCTGAGGGCCCCCCAGAGTTTGGGTAGATAGGGGCTTCTCTTGAGAATTTTCAGCAGGACCAGGTCAATGATCCCATGTACCATAATGTACGCAAAAAAGTAGTAAAAGTAAATGGGGTTCCAGTAGTAGGAAGAAGTAAGGGCCCAGGGCCATATTATATACTCTAAAGGGACCTGCCTTACCGAATCGTACCAGGCCAGGAACCGGTAGTGGAACAACTGTTGGTGCCTCGGAACCACTGGAGAGCTGTGCTAGACCTGGTCCATAGCCATTTGTTTGGCAAACACCTAGGAGTTGATAAAACCCTGGTTAGGATCCTAAGAAGGTTCTATTGGCCTCCTGTCCTGACTGCCAACTGCATGGACCCCGGCCGCACCTGAGAGCAGCCCTGGTGCCCCTGCCTATTATCGAGGTCCCCTTTGAGCGTATCGCGATGGACCTAGTTGACCCACTAGAGAAGTCAGCTTGGGGGCACCTCTTCCTTTCACACAAATTGTGCAGCACACAGCACACTGCCACCATGTGCAGAATATTCCACTCGGAGAGGTCCAGGCGGGTGAGGAGACATCTAAAATGGGCCTTCAGTGGGCCGAAGGCACCCTCCACCACAATGCGGGCCCTGCCAAGCCTGGCATTGAAGGCCTGTTGAGAAGGGTTGAAGTGTCCCATGTAGGGCTTCATGAGCCAGGGTGGTAGGGGATAGGCCGCATTCCACTGATGTGGCGCTCAGGGAAGAAAGTCCTGTCATGCAGCCTCTGGCACATGGAGGAGTTGCGGTAAACCCGTGCATTGTGTGCTTTGTCAGACCAGCCCACGTTAATGTCCACGAAGTGGCCTCGGTGGTCAGACACAGCCTGCAGGATGATGAAGAAGTATCCCTTCCGGTTTACGTAGGGAGGCCTGGTGGTCTGGGGCACAGATGAGGATGTGTGTCCCGTCAATTGCCCCCCGCAGTTGGAAAAGCCCAGGCCACCAAACCCCTCGATCATAGTGTCCACATCAGTGAGGCAGATGACTCTGCAGAGCCGCACTCTGTTGATGGCCTTGACCATCTGCAGAGGGACATACAAAACCGAGAGTCACTGGGGTGCCAGGGTGGCACCTCCCTGCCATTGCCCCGCTCCCCCGCTCCCCAGGATTATAGTCCTGGCCACCGCGGGCAGTCCTTAGTGTGGGCAGGACAGAACAAACCCTCCCAGGGAGGAGACTTTCACCACCACCTTTTCCCTACGGCAGCCCATCCCCTCCTTTTACTCCCTCTCCTGGCTCAGTGGCTAGAGACTGCCATACCTGCATGAGCACTGATGTGACGGTGGATCTCCTCATGCCGAACTGGTTCCTCATGGATTGGTAGTTATCCGCTGTGGAGAGCTTCCAGAGGGCAATGATTGCACGCTTCTGGAAGGGAATGGCGCATCCCGTCGCCGCAAAACAGGGGCGAGCCACTCACAGAGCTCCATGAAGGTGTCCTTCTTCATCCTAAAGTTCTGGGTCCATTGTTGGTCTCCCCAGCGCTCCAGGATGATGTGGTCCCACCAGTCGCTGCTGGTGTCCAGACGCCAGATGCGGCGAGGCACAGTGGCATCCAGGAGCTGCAGCTGCTCCTCCACATACGGCCTGGGGGTTGGGCTGCAGCAGATGCTGCGAGGCAGCTTTCAGAAACTGCTGCCAGACTTGCAGCAACACATCCAAAAGAAGCATGAGAGTGCCCAGGGTCAGCTCCGGCTCCAGGCTGCGGAGTGCTGTGGTGTCCTGAGAGAGGACAATCAGAGCACACAGAGAAAAAAAATGCTTCGCTGTTCCTCGTGAGGTAGGCAAGCAAGCAGGGAAACCTGAGAACTGGCTGTCCAGGGGGTGCCCTTTAAGCACAAGCCTCAGATAACCTCCGGCAGCAGCCACACAGAGTAACTTCTGACCTGATGCCCTGCCAGAAGTGGTTACCGCTGTCCTTAAATGCGATTCAGCGTCCAATCAGTGTGGACGTACTATATCGATATAGCAAAATGCTATTTTGAAATGCATTTTGTGTGTAGATGTGTTATTTCGAAATATCTTATTTTGAATTAACTATTTCGAAATTAGATATTTTGAAATAACCCTGTAGTGGAGACGTACTCTTAGAGAACAAGTTATACTTCCCAGACTCTAATGCTGAAGTTGAGTTTCAGAGCTTCTCTAACTTATACTGATTGGTGATGGTCTCTAGAAGATCATATAACATTTGTGAAGGTGTATTGTGCAGGCCTGAAGCCTCCTACCACCAACATATCTCCCCACATGCATCATATCAATGTATGGTGTGTGGCAGCTGAGAAGGTTTGTGAAGGAACAGGCTATGTCAACTGACACCAGCTGAGATACTATCCACACCCCAGAGATTCCCCCCACTTGAGGATGACATAAATTCCATAGCTCAGATTGACTTTAAATCAGTTTTGGACATGTTTCTAAAATATATGTTCTAGCACAGCCAGGAGCATGATTTTTCTGAAAGAAAGTTGAGGCTTTTATTATTCAGGAGGCACGACTAAATAGTGATCCCTCCTTGGCCTTACAACCTGTGAAATCTAAAAATCAAAGTTTTGAACCCAAATTTAATTCCACTATCATGAATAGTTGTGTTGCTATGCAGCTGGAATGTACAAATAATTCTAAATAATTGTCCCATATCTGTTTAATTTTAATGCTAAGTGTATAGAGATGACTATTTTCTGTCTCACTCACAGTTGGCAGAGCTGTATTCTATATTTTTCAGTAAAATAATTACATCAAATATGTATTACAATATTCTAAGACACTATCCAAGATAAATGTTTACCTTGAGACCTGCACCCATTGTCACAGTTCTGAGCAACTGCATCTATTATTTCTTCTCTGTGGTGGTCCACGATGGGCATCCATTTTAGCTTCTTGGAGTCCAGCTTTCACATCTTTTGGGTGTCTCACTCACTCCTGATTAGTCTGTGCAGTTCCCTATTTATCTATGTGTTATCTCCAGCAAGCCAGATTATCGAAAAGGCCAGCACCTGTGCTTTGCTTTATCACTAAAGGCTATCACCAGTGTTTTTGCCTGCAATTACAAGTTACCACACCATTCTTTCTAAGCAACTACATTTATTCTTAAGACAAAAGCATTAAAATAAAAGTATATTTAAACAACAGAAGCACTGACAAAGGGTAGCCTTGTCCCCAGGGCACCCCTTGCTAGTACTCCCAAAGTACAACTTCCCCTATTAGAGTAAATATAGCCTCAGAGGCCTAGTCCCAAAATACAGTGCCCCCTACTAGGGTAAATACAGCGTCACTGGCCTAGTCCCAAAGAACAGTTCCCTTTACTAGGGCAAATATGGCCTCACCAGCCTACTCCAAAAGTACAGTTCCCTTTCTCAGGGTACGGATGGCCCTTCAGGCCCAGTTCAAAGGTAAGCCTCCCCAAGGAGCCTGGGAGTGGCTTTGCTACTGTGGGGTTGGGGAAGTTTGGGGGACCCGGGCTCTCCCACTCCACCAGGTCCCAGCCCAGGGCCATGGTGGCAGTGGAGGATTCCACTACCTGCTCAGCGAGGATTCCAGCCGAAGCACGCTGAGCTCTCAAAGAACAATCCTGCACCCTGGACCACTTCCTACTGTTCTCAGTAAGCAGTGTGGACCTCGTGGTGTTGTTCAGCGAGTTGATGTCTCCCTGATGGCCTCACTGGCCGGGGGGGTTGCTGGAGCTGGGGCTACTCCCAAGCTCTGTCCTGAGTTCCTTCCCCTCTGGATTCCCCTCCCCAACTGGGCTGAGCAACTCTCTCTTATACTAGTACAGCCGGAGCATGCCCAGTAAACTAAAGGGGGTGTGGCCTCTCCTACCCTTCGGGCTAAGTTAACCCCCTCCTGAACAGTGTGGGGTGTATATGCCCCATCACAAGCACTTTCACATATGCTAAAAAGTTTACCATGTCACCCCATCTCCAACCTTAAATTCTGGTAGGGGCCAGTCCTTCAAAACCCACATCTGGGTTTTCCCCATGGTTACAAGTTCATAACTATCTCAGATGCAGATCCAGAACTCAGGCTAGCTGTTCAGCTATTTTTTTATACAACTCTGGTCTTTGATCTCCAGGCTCTGGGAAAAGGTAATCAGCAAGCTCCTCAATGGGTAGCTTCTGGGTCTTTATATAATAGTTGTGATGGGAAGCTTTTTTTTTAAATCAGTTTCAGACAGCCCTTGACTGGTTCCAGCTGTCTCAATCAACCTAACTGCCTCAATGGATTTCTAGGAGGTTCTTAACTAAGGGCATGTCTACACTAGGTAATTTTTTGAAATAACTCAATTTGAAATAATAACTGTGGAAATAACAAAATCGAAATAGCATGTTCCCATTATGGGGGAGCCTCAAAATTAGTCCAAGGCAGGCTCCATTATTATGAATGCACTACCTCGACTTAAAGTCCCAGCAAGCACTGGGGAGTAATCAGTTCGAATTACTCTGGTGAGTAGCTACTTTGAAATAGAAGCTGCAGAGCATCCACACTAACGATATTTTGAAATAATTATTTCAAAATAAGCATTATTCCCTTAGAAAACAGGAGTACAGATTTTGAAATAACCAGGCTATTATTTTGAAATAACGGGTTTGGTTGTATGGATGTTCTGCTTATTATTTTGAAATAAAGGGGGTTATTTCAAAATAACTCCCTAATGCAGACCAGGGCCAAGTCTTAACCTGGAATAACTGTTATTTGGCAGCCATGGCAACAGGGATTTCTTCAGCCTAAAGTTAATATATCTGTCTTGTGTTATTTTCTAGTAAGCATCTTGCTTTTCCCTGTCACCCTGGATGTGTGGAATTTGCATTAGCCTCTCCTTAGATATTCCCCAGAGAAACCCTTTCACATTTATTGTCCTTCCTGCATAGTGCATTGTCAGCAAGGTCTTTTGAATTCCCAGGACTCACTTAATATCTCCTCCCAAGAGGGGTTGCAAACAATCCTGTCCCACAATAATACTTACATTTTGCATTTAATAGACATTAATTTTAAAATATTAAAATTAATTTGATAAGATTTCCTAAGAATATGCAGGAAATTGCCTCTACTTTCACACCTACATCTGCCTTTTTTCTAAGAGTATTCATTAAATTGATTTAAATGTTGGGAAAAGTAAAATAATAGGGGTGGGGAGAGAGAGTGTGTTCTTTTAGATCATTTGGAATGGCCCAACCAAATCAAGCTGAATGAAGGTCGGGTTGTCCCTTCTTTGAGCAGTAAGTTGGACTAGATGACATCCTGAGATTCATATGAACCCTATTCTTCAATGATTCTATGACTTCATTTTTCTCCACCATCTGTAGTCATTTATACACATCCAGAGTAGAACAGAATTGGTATAAAACACTGTCATTCTGATTTGGTGCATTGTTTACCTTCTTTGCTTTCACTTCATAGGTTTAAATAGCTTATTAAAGTGCAACATTGCAGAAAATAGATCCAAGATGTTCTTCCAAGGATTCTTAGCTCCTTTTTTGCACATTGTTGTACGCTTTTAAAAAGTTTGTTTTGTTATACTGTCTCATTGTTAGTGCTATTTCAATCCTGGAATTTTAATGTATAGTACAGAAAGTAGGACCCAGTAAGTAGGTTATTGTGCTTAACAGCATTTTGTACATTGAAAAATAGTTCTTTGAAATGAAACAATTGAATTGATTCAGAAATCAGCTGAAGGTTAGGCAATTTGATTTTGAAAGGTTAGGCTTGACGTTTAAGGTATGCCTTTCCTGGATTAGAAGCAGCTACCAAAGCAATTACTTTAGTATGAAACGCCTCCGGGGATGACTCTGAAACTGAAACAGCTCAGGAGATGATTCTAAAACTGGAAGTCTGCCTCCAGGCTATTGTTGTCATTGTATTAATATTAATTTAAGCTCCTAAATTATAGTCACTCCAGGCCAAGTTCTGATCTCTGTTGCATCCCTGACAAACTTTTGGGCCAAATTTAGTTCTACTAAAACAGGGCATAATTTAATTGAAATTAAAGGAATTGCAGCTCAGTTGAACTTAACCCATTGCGACTTTTGTGCCATTTGATAGCAGCCTTTAACTACCTGAAGGAGGGTTCCAAAGAGGATGGAGAGAGGCTGTTCTCAGCAGTGACAGAAGACAGAACAAAGAGCACTGGTTTCAAGTTGCAATGGGGGCAGTCTACGTTGGATATTAGGAAGAACTACTTTATTAGCAGGGTGGTGAAACACTGGAATGGGTTACTTAGGGAGGTGATGGAATCTCCATCCCTAGAGGTTTTTAAGTCCCAGCTTGCCAAAGTCTTGGCTGGGATGATTTACTTGGGACTGATCCTGCTTTGGGCAGGAGGTTAGACTTGGTAACCTCCTGAGTTTTCTTCCAGCCCTATGATTCTATGAAACACACTGAAGTCATAGAATCATAGGGCTGGAAGAAAACTCAGGAGGTTACCAAATCTAACCTCCTGCCCAAAGCAGGACCAGCCCCAACTAATTCAATTTATCTTTGCAACAGAAATTCTTTAAAGGGAAACAAATATTTAAATCTAAATAATAGGGTTATAAAGTTAAGTAGAATACATAACAATCTATTCTTGTGTAAAGCTTGGTAGAGGGCCTGTGCTAGGATCCTCAACCTCTGCTGTTTTTTCTCCATCTACTTCTAGAATATCATATCACAGGTTTCAATTCTTCCCAAAGAACCCTTCAGAAGTAGCTGAAGATATACTACCTTCACATTACATAATTATTGAAATTTAAAGAAAAGAAAGATTCTTCAGAAGAGGTCTTGTATTCAGTCTTCAGCACAGTAACTGAATTTACAATGGTCTAATTCAGAAGCAGTGAAGCATAGTTAGATAGAATAAACCATGGAGGAGCATATTAACATCTTACAATGTGTACAAAGGTAAGTCTGAAGTTTGCCATATGAGTAAATTAAAGGTACTACTTCTGAGAACATTTCAGATTTGATACACTTTTCATGGGAATTCTATTACTCAGGCTCTTAATGATGGACTCACCACAGTACAGCTATATATTGTGAAAGGTGAGAATCTTGTGGTTTTATTCAACAGCAACCTGATATTAACCATCCCTTAAAAATACTGCAGCATCCCTCTCCTCCTCATCCTGCAAACAATATCATGGAATTCTACTTTGTATAGTTGTGGATGCTAAGATATGGATATTTGATTTTGATAACATTTCATATTACCTTATGTAATTAATTACACACCAAATTACACTTCAAAGGCTCTATTCATCTGGATAAGAAGACATTTACATAATACAATTCCTTCCCAAGAAAATAAAATGCCATAAAACACTTAAGTGAGATATATAAACCAGGTAAGAATTAATGACATTAGAAATAAATCTGTTATACTATAGTACCATTTGTCACAGCATAAATAATATAAAATTCAGTAATGAAATTGAGCTCTCTCATGTTTATATCACACCGATGCTCAGTAGCCCTATTATATCATGGGAACAATTCAATTTTTTTGTGAATTCAAATATTTAAAACATGATCATTAGGAATATGTAATTTGCACAAAGTGGATTTGAAGCAGTCAGAGAAGACTGGTGGTGAATCCCCCTGTCTGGGAGAACTTTCCAACTTGAAGAGATCGGCCACTTCCCTTGCCAATGGTTCTCTTTGCCTTTGATGTGAAGGGCATTCTTAAGGCGGAGGTATTATGCAGTTGCACTAGATCCTCCATTGATATAAGACCCTTACACTATGTCTAGACTACTGGGTTTTTTTGAAAAAAAGTGGCCTTTTTTTTGGAAAAACTTCACCTGAATGTAGACTGACACTGCGTTCTTTCAAAATTAAATTGAAAGAATGAGGTGGTTTTTTCAACAGTGGTAAACCTCATTTTACGAGGAAGAATGCCTTGTTTAGAAAGAGATCTTTCGAAAAAAGGCGTTCTTGACGGCAAACAGGGCTTTTTCGAAAGAGAGTATCCAGATTGCCTGGGCGTTCTCATTTGAAAAAGCGGATGGCTTTTTCAAAAAAGTTGTGGTTGCCTAGACGACCTCTTTCGAAAGAAGCTTTTACAAAAGATTCTTTCTATAAAGCTTCTTTCAAAAGAAGCGTGTATTCTAGACATACCCTTAAGGATATATGACCTTACACAGGGACTATGTCTACACTATGTTTTTTTGCAGAGGAGGCAATGCAAATGAAGTGCTCGTTAGCATTTTCTCATGCTTCATTTGCATAATCACTTCTGATCCATTTTGGACAAGAGGTTTTTGCGCAAAAAGAAGCATTATTACAGGCAGTTTACAGGCATAAGGATCTTGTGCAAAAAGGGTTTTTTGTGCAAAATGGACACATCCACACTACTTGTTTTTGCACAAAAACCTCTTGCACAAAATGGATCAGAAGAGATTATACAAATGAAGTGAGAGAAAATGCTAATGAGCGCTTCATTTGCATTGCCTCTTCCACAAAAAGTTTGTAGTGTAGACATAGCCTAGAGGTATAAGTTACAGCTGCTCCTCTGAAACTCTGGTTTGTGGAAGGGTTTGGGCATCATGGGAGCAGGAAACCTCAACCAGAAACTTGTTGCCTGGATCACCACCTCACATGCACATGGTCACAGTTGGCAATCTGTCCCTCACACAAACTTGCTTAAATACAAACTTTAGAAGTACTCCAGATGTGCTGAAGTGCAGAATCAGAATTGTTAGCACTGTGAAGAATCAAACCCTTGGTCCTCAATTCAGAAAAAACATTTGGAAAATCAGTTAAGTGCCTGCTTGACTTTAAACCAAAAGGGAAGTGGCTATTACAACTCAAATTAAAATAACTTGAACGTAGAAAGAGAAATTGTAAAACTTCTTGGTTACATGCCTTCAGTAGAACTCATTAACCTAGCACAGAGTGTATTATTTGCTCTTCCTACACACACACACACACACAAACTCTCTCTCTCTCTCTCTCTCTCTCTCTCTTTCTCCCTCTCACAGGCACCTTGGTGGCTAAGTCCAACATTAAATGTATAAAACTTACTTATATTAATCTCCCATGACAGTAATCTTTTTACATGTATTTTATTACCTGAAATTTAATTTTTATTCCCTCCCATTCCAACAGAGGCAAAGCTCTAAATTGTTAACTGAACTGTGAAGTCTGAATTGATTTTTCTGTCTTCTTTGAAGCTGAATTTCACAGTGGTGTTGTGTAAACACAGTCTCAAAAGAGAAGGGTCTTGACAAGGGTGAATCTTTCATTTCAAAGGCTATTGTAAAGGAAAAGGATATAATAGCCAACAACATTGCAGCTTGTAAAATTGTATAGTACCACTCTCATTTTTGTTGCACTCAGCAACTTTCCCAGCACATTAATTCAGACATCGAAGAAATGGAAAATGAATTTTTAAAAATTAGCTGAAATTGAATAATGCATAGAAAATCATCATTTGAAACATGAGAAGTGTTTAAAGTACAGCTACCCAATCTTCAAGAAGTTGAATAATTAAAATTATTCTTTATACCTCAGGGAGTAATACCATATTTCTTCTACCACTGGGTAATCAGTGTCACTTTATGTCTTGGCATCAGAAGATGGCATTCAGTCCCTTATGATTAACAAGCTGGCAGTCCTCTCCACTATAAATAAAGCTTAGATCCCATGTGAAATATTTTGTTTTGTTTTGTTTTAATTGACACATGGTGATACTTCATACAGAGAAAAGAAACATTCCTCCCCTCACCTGAGACCTTCTGTGTGGCAGCTATTCACACTGATTCAACTTACCTTATCAACCTAATTTCAGCAGATCCCTGTCATGGAGAATTGCTTTGATCTAGACTCAGGTCTCCAAGAGAATTAGACATTTGCCACAATGGACAACTATACAGAACATCTTGAAGCTGCCTCTGCCTATGAGACTTATGTCTGACTAAATTATTTTCATGCCTGGGGGCCCAGTCCACTAACAAAAGCTTAACTCAGCAGGGAAGAACAAGACAACAATATCTAAGGATTTCTTGAAGAGCCCCATGCTGTTTCAGGGAGGATTTCCTTTCCAAATATATTATTATGTTAAAAAAGAGCTTACAGGACCAAAACAATACATGTGCCTTCTCCCTAGAAGCTTCTTTGCTATCACAGCCTGACATGGACTGCACGCAAACTTCAGACTTTCCTTCCTGATTCTACTGCTAAGATTTCCTATTAGAGACCTCTGACCAGGGGTGCCCCGTCCATATAGGCAAACTACGCGGTCACTTAAGGCGCCAAGTTAAATGGGGCGCCAAATGGTGGCGCAATATCATTGAGGGGTTTGGAGGTGGGGGCGCCGATTGCATGGTTCGCCTAGGGCGCCAGTTGCTGGCGGCTAGTCTAGGGCTGCCTCTGCCTCTGATTAAAATACCTCCAGGATAAAGATACACTTCCTGACTGTTTCAGAGGGATAGCCATGTCAGTCAGATGCATCTGACGAAGTGGGCTCCAGACCATGAAACCTTATGCCCAAACAAAATTATTAGTCTTTCAGGTGCAACAGGACTCCTTGTTGTTTTTTCCTGAGTGTGAAAGCATCTAAATCTATACACAAAAATCTTGCTGGTCTTAGAGAAGGAAATAAGGAATGGCAAACATAGAGCTGAGCTACACACTAATAATAGTGTGCATCCAATCGTAGGGGTGATACTGGATAAAACAGGAACATGGATATGCTCAAACAGAATTTTCTGGTAAAAATAGAGAAAAATAGGCATATTCTTTTGCACCATTCATCATTTGGGTTCAAGGAAATTCCTACTGTTTCCCAGGAAGGAGTGGTTATTTTAATGGAATGCAATGGTGTTCTTTCATTTGCAAACTCTTGAATTCTTTTCAAGAGGTACATGTTAATTGCTTAGAAGGGCATAACTATTTGGGGTGACAATATTCAGGTTAGCTGAAACATAGCTGCATTTGATTCACGACTGTGTTACTCCAGTTTTGCATTATTGTAAGCGGGGAAATAAGATAAAGCAAAAAAAGAAAAGAAAAAGAAAAAAGACACCTCACCCACAGTCAGCTGGGGGTGCTGGGATTCCACTCTTGCTCTAGGCCTAGGAGGGACTGATTTTTCATCTGCTGAACAGATCCATGGTCCATCTCTGTGTCTCATTCCCAGGGCTAAAAATTTAGTAGCTCATAACAAAGAATGCTGGAATGATGCTTCCTGATTGTGTTGCCTTGGTCATATCCATTGGGGTTATAGTTCTGGATAAACACTGTACAGAGATTCATAATGCAGGGAGAGATGAGACAGCTGTTTAGTCAACGGTATGCTGATATTTGCCTTATAATAATCAGAAACATAATCAGTAATTCTTGTTTTGAGGTGGGAAATTGTCCCAAGGAAATCCTGGAACAAGGTTTACAGGACCTTTGTTTATTAGGCAAAATGGTGTCATGAAATAGAAGGAAACCCCTGTAAAATAGTTAGTTAAATCTCTTTTCAGATAATATTTGAATAAATAGGCCAACAGTCATTGTCTTAATATATCTCTTGGTTAGTGACAGGTGCAGATTCCTACAAACCAGTTAAATCCAATACTGTCAGAGCCTAAAGCGAATCACATAAGAAAAAAATGTAAGTATAGGCATGTCAAAATCCATGTCCACTGAGGCATAACAGTCAGTAGTAGATGTTATATTGCTAAACTCTTGGTCACAGTCCACTGGTCTGGTGACAGAACCATCACAAAATACTACTGGAGCAACTCAGTTGTTGATAAATACCTCATTACAGTTGGAAGTGTCAGGTATTTGCCATCTTAATGGCAAAAAATTGGGGTATTTCTTGAGGATATCAGCATATTAACTTTGATTTTTATAAAGGATTATTTATTTTTATCTGGAGCTGTCACAGTTACAGGCTTGATGCATCTTAGACCCGGTTTAGCCTTTCTTAAATGCACCCATTTAGAGACAGGTTTAGCTGCATTCTGCCTCTCTGCATGGAGCCATGTAGTCCAAACACTGTAGCTCACCTATTCACATCTGTGGTAACATGTCACCCAGAAGCCTTTTTCCAATAGGGATGTATCACAGTAGCTGAGGAATATGACTCAAAAACAGCATATTCAAAACAAAGTAGCATTTCTTTGACACAAATGAAGACACCTTTTACCCAAGTTTAACTTTTCTATCCATAGCTGAAGTAGGTCCTTCTTATTCCCATCTCTGGAGTGGACAAGCCAGCCTACTTGCTGCAGTTCCTTCATCTCTCTATGTCTACATCTACACTCTGAACTAGGTGGTTGATTCCCTTATTTGTGTGCACACACGTTCCCTGGATGTCATTGAGCTAGAAGGAGTATAAGTATCATTGAAGCCAGAGTACCATTGGTAATGGTAGCAGAGGCATGACTAAGCTTTGCTTCCATGGTCTCAGTGTTATTTCTACTGATTAACTTGATGGGAGTACATGTTCAAGAGTAGGGAAATCATAGCCCTAGCTCACAGTGTAGGCATAGCCTGTGTGTCCTTGATTCTTTGGCAGCTCTTCCTGATGGCTCTTGAGTAGCCTTCTAACGACTCACTTGACCTCCTCTTTCCTTTCCTCAGCTCAGGATTCTAAAACGGTTTAGTATCCTCCTAAAGGTTTTCCTCTGGGAAGAGTAAATGGTTCTTGTTTTGATGAACTCAGGTAGATGTTATTCCCCAATCAAGAGTTTCCCCCATCTTTCTTCCAGGATAGTTGACATTCCTCATGAAAGCGGAGGGGAAAGAGGCGGTTAAGCTACTTCCCTAAAGCCTCTTTTGATATAACATGCATTTCATATTGTTTTAAGAAATAATGAACATAACTCCCTAATTCTCCTCAGAAGATAACACATTTTATTTACCCCCCACACACACACACATATAACCCACCACACACATTCAAATATATTTTCTAGGGGAAAAAAGAGTTGTACATCCTTTACTCACCTGTACTTACATACATCTATTTTATGTAGCTGAAGGTATGATTAAATCTTTTCTTTACTACAGTAGAAGATACAAGGACCCCAGTCTCTGAATGTTAAACCAAAAAAACAAAAATAAAACATGCTCTCTTACTTCATAAAGATGATTCTTCTGTAGTAAATCTCTGAACTGTTGTTCTGAACTCTATGTATGTTCTTTTGTTCCTGAAATTTCCAGATTTTTCTGGGAAATGTGTGCTTCGTATATTTTATCTGCTTGAAGGCTTAACCAATACCTACACTGTAGTTCTCTATCCATTTTTAGATGAATATGTTACAAAAGGTATGAAAGAAAGGTATCTTCCATCACTATTTATATCTATAATTTTAATCTTGATCTTTTGTCAGTGTATTTAACATATCATGAGTCCATAAGCCCTCTCTTCAGAGGTACATAATCTTCTAGTTCCTAGCTTCCTAGAGTCTTTGTCTGCTTTAAAATCAATTATCCACAGGAAGTAAGATGAGCTCCAAAAAGAGATAGTGCAGCTTTTGAATCACAAAGACTGGGCTGATTCCAGGTGATTGTGCTATCATGAAAATGATATAGTGTTATTCCCCTCTAATAAGAACGGCCATACTGGGTCAGACCAAAGGTCCATCCAGCCCAGCATCCTGT
>CM057847.1:115712295-115726168 GCA_030068395.1 Apalone spinifera
CATTTTTACACTTGATTTGACAGTGTTTATGTTCCTTTTTATTTATCTCACTAGAATTGGACTTCCACTTCTTAAAAGATATAAATAGATACACCTATTTTAAAATAGTTGTAATAGTGTCAGCTTCAACTGTCTTTGAGATTTTTAAAAATTTCTCAGACTTTCAAGGCTGTTTAAGATACAAAGTTACAAACTAGCTCTTAATCAAGCATGGATTAAGTCCACTTGAAATATGGCTCAAACTGAAATAGATTATTTCTGTTTATTGAGATAATTAATGGTAATCAATGTCTTTTGGGTGGTTGTTGATGAATACAATATATATCAAAATGCCAAGACACAATATAATGGTCTCTTTCAGTAATATTTTGCTTCCACTTAGAATCATAGAATCCTAGAACTGGAAAGGACCTCAAGAAGTCATTGAGTCCAGTCCCCTGCCCTCATGGCAGGACCAAGCAATGTCTAGATCATCTCTGACAGACGTCTGTCTAACCAGACCTTAAATAAATGATGGAAATTCCACAACCTCCTTAGGCAATTTATTTCAGGGTTTAACCACCCTGACTGTTAGGAAGTTTTTCCTAATGTCTAACCTAAACCTCTCTTGCTGCAGTTTAAGCCCATTGCTTCTTGTCCTATCCTCAGAGGCCAAGGAGAACAATTTTTCTCCCTCCTTCTTGTAACACCCTTTTGGATATGTTATCAGCAAAGGTGCACTAGTAAACTAAATGTAATGGGCCTGATCTTAAATTACGTTAAGTGCCTTTTTCCCAGAAGATGGTCCAACCTGGAAACCACTGTATCTGTCACTGGCGGATTTCTGAGCTCGAGTCCGAATAAACCCAGACACATATGATGTTCAAATTTAACGATATATTGTAAAGTACAACAGATAACAAGTAAATTAAAACAATGGATTACAGACACTGAACAGATAAAACAATCCCTCACCCTCTGATATAATAGAAGACAGGATAGATATAACAAGCGGCAGAACTTTATATTCAGTCTATCTGAGGCAGCTTGAAGCTCAGGACCTTCATGTTTCAATCCTTTAGCTGGTGGTAGCTTTCAGGGGAGGAACACTAACTTGATATTCCAGTGTTAGCGGTGGTATGGCAAACAGTTCAGTTCACTGCTTAGTCCCTGCCTTTGCAACGGACCAACGTACAATTTGTGAATTGCAGGCAGAGCAGCTCTGGGTGCCTTAAAGGGCCTTCACCACAGCAGGTGCAGAACCATGGAAGGAGCTCTGTGGTCCCAATCCCGATGGTGTGGGAAGAAGCAGGTAGTTGAGGCTCACTGAGCTGAGCTATTGCTTCAGCTGTGGCCCAAAGCACCCTGTGGGCGGCAGTGGAGTCGGGTCTGGTCTGTCACTGGACTGGGCCTTCACCACAGTCTTTGTCGACAGAACTACTCTCCTCCAGGATGATAAGGGGAAACTGCCGACCTGATCTCCTCAGGAATCTGGATTTTATAGAGCTCAAGGCGGGAAAATTCTGAAGGTCCTGAGGGAAAAAGCAAGGCGTACCCAGTGCAAAACTTTGGGGCCTTGTGCAGATTCAGTGTCATGTGCAGCTTGGTGGTGCTGTGAGCATAGCTACGTGTGGTGTGCAAAGGTGGTGTTTTGGCGGCGAAGTCACTTGGGTTCCATTTTGAATTGTTCTTACATGTACAGACTTCATTTTGATTTTACAATGTCCATACAGCTAACAGATACTTGAAAACCTCGATCACATACCCTCTCAGTCTTCTCTTTTCTAAACTAAACAACCCCAATTCTTTCAGTCTTCCCTCATAACTCATGTTCTCTAGACCTATAGAGAACTTTAATAATTCTTTTTGCTCTTCTCTGGACCTTCTCTAATTTCTCCACATCTTTCTTGAAATGTGGTGCCAGAACTGGACACAATACTCCAACTGAAGGCTAATCAGTGGAGTAGAGTGGAAGAACGATTTCTCATGTCTTGCTCACAACACTCCTGTTAATGCATCCCAGAATCATGTTTGCTTTTTTTGCAACAGTGTCACACTGTTGACTCATGTTTAACTTGTTGTCCACTATGACACCTAAAACCCTTTCAGCAGTACTCCTTCCTAGATAGTCACTTCCCATTCTGTATGTATAAAACTGATTGTTCCTTCTAAGTGGAGTACTTTGCATTTGTCTTTATTATCACGCTTAGAGTTTTATGTGTGAGTAGTAACATTTTTATTTTCTGCTCCATATCCTAGCGTTTAATCCCCTAGATCTTTTTAACAGTACTGTATTTCTATGAGAAATATGTTTCCTGGGAATAATTTTTAACATAATGAAGACTATTGCAAAATAATCTCTAATTATACCAGTAGGAAACCCCAGGGTCCATAATAAACATATACGTAAAATTTTGGTATGTAGTGAAATTTTCAGAGTGAAAATGAATGCTGTATTAGTGAACTGTTATAAAAATGAACCTGTGTAAGCCTAGTGGCAAATTTCCAAAATTCATATTGCAGACATTTCAATGTTTATTTCTTCAGATCATATCACCTAAATGGACAAGTTAACCTTAGATACCATTCTGAAACTTCTCAAAAATTCTCATTCTAAAATCCAGTGGTGTCTTTTTTTTCAAAGCATAACAAAGAAAAAATTATTCTTAGAGAAATAACAAATCACTGCACGTGTTTTGTCTGGAATATTAAAAAAAAAACAGTTGAGTGCTAAATTTGCATGCCAAGTTTAATAAAATAATATTTAAAACAATTGGAAAATTAAATGCTGAAAAATGTAATTTTGAATGGATGGGCAAAATGAAGTTAACTTTATCATCACGGTCTTAGCGACGGATCCTAAAATACAGAATATATTTCCATAAATTGAATTGCTATGTATGGCAGGCTCCGCTAACCATAACAGAAGGTGCACTAATGAGCTAACTTTGACAGCTTGTTATGTAATGAATTACTAATTCATTATATATAAAATTTATAATTAGGTCAATTCTTTTAAAAAAGGACAGATAATCATTAATTTTCATCAAGTAATTTGCTTTTGCTCATTCAGAATTAAAATATAGCAAGATAAAAAGACAAAAATATTCTCACCTTCCATAATTAAGTAACCCTTCATGCTAATACAAATGACTAAAATGTAATAGGGCAGATTCGGAGAGCGAGAAGTAGGTCCATGAAATACTGTGTAAGTCAATCTATATATTTAATTGGGATTACCAGTGGAGTAATGTTCTGCTCAGCATTGAAGGTGATTGCATCAGCATCAGTATTAGAACAAAGCATTGATGTCTCCCATGTGCACAGTCCTTGTCCATGCATGCATGAATGCACACTTATTTCTAGAAAGTGTCATTAAGTGAGAAGAAACATTTGAACTTGTATTAGAATATATGTAGCCAAAGGAAGGAAATAGAGGAAGTCGTGTACATTTTTGTGCTTTATTATTTAAAATCCATTATTAAACTGGGGTTTTCTTCAATTTTATAGAAAAGTTATAGACATGGTATACCTGACTTTCTTTGTACAGATGAACAAGCCAAGCTTAAATGCCACTCAGTGCTGGTTAGAAGACATGGCATTGATAAATGAAAGCAAAAATTGCCATTTCAAATTGACCTCTTCCTGCTACAAAAAGGCTGCCTTAAGCATGGTTATCTAACTAGCTAAATTAGTCATCATTAGAGCAGAGCAAACTTTGAGTAGTTTGACTTTAATCTGAGGCATGCACGTGAACTAGCTTTCTTTATTTAAGAAAGAATGAAGAATTCCAGATCAAATATTTCTATTTATTGGTACTGTCACAAAATTGTGCAGTGTATTATTGTAATCAAATGGCCTGATATCTTTTGGAGAGAGTATGCTTGGTGAGGCCACTACAGTAAATGTTCCACCAGGAGGAAATCTAGATTCCATCTTTTCAGAATCTAAATTCTCCACTGATCAGGCTACTGCTTAAAATTACATACATGGCCAAATTAGAGTTCATCATGACAATGGAGAATTCAGAACCCTGAGTGAGAATTTAGAACCCTATGATAAACCTCTAATATTGAAGGTAACTGATTTTTGCATAGATAATATACCACTCTTTGTCTTGGAGACTAATGGCTCAGTTCAAAACCCATTGAAACTAATGGATCTAAGCTCACTCCCTAGATGATTTGCCTCAACAGCATGTTTATCTCTGCATCTTTAGGAAATGGAACTTCTGAGGTCTAAACTACACAGCTCAGCAGCATGATCTGATGCCATATACCCCATATTTGTCAAGCATTTACATCTCCAGTTTTTTGGTTGGTCATGTTGTTATATTACGATGGATATTGGGTGACACTTTATTGAAGTTGGTGAGTATGACAGCCACCATTCATTCAGGATAATCCAACTAGCACAATAAGCTCCTTATTGGAGAAAGACAGATGAAACAATAGGAACTGCTGCTGAAACCACATCCAGCCCTGAAAATGTAGGGTACCTACAGGGTTAAATAGCAATCACGTGACAGTTCTATAAATCACGGTAGTATCAAAACTTTGAATGTATGTACCTGAATATCTTGGTGGATCTGGGACAGAGAGATTAAGTGAGTCATTTCTAGGTAAAACAGAAACCCCATAGTGGACTATAAAACTGAAAGTGGGTCTCTTAAATTAAATGCCAGCACCCTAAACCCTAAGTCATCATTATTCTCTACTTGTATAAGGAGTTCCCTTGAGAATTGAGCTAAATATTGCTTTATTCTTTTTTAACAGACATGAAGAAAGTCTTTGCGTCTGGATTGGATAGGTGCCATCAGCCTGAATACTGATTTCAATTTCAGGCAGTAGATGGATAGTGCGAATGCCAAGGTGTTCCAGTGGTTGTATGAAGTGAAAAATCCTAGGGATTGCTCACAAATTGCATGTGGTCATGGTCATATATGGCACTTTAAAAAAATTGAATGTGAACTAAATTATGTATACATCAAAGTTGTATTTTATTTGTTTTTTATTTATTTTAGTAATCTTATCTGAGATTTAGGAAGCATGAGCCATAAAACTAATGTCTTCCTTATGCTTGTGGTGCTCCAACAACTGGCATAGTCAGCTGAAAGTTTGCCATGTTCAGATGCTTACCAGTAAGGCAACAGCTGCAATTAATAGACCCAGCAATTAAAATAATTTGCTATTTATTGCAATAAAATTAATCGTGTTAAACTCATTTTGCTTTAATGCATATTTCACTTCATAACTCCTTTTGCCATTTTTTCCCTTGAAATTCAACTTTAATTAGTGTAGCATTATTTATTATTTGTTCCCAGCAAAACTATATATATATGACTATATGTAGTAGGGAGCAATAAAAAATAGTGGAGCAGCCAAACACCACATCCTAAAATAAATCGTGGCAACCAATGGCTGAAGGTTCATATTCCATATTTTGAAGGGTGGCCTGTCATTGTCAGGTGAGGCTAGAAGCCAGCTTAATCACGTTCCATAGCCTGATGATTTAAGTAAATCAGTGATCAAGAAACCAGCAGATGAGCTAGAGAATGGGGGCCAAGTGTTAATCACATTGCTTCCTCCTGAACGTGATAACACACAGCTGTGTGGTATTGCTGGTAAAACAGTGATTATGACCATATTCAAATGTCTTACCTAGAAAGTAGTAAGGTAGATCAGAGGTTTCCTGGGATGGGACTCAGAACAAAGAAGGAGACTCCTGTGCTAGGAAAGTCTGCCTGAATCCCAGCACAGCCCTCTGAAGGAAAGTCAGGGCTGCCTTTTGCTAATGGCAGGAAGCATATTAGTTCAAGGTCCATGGACGATTCTGTGGAGCAAAGATGGAACCTAGCCAATTGAGTAGGGAAGCCTGCTTAAATAACAACACTGCCCCAAAAGGAGGGGCTGTGGAATTGTTTAACCAAGTTGTGACTAGAGAGGGGTAGGAATGTTTTGCTTGTCCAATAAAATGTTTCAAGATTTTGGATTTTGTTTCCTTTCCCGTCTTACACCTGGGATGAAATGGAGACCTTTAAAAGCAACTTCTTTGTGAAAAAGATGAGAGATTATCTCTACACCTCAGACAATACATTAGATCACAAGAAAAAGGTTTCCTCAAGTACTCTGGGTTGCAAAAAAGGGAAGGAAATGAGGGTGGGGTGCCTGCAGAGCTATGCCATGCCATGCTATAGATGTAGCACCCTGGCAGCTCAGAGAAAATATGGAAGATTATAGAAAATAAACCAAAAATAGATTAGTAGTTAAAATCATTTGGCAGCTATTTTTGTTTTTTTCATCTATCTAATAACTGGAACAACAGTGCATACATAAAATTAGCAATTCATTTTAATGATAACTGATGTGGCCTATATTCAGTCCATATGACAAATACTGACTTAGTAGCTCCAAGCAATGACCTCTTTATTAAAAATAAGAATACAAATAATTACAGATAATTGGAAAGAATATTTCATAACCCAGCCATCAAGTATGTTGTTGCTGATTATTCAAAGTGCTGAAAACTGACAGCTGAAGAATGGGGAACAAAAGAATGGGGAAACGTTTTAAATGATCAAAAAATGTGTGTTATGGTGACAATAAAAAGTCATTATTATGTATAGACAATTATATTCCAACACTAATCCTGACTAGCCTAAATTCTAATATTAACATCCAATTAATCTTGGCTGAAGTATATCAATCCAATATCCTGCTTCTTTGTTATTGCTAGAGCCCTACCAAATTCATGGCCATGAAAAATGCATCACCAACCATGAAGTCTAGTCTCTCACTGTGAAATCTGGTCTTGTGTATGCTTCTTTTAACCTATATTATACAGATTTCACAGGGAGACTGTCATTTCTCAAATTAGGAGTCCTGATACCAAAGGATGTTGCAGGGGGGTTGCAAGGTTATTTTTAGGGAGCGTTACAGTATTGCTACTCTTATTTTGCTGCCTTCAGAACTGAGTAGCTGGAGAGTGTTGGTTGTTGGTTGGGAACTCAGCTCATGCCCTACCTGCAACAGTATAGAAGTAAGAGTGACAATATCATACAATGTGACCCTGACTTCTGTACTGCTGCCATCAAAGTTGGGTGGTCTGAGAGTGGCAGCTGCTAAGAGAAAGCTCTTCAGGCACAAGCAGCTTGGCAATACCCCATTGTCCTTACTTTTGCACTGCTGGTGCAGACACTACACTGTCCAGCTCTGATGGTAGCACTGCCACTAGCAATGCAGAAGTAAGGGAGCACTACCGTGACTCTACTCCAATAATCTTGTGACACCCCCACCCCAACTCCTTTTTGGGTCAGGACCCTTATAATTACAACAGCATGAAATTTCAGATTTAAATAGCTGAAATAATGAAATTTACAATTTTTCAAATCCTATTAACATGCAGCTGATCAAAATGGACCATGAATTTGCCATATCTTTCTGTTTACCACTGACTGTAATATACGCTACTCACACAAACATCTCTATTATCTTTGCCTAAGGATACAAAACCATGGACAATGATCATGAAAAACAAAAGCAAGGAAGTTGATGGACTTCCACTCTGTACATGTTCAGCAGGACTTTTGTTACAACCGTTAGAGGGGGTCCACATAGAAGACTTCCTCTTGTGGGATGGGGAGCAGCAGGGTCCGAGTGTTATACATCAGTGTGTTGGAAGTATTCCCTCAGGCAGAGGCAGCAAAAATAGGATTCCAGATCTCTACAAAACTGAATCATATTTGCAGGGGTTGTGGGGCAGAAGGAGAGTCCACGATAAAGGACAGATTCCTCTGCTGGGCTAAGAGGGTGGTTAGATAGGTTGACAATGTTGTTGGATAAGTCAAAAGTATCTAGAATGAGAGAACCTGAGGCATGTAGCAGTTTGGATAGTTATTGTTCTTTTTCTTCTGAAGGGAGATGAAGTGGTCCTTGTAGGTGGTTTGTTGAATTGTAGTAAAGTTTGTAAAAGATGAAGCGTGTGTGGAAGCTTAGTTTTTTATGGAAGTTTCTAATGTTGAGAGCTCCTCCTTGATTTTTTTCTGTTTGTTGTAAAGAATGCTGATAAGGTGGTTCCTTAGTTTTTTTGTGAGAGTGCGGCATAATCTCTGGCTGTAATCCGTGGGATATGTCAATTGTAGTAGGTTTTTCACCCTTAGACCCTTAGGTATGATGTCCATCTGTTTGCACTTGGAAAGGAAGATGATGTCGGTTTGGATCTGTGCAAGTTTCTTTGTGAAGTTGATGGATTTCCACTCCGTATGGATGAATGCATGCAACTCTTCATTCAGACTCCATTAATCATTGGTTCCTTTTCTCAAACTCAGCTACCTATCATCACCTGCAGCCAGAATTTTTTCTTCTTATCCTGAACAACAAATGCACAGCCTTAGTATGGCTCTAGCCTAGGGGTTGTCAATAAAATGGATGCAGTTCGCCAGGGCCAGTCCTTGGTGGTACGGGCACTTGCAGCTCCTATTGGCTGTGGATTGCCATTGCCAGCCAATAGGAGCTGTGGGAAGTAATACCTCAGTCCACACTACTTTCTGTAGCTCCCATTGGCTACAAACGGAGATCCACAGACAACAGGAGCTGCAAGTGATGTACCCTTGGAGGTGCAGGCAAATATAGTTGCAGTGGTTCGCCAGGGACTGACCCTGATCATCTGCAACTGGCCCATGGTATTTGCCCTCTGCTGCTGGTATTTGCCCTCTGCTGCTCTAGGATCTGTAGGTCATGCAAATTAGCCAGAGGTCAGTGATTGATAATGTGTCAACCACCCATTTTCCAGTTTTAAGGAACGCTAACGCTTTTATATTAGTATTTTTGGTATATAGTACAGATGTTCAGTGCTCTAGCTAAGCATTACAGATGGAAGAAATTTTTCAAATACAGGTTAAACCTCTGTAAATCGGGACTCTCTGGTCTGGCAACATCCGTGGTCTAGCACAACCACAGATATTCCAGGATTAGAGAATCCCAATGGAGCGCTGGTGCCTAGGAGCCCTGCGGACTGGCAGGGTTGTGGGCTGCTGGCAGTGAGCTTCCAGTGGGGCCAGGAGCCTAGATCCCCACAGTTGAGAAGCCAGGCATGCTCCATCAGGGCTTTCTGGTGAGATTGGGAGCCTAGCATGCCACAGCATGTCTGTTCAGCTAGGCTGCCTTCGAAGGCCCAGCACACCGTAGCTAAACTGCCTGGAGAAGCCCATGAGTGTCACGCTACAGTGGGACTGTCCAGATAGGCTGCCTGATTTGCCCCAGCTGGGCAGTTCAGTGGGGCGGGAACCCAGAGTGCTGCGAGCTGGGTTGCCTGGCATGGCAGGCAAGGGGAGATGGGGACTGGCAGGGCAGTGGGGCCTTCAGCTGGTCTAGTGCTGGGGGACCCAGTATCAGAGGGGTCAGATATGACCTCCCCTGGTCTAGCAGATGACCTCCCCTCATCTGAAGGTGCTGGACCAGGGAGGTCCAACCTGTAGTTTATTTACCAACAAATGCAATTCGGGATCAACCAAAACTGTATGTGAATTCAATATGAATTTCCCACAGTTTCTAATGGATTCAAAGAAGAGATTTGAATTTGGGTCTCCTATACTTTAAGTGCCTTAACAATGAGGCTGTTGGATAGTTGCGGTAGAAGTCTTCTCTGTCTCTCATGTTGAAGCTATTCCATTTTATATCATGAATTATATAATCATAGGACAGTGAGTCTGTAGTGTGGTAGTTAAGGCACTCAGCTGGTAGGGATGGAACACATGGGTGTTCCCTACTTCTATCCACCACTGCCGCTTCTTTCTCCTATGGCTCTGTGAATCACGTTTCTAGGTTTGGTTGAAATGCACAAAATCTAAACAATTTCTTGTTTTGTGTCAAGCTAAATATTTTGCTAATGTCCCCTGGGTAGCCTTCTAACAACTCAGTTTGACACCTCCAAACCCCCAGGCCAAGGTTCTAAAATTGTTTAGTATTCAGAATTTTTGTTTTTATATTTGCTGACACACAAAAAATGTTCATTTTCAGGTCAATTCACCATATATTTTTTCTGTCAATTAACTAAACATTTGATTATTCACACAACACTACTAAGCATTTCTTTAAACATGATTATACAAACTTAAATAAATGAGCTAATAATCACCAATGACTGATAGGTAATTTCACTTCAATTGCAAATAGAAGTGGGTGGCAAGTTCAATGACTAGTGTATATTGAATTGCTATAATCTTCCTAATAGCATGATGTACTGCTTATGGAATAATAATAATAATAATAATAAATAATAAATAACACTCCTTTTTACCATAGGGGAAAAAAACCATCAACAAAAGCTAAGAGGTGAGGGGGCAAAGGGAAAGACTATTAAATAAAGAAGTGCAGAATTTGGAAAGTAGAAATATTTAATTGCATCTATTATCAATGATTCAACATGTAGATTTTGTGGAACCTGTGTGCATAGTACAATGATTTTTTTTAAAAAGGTAGCAGTTGTTATTATGCCCATAAAATGTCTTTATTTTTGAAATATTAATCCCAAAGACAAACCAGCATCATATATTTAAGGAATGCATAACTCCCAAACATAAAACAAAGATGCTTGCCATTTAGTAAGGAAACTAATTGGCTGTGTTATTAACATTTTATTTAGCAGAACATTCTGGTAATACATATAGCATTGTGTCTGATCCATTTTGCAGGTTTAAATGCTCTTGGATGTGCAAGGCATAAAATAAAAGTAAATCCTGTCATGTTTAGTTTCATGGTGCTATAAAAATGTAATCAGATGTCAGCACAACAGTTTGTAAGTTAACAATATCAAGTTTCAATAAAAAGTGGGAAGTGTAACATTAAATTACTTAATACTGATATTTCTCAGATCTGAGAGAGAGAGAGAGAGAGAGAGAGAGAGATTCATCCATTCTACAGTGGGGCTACATCTAGACTGCATCCCTTTCCGAAAAAGGGATGCAAATTAGACGTATCACGATTGCATATGAAGCGGGGATTTAAATCTCCCCCGCTTCATTTGCATGAACATGGCTGCCGCTTTTTTCCGTCTCGGAGCTTTGTCGGAAAAAAGCGCCAGTCTAGACGCGGCTCTTGCGGAAAATAAAGCCTTTTCCGCAAGATCCCTTATTCCTTTTAAATAAATAAATAAATAAATAAATAAAATAAAAAAAGGAATATGGGATCTTAAATCCCCGCTTCATTTGCAATTGTGATACGTCTAATTTGCATCCCTTTTTCGGAAAAGGGATGCAGTATAGACGTAGCCTGGGTGTTTTCTTAGTCATCCACAATTCGTTCTAGTTTATCCTGATCCTGAGCTAACTTTCTCAATTTGGATTTGAATGTCACCCAGCTGACTCTTATTCTGCTGGTTGGATGTAGTTGTCATGGACTCACAAAGACCATTTTAAGTAACATATGATCCTGCATGCAGATAGTATGTGAACAGACCTTTAAATCTCCAACATGCTTCATGATAGCAATAGCAGATGCTGCTAAAAGGTGGGAAAATCGTGCAAGTTCTATACATTTTCTGAATGTGCATATGTTTATATATATTTCTAGCATTTAAGCTATGTGTATACTCTACAGACAACTTTCAACAGCATGTAGCATATGTATAGTTACAAGCCACGAGAAAAGAACACTGTGCCTATGCTGTGACAAGTAACTACACAGATCCACAAAAGGCTCTGGCAGAGAGCAAGCAGTGGGGAAAGGCTCTTTGCTACCAGAGCTTTTCACTTCGGTGATGAAAACTTCTGGCAGAAGGGAGGCAATGGCAAAAAGTTCAGCCACTTTCTCAACTCTTTCCTGCTGCTAGAGCATTTGCCTGTGGGAGCTGCCAGCCTTTCCCCACTGCCAGGGACTGTCCCTGTAGCCGAAAAGGACTCCAGCATCAGGGAATTGAAAAAAGCCATTTCCCATTGCCTGCATGGTGCTGGAATCTTTTCCTGGGGAAGGAAAGTCTCTAGCAGCAAGGAAGAATTTGGTGGAGTGACTTTGGTACAGGCTGTATAAGCCATTAAAATAACATGCAGTGTAGAAACAGCCTTTTTTGAAAATACAGGCAAAGGATATTAAATATTTCACCAATTAACTTAATAGTTTTAAACAAATGACCAAAATAGAGTTCAATCAACATTAATGCAAACAGCAACCCAGGTTGTTTTATACTGACTATAATCCAAATCTAGGGAACAAGCATGTAAGTAGTTCAACGTAAGTACTTATACACTCAAGTCAAAGGCATTACAGATCCCATATTCAAAAGTGATTTCAGGATCAATATAATTCCTTATTTATCCTAGCAGTTAAAGTTACTAACAGATATAGGGCTTATCCTTCAATTGTCTTTAAAATGAGATTGGATATGTTTTCTTAAAAACTCTACTTCAATCACAAGTTAATAGGCAAGTTCAAGAATTACTGGATTTAAAATCAACAAGGAGTCTTGTAGCACCTTATCGACTAACAGATGTATTGGAGCATAAGCTTTCGGGGGCAAAGACCCACTTCGTCAAATGCAGATTCGTCTGACGAAGTGGGTCTTTGCCCCCGAAAGCTTATGCACCAATACATCTGTTAGTCGATAAGGTGCTACAGGACTCATTGTCGCTTTTGCAGATCCATACTACACCTCTGATACTGGATTTAAAATGTTACTGGATTTAAGGTGCTACAGGACTCATTGTCGCTTTTGCACATCCATACTAACCCCTCTGATACTGGATTTAAAATGTATCCCTTAAGTTATGCAAGAATTCAGACTAAATTACTATAACTTCTTTCTGGTGTGATTCAAAACTACATAAAACTATATATTTTACTATTATTCACTGAAGAATGGACGAGTTTCTTTAACAGTAAAGACAAAATTTTAAAATGTTGAAAATATGCAAAACATAGTAACTGGCATGAACAATCTAAATCTATGCAATAAACTCAGATTGAATACTTCAATTTTTGATAGTTTCAATCTTATTAGTTTCCATTTTTACATAAACCAGTTCTGGATCACAAAGGGCATCATCAGAATACCTACTACCGTATTTCTGCCTGACTACAATTAAGTATTGGCATCTCAAAGGATAATGATTCTCATGAGACCCCACTCATTTGTGGTGAATACTGATGTAACTGTCAAATAAGCATCTAAACTTTTGGGTACTTCTCAGAATGGAATGGAATTTCTGTAGATTTCCAATTACTATTTGTGACAAGTTATTAATAGTGAAGTTATAACACTGATGTACCATACTGATTTGTATAGTTACCCAACTGCTCTACACAGTGAACCTTGACTTCTGCCTTGGAATATCAGAGACTATATGACAAAAATAAAACTAGAACAATAATAAAAACAGAACGCTGCTTTCATTAATACACTATACTATTGAAAGGAGATAGCAGATTGGTGAATTAGAGATTGGAGCTGCAATTAATGGGTAGGTAAAAACAGGTAGGCAAATTATGTCTACACTCTTATCCTTGCAATCTGTTGATTTAGTTGGAGTTCCAGTGATTTGACCGGACATAATTTGGTCCATGAATTTTCCTGCTTGTCATAGCATGATGCCCTTGCACATGCTACCTTGTGACATGGCTTGGCCTTTCAACTGCTTTCAGTCATTCCTGATGTCTTGCAGTGATTTACTCAGACCTGAGAACAGAGTCTCTCTCCCCCTCACCACAACCCCTCCAGGCACCCTTTAGGGAGGGTGGAGGGGTGAAGTTTACCCATTCTCCCTCCCACTCCGATTCATATGGGAACATTACTGGCTATTTCCCTTTGTCAGGCAGCAAGGGAAAACTTCACAGTTTTCTTCATTCCTCACTCTGGGTATGTCTACACTAGCCACCCTAGTTCAAACTAGGGTGGCTAATGTAGT
>CM057847.1:115733027-115754684 GCA_030068395.1 Apalone spinifera
CTGTCTATAAAAGGACACCGCAAAAGGTGCTCTCTGGCCGACCTTGGGGGGGGGCACACTAGGTGCCTGAACGGCAGGTGTCATTGCCTGAACCTACAGAATGCACAGTAGCTTAACTTTGACTAAGTGCTGTTAATATCTGTTATATGGCAATAGGCCTGCCTGGTGTTGGTACCTTGTCAACGCGGGCCATAGTGCCCAGTGGTGTAACATTGTACTGATCTCTGTTACCAACTGGTAGAGCTTCGCATTTGATAATAAACCTGCTCGATTGATTTCAAACCTTGCCTGCATCTGTCGTTTCCGGGGCCTCTCAGAGATCTCCTGTGTTGACCCAAGTGCACGGGGTCTAACACTCTAGATAAAGGGAGCACACAGCCGAAAGTTTATCATCACCAATGGAGTAGAGGTCTTGTCAGGAGTGCGCCAGGACGACCCTGACCAGACGACTCTGACCCTGATAGTCCAGACCACCGAAGGTACCGAGGTATGAAAATACCGAGGTATGACACTAAGCACTCTACAGACACAGTAGTAGACAATCCTTGTCCCCCCAGCCAAAAAAAGCCTTACAAGTTAAATAGGCAACACAGACCCAGGATGGTGGAAGGGGTATAACACATAAACACAGTGAACCACGTGATGGCAGCAAAGATCATATTAAGTGACAAGCACACTTAATGCATTGCAAACACATTTGCTAGCCATTTCTAGTCCACTACTGGATGAAGGGCTACCGCAGTAAGCACCTTTCTCTTCAGCCTTGCACCCCATTCCTATCCAAATACCTTCTATCTACTTTATTAGCTCATTGTTCCATCCAGCTTGTGACTACCCTCTACTTTGCAAGCCATGAAACACCTTCCTAATGCCCACTCAAACCATCTTTCATCTGCACACATCACAAGGAGGTGGCAGTTCACTGCTCACTTTTTCTTCTCGTTGACAATTCTATTAGTTACCTTTGTGCACTGCCAAATTGATATAGTCTTGTCCTCAGATATAATAACGTACAACCCCTGCTATGCTCTTTTGCTTGTCTTCAAGCAATATTTCCTCTGTCTTTCTCAATACTATATACACGAGAAAAAACAGAGTAGTTATTCATGTTTTGCTAATGGAACTTTTACGCATCCCATCTAGGGATATACATAATTCCCATTGCAGCTTCAGGTGTATTAAGAGCAATCTGCATTTAGTTCCCTCCTTGGAGATTCTTTAGGCACAACTTAAATACTGTATGTACATTCTGTTCTATTTAGTAGTTAGAGACTGCACACCTATTTAGGAGGGAATGTATGGATTGGATCTAGTGTTTCTGAATTAGGAGGTGTAATATACTACTTCCTCACTTCCTGTTTGATCAGCTAGTTTCATTGGCCATTACAGAGAGTGAAAAGGAGACAGGGAATGACAAAGGGTTCAACAGCTCTGACTTATACCTGCCTCTTCAATATATTTGGGGAATCTCCAGGAAATAACAAGCAACATTTCCTGTACTTCTTAGAGTGCAAGGCTGAGTTTCTTCTCTTTATGTGGGCTACACAGTTGACTATTGGTTTTAGTGCCTGGAATCAATTCTTGGTCTATCATTATCCTAGGTACCATACAAGCAGGAAGTTATCTGCTTGTTATTATAGGAAGTTCTCACCACTTGTACTGAGGAGTTCTACTGAGAACCTTTTCCAAAATTTTATGGAGAGAATGATCAACATAGCATATAGAATTTGCAAAGTGGGAGCTGCTAACTATTTTGGGAAAGGAAGATGACTCAAAAAATGTGAGAGCTTTTATCGTTATCCAAAGCTCCAGAGGCTTCCCTTCTCCCACCTCCTTTTCCCAGTCTCCCCAGAGGTTAATCCCCCCTCCCAGTTTTGTTTAATAAAGAGAGTTTCTATTTTTGAACACACGTGTCCTTTATTTTTTACATCAGGAAGGGGGGCCAGGGAGGAGTAAGTGGAAGGAGGTGAGGGAGGAATGGGGCACGAGCCCCCGATGGGGAGGACTGGGGTGGCTCTGCGGGCTCCTCGGGGTGGAAGCCCTCCTGCAGGGCCTCCTGGATCCTGACAGCAACCTCTCCCCGATTGACCACCCCAGATGGCAGCCTGTGGCAAGTGCAGCCGGGCTGATTGCCGAGTGCTGTGATGTGCCGAGTGTGGGCACTCAGGGCACTCCAAGACAGGACTGCTTTACTGTCCCTCATCGAGTTAGACAAGCAAGCGGGGAACCTTGAGAACTGTCTGTCCGGGGTGGGGGTCAGGTCCCTTTAAGCACAGCCCTCGGCTAGCCTGAGGCAGCAGCTCCACACTCTAAGTCCTAACCTGATGCCCTGCTGGCACTGGTTCCGGCCAGCCTTAACTTCGGTTCAGGGTCCACTCAATGTGGACATGCTAGTTTGAATTAGCAAAATGCTAATTCGA
Organism: Apalone spinifera; assembly: GCA_030068395.1. Classification (NCBI taxonomy): domain Eukaryota; kingdom Metazoa; phylum Chordata; order Testudines; family Trionychidae; genus Apalone; species Apalone spinifera. The sequence continues at coordinate 115,735,448 of CM057847.1, forward strand.
ATTAGTTTTTGGGTCTAGATGCACTAATTCGAATTAGCTTAGTTCGAATTAACTAATTAGTTAGTTAGTTATTAACTAAGTTAGTTCGAATTAGTGCTGTAGTGTAGACATACCCTGAGATAGACAAAGTAGGTGAGAAAAAGTTTGCTCCAAAAAAAGATACTATCTGCAGAAAGGACAAGCTTTTGAGCTTTGCCGAGATCTTACTAAGATTGGGAGAAAATAACCAGTTTGTCCAAATTAAATACAAATTAGAAAAGATTATTAAGCATAAGCATAAGTTTAAAGATGCTGTGCAGGATTCTGTTAATGACAGCAACTGAGAGATGAACAAAAGGATGACTCAATATCTGACCTCTCGGTCCTCGTCCTTGATGAAAACATGCACAACGTCATCAAAAAAAGACAAGCCTGGGGACTTAAATGCATAACAGTAAAAACCATGAACTTAACAGAGGCTCTTGTAATGGGTTGTAAAACAATTTATAACTCACTCTGATTCCTATTAACCCTCTGTTGTCTTATCAAAGCTCAGTCATTCATTGCCAATGCCAATTTAAGTGGTTTTCTATAACCTCAGTGAACTGCTTATACTTATCCCACTTTCTATTTAGCTCAGAGAATCTAGTTATCTTCTCCAACTCTGAGGAAGAGTTCTGTGAAGATTGAAAGCTTGTTCTTTCCACCGACAGAAGTTGATCCAATAAAGGTATTATGTGACACACCTTGTCTTGCTAATTTGAATCTGAATCATATTAAGTTTAGATAGCAAAAACAAGGAAAGTCAAGTGTACATAAGAATACACCTCATATGCATATGTCCCTTCTGTAATAGACTGCAGAATACTGAACACAAAATGGCTGCTATGATATTGTGACAGCAGAGTTCTGACACACTTAAAATGCAACATACAGAAATAGAGCTATACCGTATCACACAAGTCATGAATAAATCCAGTGATATTGATTTATTATACTTACTGTGAAACCAATGTACGTAAGATCAGAAAGTACCCTCAGGATTTGATTTGTTTTCACTATTTTTGCTTCTTTTGGTTGCAGTATCTAAAACAATTCATGTTTGTTTTGATGTACTGTAATTAGTCAATTATTTTAACGTTTGAATTCTAATGAGTATTCAACAGTCCTAATTAGAAAATGTTAAACGGCCTTTAGCCATAAAAGAAGAGATCAAATTCAAATAAAAGAAAAAAGAACTATAACATAGCTCCCTTCTTTTTAGAAAACTGCTCAATTGTTTACATTGAAATTATCTCTTAATTCAACTCTTGCTTTGTAATAATGACCTATGAGTATAGCACGCAACAAAAGGAAAAAGAGAGAGTTCAGCAAAAGATCATTTGCTTTAAGGAGAAAAAAAGCACACCTCTAACTACAGCTATGTCTAAATACGAGCTGGGAAATGTGATTATGTAACTTGTGCAAATGTGCTCAAGCTAGCATCTACAAATAGCAGTGTGTCCATGATGACATGTGCAACAGCAGGCTTGCTGACTGAATACATACCCAGGGGTTAAACAGGATTGTACTCAGGCTAACTCATTCTAGTGGCAGCCTGTGCTAACTTGGACATGTTGCTATTTTAGGTGCTACTCAAGCAGTGCTAGCATGGGTATATTGACACAAGTAGGGAATCACACCTCCCAGATCAAATGTACTACTTAAAAGAACATGTCAAGAATCGTATGTTAAAAATAAATGATTTCTGTTCCAAATAATGGTCTTATATTGTGGGATTGAGTTCCTGTAGTGATTCCATGTACTTAATCATATTATAGATTGTTATTAAAATATAGATCAGCTCACTGTTTATGACAGTGTACAAAACTGTAGCTTGTGAACTGCATGTGACACTTTTACAGTTACAGTGTGGCTCCCAAAACCCCACCTGCACTTCTCCCACCCCACACCCCCATTGACTGCCTACAAAACTGAGCAGGGGGAACTTCTGCCCTGTGTGAAGGGGTGGACTAGGGGCTTCCGTACTGAAGGGGAGGCTATAATGGTGCTAGACCTCTTGGTGGGCATTGGAGAAGAAGCCCCGCAACTTGGCAGGTACTGCCTCATGGGACAGGTTTTGCATGTTTTGCTGCTCTCAAACTTATGAAGATTATTGTGTGCTGCTCAGAGTTCAGTACGTTTGGCCACTCCTCCTGGTCTATGTCTCTTTTTCTAACTTCCAAATCCCACCTTTCATGTCAGGTACACCTCATTTGCTCTGGTTTAAGGTTTTAACTTTGAAAAAAAATTCAAGTGCACATCGAGTACTCTATTTTCTTTTTATTAATCTTAAAATTGACATCACTTGTCACACAGTATAATCAAAAAAAGACATGGCCAAATGTAGTCCTGGTTTCTTTTCCCTTTAAATGTAAAAAAATGTAAGTAGCTAACTTCTTGAGCCAGCTCCTCAAATTCATGGAGGGAACATGTTCTGGGCCTACCCTCTGGCATAAGTCAGAGTAAGTTCAGGCATGGTCTGAATTATCTTCCATTGTCACACTCCCCTAGAAGCTGTCCCACAGATGAGAAAGGCCAGCCACATCTGATAGACCCTGTCTACTAGGGACTATGAGAGGAAGCAACATGGATCCATTCTGACAGCACTTTCTATAGGTATTTCCTGGGGGCTGGCTATGATTCCCTGATGGGCCAGACCAAAGGGGCTTTTGACCCTTTTCTAGAGCTGCTGAATACCTCAGCAAGAAACCAGAAAAGTCACAAGTAAAAAATAAAGCCACAATATCAGGGCAGTATTAGCTGCAGTTGAATTTCACAACCAACATTTTGATATATAAGTTGAATTTCTTTTTTTTCTTTTTTTCACAAGTGAAGTGTTTATTATTGCTGTGGAGGGCACCAAAGACAGCTTGTCTTGTGCAAGGGAGTAGTTAGTGCGCTTGCCAGCCAGGAGTAACAGACAATTATAGGGGTATAGGAAAGTGTGCTGGGAGGAGGGATAGAATTGCTGGTGCATACTAGACCTGAGTGCTAACAAACTTGTGCTGCTGTGAGCAGAGAGCTGGCTCAGGATAAGTCCTTGAGAGGATCATGCAAACACTTACCCTTTTGGATGCTGCCCTAAACAGTGCCAATCAGCCTCACATTGCCACTTCCAAGTGCCCCCTCTTTTTTATATTTATCTGTTGTCACTATCAATAGTGATTCTTCAGATATCCACAAGGTACTTGACCTTAAGAGAATATGAACGAGAATCCAGGGAAACATGCGCCTCTGACTGATTAGCATTGGTTTTTGAATGACTCTTTGTTCCTTTATCATAAAATTAGTATGGCAGTATCTTGCCAAGACAGAAAATTCTAGGCAATGCCATGCCCCGAATGAGATTCAATAGAAAATAATTCTCTTTTTCCTTTCATGGTGGCATTGATGTCAAACTGAAGAAATAAGTGGGAGCAGAGGGATGACAAAGTAATGGTTGGCTAAAATTACTAACTACAGCAAGATACAGTGAGGACATGGAAGCAAGAGCCACCAGAAGCATCAGACAAGAGGAAAAAAGGCATTGAAACCATGAATCTTGTCCTTATAGAAGAATTCTACTCCTTACACAAGCATTGAACCATAGAGAATCTCCCCTTGAGTGAAGCTCATCCCTATTGTCATTATACTGGCACCAGAAATTGGCATTTTACCTCATAAAATAATATTGCAAATGCATAGAAACATTTTATGCCTAATCAGCTTCTTGTGCACATATTGTTTATTACACACATAAAGTTGACTTAGTTTGTCAGTAATAGCAATTGCAGTTGTATGTAATCCTGCAATTGCTGTCTTCATGTAAAAATGTTTCAGTGTGCCAATTTGACATACAGTAATGCAGTTTCAAATAAAAAAAAATCATGTCTAAGTGGGTGTCTTAAATTTTTTATTGGTATACTGCTTGTTATGGCTGTCTGACCCCAAACATTTAATGTGTGAAAAAGCATTCTCAGATTGAAAAACTGTGTTTCATCATGTTAAAGTGTATCTATGAAAAAGTCTCATTATACAAGATTTATATTTTCAAATTAGCAAAGGATGATGGTAAAAAAAAAACAAATATCACACACTGTTCACTTATTCTTCCCCTCAGAAGAAGAAGTGTAGGGTTTCTTAGGAGTTTTTCTTTGTTTATTTAAATACATGCTTGTTGGTCTTGCTAAAGAAGGAAAGATCAAAGAAATATGTCTTGCACATAGAATGGAAAGCGGTGAGATCTGCAATGACCATTAGTTCTTTGGGGATTTCATTCCACAGTCTTGGACCAGCCAAGGAAATTTTGTCATTGGCTTTAACTTTATTGTAGAGAGTTTGACAGTTGTTGAGAAAGAAATTGTAGAACAGCGTGTTCATAAGAACCAAATATTCTTTTAGCTATCCATTGACTAGATGGGAAATTGTCTAGTGAGAGTATTTCCAAAATATTTAAGCCAAATTTAATATCTTTATTAATTATATAGAAGAATGATAATTTCTTAAGGGAAACTGCATCTCCTCTAAATTTATTTCATTTGTATACACCGGAACAAACAAACAGGAAAATAACACAAGTTGCCCTGGAAATGTTAGAAATAGGAGGGAAATTAACAAAAAGACTCTACTTGGAAAATTAATAACTAGAAAGTGTGGCTTGTAACCTCTTCTTTAAGTCAGCTTCTGTACCTAATAGTCATTAGGGGCATAGCTAAAGTGATGCCAATACTTTAAAAAAAGCTTTAGAGGCAATCCTTGCAATTTTAGACCAATAAGTTTAATGTCAGATTCGACAAATTAGTTGAAACTAGCGATCCCTGCAATTACAGATTAGTAAGTCTAACATCAGTACCGGGCAAATTAGTTGAAACTATAGTAAAGAAGAAAATTCTCAGACACATAGATTAACATAATTTGTTGGCAGAAAGTAAACATGATTTCTCTAAAGGGAAATTATGCCACACTAATCTACTAGAGTTGTTTGAGGAGGATCAACAAACATGTGGACAAGGGGATCCAGTGCATATAGTATACTTAGATTTCCAGAAAGCCTTTGACAAGGTCCTTCGCCAAAGGCTCTTAAGTAAAGTAAGTTGCCATGGGATAAAAGGGAAGGTCCTTTCTTAGTCTGATAACTGGTCAAAACAGGAAAGAAGGGATAGGAATAAATGGTAAGTTTTCAGAATGGGGAGAGATAACCAGTGGTGTCCCCCAAGGGTCAGTACTATTCAACCTATTATAAATGATCTGGAGAAATGATTTGCAGATGATACCAAACTGCTCAAGATAGTTAAGACCAAAGTAGACTGTGAAGAGCTTCAAAAATATCTCACCAAACTAAGTGATTGGGCAACAGAATGAAATTAATGTTAATAAATGTAAAGTAATGGACATTAGAAAAAATAATCCCAATTATACATACAAAATCATGGGGACTAATTTAGTTATAACTACTCAAGAGAGAGATCTTGGAGTCGTTGTGGATAGTTCTTTGAAAACACCCACTCAGTGTGCAGCAGAAATCAAACAAGCAAACACAATGGTAGGAATAATTTAAAAAGGGATAGGGAATAAGTCAGATAATATCTTATTGTCTTTATATAAAAACATGGTATGCCCACGTACTGAATACAGATATTTTTTACATCTCAAAAAAGATATATTGGCATTGGAAAAGATTCAGAAAAAGGAAACAAAAATGATTGGGGGGTTGGAATAGGTCTCATATGAAGAGAGACTGAAAAGACTGGGACTTTTCAGCTTAGAAAAGAGGAAACTGGGGGGGGGGATAGGATAGAGGTCTGTAAAATGAAGACTCATGGAAAAAGTGAATAAGTAATAGTTATTTACTTATTCCCATAATAAAAGAACTAAGGGTCACCAAATGAAATTAAGAGGCAGCAGGTTTAAAACAAACAAAAGGAAGTTTTTCTTCATGCAGCACATGGTCAACTTGTGGAACTCCTTGCCAGAGGATGTGGTGAAGACCAGGACTTTAAGAGGAATCAAAAAAAGAATTTGATAAATTTATGAATGTTAGGTCCATCAATGGCTATTAGCCTGGATGGATAGGAATGGTGTTCTGAGCCTCTATTTGTCAGGGGCTTGAAATGGGCAACAGGAATGGGATCACTTGATGATTACCTGTTCTGTTCATTCCCTCTGGCAACACTGTTGGAAGACAGTATACTGGGCTAGATGGACCATTGGTCTGAACCAGTATGGCCATTCTTACATTCTTAAGTTATCCCCTGAAATTTTCAGTTGACACTGCATTTGCAATGGTTATGTTAATTAGTCTAATTAAGTGGCATGGATATGTCCCATGATCAAAAGCTATCGTTAATTAGCCAAATTAACATGGGTCCTACAACTGATAGGTACCACTGCTGTTTTATCTCTATCTCTATCTTGATTTCTGTTATTTCCACTCTAATTCATCTGATGAAGTGGATTTTACCTACAAAAGCTCATAAGTCTATATATTTTTGATAGTCTCTGAGGCTATGTCTAGTCTACATGCCTCTTTCGAAAGAGGGATGTAAATAAGACAGATTGAAATTGCAAATGAAGCCGGAATTTGAATTTCCCATGCTTCATTTGTATAATGGTGGCCATGCATTCTTTCGAAAAAGAGCTTTTCAAAAGTAAAACCACCATCTACACACTTTTTCAAAAGAACTGGTAAACCTCATTTTTTTCAGGCATTATGTTACTTTAGAAAAGAGATTTTGTCTCTGAACATTGACACAGTTATGCATGGGATTAGTTTTAAGTGTGTGTTTAGTCTCCTTGATTTAACTGACTGCTCATATTCAAAGTTAAGCATATGCAGGAGTTTTTCCCAGATATGGGCCTTGTAAAAGAGATAATTCAAATTGAAGGAAGAGAGGATGAAGACCACAGTCAAAAGATTACATGGTTACAGCTTCCATGAAAGCAGGCTTTCCAATGCAAGCCTGGGAGACTAGCATGGTTGCCTAAGCAGCAAAGTGACTCCTAATTGGTGTCCAGTGTAAGAGGGCAGAAAGGCCATTGATCAGATAGATGTAAAAATGAGAACTGAAAGAGATGAAGCACCGCTTCAAACTGAAAAAACAACAACTAGTCTAGCAGAACCTTAAAGATGAACAAAACATGTAGATAGTATCATGAGCTTTGGTGGGTACAACCCACTTCTTCAGATGAATGGATAGTATGAATGAAGTGGGTTCTACCCACAAAAATTCATGATACCATCTACATGTTTTGTTAGTCATTAAGGTGCCACCAGACTATTCATTATTTATTAAGTGTTTCTAACTACAGACTAACTCAGCTACCCCTCTGACGCGTCTAACTGAGTAATTTCTGTGTAAATTGTAACTCTGTAGTGAACTTGAGCCCCACTCTAAGCCAACCCAAAGTAACATTGCAGGACACCTTCATTCTGTTCCTTGGTATGTCACTGCCCTACATATGATTCGACGGCTCATCACTTCACCCATCTATGCTTCAGTTTTCCCATATTTAAAATGTGAATAGTGATACAGACCTTTGTAAATCACTGCAAGTTCTATGGGCATATAGGAACTAGACATTATTATTTGTTATTATTTTTTTTCTAGTTGGAATACTTATGGTAAAAAGAAATATCCAAAAGCAAGGTGTTTTTTAAAAAATTGTACTCTCCCATGAGAACTCTGAGGAGGGGCAGGAAAACTGTCCACAGCCTCCTTGTGAGTTTGTCCAAAATAGCTCTGTAATGAGCAGCAGAGCTTGTACTGAGTGGATTCTATTTTGGGGCAACCACGATTATTCTACTATCCTTCTCCTCAGATCCACAGTAGCCTAGGCACATTGACAAGAATGTTACAGCCCGTGTTATCACTGGGTTCTGTTCTTCCCTTCCCAACATCTGGCTCTTATGTAATATAGGTTGGTGATTGTCCAAAAGCTGCCCCAAAAGGAGACTCCTCATCTGAGGGAGGCACCTGAGGAGACTGAAAACGTGCTTAGGTAGTATAAACTTTCCTGTGGCTTTCCCAAAGGATTATTTGGTGAGGATGTGTGGGATGATCCCCTCCCTATGGATGGTTTACTAAATGATGGAGAACTATCCATGGGCCCACAGATAGGAGGAATGATAAAAAAGGAGACAGCCAAAACGTATCCATGTGCAGAGTCTCCTTTGGGCACATATAGTATGATCTGATTAATTAATAATTAAGAAGCATCAATTGAAATAAATATTCTGATTCAGAGTAGCCTGAAGCATTTGTGATCTGTAAGCTAAAGCATACAATTTATATGAAAACAGTGATTTCTAATCCCAGCAATCTTATTGCCAATCTGTTTTCCATTAGACCCATGACTGCAGTGCTGTATTTATCTACTGCTGTTTTCCACAGTCAATAAGTATAGAAAGAATACTGCATGTCTACCAGTTGATAAGGTATCAAAATGGTTTACTTCCTGACACTAAAAGGTTAGTGAATCTCCTTTCTACTCTCCTTGAGCTTTTAGAATATGGTAGACACTACAGTTTAGAGGTTCATTAAATCAATAGCGCCTACCATTTCCATTTTTATTTAACAATAAATCACTTAAAGTGGTAAGCTTTTTATGAGTGTTAACTTATGTAAAAGACTTCAAACCATTGTAGAGGTAATAAACATAGCTCTGGATCCATAGAGGACTACAAGAGTCCTGCATTTATAGACCTGGACAATGTCACAAAAGGAATGGACAACAATCCGAAGGTATGTAAAATCAGAAATGCTTTCAATTATTCTGTAGGGAGCAGCAGAATCTAAATAAAATCAATATCATGTGGGGCAGAGCGGGAATGAAACACTGAACTGCCTACTCTCCACACCCATATATGGGTAGGTATAATGTACCTGAATTATTGCAAAATTAGCAACATTCCACAATTAATATTCTTTACATTAACAAACAGTGGTTGCATGTATTCCTTTTTAAAAAATCTAAATCTCTTCTTTTATACACAGACCTACTGAAGCTGAACAAAACCAGTGAGATAAAATTAACACACAAATTATTTTTACTCCCTTTGGGCAGGAAAAATACATTTACAAGCAAAATGCAATTATATATAAATAGTTATGAAAACAAAAGGAAAAAAGTAAAACATCAATGGAGGTTTTTTGTGCATGGGTGTGTGTGTGTATGTAAGAGTGTAAAGTAGCAAAAGTAATACAAAGTAGAATATTTGATTGCCAGCGAGTCCTAATTGGGAACTTATTTTAGAAGTGGAACATTTTCTATACCCTCTCTCATTATTGGAAAATTCTAAGCCAGAGCCTGACTGAAAGGAATTTAGATTTTAATTAACTATGAATATAGATAAGTTCTAGTTTCTGTCAGTCTTGAAAACACTAAAATTAGGTGTACAGTGGAAGGACAACTCTCTCCTTCACCTCTAACCCCTCTTCAACTATAGTGTTATGACAGATAAGAATTAAGAAAGCAACAGGGAAAATAATTTGTGTGATGATTCTATGTGGAGAATCCAATCTGGCCAGAGATTTAAATGGAACTACTTTAAGTAAAGGGCAACATTTTTCATTTAATGAGACATCTGGAGGAACCTGTGTGATCATGTGACTGGGAAGCTATAGAAATCATTATCTTTCACTGCTACAGCTCCAGGTCTTTGATAAAATAACTTGAATATGAAGCTGCAGATAATAAACTGTAAGCAGTACCCACAGCTCACTTTCCTTGACTTTATTTTTAAATGTATTGTTTTTGCCAGAGACTTCCTGGAAATCAAGTGCTGGTTTGGCTTGCTTGTGTGTTTGTTTGGATGCCACATAACACCACATAACACCATTTCTTATGAAAACACTGAGACCGTGGTTTTCAATTGACTCAGAATATGTAAGGGCAAGTAAATAAAATTATAACAGAAATTATTTGAAGAAGTATTTTAGAACACAGAAAATGGTATTAGTGTGATACAGCATATTCCGAGGCTGCTTGTTAATATACTACAAGCAGCTGAACCTATGCATTGTAGTGGAGATTTCAATGTTGTAACAGCTACCCATTAAACAAAACACTGTGGTACATAAGAATAAAAATATTAAATGCTTACCTCTAAAGCAACAAATAATACTTTGAGCATTCCATGTGAGATTACTGTGAGAAATCATTCTGCCCAATCACACTAGCTCATTCTCTTCCAAAACTGCTGTTGGTATGAGGTGTTTGAAACAAAGCATTTTGCTGCCACACAATGCAATATCACAATATTTCGAGGCAGTCACGGGTAAAACTCCAAGGCTATGTCTACATTGCAAGCTTCTTGCACAAGAATGGCTGTTCTTGCGCAAAAAATTGCGGAGCATCTACACTGCACGTTGTTGCACAAGTAAATTTATAGTAAGGCATCGGAACAGAGGGCTTCTTGCGCAAGAGTTATTCCTCTCCCCACAAGGAATAAGCCGTCTTGCACAAGAGCTCTTGCGCAAGAAGGCAGTGTGGACAGGCAACATGGGTTTCTTGTGCAAGAAACCCCTATGGCTAAAATGGCCATCAGTTTTCTTGCGTAAGAGTATCCACACCGCCATAGATGCTCTTACGCAAAAGTACATCTCTTGCACAAAAGCACATGGCAGTGTGGACACGCTCTTGTGCAAAACAGTTCTTGTACAAGAAGCCTGCAGTGTAGACGTAGCCCAAATGTTTGGAGAGTCAGTTAGGAGAGCACCTAACTGTTCACAAAATATTGTAGTTTCCTTTCCCGGAATAGGTATTTATGCAGCCGAAAATGTGATTTGAAAGCAATAAGTCAAACTAAAAAATTTCCACAGAGCAAAGATATGTTTTTTTTTCTTTCGCTCGTTTCAATATGAGATCAAGCAACATATAGTCACTTGAGAGTCAACTTGTTGATATATTTGGGAGTTTGATATGTGCAAAGAATATAATGCTGAGCCTTAGAGACTAGTATTAGCAAAAAGCGTCCTGGATCAATTCTTTACCACACCCTCACCTCAGATTAACTATGATTGGCAGTTCATGAGCCTACCAGGTATATTGGGGTTGGATGAGGAGTTAGTGCAAGAAACAAAGTCATATTTTATATGTATTATTAATAATAGTAGTTTGATTTTTGCTGAGTTTTTGAGGTTACTTACGAAAAATAATTACTTGGTGTGTGTGTGTGTGTGTGTGTGTTTGTGTGTGTGTGTATACTTAAAATAAACTTATTAATAATGGCCACCAATGATACTGTGCATATTTTAAAGTCATGTCAAAGTGGACAAGTGTCACATAAAAATACTAACCTCTGAAATCATTTTGGTCTCTTCAGTTGTCCCTGGGGAAGTGCTTCAGACCCTATAAGAACTGGAAACTGTCAAAAACTTGAAAACTGTCAACAATCCATAGTCCTTAGCAATTCAATGTTAAAATGGCAACTCATTAAAAAACATGAGTCAGCGCATTTAAAAATAAATACATAATGTCCTGCCAAACACCATGGTTTCTGTGTTTGTATGACTTTAGGGTCAGATTTGTGTGACACAATCACATTTTGTAGAAACTGATATTGTATGTTGTCCTAGTGATCTCAAGCTATTTTTGATTGATTGAAGAAAACAGGATCTTGGCATTTCCATTCAAATATTGGATCCTTTACCTGAATGCAATTGTCCTGAAAATCTCAGGTAAGTGGTGCTTGTGTTCTGTGGTTATGATCATCTACTCTCACCTGCATAATACAGGGCAAATATAAATTAGCAATGGATGCTTAAAAGCAATTAACCTCCTGATTATGGGCCCAGTACACTCCCTCTGCACTACTCTGAAGAAAAGTTGCTTTCCTGGATATACATAAACACCTATTTCTTTCTTATCAGTCATGAGAATGCACCAATGTGCAGATGTGAAAAGAGACATTACTAGATGCAACTATTACTATATACATGATAAAGCTAAGGTGTAACTAAAGATTCTGAGAACTGGTTTCTTAAAAAGCACAAGAGTTCAATTTAATAATAATACCTAACTCTTACCTTGCACTTTTCATCAGTAGATCAGGACAACTGAGAGTATATTTAATCATGTTAATGGTAAGTGAGATGCACATGCAGCTAGGGACACTGAATAAAACTGCTCCGAAATCTTATGTATAATTCACCTCATTTGTAGTTTCATTCTTTCTCCCCCATTTTATTCATGTTATTCTCAAGCACACGTAAATAAATTGTAGCAGTGTGAATAAGTTGTATAATATTTATTACATGCTTTTTCCATATATTCTCTTGACGTTGTTTACAGATCACAATTTCTTAATAAAAAACATTTGCCAAATTCTACAACTAATTTTTGGTCTATAGATTATTTGTTAGTAGTAGTTTATTTTGCGTAGTCTGGCCTGATTGGACACAAGGTCTTTTGCCAACTTTGCACATTCAAAAAAAAAATCAAGCCTCCTTCTCAATAGTGACAAAATGTGTTGAAATCATTACATTAACAAAGTGGGAGGTTTCTTTGACATCAGGGTTGGTTTTTGGGTTGGGTTTTGTTATTGTTTTTGTTTTTGTTTTTGTTTTTTTTATTCTGATCATTAATATTCTTCAACTTCTAGCCACAAAAATGACAAGATTTTTTCCCCCTTTTTTATAAAAAGGGAAAGCTTGCACATTTAGGAACCAAGGCTTTAAGAAACTTACCAGAGGTATGTCTGTTCTGCAGTCAATGATGGCCCTGATTGGCCCAAGTCAGCTGACTCAAGGTTCAGAATACACAGCTATAAAATTGCTGACTGTACATCTGGGCTCAGACTGGAGATTGGCCTCTAAGGGCATGTCTACACAAGGGCTAAACTCAGAATAAGCTATTCAATTTCAGTGACACTAATTGCGTAGCTTACGTCGAAATAGTATATATTCGCTGTCTACATAGCAGTGTAGTTATTTCAAAATAGAGCATTCTTCTCCAATTCCCCTTACTCCTCATATAATGAGGTTTACAGAAGTCAGAGTAAGAAGCCCATTATTTTGCATTTATTTCAAAATAACGGGCTTGCTATTTATTCCAAAATAATGCTGCTGTGCAGACATGCCACAAGACCCTCCAATGTGGGAGGGTCCCAGAGCCCAGGCTCCAGTCTGAGCCCAAACATCTACATTGTTATTTTTAGCCCTGCATTCTCACCCCTGCAAGCCTAGGTCAACTGATACTAGCTCTGAGACTCAATACCATAGATTTATTTCAGTGGAGATGTATTTTAGTATCTCTGGGTGTGTCTAGACTACAGGGTTTTGACGACCAAAGTGGACTTTTGTCGACAAAACTGTACCTGCATCTACACTGCTGCTGAGTTCTGTCGACATAACATCAACAGAACTCAGCAGTTTTGTCAATGGCTATAAACCTCATTCTATGAGGAATAACGCCTTTTGTTGACAGAGTTCTGTAGACAGAAGGCGTTATTGCATCTACACTGTCCTTTGCGTTTACACTGTCATGTCAACAAAGCGGCTTGCTTTGTCGACAGAACTGGATGTAGTTTATACACTCTTTGTCGACAGAAGCTTTGTTGACAGTATCTGTTGATAAAAATTCTGTCGTCAAAAGCCTGTAGTCTAGACATAACCTCTTAGTCCTCTTACGCAAAGCATTCAAGCACTTACTCTTTCTGCATGTCTTAGGTTCATTTACTTCAGTGAGTCACCGCAGATGTGTAAAGTTATGCTCATGCTTAAGTGCTTTGCTGGATCAAGGCCAAAATGGTTATCCTTAAGCAAAGTCATTTCTGTAAGGCAAAACACTTAAGTATATGCTGAAGTCTATTGCTATATTGGGATTAGAAGTAATGCATGGATGGGGGTGCTTATGCAGTCATGTATCCCACCGGATTTCATCCTAGGTGGGAATTGTGTTGAGTGTGACTGCGCTTGATATGCCTTGTGGCACCTAGCACTCACTCTGAGTCTTCCTAGGAGGTGCCTAGAAGAGGGAAAAGAGACTGGCTGGCAGCACAGCTTCACCAGATGGGGCAAAGGGAAGCCAGCTGAATCCCATCTTTTCCTCGTCTGCAGCCACAATTACCAATGCACTGCAAAAGATGTCCAGAGCTTTCTCCAGTCCACGCTGCACCTGCAGCTGGGAGGTGATAGAAGAACAGGGGAGGGAACTGTGAGGATAGGGGGAAAAGTGGCATTGACTTGGAGTAGATATGGCAGATGTAGGAAAGGCAATGTGTGGGGTGGTAACATGCCCCCACCATCAAGAGTTACATGTCACTTCTTCAGGTCACAGGCATGACCAATGATAATGATAACAAAATCTCCCTTCTTGTCAGCAGACTCTGAATACACATCTGGAACATGAGGAAGAACATAGGTCCTTTCCTGCATAGAACTGCAGTTCAAAACAGCTGTTCTAAGGACCCAGGAAGTGGAGTAACATATAGCACCTCTCCAGCTGGGTTGGAAACTGCATGGGGCACAGCAAATGCTTCTTTCAGACCAGAGAGATGCTTTCCCCCAGGGTGACTTGAGCTGTGGAGAGGGATGGCAGGGCATGCTGCAACTGGCTCAGGACTCCTCTGGACAGGTGAGGAGGACACTCAGGGCTCCAGCCACCCAGGTCTCCTCCTGCTATGGGACGTAACTTGAAGCTCCTCTGGACAGGGGTGACATAGGTGGTCTCAGGACTCTGGCCATGTAAAAAAGGGCTGAAGTGTGTTGTTGCTTTGGTTGTAGAGGGTAGGGACAGAGCTGGAGCAAGCCTCCCTGAAGGGGGGCACTACCTAATGTTCCTGGTCACCTCTCAGCACATTTAATTGAGTTCTGTTTCCTACAATTTTGCCTGCCTGATTTAGTTATTACTAAGGAAGCTGGGGCTCATTTATAGTTCTGGGGACTGAGAGAGGAGTTGTTTCTGTTCCCTCCTCTCTTTCTTCTGGTTGCTTGAAGGGAGGAAAAAATACGAGTGATTCCTATTCCCTCTGTTCCAGTCTTTTGACATTATGTTGGAATTGTTGACATTCCTCAGTCAGTGCTCTCTCTGTTGTTTTAAAGGTACCAGACTGTACAAAGATTGCTTCTGCAATCCGTTTCTTTGCCTGAGATTGAAGCACAACAATAGCACAACACAAATCAGACATGTGGATGCCATGAGAGCCATATTAAGGTCCCTTAAGAGCAACAATTTGACTACTATTGCCTTAGAGAATCTTTATCCCAGCCCATAAGTTTTCTACATATTGCTAAAAGACTCAGGGTAAACACTTACACAGATCTATTTTGCATTCTGAGTACTCTTTCCAGATTTCTAAAATAGGAAAAAACAGAGAAGAAAATACTCCCACATCTTTCTAAACTTTCTGTTAACTAGCTTGATTCCTGCAATGATGGAATTACTTCATGTTTGTCACTTTGGCTTTGCTTTCAAAGGAGACAGAAAATTCACCAAGTAGAAATCTCTCATCATTGAGCATGTATCTAAAAATTAAAAAAGCTTCAAGCCGAAGGCAGATTTGTAATGACATTCGAGTTTCTTGATTTTCAGAAGGGTCCCCAAACAATTATAGGAAAAAAGAAGCTATTTAGGAGACTACATTAGTGGACAGGTTGTATGTTGCTGCCCCTTCTTCCACCACCAATTTCCCATTTCTTCTGAGCAATAGTGGATGTTGAGGCCTGGCTTTGTGACTGCATGGTAAGGGATCCATGATGTAGAATCTGAGTGTAACTTTCATTATGTCTATACCAGCCCTGCAACAGGGGTGATAAAACAGCAAGCAGACAATCCCATTTTTCATGAATGTCAGCCCAATACCAATGTCAGGTTCTCAAGGAGGAACTCTGTATCTAGAACTGGCTCTAACTGGAGACCAAAGTAGAAAACAACTCTACTACATATCCAAACACTAGCAATGACAGGGCAAGCTTTAACAAGACAGAACTTTTTGTTGCCACACTAAAACAAAGAACTTGAAAGACTGTAACTGTGCCACCTAGTGACAACAGCAATAATTATATCAAACTGTTTAGTGTTATTTTGGTGGTAGATAGCAGCCTGAAATGGGTTAAAAGTTGATATATATGGTTCTGGTCTCATTTACATGGATTTAAATCAGGAATAACTCACTGAAATCCATGCAGTTAAACAGGGTCTGAATGAATGTTTCCATAACAGCCAGCTGGAATAGGAGAGAAACCCTGGGTTTGTCTTTGTAAATAAAGTTTTCCTCTGGTTTGCTTAGATGTGTCAGCTGATGGTGGTGTTTTGCTCATTATAATCATCTTGGCTTGTGTTAAGTCACAAGTTGTGTTAATATTAATTGCAATGTCTGCAATTATAGTGGAAATACAAAAGAAGAAAATCTGTGCTTAATCTGGCACAAAGGAGGGAAACACTCTCAGTGTAACGAACAAGTTTCTTGTGTGTGCATGTAAATACAGTTCACTTGTTCACTTAGATCTGCTACTATTCAGCTGATGCAGTGGTGTTTCACCCATTGGAATCAATTTGGAATGTTATAGGGTCACAAATTGTGTTAACACTAAATGCAGAAGTTGTGCCATATGATCACCACCAATGTTTGGAATTATTGTGGGAATACAAAAAAGTCAGACTGTATTTAACCCAGTTCTAAAGGAGAACTGTTAGTGTAAAGAAACTTGGATAGACAGAGGCTCTGCTTATGAATTAAGGGAGGGCAGGACTCTGATCAACTGGCTACATGCCCTCAAGGCATGAGATGTAAGACTGGTTCAATCTATTTCTCCCCACTGTTTCAATGATAGAGCTAAAATAGGCTCCAAAAGGATCCTCGTTTATTATTCTCTTTTATTATTTTATATTTACTTCAGTGTATGCTGAAATTTCTTGTGGCTGGATTGTGCTTTGAGCCAAGAACTGAAGTCACTGGTTTTGCTCAGAGCCACATCCGCCATAAGAACATAAGAATGGCCATACTGGATCAAACTAAAGGTCCATCTAGCCTAGTATCCTGTCTGCTGACAGTGTCCAATACCAGATACCACAGAGGGAGGGAACACAACAGGTAATCCTTACATGATCCCTCTCCTGTCACCCATTTACAGACAAACAGAGGCTAGGAACACCACTCCTACCCTTCCTGGATAATAGCCATTGATGGACCTAACCTCCATGAAACTATCTAGATCTTTATGGAGCTGCCTATTAATTTCATTTGGTGACCCCTAGTTCTTATATTGTGGGAATAAGTAAATAACTTTTCTTTATTCGCTTTTTCCAGTCATGATTTTATAGACCGCTATCATATCCTCTGTTGGTCTCCTCTTTTCTAAGCTGAAAAATCCAAGTCTTTTTAATCTATCTTCATATGGGACCTGTTACAAATGCATAGTCATGTTTATTGCCCTTTTCTGAACCTTTTCCAATGCTAATATATCTTGCCGCTCTACACTGAGTTTTCAGAGAACTATCCACAATGACTCCAAGATCTTTCTCTTAATTAGATGTAGCCAAATTAGTCCCCATCATATTGCATGTATAGTTGGGATTATTTTTTCCAATGTGCATTACTTTACATTTATCAACATTAATTTTCATTTGCCATATTGTTGGCCAATCACTTAGTTTGGTAAGATATTTTTGAAGTTCTTCACAGTCTGCTTTGGTCTTAATTATCTTTAAAAGTTTGGTATCATCTGCAAATTTTGCCACCTCAGTGTTCATCCCTTTCTCCAGATCATTTATAAATAAGTTGAATAGAATTGGTCCCAGGACAGACCCTTGGGGGACCCCACTAGTTACCTCTCTCCACTCTGAAAACTTACCATTTATTCCTACCCTTTGTTTCCTGTGTTTTAACCAATTATCAATCCAAGAAAGGACCTTCCCTCTTATCACATGACAAATTACTTTACTTAAGAGCCTTTGGTGAGGGACCTTGTCAAATGCTTTCTAGAAATCTAAGTATTACTATATCCACTGGATCTCCCTTGTCCACATGTTTGTTGACCCCCCCCCCCAAAGAACTCTAGTAGATTAGTAAGGCATGATTTTCCTTTACAGAAACCATGTTTAACTTCTCCCAACAAATTATATTCATTTATGTGTCTGACAATTTTGTTCTTTACTATAGTTTCAAATAATTTGCCCGGTACTGATGTTAGACTTACTGATCTGTAATTGCCAGAATCACCTCTAGAGTCCTTTTTAAATATTGACGTCATGTTAGCTATCTTCCAGCCATTAGGTACAGAAGCTAGTTTAAAGGCTAGGTTACAAACTACAGTGAATAGTTCTGCAATTTCCCATTTGACTTCTTTCAGGACTCTTGGGTGAAAGTCATCCAGTTCCAGTGTATTCTTACTCTAAAGTTTATCAATTTGTTCCAAAACCTCCTCTAATACACATCTATCTGGGATAATAACTCAGATCTGTCACCTAAAAGAATGGCTCAGGTTGGGAATCTCCCCAGTAAGTTGGTGGGATCAGAGAGTGGTTGTTTGACAAGCCAGTGTGAGCAGCATTGTAGCTCGTGGGAGCAGTGAGCAGCTGGCATGATAGCAGGGTGGCTGGGCGGTAGGGTGACGGTAGTGAGATAAACAGCCAGCAGGCAGATGGTGAGTGACCAACAGAGAGAGTAAGATACTTCTTTATCTCCACAATTCAGGAAAGGAGGTGAACTCTGCAGATGCACCTCTGAACTCTGGGTCTCCTCTAACCAAGTGTAGGAACTGTGAGTGGAGAGCAGAAAAGGGTTGGGAATGTAAAGATGACTTTTACTTATGGTTTTGTTTCTGAACCCTGTTTGCAGTGTTTTCCCAAATTAATGCCAAGTTACTTCCCTCCCTTTTATTAAAAAATTCTTTTCTACACTAAAATTTTGGCTTGTGATTGAGAAAGCGTTGCCGCCCAGTGACGTCCAAGGATGGCATGTGAATTTCTAGATTACTGGGTTGGGTCTTGAGCCAGTTCTGTATTGGATGGATGGAGAAGAACCCCTAGATTTTGAAGATAGCCTTGGATGCTGTTTTCTCTAGCTAGCACAGGGGTTGGCAACTGTGTTTCACAGGTGATTAATCACCCAGTCAGTCAGCTCCAAGCACACAGCCCTGAGCTTCTGAATGGGTGAGGCTGATTAATCACCTGTGAAGCTGTGATGCTGTTTAGAGGGAACACTGGTTTTCAACTGATGGTTCACTAGGGAGCCAAATATGGCTCTTAGAATCATAGAATACTAGGACTGGAAGGGACCTCGAGAGGTCATTGAGTC
>CM057847.1:115754784-115772860 GCA_030068395.1 Apalone spinifera
ACAATTCTTCTGGAGTCCCAACTCAGTCCTGCTTTTCCTGCTGCAGTAGAGAGGCAGCTCTGGCACTACAGTCTTTCAGCCCCCTGCAAGATTGGAACTCCAGCACCATCTTCCTTTGGAGGAGAGGGTCAGAGGGAGAAAATCCCCAACCTCGCCACTGGATCTGGCATGCAGGGAACAAACAGAGCAAGAAAATGGCACTCTGTGCTGTCTTTTTTCTTCCTCCAGCATGTGAGAAACAAGCAGAACCAAAAAATGGCTTCATTCCTGCTGCCATTTTCCTTCCCCCAGGGTACTTTCTGGAGACTTCCTGGAGGCTTCATTCTGGTGCATAAGAGCAGTAGGAGGTCATGCTACATCGTGCCTGCGATGTGGTGTGAAAACAAGTATGTACCCCATCATGCCCAGATCCCATTCCCTCCCCTTCACTCATCCTCCACCCCCCGCTCCCCCGGCTAGACATCATTCCCCCAGCCTACTCCTGCCCCTAGTCTGTTCTCAAAACAGCTTTTGCATTCAACTGCAGATTTATGAATGAAAAAAATCATTTTTCTGTAAGATTCTCTAAAGTTCACAGGATAGTTACTTTTTTGGGAAACATTTCTGCAGTAGCTCATTCTCTAAAATATTAACAGGAAATGAATTCAGTCAAAATTAATCCATTAAGAAATTGAGCAAATCTTTAGGGGAAATAGTTGGCAGTATTTTCAGAGGTCTAGTTATCTGTAATGCTAATTGAATAGAGCAGGAGAGACTAGATAAATACAATACCCTCTTGAGAATGTTGCATGATCTTGGGACTTAATCAGCAGAGAAAAGACAAAGAAAGATGGCTATGACTTGCATTTTCTACATTGCTTGGGAAAGCAAGTCCAACTTAACCCTAGTTTCTGATTGCTTATGTTATTCAAAATGCAACAGGCTAGTAGCTCAGCTGGTACAAATATGTGTAGCTTCATTTACTTCAATGAAAATGTGCTGATTTAAAGCAACTAAGCATCTGGCTTTCTTTATTTTGTTTTATTTTGCAACAAGGCTAATCTATTCTGCCTTTTTTAGCTCTCTTTGAAGTCGATATTATTACAAGGTTTAAAAAAGCCTATTACTACAACATTTTGATTTAACACCTTTTTTCTACATTAACTTGGACAGTGGAACCAATTAATTTCCTATAGCACTGTAAATGTTCACTATCCTTTTATTTTCACAGATTTTTAAATCCATGAAAATACTGAACACGATTACATTGAATATATTGGACGGGTTCTCTCTCTCTCTCTCTCTCTCTCTCTCTCCCTCTCCCTGGCTCTGAGACTCACTGCTGTGTGTGTTTTAAAA
This sequence comes from Apalone spinifera, assembly GCA_030068395.1. Classification (NCBI taxonomy): domain Eukaryota; kingdom Metazoa; phylum Chordata; order Testudines; family Trionychidae; genus Apalone; species Apalone spinifera. The sequence goes on from CM057847.1 coordinate 115,756,123, forward strand.
CACTTTGAGACCATGGACAGCAGGTATAAGAGGCTAGTGAAGGATAATCCTCCAGAGGACTGATGTGGTACAACAGCCTTTGGAGGCTCACTGTCTTTGGAGCACCACCAACAAAAGAGCATGAAAGCCAGTGCCCCGTCTTGATCCACCCCAGTGACCTACTCACATTCATCCCCTTTCCCAGGGGTTTTGCCGGCAGTGCTCCTTTTCCTGCCCTCTGCTCTGTTTCTACTCTAGAGACTGCTCTTGCCTCTCCACCCCTTCTGCCATCTCCCCTTGTGTGCTGGTGGTGGAGAAGCAAAAGCAGTAATTGGGGGAGGCTCAGGGGAGAGGGTATGAGGGGCAGGTGGAGGAGGTCTTCAGAGAGGCACAAACAGTGGTGGGGAGCACAGAGTGGAGGGAGGAGACGAGCAACTTATTGGGGGTATCCTCAAGGGAGGAAGTGGAAAGGTGTGAGTTGTGAGTGGCATGGCCTTGGGGAGGAAACAGAGAAGTGGATGGTCCTTGAGGGAGGGGTCTGGCCAGGAATGGGACCACCCTGCTATGAAGTCATAGAAGTGTTTGGAACACAATGCTACTGAATATAGGGAAACCAACACATCATCTCTTGTGGTTTCTGGGGGGAAGAGTCAACTAATATGCTGCCACCATCTTTAATACGATGCATTTGAACGTAATGGTCGTCCACAAGAACTGTATTGGGAATGTTAAAAAAGCTCTTAATAAAGGAAAATATCCATTTTGCTGCTGTACAAAAACACAGTTTTTTTAATGAACAAAGCCTATCTATTTCAGGTATGTCTGTCAAACAATTAAAAATAAATTGTGATTAATTACATAATTTAAAATGTTAAATAACAGAATACTATGTATTTAAATATTTTGGATGTTATAAGACAGAATAGTAATAAAGAATTAGCCGTGTTAATCTGATCTTGTTTCCTAAAACAAAAGGAAAAACTAAATGTACAGGGCTCACTTTATATTTATTTTTAATTACAAATATGTACATTAAAAAACAAAAGAAATAGTATTTTTCAATTTCCCCCATTCAAATACTGTAGTGCAATCTCTTTAGCTGAAAGTGGAACTTACAAATGTAGAATTATGTACACAAAAATGAAAGCGTTTGAAAATAAAACAATTTAAAACTTTAGAGCCTACACTCTACTCACCCTATTTCTTGTTCAGCTCAGATGCACAAGTTTGTTTACATTTTCAGGAGATAATGCTTTTTGCTTCTCATGTACAATGACACCTGAATGCAAGAACAGGCCTTTACATGGCCCTGGCAAGAAATTTATGTGCCAGATGTGCTAAGGATTCATATTCATTCTTTGACCACAATGCCAGAGGACATACACACATACTGATGAGGGTTTCTGCTTGAAAAGGTCCAAAGCAGCATGGACCAATGCATGTTCATTTTCATTGTCTGATTCACATGCCACCAAAAGAAGGTGGATTTTCTTTTCTAGTGGTTTGGATTCTGTAGTTTCTGCACTTGAGTGTTACTCTTTTTTTAAGTCCTCTGACAGCATGCTCCAACCTTGTCCCTCTCTAATTTTGGAAAGCACTTCAGTTTCTTAAGTCTTAAATTGAGTGCTGTTGCTATCTTTAGAAATCTCACACTGGTACCTTCTTTGTGTTTTGTCAAATCTGCAGTGAAAGTGTTCTTAAAAGGAGCACGTGCTGCCTCATCATCCAAGACTGCTATAACATTAAATATATGGCAGAATGTGAATAATACAAAACAGGCGATATATAATTCTCCCTCAGAAGTTGTCAGAAATTTAATTAACACATTTTTTGATGAGCATCATTGGCCCTGAAGTATGTCCTCCAGAATGTCGTCTGAAGATTGAATGGGCATATAATATCTGCCACATAAATGCCTTGCTATGCCAGCTACAAAAGTGTCACCTAAACACCTATGGCATTGTAAATAAGAAGCAGGCAGAATTATCTCTCATAAATAGATGTGGATATCCAAATGGTTGCCTGAGAAAAAAGGAGGACTGAGTGGACTTGTAGGCTTTAAAGCTTTACATTGTTTTGGTTTTGAGTACAGTTATGTAGCAAAAAACCACCCTACATTTGTAAGTTGTACTTTCACAATAAAGTGATTGCACTACAGTACTTGTATGAGGAGAACTGAAAAACAGTCTCTCTTTTGCTTATTATTTTACAGGGCAAATATTTGTAACAAAAATAATATAAAGTGAGCACTGTACAGTTTGTATTCTATATTGTAATTTAAATCAATATATTTAATATAGAAAAACATTCAAAATATGTAATAAAAATAAATTGATAGTCTTTTTGTCAGTGTGATTAAAACTATAATTAATTTTGATTAGTTTATTTAACCATGATTCTTGTGCTAATCACGAGTTAATTGCAATTAATCAACAGTCCTAATTTCAAATGTTGACTGTTTGAAAAAGGACTGCAGGTGGAGAGCTGATGGATGTCCGAGGCTTATTATTAGGGAGACACTCAAATACAGAGCTGTGATATATAAGTGGTGAGGACCCCCTTCACAGATTTTCCCTATTTAGAATATGCTTCTGTCTAAGGGGGCCTGTACATGCAGACTTATTTATAATACATTATATAGCTTTCTCAAATGCTGTGTTTGTAGTACATAGTGCTTTGGGGTAGATGCTACGTGTATAATATGTGTACACTCCCCAATATAAAATAATAATTTAGATTATATTGTAAATAAATTATATGTTTTACATTTAAATGTTATAATGTACCACTAAACAATGTGTTCAGAATCTTTTGTCAGGAATGTGGTGATTGGGGAGTCTGCAATATTTCAGCAGTAGGACATTTAAATTGTTGTTCAAAGTTAATTTCAGTAGGTGACTATTTAGAAGAAAACACCCTTAATGAACAATTATTTTGATTGTTTGGGAAAGGAAACAGGTTCTTACTCCCCCACTTCTGCACTTTTCATTATCTCTCTGTCACCTTTAGTCCTTTCCATTAACTCAGCAAGTCAAAGGTAAACAAAACTCATTCAGTTTAATTAACTTGATAATCACTCATTACATTTACTGACAGAACGCTTATGGATGTGAGCCATTGTTTAATATTCCTGAAGTCTATCATCTGTGGTAAAGCACAAAGGCACATCCTGCCTGGCCAGTGTTGCTGCCAGAGAAAGGAATGCTGGGAGAGACATTTTCCTCTCTAGTATCCTGCTGGCCATGGCAGAAATTCGAGGGGAAGACTTAAAGGACATACAGTTGAGTGCATCATATTACTTCTCAGAAAAGGAGCAACGCAAGCCCTTATCTTTTCCCTGAATAACAGGTGATAGTCTGACCAATTCTCTTATCTTGTTCACTAGAATTTCAGAATTACAACATATTTTGTAAATATGAAATGTTTGTAACTCCACACAAAACATTATGGTTGCTCTTTCAAAAGTTTACAACTGACTTAATAAAATTTTGAAACTTTTATGTAGAAGAAAAATGCTGGGTTTAGCTATCTTACTTTAAATGAAAAAGGATAGAAACAGTTTCTTTATCTTGTCAAACCTTTTTTCAGACTTTCTTTTTTTTCCCCCTTCAGTAGTTGATGTTTAACACTTACAAACCAACAAATACTCTATTGTGTTTTATTTGATATTTTTGTCTTTGGTGCAGCTGGATTATGTTCCAAATGTGGTGTGTAGTTGATTGGTCAGTAGGTAAGACATTTATAACTCTGCAGTTCTACTGAACAGTATTAATTTGATGCCACAGTATGTGGCTCAGAATCCAGTCTCCATACTCAGTGCTTTTCTGGGCTCTAATTCCAGTGCCATGGACTGTGATGTTTCTTGTGAGAAGAGAAATAATAAAAGGATCCCTGTGCCATCATCCCCTTCCTTGCTCTATCATGTCAGCAAAAATAGCATAACATTTGGATCTTAGCAATTATCGATTTGGTTTGACATCCCACTATTCAGTTTTGTGTAATGAAAGATGTACTTGATAACCAGACCACTATTAAAATAAGGTAAATATACAGCAAGTGCAATTATATGACTTTTGAGTTTTGATTAAGGTATTGCATTTCCCAAAATTATGAGTCTGTCCTTTGTAAAAAATTTAAAAAAAATGTTTTAACTTGTGTTCTTTAAAAGGCATTCTTTTATCTATCATACTGTATCCCATAGTAAAAGAGCCTATATGTACATTAAACAAAATGATTTTATTAGCATAAATCCTAAGCAGGAATTATCTGGTGATTTCATGCCTCCCATGCTGAGAAAAATCATCATGATATCAAAGGGAACATCTCTGAGGATGGTATCTGGCTAGTTACACTAGCTGTGTATTTACTTGAATGCATTGCCTCTGTCTCCTACCAAAGAATATATCTGCAGCTGATACAGCTTGAAGCTGTGTAACTGAATTGTGTGGTATGAACCACCTACTGTACCTCCACTTGCAGAAGAAAAAGCTATTGTACTACCACAAACAGATCGAGCAGCTCTGGAGAGGATATGAATTTTTGTGAATGATTGAAAAGCATTATTAACTGTTCTTTTTCCCTCTCAGCAAAGTATTTCATAATAAGCACAAGATTAGTAACTGGAGATTTAAACCTGACAATATTGTCGGGTTTTGGAAGTTTTCTTTCCACAGTGTTACTTCCTAATTTTGCATTAATATAGGAATTGGTGCTGGGATATATTTCAATGTGATTGACACCTAACATTGTAATATTATTTTGCAAATGTATTTTAACTTCCAATTTGGTGATTGATTCTGCAAGATTAGATCCACAAAGCTACATAGGCACCAAAAGAGCAACATTCAGGGACCACTGACCTTCTCAAAACCACTCAGATGCCATCCAAATCCTGTAAGCACCTGAAGTCTTCATGAAAACTAAGTTTCCACTAGGGGCATTCATAAATTCATCTAACTTCTGACATTGCCCCATAGTTAGGAAACTACATGGAGCAACATCTGAAATTGGATATTCTCCTTCCTATCTCACCACCAGGGTCCAACCCATTGGGTATTCTCAGAACATGTTTATAGAATCTGGCTTTGCACAGAAGGCAGCAACAGAAGTAGGTGTGCTGAATATCCAAGAGCACAGTGGATGGGGGCAATCATCTTGTTTATGGGAGAGCCAGATTCAAACCTATGACAGTGAATATTTATGTATTTATATGAAATGGAACCTCATTGAACAGAGGAGATGATCAGTTCTATATCTCAGAATACTCTTTGACCTAGTAATTAGGGAACTCACTGAGGGATATGGTTACCAGTTCCTGCTTCATTTCAGGCAGAACAGTGATCTGAACTTAGGTTTCCTTTATCACAAGTCACTGGACTATTGGCTATAAGAGGGTGAATTATTTCTCTTTTTTTTTTTTTTTTTTTTGCAAAAAATGTGTATAGGGTGGGCCCTATGGGCCCTCACATTCCATTGACAAGTTCAAGCATTCTTTCCTTGCTCAAACATAGGGGAGGACTTTTTTCAACACTTTTTTCAGTGAAAACATTTGTCCTGCTTCTGAGAATACACATTTAATTTTGCAAACACTAAAAATAGCAAATATCAGCCATTACCAATATGGGCAAAATGAGGATACATAAAACTTGAAGACTATCAAGGCCAAATTCTGCCTTTGATAAGAATGACCAGCTTTCATTGAAATCGATAGGCACTGTGCATTCAGGGCTCATCTAGACTGTGGGGAGTGGTCGAAAGAAGATATGCAAATTCCGTGGGAATTTGCATATCTTCTTCCAATTGCACTTTCGAAAGCAGAGCTTTCTAAAGTGAAAGTAGTTAAGACATGGCTTTTTTGGTAACCCCTCCCACCTTTGTCGAAAAGCCACGTAAACCTCCTTTTTAGAGAAAGAGCGCTTTTCAACAAAAAGGTGGGGGTTTGCCGAAAAAGCCGTGTCATAACTACTTTCACTTTCAAAAGATCTGCTTTCAAAAGTGCAATTGGAAGAAGATATGCCAATTCCTGTAGAATTGGCATATCTTCTTTCAAGCATTCCCCATAGTCTAGATGAGCCCTCAAAGGCAAAATTTTAGGATTCTCTCTGTCCTCTATGAATGAGTCTAGCTTAGGAGTTATTCTCAGAAAGATAACTAAACTGAAACGATTTAGGTTTAAGCAGTCACCTCCATTTCCTATTACCTAATACATTATCAATAGGATTATCCCTTTACCATAGATACTACATAAGAACACATAACTCTATTGAATCTCCTTGCTAATGAGTCATTGCTTCTTCCTTAATCATTCTCTTTCTCTAGTAGAAAAAAAAGAAGGCTTCCTAAGGACCTGATCCAATGTTCACTTATATCAAAGGAAAAACTCCCATTGACCACAGGTAGAGTTGTATTAGATCAGCATACATACTTGGCATTTGCAAGTCCAACTGGCGTAGCTAACAAAGGGGAATCCAAGGGAGTCATGTGTTGCTCTTTGATCCTGTGCCTGGTTCTGAGCCAGGTGAATCCCAAATGTGGTAGTGCTGCTCCAAACTGTCCCTGATTACAAACAGTCCGTTCCAGCAGCAGTGGACTGGAGGAGTGCAGTGGCAGGAATGCTCCCCAGGGATTCACCACTACATAGGACTTGTTGGCACTGTGAGATGTATGGAGTCAAGACATGCACAAGGCAGAGCAAGCAGGGATATGGCCCCCCACAATAATTGGCAGGTGCACTGAACTCTGGCCTCAAAGCTGCAGTGGGATAGCAATCCCTTCTGTCCTTAGACCATTGTCAATGAAAAAGAGTTTCTCCAATCCTGGGACCACGGGAAGCTTCAGCTTCTCCAGACCTAGGACTGTGAAGTAGGGAGATGGGCACAGAATGTGTCCCTTAATAAATGGTTGGCACCCTTACCTCCTTCTTCAAACTTGGGTATGCATAGCTTCACAGAACTGCCACCCACATGCCTCACCAAGTGGAAGAACTTGAAGAGGTCAGAGGTGAAGGGGTGCAGCCCCAGCAATGAAGGTGGAAGACACTCACAGAGGTTAAGCACATAGCTCCTCTCCTCCAGAAACCCTTGAAGTCTCAATCATCTATTGTCCAGTTGGGGGTAGGGAGGCCTATTAGTTTTCATTCTCCGGCTCCAGGTTTTAACCTAGAGCACAGGCTTTTTCAACTCTTGCCCAGCTGCTCTCTGATCTAGCAGCAGCAGTCAGGAGGCAGAGGAAGATGGCTAAAGATTCTAGGGCCCTCTCCCAAAGGATGTAGAGTCTTTCCCACCATGGGGATATCATCCATGTCCAATCAGGTATGAGAACATGCACCTGCCTAGTCCCAGGGGCACTTCTAAGTACAGCTGAGCCACAGCAGGGCCTCTAAGTTGACCGCTCTGTGTCATTGGCTGAGGATGTCAGCAAGCCTACTTTTAAGTTCAATAGCAACTGATTGCCTGAAGCTTCAATCTCTCCTGTGCTTGCCCTGCTCCTAGCCTTGCTCCAGACCTAATCCTCCTTTGTTCCCAGACTTCCTCCTGTCCTCTCCAGTCATAGTCCTCTCCATCAACTACACCTCAGCAAATGTTGACAGTATTCTCTCCTATCTACATGGTCTTAGTCTTTTGCGAACTGATGCAAAGTCACACTTTTATCAGTTTCTGCTTTTATGCAATGGGTGGAGGGTGGGGTGGAGTAGGGTTGGGAAGAGGTGGGGTGGGGGTGGGACTTGGGGCCGAGGGCTGCACCCTGCTTGGCATCATCCTGGAAGTACTATATCCTCAGTGCAAAGACTGCAAAGGTTGCAGGATATTTTTGGATCTTGCAGAGGATGCTCTGCAATCTTTCATAGAACCAGTCTTCCTGTTTGTTGCTATCATTTGTGGTCTTATAACAGACAACAACCATGACTTTTGTATGTTTCATCACAAACCAGAAGTCTGTATTCTTGAGTTTGCAGTTTCCCATTTTTCTGTGCTTATTTTCTTAACCATAAACCATAAACACTTTCCTGACGTCTGTCATCCTTTCTTTCAGAGTATAAAACAATCATAGCTTCTAACCATAATGTGCCTTGTACAATCCACCTCATCTCATTCAGTCAAAGTATACTTAGCCCAAAGATGTTAATTTCTCAGCTAACTTGTGTCAGTCTGACAGTACTCCAAAGTGATCTTATTATCCAGTGGTATCAGAACCCAAAGCAGTGGTAATATAACTGTTTTCCTCCAGCAGGTATCAGGAAGAAATCACTAGGGAGAGCTCCTCTGTCTAATAAATGATAGAAACCAAAATGCTTTTAGCTAAACCTACTTTTTTATAGGGCCTCAAGCACACACGTATCATTAGAGTAGTAAGTTCTGAGCACCAAAACATTGCTACCCAAAGTCTGAGATTGTTTCAAGTCATCACTGCAGGCTTCCAGAAGCCCTCCTTTTTTTTCAGCTGATGAGGACCTCCTTGCCTGAAAAAAAAAAAATCCCTCAGACTGCTCTAAAGGGTTTAATTATACTTTTATAGATAACTCTTTAAAAGTACACAACTCATAGTAACCCCTATTGCATTACCATAATAACCCCTACTGGGTCACCAATTCTCCTGGCTCAAAACAATTATTCATCATTTCTAAAGATTCAGAGGGGTAGCCGAGTTAGTCTATAACTAGAAAAACTTAAAAAACAGTGAGTAATCTAGTTTCACCTTAAAGACTAACAACACACGTAGATGGCAAAACATGAGCTTTCATGGGCACAACCCACTTCTTCAGTTGACTGGAGTATTAAAAGTCCAGATCTAAGAATGAATAAGGAAAGGGGGTGGGGGGGAGGAGGAGAAAAAGACAGTGAACAGATTGTTCAGGAAGCTGTAAATTTTAACACTTGTAACTTGAACAATCTATTCACTGTCTTTTTTCTCCTTTTTTTTCCTAGACCAGGGCCTAGAGACTAATGCCTTGACATTGGAGAAAAAGTTTTTAAAAATAATAAATAGTCCTGCAGCACCTTAGAGACTAACAGAAAATGTAGATGGTACCATGAGCTTTCATGGGCACAACCCATTTCATCATATGAATGGAGTTAAGGGGGTCCAGGCTGCAAAATAAATAGCAGACAAAGAGAGGGGATGAGGAGGGAAAGCGAAGGAAAAAATGGGGAAAAAATTGTCAGTTAGAGTGTCCATACTAAATGAAGTGGTTAGAGTGGGTTCTAAGTACTCTTAAGTACCTGGTGCTTGGCTTTTTATGTCAATAGGCTGTGGAATGTAGTGAGTAATCCACTTAAGATCTTTGTTTAAACTTTATTGCAGGTATCAAACTTTTTGTAAATGAAACTAAGTTCTGCAGCTTCCCTTTCAAGCTGTTTTTTTAAATTGACATGTAATAATATGGAAACTATGAGATCCATTAATGAGTGCCCAGGCAAGTTGAAATGTTCCCCAACAGGTTTCTGTGTGTTACCTTTTTGAACATCTGATTTGTGCCATTAATCCTTTGTCATAAAGACTGTCCAGTTTGGCCAATATACATGGCAGAGGGGCATCGCTGGCACTTAACGGCATAGGTCACTTTGGTGGATATGCAGTTATAAGATCCTCTGACGTGGTAGTTTATATGGTTAGATTTTGTGATGATGTCGCTAGTATAGATGTGTGGACAGAGTAGGCACTAGAGTTGATTGCGGGGGGTGGATTCCTGGATAAGTATGATGGTGATGTGCTGTGTGGTAGGTGAGGATTGGCCTGTCCCCCAAAGCCTGTGAGAGTGAGGGGTCATTTAAGGAAAGGTTATACATTGTTGATAATGCCCTGGAGGAGTTTAAGTGGGGGGCTGTAGGTGATGTCAGGCAGTGTTCTGTTGTTTTCTTTTTTCGGTCTATCTTGAAGAAACTGATGTCTGGGTATACATCTAACTCTGTCAATCTGATTTTTCACTTCTCTGAATAGGTATTATAGTTTTAAGAATGCTTGATATTGACATGGGAGAGCAGAGAAGGGGCTTGTGTGCTCCAATGACTCAGACCAGTGGGAATAGCACTCTTGGCATGGAAGTGATTTAGATTAATTTACACTGGTATCTGTAGGAGAGGACAAGATGAGAACAGCTTTAATAATCAGTGCAGTAACTTGTAAATGGAAATGTCTGTTCTAAAACCTTCTTTGGTACAAATTGTCAGGATGAAAATAAGGATTAGAAAAAAAGTGTAAAAAGTACTGCCCAATTTTAAAGTAACAGAGTCCCTGCATACTAGAATCCAAGACTTTCTATCACCTTTTGTTAATATAAAGTTATAGTAGACAAAGCTGCCATCCTTCTACCCCAAGACAGCTTAATTGCAGCTACCACAGGTAGTTGTGGAAAGCAGGTTTAACATCTCAGGAGTGATTATTTTGTTTCAAATATGCAAATTGGTACATTATAAAACAGGTGGCTAATCTGAGATTCATGTTGCAAAATGGTTTGCAAGTTACATATGCAATATCTAACATACATGTAATCTTCCTAGAAAGAAATGGAAACAGGAGCACAGAAATCCAAACTGCTCGAAGATATGGGCCTAAAAAGAAAGAAATGGAAAACAATTGTGGCAAAATAAGAAAATGGAACTGAAAGAGGCAAGATCACTGGAGATCTCAAGAGAAGGTCAGAGTTAAAACAAAAATACCATGCATTTCCATAGACATAAGCATACTCCTCAGAGCATACAAAACTAGTTTATAGATAAATGAAGATAGAGTAATTCTTCTGTCTACATATATAGTTCTCTTTAAATGTAATTTCAATGGAATTATACCAGAGTAGAACTGGAGTTACCTTGTGATGAATCCTGCCCTTGAGTATTTCACTTATTCTTTTAAACTAATAATTTTGATCAAATAACTAAAATCTATTGGTATTTGATCAATTTACTAAGAAAAGTACTCTGCATGAGTGTACAGCTGCATCTACAATTAGGAGCAGCATTGGGGCCATAGATTTGTTTGCTCTTCAGGCTCAGGTAGTTGTATATTTGTTTGGATTTTTACTTATGTGAATTTGGGAACTCGGTGGCTAACTAAGGCTAACAATAAAGTTAGACAACAATAAAATTAAAGGTTTTCTGCTGCCATGTGTTACATAAGGAAAGACTAAAATGCTATTCAATCTGACTTCACACTCACTTTGCACTGATAGGACCCAGGACAATGGAGAGATGGGCCCAAGATGTCCTTTCCTGGCATTCTGCAGTGTTTGAGGGCAAACTTTTCAATAGAGCAAAGGCCATGTCTATACTACCACTTAAGTCAGCAAATCTTCTTTTGCTCAGAGGTGTGAACCCCCTCCTGAGTGACATATGTTTTATTGGCATAAGTGGTAGTGTGCACAGTGCTGTGTTGATGAGAGAGCTTCTGCTCATGGAGCTGATTTCATATCATTGACAGGAGAGCGCTGTGTCATTGGCTTACAGCAGTGCCACAAATAATCTTTCAGTGGTGCAGCTGAAAGGACATCAGTCCAGCAGAGATGCTATTCCTTGTTAGCATATACATAGCCTAAGTCACCTAGAAACTTTTTAAGTGTGTCCTGAGTCTGGCAGATTATATATTAAGACCCCATGATACCAGGTACAGAGGAATACTGTTTTAACTAGTTGTGGGTAATTATTCTATTGTGTATTTGAAGATGGTTTGGTATGGTGTACCTATGGACTATACCTTTCATGAGCTATTGATGTCAATGATCGATTAGTATATTCCTGTGGGGAGTATGCATACTGTGAGCAATAAAGACTGAACAATGAAAATAAACAGACAGTAGGAATTAATTTCAATTATTTACTTCTGAATATTAAATGTGGCATTATAGGAGGAAACACAGAATGTTTATTGGAAAGCTGAAACAATAATCAAATCTCAGTTTTAAATGGATCATATTTTCTGTGTTCCTCAGAGGACATGGAAGCTGTGAACAGGGAAGACTGAAAATGGCCGATATTTTAAAAACACTGAACTTGGAGGAGTTCAAAGTAGAATAACACATTCCTATCTTTCACAGAAACAGGGGCCATTAACATTCAGATACTTCAGCTCTGTGACAGGGGTAGTAATAATAGAAAGTGGCTCAACATTAATCTATTAGGCACCTCAGAATTGCATGTTCATTTTTATAGACAACAAGGAACTTTCTTAATTAAGGAAAGTTAGATAGCTATTGTATACACTGCCACAAATGACAGGATAAATTGATGGTATTCCTGCTAGGATACACGCTATTTACCAAGTGTTGTAAATGTGTGTCAACCCTACAGCAGAGCAAAGAACACTTTACTGCAATATATTGCTCTGAGGTTCATATTTCCAAGAAATGACTCTTCCAGAATGAAGGTGCATGTAATTGCACGATTGTGGGAAGAATAAAAAGTGCTTTCATCAATCTTTCCATGGACTATCCCTTTAAAAACTATTTACAGGTAAAAATAACTTTTCTCCTCCAACTTCCTCTCCATCTTTGTCTTCCTTACCCAGTCTATTAGTTCTCTGACTCATACCCATAGTCCTATCCTTCACCTCAGTACTAGCTCCCCTTTCTTATTCAGTAAATGATCTGCTGTACATTGGCTTGAATGTGTTACTAAAGTGATTCTTTCTCCATTATATTGACATGTCTCACTCATCTCTCACTTTAGTCCCACCAATATCTTCAGTCAGATGCACTGGCTAGGCTTTGTCTTTTCTGCAGGAGTGTGAATTTTTTGTCTATTTGCCCACTCCTTTCTCTCCAACCTTTTCCTCTGCCAGATATAAGAATGTTGTATTCTCTCTTACAAGTTTGAAGTATTGTAGTTCATGTTTATATCCCTTGTGCCTCAAAAGCTTGACAGTCTTCTTCACTTATTTTCACTGTTGTCCATCAACCATCCTGTTACTATTCAGCCTCTTCCCCATCCCTCCTCTTCAGAAAAAATAAAACAATCAAAGGATTTCTACTTACACAGTGCTACATTAATTCATATATTGACTTTTTTTCCTGTTAATAGGAGCATCTACTGATGATCCAATCTGGCCTATGCATGCTTGGGAGGCACTGATGGATAGATTACCCCTGTCTGAAACTGGACCTGAGGAAGGTGGAGATTATATTGGTGGGCAGAAAGCACTTTGTGGAGTTTGTAGCAGTAGCTCAATCTTCCCTATTTGAATGTGAACACAGACAACTGATCAATTACTTCTGTTTAGGAATGCTTTGGATTCTTTACTAAGTTCTCACAAAGCAGTGTCTAGGAAATATTTTCTGCCATTTCTGGGTATTCAAGAGATTCCATCCTATGGTGGCCTTAGTTATCTGTGTCTTTTTCACCTCCTGTATGGACTACAACAATAAAATATAGTTGTGTATAGAGCTATCAGCCTTCAGAAACTTCAACTAGTACAGAGCAGATCAGCATGCCTCTTTATTAACATAGGCTATTGGAAGCACCTCAAACCAATATTCCAGTGTCTCCACTATATTCCAATAAATTAGAGTGTCAAATTCCAAGTCTGGGACCTTATCTTCAAAGTACTGAATGAACAAGGCTGAAGATTCCGGAAAGTTCTAAAGCTCCAGGATAAGGGCCAACAATTCCACTTCTCATGCATGAAAGTATTCATTAGAAGGGTAAAGCCTATCTGTGAAAGAGATGGTGTTTTATCAGAGACTTGTCCAAGCTTGTGCTATGAGCTGTCAGAGGATCTAAGAACTACCATAAAGCTTCAGTGCCTTCCACTCCAAGTGCAAATAGAGGAGCTTGAACAATTTGTACCTTCAAGATGCTGAGAGCCACAGATCTAAACTGTAAACACTATATATGATCAAAACTTTAAGTCAGGGATAGGGCTGTACCATCAGCTTCCTTAGATCCAGCATTTAGGAATGTAAAGGTACTTCTTTTTAATCTTACCTTCTCTAATACAAACATATAGTAACATATATATAACATTTATTGTTTTTTGTTAAAGACTCCCATATTTTCCCCCTCTACAAGGGTGTGTAGAGAAGAAAATGTCCTACAGTTAGTTCTGGGTAGAATTTTGAGGACAAATAATGTATACGATGAAAAATTCAGTTTTGGTCAACCCAAAACTTTTCACAAATTTGATCTGATTAGTTTGTACTAGGGAAAAACCCCCACAGAGAATTGTAGGTGTTTCTGTCCATAAAAGCTTTTAGCCCTGTAGTTAGAGGACTTGACTTTGAGATATCAGAGAATGAGCTTTGAAACTCCCCTTGGAATTCAGATCTACCATATCCTAGTCTGAGCATTTAATTGAATAGGCTACAGGCTACTCTGAGATGGGTAATGCCAATCTCTCCTAATGCATCTGTGCCACTTTTTACTAATACATAAGCACTCATGAAGCCAAAAAAAGTGTGATAAATCTATAGCCTGATGATTAAGGCACTCATGTGGTTGGTGTGGATTCAAATCTTATCTCTGCCTGGTTCAAATAACCTACTGATTAGATTGCCACCTGTGAAGAGGTAGTTCTGTGTTCCAATCCCTCATTGCTGCAGAGGGATTTAGCACTTGCATCTTTCACATCCCAGGCTAGTGCCCTATCCACAGCTCTAAAGTTTATAACAACAGGCAGGTGTTTTTCTGAAGTTGGCTCTTTAAAAATAACTGAAACAGACATTTCAAATTAGCCAACAAAAGCAGAACATTTTTAGAGTTAAACAGAATATCCCCCCCCCCCTTTTTTTTGGTTTGGTTTGCTGACTGAACTGAAAAATCAATTATTCACCCAACTCTATTTACAGAGGGCAGGTGCTAGTTAGAAAATGCTTAAGCAGAAGTTGCTCAGATAAACAAAACTCATTTTCATGGTAAGAACCTGAATATAGTGGATGCAACCATTCACTTACAGCATTCTGTATTTTCATGGGGATCTTCTGGTAGCATTCCCCACAGTTATCATTATAATAATCCTGAGTCTTATTATCTATCAATCTTTTCAAACTTTATTTAAACCTCACAAGATCCCTGAAAGGTGAACATTGTAATGTCAATCCTGCAAATGGGGAAACCAAAGCATAGAGAAGTTAGGTGGTTTACTAAACATTATTCATATAGTCCATGTTACTGCCTGAAAAGAAATCCAAGCCTCCAGACAAGCAATCTCATGCAGGAGCCACTCAACAAGCAACACTGCCTTTCATAGAGAGAGAAGTAAAACATTCAAAGAATTCCTCATAGTTCTGGGATGCAACTAGTACAATTCACAATTTAATGGTGAATTTCTTTATGTATTCTCTTCTGTGTGGGATGGCATGAACACACTTGGTTAGGATAGGAAAGGATTAAGAGATTTCTTTAAACCTAGAGAAGTAGAATTGCCCCAACTTTTCACTAATATGACAATAGACCAACAGCTGTAATAAATAAGGAACAAGAAATAGAAGTAGAAGCAAAGATATTTTACCTTTCCTTAGAGTGTAATTCTTTTTTCTTATAAGGGTGGAAGTAAATGTCAGTATCTGGGAGCTGAAGAT
Source organism: Apalone spinifera (assembly GCA_030068395.1). Lineage (NCBI taxonomy): Eukaryota > Metazoa > Chordata > Testudines > Trionychidae > Apalone > Apalone spinifera. The sequence continues at coordinate 115,771,604 of CM057847.1, forward strand.
AATGAGGTAACAAGGGAAAGCACTAAGTCCAAGGTAGGAAAGGGAAAGGGTTTCAATGCCTCTGTTAAGACCTGCATTGACTGGATAAAGGAGGAGATAATTGTGTGTTGTTTGCTTTCTAAAGTAAGTCATGGGAAGTGAGTTCTTGTTGATTACTTGTGCTATGTTCCTCTTGGCAAAATATGTTTCCCTGAAGCAAAGAATTATACAGTTAATGGGACAGACATTTTTCTAGGGCTAGACATTAAGGATGGCTGGGTTCCTTTTCCTTAATAATTTTCTGTGCCTTGCAAGGTCTATGGTTGTTGTGACTTTTTTCAAAATCTTTCTTTCCCAATGTTCAATTGAGAGCAAATCAATTGAACTGCTGATGCTATTGTATATGGTAAATATCAATGTTGATTTAAAATGGTTATTAAAATGATAATTTATTACAGTAATTTAAGTTTTAACCTTGCTTTGTCTTCACTGATTTTTTTTTCAAAAAATATTTAGAAATCTTTTTATGTAAGGTGCTCTGGGAATAATAGGTCATAACTTTTGTTTTTCATTATTGTACTAGATGAAATAGTAAAGCCAGTTAAAGTAACTACTAGGGAAACTTGGTTTTTTTTTCTTTTAAGACATGCACAAAAAGCTTCTTCTCTGTTAAAATCTGTATTTAGTGTCTCCAAGTCCAATTGCAGGCTATAGAATAGTTTTATAACTATTTTAATATTTGATATAGCTTATTTTGTGATGTTAGAAATATTTGAATATTAAATACCATTTTGGTTTTTTAATGGTGTCTGGTAGGAGTTACTAATTGTAATAGTGGAAACTACTTGGTTAAATGGCAACCACTCAACAGATGAATCTAGCCAAACACAAGAACACATTCCCCTTGCTATGAATTATAAAAATAGTCTTTTAAGATTTTCAAAGAGAAATTCTAGAGCACCTGGTTCCCAAGGCTACTGAAGCTAAATCAGGATCCTCCTTCTCTTTTCATAAAGAAAAAAAACTTCATTTTAAAACTCATCATTTTACTACAACTCTAAAGTATAGAGAACTTTGGGAGAGCTCACTTGTCTCAAAGAAGCAATACTAAAGGCAGAACTGAAAATTATTCTGATGCAAAGGAAAGATAGGAAGATGAATGAAAGGTCAATATGGCTACATCAAGAGTTCTTGAATGACCAAAAAAAGAATCCAACCAAAAAATGAAAACATAGAGGCTACGTCTACATTGGCGCGCTTTTGCGCCAAAGCTATGCA